>JAEVLN010000010.1:0-600000 GCA_018350325.1 Globodera rostochiensis
CCAAAAGGGCAAAAAGCGAATTGTTGCGCGGTGGGAATGCCTTTTGGAGTCGAAAAATGCTCGCAACGATTCACCGGAGGGCTTTTTGTTGAAACTTACCGAACTTTTGCGTGACGTGCTGCGGGAAATGGACGGATTTTGGGCAAATTCGGAGAAATTTGAGAACAATTTAAGCATTAATGAAAATGATCGGAATGTTATTGAATTTGGTGGCAATTATCAAGAATTGGTCAACCAATTGCACAGTCGCAACTTTGGCATTGCCATCGCTGGGGAGAAAGTAAATAATTGGGCAAAAATGAGCAACATTCAGAAAAAAATGGCACTTTTAAACTTTTTTGGCGAATCCGACGATGGCATTGAAGATGAAACAAAAAATGAGAAAATATTTGCTAAATTTATCAGAAATTTGGAGCTGTTCAAAAAAGCAGAAACACAGCGCGAATTGGGTGCGTGCAAATTTGGAAGATTTGGGGGCTTAAATTATTAAATAAATTTGAAAATATTTTAATAATTTAGACCAAATTATATTTTTCCAATATAAAAACGATGCAAATTTAAAGCAATTTATTGAAAAGAAGGACAAATCAAATTTTGACAATAATTCAAAAATATTTCCAACTGAAAAATGGCAAGAATTAAATTCAACCGATGAAACCGAAAGAAAATTGAACGAAACTGAAAAAGTATTGGAAAATATTTTTATATTATTTATATATTTAATGATTTTAATTATTTTAGCTGAAAAATGCTCTAAAATTGGATGATTTGAATGGACGAGAAATTGTCAAACATTTATTGATCAAATTAAGTATAATATTCAACGATTGGGTAACAATTTTATTTTATTCTTTAGCAAATTTTTACATAATTTGTTTTTTCCCCCAAATAAGTCTGATGAAGCCAGATTTTTATTTCCGAGCTTACATTTTCTGATGCATACAATTAATAAATATGAGACAATTTGCATTTTGCCGGACGGATTTAATCACAATTTGATTTTTGGCAAATTCGAATGCGATAATTATAAAAACAGCGGCGGCGACGGCGGCGAACATTGCTCGGACAATTCACTTTATTGCGCACTTTGCAAGGTTTTATTTATTTAATTTTCATTTTTAAAGTAAAATTATCTTTTAAATTTTAAATTTAAAAGAAAAAATTCAGAAATTGCATTTAAAATTTATACAAAAGCAACCGAACCCCGAACTTTCATACGTTCCAATGCTGAAAATTGGCCTTGAGAATGTGCAAATTGACGTCAAATTTGTGCAAATCCCCGAATGCTCGCGCATTCCGCGCATAAATTTCAATGCAAAACAATTGGAAATATTTTTGATTAAATTTGCCCAAAATATTCACAAATTGGAGGACAATGATCATTTTGACGAAGGCGTGTATTGGCACGAAACTCAGACAAGGAAAGAGTTGAGAAAAAAATATGAAAATGCCGAAAAGAATAATGCAAAAAGTTTCTAATTTTTAATTATTATGTTTTAAAATTATTTTGTCAGATGCTGAAGAAATGGAAAAATTTGACAAAATCACCGAACTCTTTCATTTGAGTCGTAAAAACGCGTTGAGGCAAAGGCAAATGGTCAAAGAGCGCAAAGAAACGCTTTTTGTTTTGTCAGGTTATTAAAATTAAAAATTAAATTAATTTTTTTATTTATTAATTTAAATAAATATTATATTTTTATCAATTCTAATTTTCCTAATGTATTTTAATTTAATAATATTTATACTTAGACAACGCGTTTTATAAGAAATTATTGCAATTTTTGCTGCTCAAAAATGATTATGAGACAATAATTAACAAATTTGAATTAAATGATGAGTTTGGCATCAAAACGTTGGACAAATTCCGCACAATTTTTGCTTATTTGGAGAGATGGGCACAAAGTAAAAATTTAAAAAAAAAAAACTCAAAATAAAAAATAAAAAAATTCCATAATTTCGCAGATAATCACATTTTCTGCCAAACTTTGGGTTATTTGAGCACAAAAATGCTTTTGCTAATGCTGACCAAAGTGTTTCTGCTGTTCCCCGATTCGACGACGCCTTTTCTGATCGACAAATTCTTTCTCATTTACTCGGAATGGTAAAATAAATAAATAACACACTTTTGCCAATTTGCATTTCAATTTTCATTTTCCAATTTGCATTTCAATTTTCATTTTCCAATTTGCATTTCATTTTTCAAATTTATTTTGCCAATTTGCATTTCAATTTTCATCATTTTTCATTTTACAAATTCATTTTCCAATTTGCATTTCATTTTTCAAATTTATTTTGCCAATTTGCATTTCAATTTTCATCATTTTTCATTTTAAAAATTCATTTTCCAATTTGTATTTCAATTTTCAAATTTATTTTGCCAATTTGCATTTCAATTTTCAAATTCATTTTGCCAATTTTCATTTCAATTTTCAAATTCATTTTGCCAATTTTCATTTCAATTTTCAAATTCATTTTGCCAATTTTCATTTCAATTTTCAAATTAATTTTGCCAATTTGCATTTCAATTTTCAAATTCATTTTGCCAATTTCATTTCAATTTTCAAATTTATTTTGCCAATTTGCATTTTTTAATTTCAAATTAATTTTGCTAATTTGCATTTCAATTTTCAAATTCATTTTGCCATTGCATTTTTTAATTTCAAATTAATTTTGCTAATTTGCATTTCAATTTTCAAATTTATTTTGCCAATTTGCATTTTTTAATTTCAAATTAATTTTGCTAATTTGCATTTCAATTTTCAAATTCATTTTGCCATTGCATTTTTAATTTCAAATTAATTTTGCTAATTTGCATTTCAATTTTCAAATTCATTTTACCAATTTGCATTTCAATTTTCAAATTCATTTTGCCAATTTCATTTCAATTTTCAAATTTATTTTGCCAATTTGCATTTTTTAATTTCAAATTAATTTTGCTAATTTGCATTTCAATTTTCAAATTCATTTTGCCATTGCATTTTTTAATTTCAAATTAATTTTGCTAATTTGCATTTCAATTTTCAAATTTATTTTGCCAATTTGCATTTTTTAATTTCAAATTAATTTTGCTAATTTGCATTTCAATTTTCAAATTCATTTTGCCATTGCATTTTTAATTTCAAATTAATTTTGCTAATTTGCATTTCAATTTTCAAATTCATTTTGCCAATTTGCAGGAAATGGCCAATGCCCGTCCAACTGACGGAACTCAGCGACAAAAAAAGAGTTGGCGAATTTCTGAATTGGACGCCGGCAATGGAATGGTTTGGGCGCCGGCACTTTGCCTGGGAAAATTTGCCAAAAAACGTTCGGACGGATTTATTGAAAAATATTCGAAAAGAAATGGCAATGGCCGTCATAACGCCGACCTTCCCGGAACGGAATTTGGCCGAAAATGTTAACATTTCGAGCTCAAAAGTTGTGCAAAATGAGCTGAGAAAAGGCACACAATCACAAATTGAATTCAATTAAAATCCAATTTTAATTTTATTAAAATGAATTAATATTATAATGATATAGAAATTATATTTGATTATTTATAGCATTGAAAAAAATACGAATTAGGAGAGATTTTGACGCAATAATCGAATCAATTCGGGCGATTAAATTCACTGAAAAGGCAATTAATTCATACAAATATTTTTAAAAAAGCTGATTAAATGATTAATTATTTTATAATAATAATTTTTTTTATGGTTTCAGTACGAACATTTCATTGTAGTCGAATGTATTGGGCCCAAATTTAACGTCGAAAAGTTTTGTGAATTTGTCGGAAAACGTCTTCGATTTGAATTGCTCGAATTTGTTGAGAAACCGTTGGCCATTTGGGTGGACTTTTGCCACGTCTTCCCGAAAATGATCAGCCCAAGTGAATGTTCGTCCGATTCAGAACATAAAAAGTAATTAAAATTATTTTATTCATTAAATTTATCAATGTAAAACTCATTATAATTAAAACTAATTGTTCTACGGCATTTAGCATAAATTTGAATAATTCAATTTGTGAGAGGTTTTGGCTTGTGGGCATTGAATTGGCGCCCAATCAGAAGGCCATCAGTGCCTTCAAAGGCAAATTGAAGACAAATTTGCAGAAGAAATTTGACAAAAAAATCAGAAATGACTTTGAGAGGGGAAGCTTTCACAACGTTCGGCTAAAGTCGGAGGTCGCCCAGCGGGAAAATCTACAAAATTGGTGCGCAAAATTTTTGGAATTATTTTTTAAATATTTTTTGAAAATAAAATTAGGCCTTTTACAATTTAAAACCAATTGGAACATTGTCAATTTAGGAGAATTGATCCAACCATTTAAACGGAGCGGCCAAAGAAAGATTTTACAACGTTTTTAATTTGTGTTATTTTTGAGATATTATTTATAAATGATTTGTCTGGAAAAGAATTTTTGATGATTTTAATCGTTTTTAATGCTTTGAAACTTTAAATTCTGCAAATAATTTTTGTTATGATTAAAAAGGAAAACTCCGTCCCGTCCTTTTTTTTATGGTTTTTTGATTAGCTTTAATTGGCTTATTTTGGCATCAGAATATTTTTTGCAACAAATAAATGAATGGAAATGCCAACTTTTTGTGTTTCGCCCACTCAAAAAGCAAAATAATTTTTTGCCTATTTTTTTGCATAAGCTTTTGTAAGCCATTCACAATAATGCTAAATGGGCTTGAAAAGTTTGCAATTTCCGAATTTGAAATTCATCCAATTTTTGAGTATTTGACGACAATTTGAAATTGCGTCCTGTAGCTTGGTGCGGCACTATTATCAAAGAATGCAAAAATGCCACGGCATTACTTCCCCAATTTATAAGGAATGAATAATAAAAGGCAATTCAAAGCCCAAAAGTCCATCGGAATGCTTTTCAAATTATACGTTAAGCTTGAGCACAATTCGACCTGACCTTTTAGCTTTTTGGGACTGAATTTCTGTTTTAGTCCCCGGCACCGTCGAGCTCTCCAATTTTGTTGTAAAAAGTCGGGACTTAATACAGACTGGCAAAATGTCGCGTTCGCATTTCGCATATGTCGCGTTTCTAGGTGATGTCGCATGTAATTTTGTCGCATTTTATTTTTCGATTTTGCCCAGCCCTGACTTCGATGCCTTGTATTATTCAACATTAATTTAAAACAATTTATGTAACTTTGTCTAAGCTAAAAGCTTTGGCTTTGACAAAAAAATTTAGCTGAATAAAATTTCCCCCCCCCATACTTCCCCCCCCCAAACTTACTCCCCCCCCCCTCCCTCATACTTTCCTCCCCCCCCCCCCAAACTTACTACTCCCCCCCCCCCTCCCCATCCTCCTCCCCCCCCCCCCCCCCTCCCCCCAAACTTAATCCCCCCCCCCCCCCTCCCTCATAGTTTCCCCCCCCCCCCAAACTTACTCCCCCCCCCCCTCCATCATACTTTCCTCCCCCCCCCCAAACTTACTCCCCCCCCCCTCCCTCATACTTTCCTCCCCCCCCCCCAAACTTACTCCCCCCCCCCCTCCATCATACTTTCCTCCCCCCCCCCAAACTTACTCCCCCCCCCCCCTCCCCATCCTCCTCCCCCCCCCCCCTCCCCCCAAACTTAATCCCCCCCCCCCTCCCTCATAGTTTTCCCCCCCCCCCCCCAAACTTACTCCCCCCCCCTCCATCATACTTTCCTCCCCCCCCCCCCCAAACTTACTCCCCCCCCCCTCCCCATCCTCCTCCCCCCCCCTCCCCCCAAACTTACTCCCCCCCCCCCTCCCCATCCCCATCCCTCTCCCCACCCCCCCCCCCCTCCCTCATACTTTCCTCCCCCCCCCAAACTTACTCTCCCCCCCCCCTCCCCATCCCCATCCCCCTCCCCCCCCCCAAACTTACTCCCCCCCCCCCCCTCCCTCATACTTTCCTCCCCCCCTCCAAACTTACTCCCCCCCCCCTCCCCATCCTCCCCCCCCCCCTCCCCCCAAACTTAATCCCCCCCCCCTCCCTCATAGTTTCCCCCCCCCCAAACTTACTCCCCCCCCCCTCCATCATACTTTCCTCCCCCCCCCCAAACTTACTCCCCCCCCCCAAACTTACCCCCCCCCCCCTCCCCATCCTCCTCCCCCCCCCCCCCTCCCCCCAAACTTACTCCCCCCCCCTCCCTCATAGTTTCCTCCCCCCCCCCCCAAACTTACTCCCCCCCCCCCCCTCCATCATACTTTCCTCCCCCCCCCCCCCCAAACTTACCCCCCCCCCTCCCCATCCTCCCCCCCCCCCTCCCCCCAAACTTACTCCCCCCCCTCCCCATCCCCATCCCTCTCCCCACCCCCCCCCCCTCCCTCATACTTTCCTCCCCCCCCCCCAAACTTACTCCCCCCCCCCTCCCCATCCCCATCCCCCTCCCCCCCCCCAAACTTACTCCCCCCCCCTCCCTCATACTTTCCTCCCCCCCCCCAAACTTACTCCCCCCCCCTCCCCATCCTCCTCCCCCCCCCCCTCCCCCCAAACTTACTCCCCCCCCCCTCCCTCATAGTTTCCCCCCCCCAAACTTACTCCCCCCCCTCCATCATACTTTCCTCCCCCCCCCCAAACTTACTCCCCCCCCCCAAACTTACTCCCCCCCCCTCCCCATCCTCCTCCCCCCCCTCCCCCCAAACTTACTCCCCCCCCCCCTCCCTCATAGTTTCCTCCCCCCCCCCCCAAACTTACTCCCCCCCCCTCCATCATACTTTCCTCCCCCCCCAAACTTACTCCCCCCCCCTCCCCATCCTCCCCCCCCCCCTCCCCCCAAACTTACTCCCCCCCCCCTCCCCATCCCCATCCCTCTCCCCACCCCCCCCCCCCTCCCTCATACTTTCCTCCCCCCCCCCCAAACTTACTCCCCCCCCCCCTCCCCATCCCCATCCCCCTCCCCCCCCCAAACTTACTCCCCCCCCCCCTCCCTCATACTTTCCTCCCCCCCTCCAAACTTACTCCCCCCCCCCTCCCCATCCTCCCCCCCCCCCTCCCCCCAAACTTACTCCCCCCCCCTCCCCATCCCCATCCCTCTCCCCACCCCCCCCCCCCTCCCTCATACTTTCCTCCCCCCCCCCAAACTTACTCCCCCCCCCCCTCCCCATCCTCCTCCCCCCCCCCTCCCCCCAAACTTACTCCCCCCCCTCCCTCATAGTTTCCTCCCCCCCCCCAAACTTACTCCCCCCCCCCTCCATCATACTTTCCTCCCCCCCCCCCCAAACTTACTCCCCCCCCCTCCCCATCCTCCCCCCCCCCTCCCCCCAAACTTACTCCCCCCCCCCCTCCCCATCCCCATCCCTCTCCCCACCCCCCCCCCCCCCTCCCTCATACTTTCCTCCCCCCCCCAAACTTACTCTCCCCCCCCCTCCCCATCCCCATCCCCCTCCCCCCCCCCAAACTTACTCCCCCCCCCTCCCTCATACTTTCCTCCCCCCCTCCAAACTTACTCCCCCCCCCCCTCCCCATCCTCCCCCCCCCCCTCCCCCCAAACTTAATCCCCCCCCCCTCCCTCATAGTTTCCCCCCCCCCCCAAACTTACTCCCCCCCCCCCTCCATCATACTTTCCTCCCCCCCCCCCCCCAAACTTACTCCCCCCCCCCCCAAACTTACCCCCCCCCCCTCCCCATCCCCATCCCCCTCCCCCCCCAAACTTACTCCCCCCCCCCCCTCCCTCATACTTTCCTCCCCCCCCCAAACTTACTCCCCCCCCCCTCCCCATCCTCCCCCCCCCCCTCCCCCCAAACTTACTCCCCCCCCCTCCCCATCCCCATCCCTCTCCCCACCCCCCCCCCTCCCTCCCTCATACTTTCCTCCCCCCCCCCAAACTTACTCCCCCCCCTCCCCATCCCCATCCCCCTCCCCCCCCCCAAACTTACTCCCCCCCCTCCCTCATACTTTCCTCCCCCCCCCCAAACTTACTCCCCCCCCTCCCTCATACTTTCCTCCCCCCTCCCAAACTTACTCCCGCCCCCCTCCCCATCCCCATCCCCCTCCCCGCCCCCCCCCCTCCCTCATACTTTCCTCCCCCCCCCCCAAACTTACTCCCGCCCCCCTCCCCCCCCCAAAACTTACTCCCCCCCCCCCCCCTCCCTCATACTTTCCTCCCCCCCCCCCAAACTTACTCCCCCCCCCCTCCCCATCCTCCCCCCCCCCCAAAACTTACTCCCCCCCCCCCCCTCCCTCATACTTTCCTCCCCCCCCCCCAAACTTACTCCCCCCCCTCCCTCATACTTTCCTCCCCCCCCCCCAAACTTACTCCCGCCCCCCTCCCCCCCCCAAAACTTACTCCCCCCCCCCCCTCCCTCATACTTTCCTCCCCCCCCCCAAACTTACTCCCCCCCCCCTCCCCATCCTCCCCCCCCCCCCAAAACTTACTCCCCCCCCCCCCTCCCTCATACTTTCCTCCCCCCCCCCCCCAAACTTACTCCCCCCCCCCTCCCTCATACTTTCCTCCCCCCCCCCAAACTTACTCCCCCCCCTCCCTCATACTTTCCTCCCCCCTCCCAAACTTACTCCCGCCCCCCTCCCCATCCCCATCCCCCTCCCCGCCCCCCCCCCCCCCCCTCCCTCATACTTTCCTCCCCCCCCCCCCCCAAACTTACTCCCGCCCCCCTCCCCCCCCCCAAAACTTACTCCCCCCCCCCCCCCTCCCTCATACTTTCCTCCCCCCCCCCCCCCAAACTTACTCCCCCCCCCCCCCTCCCCATCCCCATCCCCCCCCCCCCTCCATACTTTTGATCCCCCCCCTAGATCCCCCCCCCATACTTCTCCCCACCTTTAGATTGCAAATTTCTTTAGGTTTTGTGGACGTGTCCAACTTGAACATGTATTTTGAGTTGATGTTCAGTGAAACAAACAAATTCATTGAAGAATTTTTGCATTACGCCATTCTAAGCAGCCAAATTTTTGCCTATTTTATCGGGTACACCCGC
This sequence comes from Globodera rostochiensis, assembly GCA_018350325.1. NCBI lineage: Eukaryota > Metazoa > Nematoda > Chromadorea > Rhabditida > Heteroderidae > Globodera > Globodera rostochiensis. The sequence goes on from JAEVLN010000010.1 coordinate 8,903, forward strand.
GAAAGCGAAGGAATAGAAACTGAAGTGAATGGAGAGATGGAAAGTTTGTGGCAACTATTCCTTCATGTGACCGGAGATGTGCGCCTCGTTAAACAGAATGCCAATGCCGTCCAACTCATTAAAAGGGAGGACCAAGTGGGCCCGCTTCACATCATATTGAACATTTTAAAAAATGGAAATTACGTTAAAACAATTGATCGCCGTCCAAAACTGTTGCTGGAGGATTTGGCAAATGGTTTTGTGAATTTATACGAAGAAAGTGAAACGTTCAGAAAGTGTTTTGGAGAGCAGATTCATCTCCAAAGGCGCTTAAAAGAAATGATCAAAAAGGCCGATGATGAGGCTGATCACATTGTGCCTGATCAATTCTGGCGCATTTTTGAGGGTAAATGACAATAAATAATAATTAAAACATTTTACTCAATTAATAATTAGCATCTGTAATATAAAGTTGATTAAGTACATTTTTTAAATAATGAACATAACATGACTTAAAATACTTTTTAGTTACTTTAAGTTTGCTATCGAAAATTTCATAGATTAAGTCAGACATACAGAATTTGATCAAACATTCATAAAAAATTGAGACTCGAGGCCAAGACTAAAAAAAAAACCGAGCCTTTTCGGCTCGAGACTCTCGAGCAGGCAGTTAGCCCCATTAAAATATTATAAACAAAAATGCTAAAGTAATAAAAATGGAATTATTTTCATTTTTTAAACAGAAAACGAAAATGAAGAAACAGCGCTTTCAAAAGAACAAAGACAAAAAGCCATGGATTTTACTGTATTAATTAAAATAAATGACGAATGCCCTGACGAAAACATTTCCATTGAAGAATTAAAAGAAAATGACCGGCAAAGCGCCACGTCTGAAGGTTTGTTTTAAAATTCCCATTTTAAATTATAAAATTTAAAACATTCGCGCGGGTCTATTAAATCTTTTTGCATAGGACCGTTCGCCTACACATTGATGGAGCGGTACATTGACCTGCTGTGGAAGAATGATGGAATATTATCGTCGCAGTTACTGTCCGACAACCTCTTGAGGGACATTGAGATCAGAACGATCATTTTATATTATCGGGACAGGGTTAAGGAGCTGTTCAGTCAGGCCCAATATCATTTTGGCAATGAAAATTTTATTGCCAGAATTGACACTTTTTTGAACGAATGGGTAAATGAGCTAAAAGATGAAGTTGAAGCTGTTTCAAATGACGCAATGGAACAAAAAATGTGCAAAATTTATCAATTCGTTTATAAAATTGTGACGGACAACGTGCTGATGGAAACGAACAAGCATTGGACAGAGATTATGTCAGCAAATGTCATTGAAGGGAACATGGACTCGACAAAATTCATCTCAATTGGGGTTTAAATATTTTGAATTTTGACATAAATTGTCGGGTTTAGACCGACCCGATTCAAAAACCCGAGAAATTTTAATTAATTCAAATCGTTTATTTTTGGTTTCGGTTAGTGATACACGAGAGTCTCGGTCTCGAGTTTCGACTCGAGAAAAGTCTCGGGTTTTTTGGGTCTCGGTCTCGAGTCTCGGGGTCAAGTCTCGGTCTCGAGTCTCGGGCTCAAGTCTTGGTATCGAGTCTCGAGTATCGAGAAATTTTGGGTCTCGTGCATCATTAGTTTCGGTTGACCGAGAAGCTTTGGGTTTTTGGTTCTGGTTCCGGCGCCTACTCAGACCATTTTAACACAACTAAATTGTTTGACGCGAGCTTTTATAAATTTATTTACTGCTGTCCATTAAAATAATTAAACATTGAATTTTTCATATTTCCAACCCATTAAACCTCCCCATCTAAAATTGAAAATATTTATTTTCAGAAAATTATTCTGTTGTCTGAACACAAAAACCAATGGCATCGAATTGATTGTGCCGATGAATACAGTGCCAATCAAATAGTTGACGAATTTCGAAAAAAACGTCCGCTAATTGAGATGTTCCATATGTTCGCCTTAATTCGTCTAATTTCGGCATTTAACGAAATCCGGAGCACTTTTTGTCATGGCCCTCCAGAAAACATCTCCCGGCTAAAGCTTCGAATAATTGCAAGCGCTTCGCTCAAAATTTTGGATCGCTTAGAGATGCTTTTTCCCCAAGTTATGCATTATGGTCAGTTTTTTTTAATTTTACAAAATTATTTTGGAATTTACTAACTTATTGTTGTGGCCTTTTATGGAATTTCTCAAAATCTTTTGTCAGATAAGTTGATGAATAGTCAGCTATTTGCCAATCTGTTGAAGCAATTGGAATATAAAAGTGGCACTGTGCAAGCGGAAAATCTCGAGGCCAGAAGTTCGACGTCTTTGCTGCTCTTGGAAATCAACATATATGAAAGCAAATTGCGTGAAAATGGCTATAAAGCATTGTTGAAAAAGACACCGGAAATTCGCGAGGCTTTGCTTGATTTAATTGAAAAAAGGAAACGAAAATTTTACGTTCTTTTGAATGAAGCCACCAACGAGCAATGCGTAATGCGAAAGGCAATGTGCCCGCTGCACGCTCTGTCCGAACTGCTCGAAAAAGTTTTGCTTGAAAAAGGCAAAAAAAGTGTGACCGAATTGAGAAAATGGTATCCGAAGGAATGTGAGCGGGAGGAGGGCATCAAAAGGTACTATAAAAGACACAATTACGGTAGATGGAATTAATATACGATAAACTACTGTAGTCCAAAAATCAAAATTTAAGGTCCTTTGAGGAGAACAGAGTGCACTTTAGAATATATCTTCGTAATTTATTTGTCGCAAATTCGGAAAGTTTGAAAATATTTTACACAAAAGCGGCAGAGATCGGTGGAGCTAAAACGCGCTTTTTGAAATTTATTAGCAGCGATGCGTCGAGAACAATTTTGCCAGACAGAAGCGGCGATTTGTTGCTTGAAAAGCTGTGGGAAGAAGAAAGGGTGGCCGACGAATGTAAGAAAAAGCAATTAGTACTTTATTAGTTTCAGTTGACACCGACTCGACTCGAGAGCAGGGATCTCAAATTGCCTTATTTTTAAGGCAAATGCCATAATTTTGGAAAATTTGCCTTATTGTTTGCCATATTTTTAACTTTGTTCATTTTTAATGGAAAAATGATAATTCCCGAATATAGTGTTTCTCGATTCGTACAATTTGAAATTATTGGGTGAAAAATCTCTTAACAAATTGAGTAAAAAATTCAAAATTTTCTCGTCGGCGCCTATCGGCACTGCCGACCCCTCCCCCTCCCCCTAAATAAAGCAGAATTCTCATAAAAAATGGGTTTTTTGAAAATTCCTGAAGACTACTGCCATATTTTGACCCCTCGATGCCATAAAAATGCCATATTTTTAGCGCCAGTTGCCATATTTTGTCGCAGATGTGTTGAGATCCCTGCTCGAGAGTCGATTTTTTTTTAAAAACCAAAAAAAAATTTCTTTTTTCAAAGTAGGGAAATGTTGAACGAGATATTTGTCTTCTTCGCTTAGCTTCGGGAAAATTTCGAAAATTTTCTTGCTCTTTTATTTGCATTTTTAAAATCATTTTTAGTGTTCAATAACGACTCTCTGCTGAGTTCACTTTATTCAGCCTTTTTGATCACGCGCGATTCGATGGCGTGGTTAAGCATCAAATTAAAGGTGAAAAGAGAACACAAATTTAATTTAAATTTTTTAAATATTTTTTTTCAGTTGGATTTGTTCGTTTTTGTCCGGTGGTTCAATGCCAAAATTTCACTTTTCACTGGCAACAACAATTCGTTGCACGCGCGGCGTCTTGCCAAATTTTGGGCACAAACCAAACTTTTGTTTGTCCAACTTTACGACCGTTGGTTTGATGAGCAAATGGACGAAATGCCAAACTTTGAAATTTATCAATTGCATTTTTTGAACGAATTAAATTTATTTTTGGAAAAGCTTTTGCGGGGAAAACAAACGAAAATGGAAAATGGTGTGGAAGAAGAATTGAGAAAAACCATTAAAAAAAGTCAAATAGCATACGAAATCGGCAAAATTATAGGCAAAGAAAATGCAAAAAAAAATAACAAAAATTCGGAAGGGACATACAAAAAGTTGGAAGAACAATTGATGGAATTGCACATCAAAACAATTCATAAATTGGCCGAAGAAGACGCGCATTTTATGGACAGGCTAAAATTTAGTAGGCTTTAATTTAATTCAATTTAATTTGAATAATAATTTATGAATCATTCATTTTCAGACTCCGATGAATTGCCAGAATATTTGGGCAAAGAAACGTTGGTGCAAATTTGGAAAGAAATTGACGGAATTCGTTTTGGAACATCTGAGACAAAATTGGACGAGAAATGCAAAACGTCGGCAGAAGAATCGCAGGCAAAATTAAAAAAGAAAAAATCAAAAAGCAAAAAGCATAAAAATGCCGACGATAAAACGGCACAAGTTTATGAAAAATTGGCGGAAGAAGAGGGGACGACCACCCCAAAAACAACCAAAACAGAAAAGCAACAAAAAGCAGAGGGTACGGTAGACAAAACGGATACGGTAGGGGAAGAAGCATTTGAAGAAGGCGACGACCAGCAGACGACAAATCAGTCCAGTGGCAGCAGAAGAATGCCATCATCGATGGTCATTAGTTGTTCAAACAGAAAAACACCCAAAACGGAATTGCCATTAATCGGCCAACAAAAGCAACAAAAAGCAGAGGGTACGGTAGACAAAACGGATACAGTAGGGGAAGAAGCATTTGAAGAAGGCGACGACCAGCAGACGACAAATCAGTCCAGTGGCAGCGCAAGAATGCCATCATCGATGGTCATTAGTTGTTCAAATGACAATTTTGATTATTTAGCAGTCCATGGAGTTGAAGCGGAAGCTGAGGGAATAAAACTAAACAATTTTGCCGATGATCAATTTTTGCTATTGCAATATGCCGAATTTGTGGCTGCTGCAATGGCATCAACCGAACAACAAAATGATCGCGCCGACATTGCCAAACTGATCAAATTGCTTAATGTTGGCGCTTTGATCAACGAAATTTTCCATCGGATGGAAGCGATTGAATGGTGGGGCGGCGACCGGTGGCAAAATGCCAAGGCAAAAAAGCGAATTGTTGCGCGGTGGGAATGCCTTTTGGAGTCGAAAAATGCTCGCAACGATTCACCGGAGGGCTTTTTGTTGAAACTTACCGAACTTTTGCGTGACGTGCTGCGGGAAATGGACGGATTTTGGGCAAATTCGGAGAAATTTGAGAACAATTTAAGCATTAATGAAAATGATCGGAATGTTATTGAATTTGGTGGCAATTGTCAAGAATTGGTCAACCAATTGCACAGTCGCAACTTTGGCATTGCCATCGCTGGGGAGAAAGTAAATAATTGGGCAAAAATGAGCAACATTCAGAAAAAAATGGCACTTTTAAACCTTTTTGGCAAATCCGACGATGGCATTGAAGATGAAACAAAAAATGAGAAAATATTTGCTAAATTTATCAGAAATTTGGAGCTGTTCAAAAAAGCAGAAACACAGCGCGAATTGGGTGCGTGCCAATTTGGAAGATTTGGGGGCTTAAATTATTAAATAAATTTGAAAATATTTTAATAATTTAGACCAAATTATATTTTTACAATATAAAAACGATTCAAATTTAACGCAATTTATTGAAAAGAAGGACAAATCAAATTTTGACAATAATTCAAAAATATTTCCAACTGAAAAATGGCAAGAATTAAATTCAACCGATGAAATCGAAAGAAAATTGAACGAAACTGAAAAAGTATTGGAAAATATTTTTATATTATTTATATATTTAATGATTAGAACTATTTTAGGTGAAAAATGCTCTAAAATTGGATGATTTGAATGGACGAGAAATTGTCAAACATTTATTGATCAAATTAAGTATAATATTCAACGATTGGGTAACAATTTTATTTTATTCTTTAGCAAATTTTTACATAATTTGTTTTTTTCCCCAAATAAGTCTGATGAAGCCAGATTTTTATTTCCGAGCTTACATTTTCTGAGGCATACAATTAATAAATATGAGACAATTTGCATTTTGCCGGACGGATTTAATCACAATTTGATTTTTGGCAAATTCGAATGCGATAATTACAAAAACAGCGGCGGCGACAGCGGCGAACATTGCTCGGACAATTCACTTTATTGCGCACTTTGCAAGGTTTTATTTATTTAATTTTTATTTTTAAAGTAAAATTATCTTTTAAATTTTAAATTTAAAAGAAAAAATTCAGAAATTGCATTTAACATTTATACAAAAGCAACCGAACCACGAACTTTCATACGTTCCAATGCTGAAAATTGGCCTTGAGAATGTGCAAATTGACGTCAAATTTGTGCAAATCCCCGAATGCTCGCGCATTCCGCGCATAAATTTCAATGCAAAACAATTGGAAATATTTTTGATTAAATTTGCCCAAAATATTCACAAATTGGAGGACAATGATCATTTTGACGAAGGCGTGTATTGGCACGAAACTCAGACGAGGAAAGAGTTGAGAAAAAAATATGAAAATGCCGAAAAGAATAATGCAAAAAGTTTCTAATTTCTAATTTTTAATTATTATGTTTTAAAATTATTTTGTCAGATGCTGAAGAAATGGAAAAATTTGACAAAATCACCGAACTCTTTCATTTGAGTCGTAAAAACGCGTTGAGGCAAAGGCAAATGGTCAAAGAGCGCAAAGAAACGCTTTTTGTTTTGTCAGGTTATTAAAATTAAAAATTAAATTAATTTTTTTATTTATTAATTTAAATAAATATTATATTTTTATCAATTCTAATTTTCCTAATGTATTTTAATTTAATAATATTTATACTTAGACGACGCATTTTATAAGAAATTGTTGCAATTTTTGCTGCTCAAAAATGATTATGAAACAATAATTAACAAATTTGAATTAAATGATGAGTTTGGCATCAAAACGTTGGACAAATTCCGCACAATTTTTGCTTATTTGGAGAGATGGGCACAAAGTAAAAATTTAAAAAAAAAACTCAAAATCAAAATTAAAAAAAAAAAATTCATAATTTCGCAGATAATCACATTTTCTGCCAAACTTTGGGTTATTTGAGCACAAAAATGCTTTTGCTAATGCTGACCAAAGTGTTTCTGCTGTTCCCCGATTCGACGACGCCTTTTCTGATCGACAAATTCTTTCTCATTTACTCGGAATGGTAAAATAAATAAATAACACACTTTTGCCAATTTGCATTTCAATTTTCATCATTTTTCATTTTAAAAATTCATTTTCCAATTTGTATTTCAATTTTCAAATTTATTTGCCAATTTGCATTTTAATTTTCAAATTCATTTTGCCAATTTTCATTTCAATTTTCAAATTCATTTTGCCAATTTTCATTTCAATTTTCAAATTCATTTTGCCAATTTGCATTTTAATTTTCAAATTCATTTTGCCAATTTCATTTCAATTTTCAAATTTATTTTGCCTATTTGCATTTTTTAATTTCAAATTAATTTTGCTAATTTGCATTTCAATTTTCAAATTCATTTTGCCATTGCATTTTTTAATTTCAAATTAATTTTGCTAATTTGCATTTCAATTTTCAAATTCATTTTGCCATTGCATTTTTTAATTTCAAATTAATTTTGCTAATTTGCATTTCAATTTTCAAATTCATTTTGCCAATTTGCAGGAAATGGCCAATGCCCGTCCAACTGACGGAACTCAGCGACAAAAGAAGAGTTGGCGAATTTCTGAATTGGACGCCGGCAATGGAATGGTTTGGGCGCCGGCACTTTGCCTGGGAAAATTTGCCAAAAAACGTTCGGACGGATTTATTGAAAAATATTCGAAAAGAAATGGCAATGGCCGTCATAACGCCGACCTTCCCGGAACGGAATTTGGCCGAAAATGTGAACATTTCGAGCGCAAAAGTTTTGCAAAATGAGCTGAAAAAAGGCACACAATCACAAATTGAATTCAATTAAAATCCAATTTAATTTTATTAAAATGAATTAATATTATAATGATATAGAAATTATATTTGATTATTTATAGCATTGAAAAAAATACGAATTAGGAGAGATTTGGACGCAATAATCGAACCAATTCGGGCGATTAAATTCACTGAAAAGGCAATTAATTCATACAATTATTTTTAAAAAAGCTGATTAAATGATTAATTATTTTATAATAATAATTTTTTTTATGGTTTCAGTACGAACATTTCATTGTAGTCGAATGTATTGGGCCCAAATTTAACGTCGAAAAGTTTTGTGAATTTGTCGGAAAACGTCTTCGATTTGAATTGCTCGAATTTGTTGAGAAACCGTTGGCCATTTGGGTGGACTTTTGCCACGTGTTTCCGAAAATGATCAGCCCAAGAGAATGTTCGTCCGATTCAGAACAGAAAAAGTAATTAAAATTATTTTATTCATTAGATTTATCAATGTAAAACTCATTATAATTAAAACTAATTGTTCTACGGCATTTAGCAAAAATTTGAATAATTCAATTTGTGAGAGGTTTTGGCTTGTGGGCATTGAATTGGCACCCAATCAGAAGGCCATCAGTGCTTTCAAAGGCAAATTGAAGACAAATTTGCAGAAGAAATTTGACAAAAAAATCAGAAATGACTTTGAGAGGGGAAGCTTTCACAACGTTCGGCTAAAGTCGGAGGTCGCCCAGCGGGAAAATCTACAAAATTGGTGCGCAAAATTTTTGGAATTATTAATTATTTTTAAATATTTTTTGAAAAAATAAAATTACCTTTTACAATTTTAAACCCAATTTAACATTGTCAATTTAGGAGAATTGATCCAACCATTTAAACGGAGCGGCCAAAGAAAGATTTTACAACGTTTTTAATTTGTGTTATTTTGAGATATTAAATGATTTGTCTGGAGAAGAATTTTTGATGATTTAATCGTTTTTAATGCTTTGCAACTTTAAATTCTGCAAATAATTTTTGTTATGATTAAAAAGGAAAACTCCGTCCCGTCCTCCTTTTTATGGCTTTTTGGGCTTATTTTGGCATCAGAATATCTTTTGCAACAAATAAATGAATGGAAATGCCAACTTTTTGTGTTTCGTCCACTCAAAAAGAAAAATAATTCTTCGCCTATTTTTTGTATAAATTGGAGCTTTTGTAAGCCATTGAAAATAATGCTAAAAAGGGCTTGAAAAGTTTGCAATTTCCGAATTCGAGATTCATCCAATTTTTGAGTATTTGACGACAACTTGAAAGTCCGTTCTGTAGCTTGGTGCAACACTATTATCAAAGAAAGCAAAATGCCACGGCATTACTTCTCCAGTTTATAACAAATGGATAATAAAAGGCAATTCAAAGCCCAAAAGTCCATCAGAATGGTTTTCAAATTATACGTTAAGCTGAGCACAATTCGACCTGACCTTTTAGCTTTTTGGGACTGAATTTCCCTCCGATGTTTCAGTCCCCGGCACCGTCGGGCGCTCCAATTTTCTTGTAAAAAGTCGGAGACTGGCAAATGTCGCGTTCGCATATTTTTCGATTTTCTCCAGCCCTGACTTCGATGCCTTGTATTATTCAACATTTAATTTTAAAACAATTTATGTAACTTTTGTCCAAACTAAAAGCTTTGGCTTTGACAAAATTTAGCTGAATAAAATTGGGCGAGATGGGGACGGACGGACAATGGACGGACGGGCGGACGCGTGGGCGGGATATGAACAGCCGCCGCAGTCAGTTCGTTCGGTTGGGTGTGAAGCATTCGTTGGACGGGCGAAGCCTTCTCTGATTTCATCGGGTGGCCGGCATGACGAAAAGCGGACAGAGTGCGGGCGGTGTACTCGCCGAAGAAGAAGAGCACTCACTCACTCTTCTCACCATTCTCCGTCATTCGTCCATCCTCAAAACTTCGGGAAAACCCCAACTCGTTCTCCTTTGCCCAACTTTTTTGAACCTTTTTCATTATAACTTTTTTTTCTAGCGAACCAAATGAAATATTTTTGATATCATTCTAAGTTTGTTTTGGTTCGCTAGAAAAAAAAGTTATACTGAAAAAGGTTCAAAAAAGTTGGGCAAAGGGGAAGGAGTTGGGGGTCGGCCAAAACTTCATCTCATCTCATTCCTCTTTTTCATATATCCCCCTCATTTGGTCCAAATCGCATTCATCCCGTGCCGTGCCGTCCTCGTCCTGTTGTTGAACATGTCCATGACGGAGTCCCCTCGCAGCATTTTCTTCCTCTGTTGGCTTTTCTCCGCACTTCTTCGCCCAACAAATTGCAAGTCCAAGGTTGACTTGTGTGAGTATTACAGGTGATGATCAACTCAGAAGCAATAAATGGCTTAGTAAAATAACGAAGCCGGAGATGGAATATAAAATGTGCGGAACACAAAAATCTTTTAATTTGATTTTTTTGTTCTAATTTATTTTTTAATTTCTTCCTTTATTTTTAAGCTCGGAAGAAATTTTTTTTGCTATTTCAGAAACAAAATCTTTATGGCCACGCTGATCGGGCCACCTTCAAAACATAAAAGAGAAGAGTTTTGGCCCTATTCTCAACCAATTTCAGAGCCATTCACAAGCTCAACGAACATCCGGAATGCATTGAAGAAGAGAGTGAGAAATGCAATTTTTTGCTCGGATAAGCCCTCCGGGTCCAGAATTTGAATTAAACAAAAATTCATTTCAAAATAATTATTTTATGGAAAAAGTATTATTTGTAATACATAAACAATGCGTTATTATCTAAAATAAATAGGCAAAAATATTAGAAAGTTCACAAATTTTTTCATAACATTGAAAAAATTAATTTCGAAAATACGGAATTGGCCGTGAACTTCTTACTAAAATTTGAGCATAACGCTCCGTCAATGAAAATTTGTTGTTAAACTTTTAAATGCCAAAAACATTTTATGCTTCCGGTCTGAATCCCCCCCCCCCCGCGAACCCCCCACAGCCAAATGTGTCTCGAATCCCCTCAGCGTCTTAGCCTAAGCCTAAGCTTGGTCTAAGCTAAGCTTAAGCTTAGACTAGCTTAGGCTTAAGCCTAAGCCTAACAAACACCAAGCCAAGGTGGCTTAGGCTTAATCTTAGCTTCAGTACGGGACTGAACCAGCCATCGTGGGGGGATTCAGACCGGTAGCCAATTTTTGTTATTTTAAGCTTCCTCCACCACCGCTGCAACTCCACGGGACAAGGCGGCGGCGGCCAGCAGCGCGTCGTCAGAAGAAGGCGCGGAGCAATTGCCCTCCTGCTCGGCGTAACGCTTTGCCCCCCCCCCCACAGATTAATTGGCATACCGGTCTGATCACTTTCCTTCCCCCAAAGGCATGCCCATCTGTTCCAATGCACAGCTGAGTGCGTGCGTGTTACAAATCATAAGCATAGACAAATACTTTCAACAAACAGTTGGTTAATTGGACAGAAAATGCAATTACATATTGCCTAGAGCATTTTAATGTAAAATTCTCACTGATTTTCGTATCAATTTTCTAATGATTTAAAATTTTATAAAAATTGGTTCGAGGTTTGGGGGGGGGGAGGCAAGTTCCAGTCCTCATTCTGAATGTATGAGTTTGTTCATCAAAGGTCGGAGGAGTGCCCGAGCAGCGGTCAATTGTGCACCCAATCGGATGGTCAGCGTAAAACGAATTTGTTCATATTTATTTTCAAAAAAAAACAAATTTAAATTTAAACTTTTTGTTTAAATGGATTTCGTTCAAAAATTTGATCAATTTCTCATTCGGTTCAAAAATCAAAAGCAGCCCTTTAAGGTACGCAGTGTTGTCAAGATCCCCTGCAGGGTTGTTTGTTTGTTCACTTCTCATCTTCTTCCGCTGCTGCTGATCACCCTAAATATTAATCATTTTTAGGAATTCCAGTTAGCCACATCAACGCAAAGTCGGGCAACTGTCCGCCGCCCATCGGCATCTCCACGCTGCAGGATGGGAACATCGGTTGCTGGTTGGACACCAATTGCCCGGGCATTCAGAAGTGCTGTCTCGAGCCCAACCCGGTGTCGAACATCGCGCGTCGCATTTGTCGTGACCCGGAGGGCGTCAGCAGTCAGTTGAGGGCAGTGCTGGACGTAAAAAAGCAGACAAATTCTATGTAATTACTAGGGATGCTCGAGACTTGAAATTTACCGAGACTCGAGACCGAAATATGGCACCGAGACTCGAGACCCAAAATAAAACCAGGAAATTTCTTGACTCGAGAGACTCTCGAGCATCCCTAGAACTACGTCCAGCACTGGCCGCCTGGGCGGTGTATAAAGAAACAAATTTTACGAAGCATTGCCTCAGGCGACTCCATCTGCACACTTCCCGTCGGTAATTGCTCTTTATTTTCTTCCCCCCGAAGGGGTAGAGGTCAGTCCCGTCCCAGCGACTTTGAGACATCATAACTTTATTTAAACTGGACTAAATCACTTAAGCCTTATACCATTGGAAAGCTCTAGATGAATAGAAAGTATATATAAAACTAAACAAAGCAGTAAATCAAAGTTTAAAAAAGTTATGATTAGAAAACTACAAAAAATCCCGATTTTTGCTAATTTTACATCATACCTTTTTTGAAGCTTATCAAAGACTTCAACTTTGTTGTGATGCTTCTTCTACTCATTTAGAGCTTTCGAATGGTATAAGGCTTTTACTGGTTTGGTGCAGGTTGAGAAGAGTTCTGATGCTTCAAAGTCGCTGGGACGGGACTGGCCCGCTTCGCCCCGAAGGGTTCTTTCTCATTCATTTTTAGTGGTCGGCACTTGTACAGCTTTCGTCACCCGATATTATTTCGACGCCAGCACGGGAAAGTGCAAATCCTTCCAGGTTTTGAGGCGTTCATACCGTAACCCTTCATTCTCCTCCTCCTCCTCCCCTATACTGTACCCAGTATTCTGGCTGTGGAGGAAATGCCAACAATTTCCAATCGCTGCAATCGTGCCATTCCACATGTGGACTTCTGGGTTCAAATGCCGTTGTTCATTTTTCTAAATTTCTGTCCCGCACTGAGTTAAGGCGTTAAGGGCACTCCGTCATGCCCGGGCGATGCCAACGCGGAACTGAACTGTCTGTTGCCGCACGCGGACGCGTGCCACAACGATCCGGTGAGAGGAAGCGGTGTTTTGTTTGCATCAAAGGCGTAACCGGATTCCGGGCCATTTTGGGTCCAGAATACCGGTTTTCAGTCCCGATTATTTTTTTGGCATCCGGCGGTTTGCATGATCCTAAAATTGCTATGTGTGAGCTGATATCTATAACAACGTGTCAGCAAAAGTTGATATATTTATGCCGGTATAAAATGTAAAAAATATCGAATAATTTATAGAATATAAAAAAGTGATACTTCTTATTCCATCTTATTTAGGAAAAGAGGACAAAAGTCCAATGTTTTTCCACATAAATAAAAAGGGGTGATCTTTTCCCTTATAGCATGATTATGCCGGTATAAAATGTAAAAAATATTGAATAATTTATAGAATATAAAAAAGTGATACTTCTTATTATTCTTATTTTGGAAAAGAGGACAAAAGGGGTGGTCTTTTCCCTTATAGCATGATTATGCCGGTATAAAATGTAAAAAATATTGAATAATTTATAGAATATAAATTTCGAGAGGCCCGGGTGGGGTGCCGGTTTTGCTTTTTCTCAAAAATCCCCGGTAACACTTCCGGTCGAATCGCTTTTGTCCACCCCCCCCCCCCCCCGGGGGGGGGGGGGGGGGGGGGGGTTAAAAAGTATGCAATTAATGTGAACAACCAACCATCCCACCACCCTGTTTAAGGACTGTATGGGCAGAGAAGGAGGGCAACAACCGGTAAAAATGGGCTGGGACTGGAGTGGCGGCGATGAGAAGAGCTGAAGCAATAATAATTAATTGCAGAGTTGCTGCATGACGAAGTGCGGATATCGCATTTGCTACATTTATTGATAATGATCGGCGGCATTTGTTGTGATCTTTTTTTTGTGGCCGAAATGAGAAAAAACCTCGGAAATTTTTGTATAAATTAAACAAATTGTTAATTCCTTTTTTGTCTCTTAAAATAAATGTTGAAAATTAAATATATACCCTCCTAAAAATTTTTTGATTTTGTTTGGCACTTGTAAAAACCTATTCGGAGGTTTTAGAAAAAAATGAAATAATTTTAAGCTTAACATTTTAGCATTTTTTGAAAACCTTAAGAAAAACGCCTTAAAACGAAAAATGCCCCCCCCCCCAAAAAAAAGACTTGTCTTTAGAATTTTGTGTGGCAATAATTGACATAATTCCTCAGCGATTTTTAAAGTTAAAATATTTAAATTGAATTTATTGCAAATGGAATTTTTGTGTGGAAGTTCTTTTTTTGCCTTTTGCTTCCATTAAACCCCCCGCACATAAAGCCCTTCTCCCAAATTTCTGCACATAAGCTTCTTGTCACGCTCGGATGCATTTTGCTCATAATTTCCATTTACTATTCTCCTCACATTCAAAATGGTCGACCAAATTCGACGAAATGCAATTCGGGTTTTTGAATCGTAAAATGATTATTTTTATTCATTAAGGCACATTAATATTTTGTTAATGGAAGTCCGACGGGGTCGAGAGTCTTCCCCTTGACCGTGCCATCATCCGGGGATTTATGCCATCATCCGGGGATTTATGCCATCATCCGGAGAATTATGCCATCATCCAGGGAATTATGCCATCATTTGGGGGGATCACCCGATCGAAGAAAACGTTGCGATTCTTTAATTAATATCCATTTATTATATTGTTCCTGTTTTATATGTGTCACTTTACCGCTTTGTTTATTATATTATTTGATTTTTATTTAAGCAAATTAAATTTTATTAGCTATGAGTTCTTTACTAAAGCTCAAAATTCCCCCCCCCCCCAATTCACTTTCCTTTTTTTTTGTTTGGGTAGAAAATTTAAATTCTCTTCTTGCGCAAACATCCGCCGACGTTTTGTCGCCCGCCCCAAAATTCCATTTCATCTCATCCCAAATTTCGACACTTACTCAAATCCATCCCCCGAAGGGTTTTATCCCATCGCGTTTTTGAATTGCACTCACTCACGAAAAAGCACACCCACCGGCTATTGAACGCGTTTAAAATGCGAGCCAAAATCGGAGCGTTTTTTCAAAACTTTGTATTTTTTAGGTTACGAGAAATATGCTCTGAATAGGGAACATTTTGAACTTAAATATAAAAATTGATTTAAATCAATTTTTAAATTTATTTTTAAAACCATTGGATCCCCCCAACCCAGCGATTGTTGGCCAATGGGTACGGAACAACTTTTTATGTCCGTGTGCTTTATTGTATGTCCATATTAATTCGTAGCCGATCCACCCATTTTCATATTTTAATGTTCCTAATGCCCCAACGTCCATCCGGATTCCGGAATATCCGCGGATATGCGTGACCTGTAAGGAAGTGAGGTGTTCCGCTGGTTGGAAGTGGACGGTTAAAACTAGAGGCCGGTCGAGACGAGATCTCGTCTCGAGGATCTCGAAACGACGAGATTCTCGAAAAATCTCGACCTCGAGATCTCGCTCGACTAAAAATGAGCTTCACGAGTTTTTCGAGACCCGAGATTTTTTCGAGAATCTCGACTCTAGATCTCACTCGAAGCTCAAGTCCGGCCTCTAGTTAAAACGCCTATGGCGGGGGCAAAAAAGATCACCCATAAAGAGAAGCCAGATGGGATGCCCCGGTAGCTCAGTTGGAAGAGCTGCCCCACAGATTGGGTGAAGGACGTGGGTTCGTGTCCCGGTGTCACCATTTTGTCTATTCTTTACTCCATCCTTGCCCCAAACACTGAACCTCAAACTAACCGTCCACCAACCAACCAACCAAACACTCACAAATCAGCAACGTTTGCAGCAGCAATTTTATCTGATCAAATTGTGAATGGACAGCGCCCCCCCCCCCAAAAAAAGAAGAAAATCCCTCCAATTTGTGCCGCTGTGTTTTTTTTTGCTGCCCGCGCAACAAAAGACGAACAAAATCATTCACAGAAAGAGGCGTCCGTCTCCGGGCAGCAGCCGCCAGCAAAAGATGCAAAACATAATTATTGTTCGGGCGCGGAGATGAGCACGGACAACGAACGGCGCCGGGGGGGGGGGGGGGGCTTCTTCCCCCAAATACAACCGATCAATCACATATTTTCTGCTGTCTATAAATCTTCCCATTGTATTTGCATATTTCTTTTTATATGTAGGACTGGAATAAAGCTACTACAATAAGAGTGTACCTAAATAGGTTCTATGCAAAAACCTCAGCTTTGGTGGGTAAGTGAAACGTTAAAAGCGCCTCAATAATTAAAAACATCAAAAATTGTGCTAAATTTGTTGGGTTTTTGGCTGATCGTTTATTAATAATAAAATTTTATTTGCTAACTTTAAAGCGCTTATTTTTGAGTATGGACCCTTTTGACAATTGCCACATAAACAAAAAAATTTTCAGCGGCGTAATCGAACCCGCGCCCGCACTCGCGCCCGCCGCGCCCGCGCCTGCGCCCGCCGCGCCCTGCAATATTATTTACGTTTTGTTAAATTAAGCCATATTTTTTTCACCCAAATTTACGCCTTTTCTTTTATTAGACCAATTTATTCCATTATCTCTGTATTTTTTATTGCACATTTCAACAAAATGATTGGTCATTTATTGGTTTACGCGGCGCACATAAAATGGACAAATGCTTCATAATCATAATACGACGTTAAAATAATATTTGGTGGCGTTTTTAATTGGAAATTGAAAAATGGCCGCAGGGCACAAAATTGCTCAAAATGTGAAAACGCGCCTTTTTGTTTATTGAATGGGCGCAATGAGAAGGAATCTTCGATGGGTAACATTTTCGATATAATTAAATGTTTTTTCTTTATAATTACAAAATTAGAAAAAAAGGATTAAATTATATTAATGTAAATTTATTTTCTTGTTTTAGTCGTCTTCATTGACACGCTTTTTGCTGTTTACAATTTTGCAAAACACAATAATGCCCAGCCGATGCGAAGAGAGTCAAAATGCCAAAATGGAAGGACAAAATGTCAAATTGGAGGGACAAAATGTCAGAACGCAGAGACAAAATGTGCAAAATGAGCTGACAGATGCTTCACCGGTGCCAATTTTGCCCACAATTTTTGTGCCACCCGCTTCCGTTACCCTCAAACCGTCCCAAATGAACAATGCCGTGGCCGAAACTGTGCCAACGTTGCCCTCGAGCGGGTTAATGTGGGGCAGTGGATGGATGCAGCTGCCCGGACTGATCAGTGTGCCGAGACTGGACTGGGCGGCGTTGGAACCTCCGCCAACTGTCGGTGAGATTAAATGCATTTTTTTTAATATATTTAACAAATTGTCCATTTGCAATTTGTTGGTGCGCTGCTGACATTGCCCACACTGTTTCCTGCTGCATTTTCCTCGTTCGACAGCAACACCAACAACAACGCCAACGGCAATGCCAATGCCAATGCCAACAACGTCATCTCCTCCCCGCCATTTTCCCCCACGGCGTTATTGGCCAAAAGGGACGATCAACAGCAGAGGCAAACGCCCGCCGAGAGCGGAGAGCACGGCGGAGACAAAAGTGCCAACGACACGAAGAGAACGGCGGCACAATTTGTTGGCATTAGAGTGAGCAGAAAATAAATCAAAAAATTTATTTATGTTTTAGATTTTAATAAAATTTAATTCTTAACCTTTTACGTGAAAAATTAAATAGAATTTTAAGTTATTTAATGATTAAAGCATTTCAAGTTTCACTTTTAACAGGTCCGTTTCAACCCACCAATCTTTGAAGAGACTGCGCGACTTTTTTGTATGAATTTTTTATTGAATTGGCCACTAGACAAACAAACAACTTGAAATTTTAAAAAAAAAGATTTCATTTTTAAATTTAGATTTTTAAAAATGGTTTTTGACACTTCTATGTTTTAACGTGACCCAAAAAATGGAATTTGATCTGTCTGACCCCCGACTCTACTGACTTAACGTTCTGTCGGCGGATCAACTTAGCTGTGTTTGTTTGTAGTCAGTGTGTTCAACCACGAAGCTCAGCACATCCAAATTCCGCCCCAAAAGCAATGCTTTGCCGAAGGCTGCTTTCACTTGCACACTTTTCACATTTCGGGCTTTCAAAGGCCACGTGCCATCACTTTGAAGCCATTGGGCCCCAATGGACTGCTGCTCAACATTCTCTCATTCGATGTCGAGTGAGTGAGTGGGTCCGTCCCGTCGTCTTGGCATAATTAATTGGGGCTATTTTATTCGGCTTCTCTCGGGTACCTATCTCTTTGAATTGGGACAAATTTCCAAATTTTGCCGAATTATTCTTTGCATTTTGAGCATTGAAAGCCTGCTGAACGGCAGTGTGCAACTTTTGATCACTTCTGTTCCGATCACCGGCAACTTTTTCGTCTCTGCCCGTCAACTGTCCATCACGGCATTGTTTGACCTGCAAAAAGATCAGCATAAAGTGCCGTACCTTCGCATTGTTACCTGCGAGTTGCGCAGCGGAATGATCAGCACCAAAGTGACCAATCTGGGCCTTCTCACGGAGCCGATCAATCTGAAGTACAAGGTTGGATGGGCCTAGATGCCCCGCCGAGCCCTCGGGGGAGGGAAAGATCCAAAGCCACGGACCACGCCCGATCTTAGAACATAGGGCCTAAAAATCATAAAAAATTTAAATCAAATTTCAGAATGAAATGTTGGAGAAGGCCAAGGAGCTGATCACCAGCACAATTTGCGAGACCATTTCGGACACAATTCGCGAGCGGGTCAACCGCGTTCTGCGTCGACTGCCCCGGGCAATTAGCGTCGCAAAGGTTCGCGCGTGCAATATGTTTGGCATTTTGTCAAAAAGCAAAAAATTCAAATTTTCCTTCAGATCATCGGTTCTTTCGCCTCCTCCGACTCTGCTGCTGATGAATGTTCGTCTCCACCCGTCGCGCTCCAATTGGATGGTGGGCCACCACCACCGTCAACCCAACGTTTCTACAGTAATCAGTTGACTTTGAGCTACAGTAATGACCCGCGCGGCAATGGCAAAGGTTGGCAATTTTTAAAAATATTTTATTATGTGAAAAGTAAAATATTGCGAGAATTGATTCCCTTGGAGACGGCGGGCATCGACGTTTCTGGCGACAAAAACAACGGAGGCGACGACGAGGTTTAGAAGTGATCGACTTTGAAACCGACAAAATTCCTTCATCAAAAACAAAATCAGCGGAAAGTGAGAGCAAAAATAAATAAATCTTTAATAATTAATGTCGTCGATTGGACTTTAATTAATATAGAGTTTTTTTGTTTAAATTTTCCTAATTATACTTTATTTGGTGAAGAATTAAATGAAGTGAACGGCAAAAACAAAACTGTGCAAAAAGAGAAGCAAAAACTGAGCCAATTGGACGCCGACGACGACAAAATTCGGAAATTTGGCCAAAACTCGAAGGAACAGCTTGGAAATAACAGTGCCAAAACGGGTCCATCTTCGGCTGAGTGCCCAACAAATTACGCCTCACTTTTGGACTTTTTGGATTTGGTAATTAAATGGCGGGCAAAAAGCTCAAATAATTTCAACAATATTTTCATTAGCATTCGCTAGCCCAAGCGTTTATTGAACTTGATTTTTTGGACTCCAGTGCGGGCTCCGATTTCTTTGCCGTCGGACTCAGCGGAAATGCGTTTATGCGTTCGCCACCGCCAGTATAAATTTAAAACTGTGCTTTTAAATTGTCAAAATTTAAAAAATATTTTAATTTTACCCTTTAAATTGACAAAATTTAAAAAATATTTTAATTTTACCCTTTAAATTGTCAAAATTTAAAAAATACTTTAATTTTACCCTTTAAATTGTCAAAATTTAAAAAATATTTTAATTTTACCCTTTAAATTGTCAAAATTTAAAAAATATTTTAATTTTACCTTTTAAATTGTCAAAATTTAAAAACTTATTTTAATGTTACCCTTTAAATTGTCAAAATTTAAAAACTTATTTTAATTTTACCCTTCAATTTTTGGTTTCAAATTTATTTGTTTAATAAATTTTGGTTCTAAAATGTTTTACAAAGATAACAACTCATGTCGGAGGCGGTGGTGTTGTTATGCACGACATTGTCCAATTGGGGTCGGTCCGGTCCAAAAATGTGCCGGACGAAGAGGACAAAAGTTTGTTGCGAGATGCCGACAAATTGGAGGAGGATCAGCAACAGCGGGACAACAACAACAGAAGAGAATTGCCTCCGATGCTTCGCTTCCCCGGCGTGGGGCCGATTGGTTATCAACGCAAAACGTTGGAAATGATTTTCTCCGATTTGAGCGCAAATTTGGCACTCCTTCAAGCATTTAGGTTCTGTTGCGATTTCCGATTGCTTAAATAGAAATTTGAATGGCAACTTTTGCGGATTTTTATAATTTTGCCTTAGGACAAAATTGCTGAAAGTTCGCCTTGGCCCAAACTCGTCGGTATTTGGCCAAATGTTGCGAACGACCTGTGGACCGGACGAAGTGTGTCTGAGCGATTCCATTCCCGAGATGGGCGAGAAGTATCCCGACCAACAGCTGGAGGTTGAGGTAACTTTACGCAAAATTCCTTTAAATTTGAACCAATTTAGCTAAATTTTGGATAATTTTTATTTGAAAGTTTATTGAAAAAGAAAAACTAATTAAAATGGCGATGAAATTAAATCATTTTTTGTCGCAGATTGAACCGGTTGAATCGCCTTTCATTAAATTCTCCAAAGGTTTATTTGTGGCGTAAAAAATTATCAAAAAATGCATTTTTTTTTTTTTTGTTCTTTCACAGACTTGGCAACCCTAAACATCGTTGGCACTGCCACCTTTTTGCTGTCCCAAAACGGTCAAACCATTGGCCGAATTCCATTTTCGGCAACCGTAGAATTGGGCGTTCGGCACAACAGAACGACAAATGCGAGTAGTAGCAGCACTAGCAGCAGCAACTCAACATTGGCACATAACAAAATGGACGGTCGGTCAGACAGCTGCAGATGAATTAATGATGCCGGGGGATAGCGTTTGTTGTTCAATCAGAGAACCCGTAATTGAGAAAGAAGAAAAGCCGCGCGACTTTTGAATGTGCTTGCTGCTCTTTAACTAAGCGTAGGACCTAAACACTCAACCCTAAATTCCATATATTTAATTAGGTCTAATTAGGTGCTTTTTGTTAGTTTCATTGGCCATTCCGAGGCTGGACCTTCGTGACGATGTGATCGATTTCTTTGGCTTGCCTTCGTCCACTTTGGACGGCTTTCTGAACACCGTGCGCAATGCCATCCTGAACAGTGCCGGTCGAGCACTGAGCCCAGGTAATGGCACTCACTTTTTGGAGAAGTAAAAAAAGGCACGAAAATGTTAACAAACATTCGAAACACAAACACTCTTTGCAGGCATTAGTCTGGTGGGTTTGGAGCGGCGTCTCTGTCCGTACGGAATCAGTCAGCCGGGCATCCAACTGCTCGACAACGGATTGGTGCTGATGGACGCGGAGTTGGACGCGTATGTGCTGCTGTTTGACAGTGGCGAGACCAAACTGTGCTCACTGGCGGAATTATAAACGAGCGGGACTCAGTCCAGGCCGGGGCCGAGGCCGAGGCTGAGGCTACACAGCCAAATTAAAATTCAGGATTTTATACATAAAGTGAAAGTTACGGATTTTTGATGATTTTCAATATGAGTTGAAGTCCATAATTTTGATCTCAAAAAATTCCTAAATTCGAAATATGGACAGTTTTTGTTTTTCTTCACACAAAATCAACTCAATTTTTGTCTTTATAAAAAAATTGCCTGAAAATGTCCAATGAGGTCATTGTTTCTTTCACTTTTGATCAGTGTTTTATATACACAATTCACTTTTTTGTGATAATTATTTTATTTTATTTTTGATTGTTTGGAACATTTTGCAATATAATAACACTATGTATAAGTGCAGCTCCATCAATTCATCCTCCGTGCTAAATGAAATGGACCGTTTGTAAACAAATTACCCAAATTTTTTAAAATTTATGAGTTTATTGTCAGTTTTTGTAAATTTATTGGTGGTGACGGACGCTAAAATGAATGATTTTTCGTTTTTTAGTGCAGAAAATTGGACGGTGTCGCGCCAATTGTATGTATTGCTTTCGAATTTGAGAAAAGGACAAAATAAATTAAATATTCGAAAAATTCTGCTTTTATTTACAAGGTGAATAACCCACAATTAAACGATAATAAGCTCCTAAAAAGACTTAGCAAAATGTATAAATGTACAATAATATTATAGACAAATTTGTTGCAATTGAACGTCGTCTTGTCTCAGTGTACCATCACTGATTCGGGCACATGCTCCACCCCCGTGCCGAGGTAATCATTGCCAAGGGCAAGAGGGTCGTCCTCCTTGAACGCGTCGAAATCCTCAAAGTATTCGCGGTAGTCCGAATAGTCGTCGTCGTCATGTTCCCCTTCCGTGAAGTCCAAGTCGAAGTCGCTGCCCGAAGTGTCTTCTTCGTCAAACGCTGAACAAAAAATGCTTTTTCGTTAAATTGACGCTTAAGCAAAAAGAATAACCTTCGGAATATGCAACAATTGCCGGCTCGAAGGGGCCGAACGCGTCGACGGACGGGTTGGACATGGGCAGCGATGGCTGTTCCTGTTTTTCAGGCGACTTGACGGCATTGTTGGCATTCGTAACGCCTTTTAAATTTAGTTTAATTTGGCCACATTGGCATTATAAGTGTTTACCGGCAGTGGACGGCTTGGACTCGTCGAAGTTCAGGGTTCTGTTGGCACGAACTGGACTTTTGGCGGCACTTCCCACCTTCTTCGCCGGGCTTGGCGTTTGCCCGACAGTTTCTGGCTTCGTTTTGTTGGCATTGTCTAAATATATTTTGAATCGTGGGGCTTTTGACGGAAGTTTCTGGCAATGAACCAAATAAAATGCTTACCATTTTTGGGACTCGGCGGCGTCTTTGAGTCTTTTTTGGACGGTGACTTGGGAACTGAAATTTAATTGGGGGTTAGAGTTAATTACCTATTTAACTTTGAACTCTTAATTAATATTTATAAACAAATATTAGCCCGACCCGCTTTTCCTGGGCTTGTCGGCGCCTTTGAGTCTTTTTTGGACGGTGACTTGGGAACTGAAATTTAATTGGGGGTTAGAGTTAATTACCTATTTAACTTAAAACTCTTAATTAATATATTAAAGAAATATTAGCCCGACCCGCTTTACCTGGGCTTGTCGGCGCAGCTTTTGCCGGCGATTTTGGCGGCAATTTTGACTTTGTTGGGGACGATGCGACTCCTTTAAAATTTGGATTTGGAAATAATCGCAAATTTTCGGAACCTTTTTTGTCCTTTTTGTCACCAGCAGGAGGCTTTGAATTCGCTTAAAAACTCAAAATTATTGGCCGTTTTGTCTTTAACTAACCGCTCTCCAGAATGGTGGCCAAAACGAAGCAAATTATGGCAACAACGAAAATGGTGCGCATTTTGAATGAAATTTAATAGGTTTTATCTATATGAATAAAATTATATTTAAATTATATTTAAAATTATGATAATTAAATATCAAGCATTGATAATTTATTGGCATTTTGCTCCTGCTTTTATACAAGTTTCTTTCTCTCGGCTGATTTGGTGGCATTTTATTTTGTGCCATTTCCGTTTTCGGCGGGACTTGGCCAGCAGCTGATTAAATAATTAAGTCAGTGCCGATCACATGAAATGTTTGGAATGATTGAACTATTGAAACAGCGAATATTAAATTAATGCAAATTCACAAATAAATAATTTGGATTTCCCGTGACTTCCTTTCCGGCAACGTCCTCCAATGTCAGCCAGAAATATTTTTGTTTTTGATTGGATAAATTGCATTGACATTAGAAAATCTTTGAAGCTAATTGATTTTGCACTAAAAAGACTCTTTAATTTTCAATAAATATTATTGTAAAATAAAATTTTCTACCAACTTGAAATTTCCCGAGAATTTTGGTGATCTATCGAGAAAAAAATTTTTAAATTCTTTTAATCAAATTTTAAGCCAATTAATACATTTTTTGTAAGCTCTTGTACTTTATTGACAACGAATGGAAAAAAAACACAAGATACGGTATACGCAAAATTCACCGTAACACATTCACATATAGCAGCACCGTCTACAATGTAATAACAATGAAGAGTACGGTATAAATAATGGTACGATAGGGGTATAGTATGCGTACCGTAAAATTCGCCTTTTTACTAAACGCCCGCTTAACGGTTAAGCAACTAACAATAATTATTGCATTCAATTTAAATTTTAGAGCAAGCAGAGCATTTAGTATTTATGTAGTACAGAGATTGGTAGTTTTCGGTACGGTAAGTCACCATCTCCCCTATTGAATACGGTAATGGTTTATTCATTCAGTCGTCATTGTTCTGTCGATGGGCCTCCGAAATGCCGTCATTCGCTTCAATGCCACCGTTGAAAATGGATGCCGACCTGCTGCTGTTGTTCGTGCTGGCGTTGGGCGAGTTTGGGAAATTGTTGTGCTGCTGTTGATGCGTGATGAATGAAGGCGTTGACTTAAATATTCGTGTCAATCAAATATTTTTGCACAAATTTTTGAAGAATAAAAATCCGAAAGAACTTCAGAACTCGAACATTGTCCGTCTGATGCTGGTGCTGATCTGTCGCTATCTGATGGTGATCCATCTCCAACTTGTGGTCCTCCATGGCGTTGCTGTTCGTCGACGGTTCAGTGTCGGTTGTGCACGTCTCGCTCTTCTCCACGCCGGCGCTGTTGCTGCTACAATAAGTGCCACCGCCGCTGTCCATCGGCTCATCACTGCCACCAACGGATGAGGAGGGATGTTGTTGTTGCTGATGCTGCTGCTGCAGTTGGTGGTGTTGCCGGTGATGGAACAACTGCTGGTGATGACCACCGTTCGAGTACGGCCTGTCCAAGTGGCTGATCACACTTTCATGGCCCATCGGATTGCCTAAAATTACGGAGACTAAAAATCCTTCCAATTTTTATTTGCCTGTTGCATTTATTTCGCCACGTCCACTCCCTCCGATTGTTGCCGTTGTGGCTGTTGTCGTTGTTGCA
Organism: Globodera rostochiensis; assembly: GCA_018350325.1. Classification (NCBI taxonomy): domain Eukaryota; kingdom Metazoa; phylum Nematoda; class Chromadorea; order Rhabditida; family Heteroderidae; genus Globodera; species Globodera rostochiensis. Next base: position 33,903 of record JAEVLN010000010.1, read on the forward strand.
CCGCCGAACAGCATTTGTTGCTGTTGTTGTTGCTGCTGTTGGGCGGCCAATTGCTGCAGCAGCTGAGGCTGAAGCATCAACAATTGTTGCTGGTAGGCAGCCAACTCGGAGCCGCCCATCAGAAAGGGGGCCATGGCGCCGGAAGCAAACGCTGCTGAGACTGAGCCGTCGTGAATTGACGCCGGAGGGCACAGTCCGACCATACCTTTGGATTGAGGAGATCAGCAAAACCATGCATAAGCCAGAGATCAGCTCAGATCACACACACTCAAACATTTGCAAATATGATCTGGTCCAGCTTGGCCTGTTCCTGTGTTGTTTCTGTTCTGTTCTAAGATTTCAGCACAGCACAGGAACAGGTTAAAAATTCTTGGAACAGGAACAGCACAGGAACAGAACAGGTCAAGCTAGAACAGGGTAAACATTGAACCTGATTGGGTACAATATTTGATTTTTTGTTGGAACTGGTCCTAACTCACTGGCCAATGGAAGTTGTGCGATTGGTCCATGCTCTTTGGGCATTTGTTGGTGGGCCGGCGCCATTGTGGAGGCGGTGCCAGCCAACGCCGACGTTTGCATGCGCTGCTTTTGTGCCAAAATTGAGGACTGCTGCGCCGCAAACAGTGAAGGCATTGGCGCGCCTGAGGGCGAGGAGCCCATGGCCGAAAGTTGGCCTACGGCGATCAACCGCTTCATGGCCATCAGTTCGGCACGGTTCACACAATTCTCAAAATGAATTAATGGCTATACATATAAATAGCTTAAAATATTATGGGAAAAATATTTATGCTTTTTTTAATTTAAAGTTTCAGAAAGTTCTTGCAAACTTTAACTAAAAAATAGGGTAGATGCCTTCAGATCCTCGGGCACTGTGCCGGTGAGTGCCCTTCGCACTTCCCGAGCGGCCGCTTCACGAAGTTCCCTGGAAGATTCGTCCGAATACCAGGCACATTGCGGGGTACAAATCACGTTTGGCATGGTGGCGAAAATGTCTAATGCAAAAAAATTTTACACTTTTTTTAATAATAATTTTACTAAATTGTTTCTATTTTCCGTTCACTACCGACCAATAAATTCCCTTTCGGCATTTTGTTGCTGAACAATGCCGCCGGCGTAATCGAGTGCGGCTGCCCTAATGTGGCCGATCTTCAGTGCCGAAAGTAAAACATTCGACTGGACCAGCTCTGAGTCGCCCGTGTTGACCAGAAAGGCGCCAAATTTCAGCGTTTTAATGGTTTCCTATGAAAAAAAAAGATTATTTTATTAAAAAAATTTGTAATTTTTATGAAAACAGTTTGAAACAACACTCTTTTCAGTAATTATTGAATTTCTTTCTAAAAGTTTAAATTTTCCACTGACGGCATTGATTGTGTGCCGCGTGTCGGGCTGAAGTGGACAGTGCAAAGACACGCAATCGGACTGGCTGAGCAGTTCGGCCACATTGGCACACCGTTCGACGTTGAGGGCTCTCTCAATGCCGAAAATGTTGAAAATGTTAAAATTAGGGTACATTGTTTAAATTATTATTTAATTCACCATTTGCAATGTACGGGTCGTAGAAGAGCACTCTGAAGCCAAATGCTTTTGCGCGAAGAGCCTTTAATATTTAATCAGATATTTTAAAGAAATTAAATCTTCCCCCCCCCCTTTTTTCCTCCTACCACAGCGGTGCCAACTCGGCCCAGCCCGATGAGTCCGAGCGCACTGCCGTTGACACGTGCTGAGCCCGACATCAGATCACGCAACTGTTCAACGCTGCCAGGCTAAATCATAATGATTTTAAATCATAAATATTAGAGAAAAGAAATTCGCTAATTTCTTTAAGACTTAAGTTTTGAACAATTTGGTTTAATAAATAAAATTCGTTCACCTGTTTTCCCGACTGAACGGTCCGCGCCGCCCAAAATGTACGTCGGAACATGTTCAAAATCAGCGAAACTGTCGAATCGGCCGTCTCCTCCACACATTCGGCCGGAGAGTGGCAAATGGCAATGCCTGAGGGGAAAGGAATTCGATTTGAAATTGCTTTTTTAATTTTGCAGGCCAATGGCACTTTTGCCAAAAAGGCAAAAAAAAAATGTCTTTAATAAAATAAAGACTACTAAATTGGTCCATCAAATTGTAAGAGGGCGACTCGATGTTTCCATTACGGATTAATCCGATGTATCAAAACAATTCGGGTAAAAAAGACTTGCCAAGATCGGTTGCCGCTTGCACGTCCACATTGTGCACGCCCGAACCGATGCGAACGACAACTTTGAGCGCCTTGAACTTCATCAAATCTTCACGGCCCAAACTGATTGAATGGTAAAGCAGTGCGGCGTTTGCCTCGTTCAGAACCTTTTTTTGGGGGAAGGAGAATTTATTTGTTTTTGAATATAAAGAATGACTTAATTTTCGGGATTTTGCGTCAAGAATCAATTTTAGTATTTGGTTTTCAACGGGGAAACGTTTTAGTGCGAAATTTTAATGGGAAATGTGCAGAAAGCGTTCACTTTTTCGTGGATTTCTCCAGTCGATTGGGCATCACAAAAGGCGACCGTTGCAATGTCCTGCAAATAAAAATAAAAATTTAAATTATTTAAATGAAATTTGCCAATTCTCTGATTTTAAATGGCATTTTTTGCACAAATTTCCACCTTAAGCAGTGGCATTTCAATGGAACAATCGCGGCCATCCAGCAAGGCAACAAGCGGCTTCGTGCCCGCTGCTGCGAACTGGCCTAACTGGCCACCGACTGGCGGCGTCAGTCGTGCCATTCCCGAGTGGTTCATTTGGATGGCATTGCCCGTGAAATTTTTGTTCACTAAAATAAAAATAACTAAAAAATTGTTTGTTTAAAGCAAAAATAATTTTTTATTTTTAATTTTTTTAAATATTTTACTTCCAAAAAGCGAAGAAAAAAAATTGTTGGGGGAGGCAAAAGCGAACTGCTGCGATTGTTGCTGCGGAAAAATGAATGAGGAGGACGATGAGGCGATGAGTTTATCTGCGGGAAGGAATTTCTGATTTTTTGATTTGTTTTGGAGAAAAATGTTTATCCTATTTTTGGACATCTCAATTTAGCTTCAGTTTTGATTTTTGTGCTCAATGGGGTGCCCTCCGTGCCCCCCTCCCCGACCGTCATGTCTAGAAAGCGATAACCTTTCTCTTATCTAACAAAATCCTGTAAATTTGTTATCAGTCGAAGACTCTCAGTTTATGTAGATGCTATAAGCAGGCAAAAGTCAGAAAATTTAGCCATTTTTGCATTGGCCATTTATTTGTTGGCCATTTTCTAGCCGGAGGGGGGGGGATCTGATCGGTCAATAAATTAATGGATTGTGGCTGTTTTGGAACCCGATTAATTTCAATGAAATTTCCAATGTATGTGTGTTGTGTATACATTACAAAAACCCATAAAAAACGCATTCATTTCCAGCCGTCGATTTATGCACTTTGTCATTGTTGGGAGTGTTCCCCTCCCCCCCCCCCACCCAATTCACCCACCAACGCTTGTCGTCTCCCCCGTCGTCGATCCCGGCGGCGCTGACGGAGGTTCGTCGGAGGCGGCGGCGGGTTCTTCCCTCTCTTCTTTGGTGTCCGCTGCCGTTGCACCCGGGGGAATCGTCGTGACGGAGGGAGGCCCTCGGGGGAGTGGGAACAGAGTTCCTCCCCCAAAGGGACGAGGAGGAGGAGCCCCTCGAAGGAGAAATCGATTTGATGGGGTCGTCGACGGGGGCGGAGAGAACAGCAGCAGCGAGGAGGTGGAAGAACGTGCGGATGTTCTGCGCTGCTGCTGCTGCTGCTGTTGGGCTGCTGCCCCCCGTCCGCCGGACGGGCGGATCAACGACGGCAGTTGGGGCGGGCGCTCGCAGTGACGAGCAGCTGCTGCAGCCGACTGTCCGCCGGGGTCAAACAGAGCAGCTGAGGCGGACGACGACGCGCTGGCGGCTGCAACAAAATTTTAGCACAATCCTTTCAATGCGTCGTTAGGGGCGCAGCATATAAAATCGGTGGAGAATTATGGAAGAATTGCGCTGGAGGGGAAAACGGGTCGGAAGGGGGTGGGGGAGGGGGTAGGTGGGAATGTTGTAAGATGTGTGCATTTTTGCTGGGGATTGACCCTTCCTCTCTTTCCCACAGGGGATGGATTTAATATTTAATCGTCGGATTGGCGAAAAAGAGTGGAAAGAGGAGACTTATCCGCAGAAAGGGGTGCTTATGCTTAAAGAGGATGGGCCTTGGGATTGGAAGTCGTCCGGGATGGGGGTTAATGGATGGAATGGACACGGATGGGCAAAAACAGTGAGAGAGGAATGCTTTTAAACTATTGAAAATTGGAAGGAATTTTCATAAAAGTGTTGTTAACTCTTGACACTTTCGGTTATGTCAGGCTTACCCAAAAGTTTTCTCTTAAAATAGTATATTTCTGGGGCTTATTTTGGGCTGCTAATTACGAAAATATGACATTAATTTTTAGTTAAATTAAGTTTATGACCTCCACAATAAATCTCTATTAACTTTCTTAAAATTGTTAAACAATTAAAAACATTTGTTGGTCAATTTGATTGTAAATTGTTCAAAACCGGGTAAAATTTTAACGGGACTCGGCTAATGCCAACCGCCGGGTTCCTTCTGATGCCGTCCGATGTTTTGTATTGGAAATTAATTATATTTTTACCTTTTAAACGAGCTCTTCGTTCCGATGAGCGTGCTTCTTTCGGTGGGAGTTCAATGAATTCGGGCGGATCGATCTGCACTTTTGGGGCGGTGAAATGTTTTAAATGGTAAAAACTCAAAATTGCCTGAGGGTCAGCCACCGGAATGTCGCCTTCGTGCTTTTCGCCTCCATAAAAATGGGCAGAACAAATTCGGAGCTAAACAAATTTAAAGTTGAGAAAATTGTTTTATAATTCATTTTTAATCAAAAAATTTAGAATTTTTGATTTGATTTTTTGAGTTTGAGTGTTGTGCTAATCAAATTGGGTTTTAATTTTTCTAAGCTTTTTTTGTGTAACACGTAAAACAATTCAAAAAATGGCCAATAAAGGCAATTTTCTGAAAAGTGGCATAAAAAAGCAATTTGGGTCCTCTGCCCACTCACAAAATTGCCCCCGGGGGAGGGAAGGGATGGGGGGAATTGCTTGCCTGGCTCACCACCGTCTCCTCACTTCTTCCAATGGCACAAAGCCATGCCTGGCGCAGAATGGGCGGTCTTTTCGGAATACGGTAAAAGTGCCGATTGTCCTCTTGGCCCCGATATCTTTTTGGTTGACAAAAGAAAAGATGAATTTATGTAAAAATTGGAAAAAACAACAACAGACCTCGAACGAAATTTGCAATTGGGAAAACCTAAAATGGTTGTCTCTTATTTAATTAGTCTTAATTTAATGGATTTAATTTTGATTATTTTTTAAATAAACGATTAATCCGTTCAAAATTACCGCAAGTTGTTGGCATTCAAAATGCAAATGGTACGCAGATAGGTAATAAAGATTAAAGTTTTTTCTAAACAAAAAACTTGTGCATTGCCAATTTTTGGAATTGAAAAACGGCAAAATCACTACCGTACTCCCCCAAAATCTACTAAAATGATGGATTTCCCTTTTCACCCCTCATTGCCCTAAGGGGAAGGGAGGGGAAGTAATAAATCATTGTCGCGGCCCAAAAGAAACATTTCCTCTCCCCTCCGGGGTTGAAGCGGACCCCGTGAGTCCCCCCCCCCTCCCTTCTTCCTCTTTTTGGATGCTGGTGCTGTGGTTGAATGACTGACTCTCTCTGTCTCTCTCTCTCTCTCTCGCTGTGCTCATTTGTCAATCACTCGGGCGGGAATGGGCAGAAGAATGTGATGGATTTGTGTTATTCTTCAATGGTTTTGGTCCCGACTATTGGATGATGCTGGTGATGGTGGTGGTGGTGGTGATGATCATCATCATCATCCCCAACCATCGCCAGCCAACTGACAAATTTCGCTACTCCCGGCCAACCGGAGAAGGGAAGCTTCTTCCCCACCCCACCCCCCACCCCCTTTTTCGCTCCGACCGATCCCTTCCTCTTCCACTCTCGACGACCTTTCGCTTTGCCCCTCTGGGCAACGCCCAGTGTCGGTGATCGAGACTGATGATGATGTGCCGCTGCTGATAGTGGTGATTGGTTGAAGCACGGGAGGTCGGCCATTGTTCAACGGAGTGATCAGAGCAATTGGCTCTCATAGAGAGTCCGCCTCTGGGACTGCTCCAGCAGCGGGGGGCAAACCCGAAAAAAGTCCAGAGCCTTGAAAAGGTGAAATTTCTTTTGGTGAAGAGAAATTGGAAACCGTCCCCTCCGGCGATGAAATTTGATTCAACCATCAATTGGCTGCGGGCTGGTGGTCCACCCGCGTCATAAGGTCAATTTGATTTGGCAACGGATAACGCAAAACTTTAGGTGCTGACTTGTGAAAGAAAGGTGTGAAAGTTTGTTTCCCCGACTTTAAGGCCCAGATTCTTAAAACAGAGGGTATGGCACCCCCTCCCCCCCCCCTCCCCCTCCTCCGAAAGTGTTTGGACATTGAACCTCAATAAAAATGGTATTTTTACAATGTTTACTTTTGGCCAAACGGAGTGAGAAGATCTGCTTAGCTTTGAATTGAATTTATTGTTGTACTGAGAAAAAATACACACAAACCCATGGGTTTTTTGAATGCCAAAAGTCTGCTCCAAAAGTGGGGGTTTTGGTTTGGTCCTATGCTAATGTTTTTGTGGGTAAAGTGAAAGTGCCGCCACTCTTCAGCCCCAACCCATCTTCGCTTGACATCTCTGGGCTAGGCCAGCTCCGTCACCTCTGCAGGGAGGAGGAGCCGCCGTCCTCCTCCACTCGTCTCGGAGGTGAAATTGAACCCGCCGGACTGTCAGTCAAGCGTCGAGAGTGGTTGGGCCGGACGGCCGCTGGTCCTTGGGCCTTCTCAGCGGTCGGATCTAATTAAATGCCAATGACAGGGAAGTGAAGGAAGCCAAAAGCCAGCAGATATCATCATTCAGTGCCAAACCCAACCCCAAGTTGGAATGAATTCTGCTTATGTGAGGAAAAGACCACTCGACGCTGGAGGGGGTCACCATTTGGAGGATGGAAGAAGGAGGGAATGCCAAATAGTTTGCCAGATTTTGGCGGGTTGAATCTTTCAAGAATTTGTTTTGCAACAGGTTATTAATACTTCAAAAGGCGCCGCCGGGGTTTTTAATAAATTAGATATTATTGCAATGTGCATAAAGTGCCTGGAGCCATGTCCAACCGGGCCACAGTGCGCCATTATCTGCCAAATGCCAAATCTCCCGGGGGCAAAGCATAAATAAACTGGGCAAAGCAATGAAAATCGGGAGAATTTAGAGATGCCGTAGGGTGGGGTGGGGGATGAACCGAGTGAGCGGAAACCAATTTGTGCCAAACAAAAAGAAGGCGGGCAAGTGAGTGGAATTTCCGTCCCATCTTCGTCGGTTGAGACGGATTTGGGCGGAATGGAGTCACCCCGAAGGCATAAAAGGCTCCTCAGACTTTGATGGAGCCACAAAGGTGCGGCACTTGGTTGGCTGGTGGTTGGCCAAAATTGGATTTGGACGAGCCCCCTCCGGGGTTGGCCCATGGCCGGGAGCAACTCTTTTGTGAAAGGCTCCCTTGATTTCCGCCACTTTTCTTCAATGGACCGACCGACCCCTTTTCACATCATCATCATCCAACCACAAAATGAAGAGCAAATGCAATTTGCCAAATCTGCCTTCACCAAATCCACTTTATGGGGCGCTACCGTTTTTGGGGGCCCAGACAATGCGCAATTTAACTCAGAACAAAGTCCATTAAAAGGAGTTGCAGCAAATGAACGTATGAATTTATATAAAACATTCGCTTAAGCGGGGTCCAACTGTCCTTATTTATAAGATTTGTCCTTATTTCAAGCCTTCGTCCTTATTTTGTATTATTTTTTGAATTTTCAGCTTCTCCCCCAACGAAAATCTCAGCAGTTTTTGGACCAATTTCTTAACAAATCGATTCAAAAGCGCTTATCGGCACCGCCAACCCCCCCCCCCCCCCCCTCCCCCCAGAAGTGAAGCAAAATTAAAAACAAATTGCTTTTTTGATAATTCCCTAAACGAAAAAATACACTCCTAAAATCAACTTTTCCCCCAACTGCCCCCTCCTCCGATGTGATAAGACATTTCGGCAAAAGGCGGACCGGGTAACGCAATTCGGACGGCACTTGCTGAACAAACTGAACGCCGAACTACGGACGCAAAAAATCAAAACAAAGTAACTAGGTAATTAAATATAAAAAATCAAAAATGCTTATCAAATAATTTCAAGAATTTAATGCTTTAATTAGACTTTGCCAACAGTTAATATGGGGTTCGAAGGGTTTCAGTACTTTTTATGTTACCATGAAAAACATTGCTAATTACAAGCAATTGTTTCATTTAATAATGATAACAAATTATTGTAAGTTTTGCACATTGGTTTTTTAAAAACGTTTTTATTTTTTTATTTAAATTAAGAAAATAATTTCTTTGCCAGAGAAACTATCAATTCGAGGCGCCTAGTCGGGTAACAATAAGGCAATTGACGGGGAGGCTGATTTGATGGAATGCGGGAAGACAATTTGGCAAAAGACGGGCCGGAGAACGCATTGGGCGTCACAAATTCACTTGTGCTGGCCCATCGAAGTCGAACCCGAACCCGAAGGCTGGTTCAAAGCACGAATGTCGGCAAAACGTCCCATCAGAAAGCTTTGAGAATAAAGAACTGAAAAGATTTATTTAATTATAAAGTGAAACTTTTGCACAATAAACTGACAATTGCCGGCTCTGTTGATTTTTTCAGGGTCATCGTTGGCAATGCGTGCAGTCATTGCGTCCAATTGCCTGACAAAGTTATCGTATTCCGACATCGTAAAGTCCGGAGTGAGAAAAGTGTCATGGCCGACAAAGTACTGACAAATGGCTGAAATTAATAAAAAAAATAATATCAAAAATCAAAGCAGAAATACACATACACACTGTGAAAAGTTTTATGTCATCAGCCGGAATTTTGAGGCAGGCTCTTTTGATGTTGCGCGTCGCAAGAGCAAGATGGGCACGCTTAATTTAAATAATTAAAGATTATTTGTGGTGGGCACCTACTTTTTGGCGCAGAATGTTTTGACGAGCCAATTCACCCTCTATCCAGGTGAATTGGCACTTCAAAACAAACCGGTCAAAAATCGCGGAAACCCGGGAAGTGGCCCATCGCGTGTTAAAGGGCAACGCCCCAATCATTCCAAAAAGAAGTTCGGGGGGAATTCGTTTTTTTGGATGTTCCATCAATTTGGCAGAATTATGACGATTTATGGGCGGAGAAATGGTCGCCCACTCTCCGACCATAAATCGTCAATCCATTTGGGGGGTTTTAAGGTCATGGGAAAGCAATTCCGAGTCCCACCCAACTAATCCATATCCAACACATCCATGGAGCATAACTTGTTTCAACCTTAACCAATCTTAGCGTCACTCGAAAAATCTCGAAGAGTTGAAGCTAACATTAAGTTAAAGCTTTGTGATTGGACAAATATCAAATAAGTTATGGCCAAAAAAGCGCCAAACGGGATTTTTAAATTTTATCAAGTGATAAGGCCATAATTTGGTAAGGTTGAAGAAGGTTATGCTCCATGGATGAGTTGGGTTTACCCCAGCAATTCACACTAAACGCAACTCACCGCAGCATTAGGATCCATGACAGCCCCAATTGACCAAACAGACTGACGAATTCGAACTGAATTTTGAGGGGATCGATTACAAAATTTAACTCATCAAACTCGAACTAATCATCGGCTCTAATTAGGTATTCAATTCCAATCATTACCTGGTAACAATGTAGCCGATCAACACCTTTTTTGCGTTGGATCAACACCGGGACAGTTTTGATTGAATGGCACGTGTGCTCGACACCAGCCGCTGACAAATTCGAACTGAATTTTGAGTGGATCGATTACAAAATTTAACTCATCAAACTCGAACTAATCTCCGGGGCTAATTAGGTGTTCAATGCCATTCATTACCTGGTAACAATGTAGCCGATCAACGCCTTTTTTGCGTTGGATCAACACCGGAAAGTTTTGTTGAAAGGCACGTAAAGTTGACTCGACACCAGACTTTGACAAATTCGAACTGAATTTTGAAAGGATTTTTATATTGTAAGTCAATCAACGATCTCAGAATTTACTCATCAAACTCGAAACTAATCTCCGGGGCTAATTAGGTATTCAATTCCAATCATTACCTGGCAACAATGAAGCCGATCGACGCTTTTCGACACCGGCACTGTGTTGTTGAATGGCACGTAATAAACGGACTTGACAAGCTGAAAAGGGAAGGAGAGTCAAAAGAGAAAAGCCAAAATCCCGAGGACTTTCAAGCTGACGAAGCGCGTAGACGAATTGTTCACTTTGAGAATAACTGTTAGTTAAAACATTAATTCAGATCAAATGACAAATAAAAATTAAATAAATAATTCTTTTCATCATTCATGAAGTTTTTTTTGAAAATTGAAATATTTCAATCTTTTTGTTCAAAAAAAAAAGTTCAAAGTTTATGGTGCAAGCTGATGAACGAAACGACTGCCATCAAAAAAAGTAGAGCATCAGGAAGATCTTTTCGTTCAGCTGAAGCGGTTTATGGGGCAAATAAATTATTTTTAAATTAAAAAATTAATTTAAAAAGACTTACAAAGTTTGCCACCAGCACACATTGGACAGTGAAGTCGAAAAAGTGTTCGTCCGGCCGGCGAATCTGTTCAACAATCGAATTGTTTTCATTGTTTTTAGAGGGCTCCAAATGTTGTTGTTGTTTTTAAACTTTAAAATTTGTCGGACAAAAATTCCCATGGATTTACCACATTAGATTAATGAATTTAAATAGCAATTTTTTAAATTTAATATGAACAAATCAAAAAGCATTAATAAAATTTAAATTTGGGAAAAAATGGTTCACAAGGAGAGGCAAAAGCTCCAAAAATAGTGGGTAAATTAGCTGAACAAAGCCATCGCAACCAAAATGAATGGCACCCACTAAACGCAATTAATTGAGTATTGAAAGAGTGCGCGAATTATTTTTAAAAAATGGAAGAATTATGGAGGGGATAAGGAGTAGGACTTGGGACATGGCGATTTATTTTTATATTGGAATTCAATCAATTGATCATTCAAAATTTACCTTATCAAAAATTAAAATTGATAAAGTGATCAGAAAGATCTCTGATCAGACCGATTCTCTTCTCCGCCACTTACCCCTCCTCATTGTCTTCCGCGCGACTGTCAACCGCCAAGCGCTCAACAGATCATTGCTGTGAAGTGCCAATTCCTCCGCATTGGCGGTGGAACTGTTGCTGGAAGTGCCCGATTGTGTGTCGCTCAAATTCGTTTTGGTGGTGGCATTGGAGACGACTGCGCGCCCGTGCTGCTGCTTCTCCGACTCTTCCCCGTCCTCCGTTTCGGCACGTTCGGCTCCACTCTCATCCGGTCCGTCGACGTGTTCGCCATCCCGAATCATCAAATCAACATCGAATTCCGGGTCTGGATATAGCTGAAAATGGGATATGATGATATTTCTCGAGAAATAAATCAAAATTCGATTTGAAAACCTGCAGAAGGCTTAGTTCAAAAAGTTTGTTGACAAATTTTTTTTGTGTGCAGAACAAAAAAGTCCAGGTCCAATGGAGCAAGCTGATGAACGAAACAATTGCCATCAGAATGAACAAAAAGTAGAGCATCAAGAAGATCTTTCGTTCAGCTGAAGCGGTTTATGGGGCAAAATATATTATTTTTAAATTAAAAAATTCATTTAAAAAGACTTACAAAGTTTGCCACCAGCACACATTGGACAGTGAAGTCGAAAAAGTGTTCGTCCGGCCGGCGAATCTGTTCAACAATCGAATTGTTTTCATTGTTTTTAGAGGGCTCCAAATGTTGTTGTTGTTTTTAAACTTTAAAATTTGTCGGACAAAAATTCCCATGGATTTACCAATAAATTTAAAATTTTTTAAAAATATTTCCATGTGGCCATATGTATTTGTCAATTTAATTCAAGCGAATGAGAGGACCTTCAAGTCCACACAGCATAACTCGAGGAAAGAGTCCGTTGTGCTCCCAGGAAGAGCCGTGGGTCATGAAGCTGTTCAGCACCTTCAAACAGAAAAACGGGCCAATTCAAATTGGCCAAGCCGCCGAACTCACTCACCTCGAAGCCCCAATTGGAAAGTTTGTTGACGCCCAGGAAGACGCTGATGAATTTAAAGTGAATTTTGAGGGGATTTTGTTGTGCAGAAGTACAAAAAAAATGCACCTGAACGATGTTGACTAACAAATAAAGCAATTTGGTGAAAAGGTACAGAACCGCCAGATAGTTTCGTGCAAATGTTGTCCGAATTAAATGACTGAAAATGAACATGTGAGAGTCATTCAAATTAAAATTAAATAAATAACAGAAAATTCCGTTATTATTTCCCATAAAATAAGAATTAACATTGCAAATTACAAATTACAACCAAAAAACATTTGCCTTTTCCGTCGCTTTTTGTCCTCCAGCTTCGAATCGTTTGCGTTGGACAACAGAACGACGTTGAAGTGACGGCCAATGTCTGCCGTAATGGACTGCTCCTACCCGTCGTCGGTGCCAAAAACTTTGCGGAGAATGTTGGGAAGGTCCTTCTCTGAAAATTGGGATGAAATTGCCCGTTTTTATAATTTCATCAAAGAAAGCTTAAAGGCAAAACATTAGATTAATGAATTTAAATAGCAATTTTTTAAATTTAATATGAACAAATCAAAAAGCATTAATAAAATTTAAATTTGGGAAAAAATGGTTCACAAGGAAAGGCAAAAGCTCCAAAAGTAGTGGGTAAATTAGCTGAACAAAGCCATCTCAACCCAAATGAATGGCACCCACTAAACGCAATTAATTGAATATTGAAAGAGTGCGCGAATTATTTTTAAAAAATGGAAGAATTATGGAGGGGATAAGGAGTAGGACTTGGGACAAATCTCCGAGGCAATTAAGTCTTTCAAGCCATTACCTGGTAGTAATTAAGCTGATCGACGCCTTTGTTGCGTTGGCCCAACACCGGCACGGTGTTGTTGAATGGCACGTAATAAGTTGACTCGACAAAGCTGCAAAGGGGGAGTTAAGCAAAAATGCAGGGGACTTCGATCAGAAATGACGCGATCAGAAATCACGAAGATTTTTTGGTTGGAATTGTCAAACACCGGCAAAACAAAAAAGTAACTGACCAGAAATCGTGCACATATTCCATCCATTCGCTGTTGAATTCGGCCTGACTCCAACAATACATTAGCTCCGAAACCGGACCGTACTCCTAAAAAAGAGCAAAAAACAACGAGTTGCGCACTAATTTGATCCAAATTTGGACAAATATTCAGCCAGCATACTTTGGCAAATACAATGATGGCACAGCTCAAGAGGACGGAGGGTGTCACCGAGTTGTTCACTCTGTCCACAATGTCCTCGTCCGCCCGCTTCTCAGATAATTGCTCATCCAACTTTTTCAGTGCGTCCATTTTGACCGATGTAAATGTCGGAAGGCAAATGAAAGGTTGAGAATGGCAATGGTTCATTTTGCCTGTCGGGGACGAATGATTTCGCTTTGGGAGGGAGGGAGGGGGGTGGGGCAGTACAACCATTCGTTCATTCAACCGCCACCCGCCCCCGCCCTTATCGTCCGTGCCAATCTCTCCGCCCCACCACCACAATTGCGTCTTGTGGGTTAAAGCATAGGACACATTCACTGATCGGCGGGGGCGGCTGAATTTTTCTTACGGCTGACCTGCAAATAGACACCATTGGACTAGTCTATTCACCCATGTAAAAAGCTGTAAATAAACACAAAGATCGCAACAAAATTGAGCCAACTTTTTCAATGCGTCCATTTGACCGATGTAAATGGCGGGGAAGGCAAATGTTGCCTGTCGGGGACGAGTGATTTCGCTTTATGCAATTTAAAAAGCGTTGAAAGGGACGGGGAGAGGAGGGGGGGAGCCGGTGAGAACGATTTTAAAAGACGGACTTTGGGAGGAAGAAATAAATTGTTTTTGGTTAACGGCACATCGTTTTACTTATTTGTTCAAAACACAATTTTCATTATCACCATTCATAAATCTTTTTGTTCATGAAAAGAAATTCCTTTTCAAAGAATTTTATGCATTAATAAGGATGCCAATAAATGTAAATTAACAGGTGAGTGTGAAAGACAAGAAAACATCGTAGGCCGCCCGCCGTTTGTTGTTAGGACTGTGGAAGAAAGATGAATTGGTGGGAGCGATGGAAAGATTTTAAAATATTATTTAAAACCCGGACCAGCCAGCCTTCACAGGTTGTCTGAATTCAAATTTAAAGAATTGGAGAATGAATGCTGTGGGGAATGAACAGTCTGGATGGACGACTTCCCCCGGGGGCAAATGGGTGCTGGGGCACAAGTTCATTGGTCCAAATTAGAGCCCGGAACGAGACAAGATCTCAACGAGATTCTCGAGAAATCTCGACTGCGAGATTCGCTCGAATCTCGCTTGAAAGAAGCTCGAGAGTCTCGATCTCGAGCCCAAAATGTTTCATGAAAACAGTGCCTTTCTTAACAAAGATTGCCAATTTTGTAAAATTTTCCCGCTAACACAGGCTAATATTTATATTTTGTGACCAAATTTTGCAGATATGCTTTTAGTTTCCTCTTCTTACCCTTACCAAAATTTGGTGGAGTTTGGAGAATTTTAAAAAAATTTATATTCTCATCAAAAATCTCGAACCGGCACAATCTCGTCTCGAATCTTGCTCGAAGCTCAAGTCCGGGCTCTAGTCCAAAAATCTTTGAGCTGATTAGTGCTCAAAATAAATTAAAATACCACAAAGCTGCAGAAAAAAATAGGCTTTAAGTAAGCCCGGACTTGAATACCGATCGAGAATATCGATAAATCTCGAAAAAATTTCGATCAAGAATCTCGAAAAATTTCGGTTAAGCAATATTTTGGTCATTTAGAAAAACTGGGGCCTCACATTTAATCAAAGAAAAGTGGGTTGTTTTTGGCCGTTTTTAGGGTCATAGAAAATTTACGAGTCCGAACACCGAGCAGAATTCGAAGATTTGAAGCCCAAATTTAAAAAAAAATCAATTCTACGACCATGAACCTCAGATAGATACCTTTCCAATCACATGCGATTTACGAATTGGCGGAGAACGAATCGGGCGGGCGCCGCTCAATCCGAATCACCAAACTCTTGTCGCCAAGTGAATTCGAACGTTTGCGCCGTTCCAAATTCTTCTTTTGGGGTCTCCATGATTTTCGTATGGGCCCAGAGTATATGTTTATGGGAAACACAGATAGATGGAGTCAATTCACATATGATTATCGATATTTTTGTGAGTCGTAATCGATTTTGTGCCATAGTACATTTTATCAAATAAATTTTTTATAAAAAAAACTCAACCCGCCATTAAATAAATGTCAATTTTTTTTTTCAAAAAAAGCGGAGCACTAACATTACTATTACCCCGACCCGCTCGGCGCTGCTATCTGAACCTAAACGAGCCGAAAACCCGATCGTTTTCTTGACTCACAATCCGATCCTCCGATCCTGGCACAATTTTTGAATTATTTTCAAACATTTTTGTTATGCCGCAATTTATTCCATTTTCCAATGCTTTTAAACAAATGAATGTTCTTTTTTTTAGAAACATTGCTTAATACTTAATCACTTTGCGGCAGCGAGAGTAAATGTCTTCCAATTTATATTTTGATTAATTTTGATTGACTTTGATCACTTGACGTGCTTTATTACCAACAATAAAAATTCAAAAACAGTGACAAATCATTTTGATCAATCACTTAACTCTTTTCACATTTGATCAGTTCCAATTCGTCGGGAATGGGCTTGGACTCTGCTTCTGCTCGAATGGACTCTTTCTTGGCCATTTTTGGTATAGCGGTCGGTTCTTCGAATTCATATAATAACGATAGGACTGATTCATTGGCATTGGCGAATATTGTTGTTGTTGTTGCGGCAATAATTGTGGGTGTTGGTTCGGATTCGGTGCCGTTTGCAGAAAGGGTTGCGCAAACTGATCAATTTTTCGTAATTACAAAGATCAAAAACGGAATGGGCGATGTTTTGAGTGTTGAATTTCAACAAATAATAGTCAAAATACAATTGATTTTTGAAACATTTTGGCTAAATTTTGTTTAGCTTCTCAAATTGAATCATATTTATTTGTTCGGGTTCGCTTTTTCCTAATCATTTAAAAAAAAATGGAGATCTTTGAAACACTGAGTTGGAAATGAGAGAGAAACCCGTGACCGGAATGCCGGAAAAATGGAAGACCTGATCACTTGCCGGACAAATGGAAGACCTGATCACTTGTCGGACAAATGGAAGGTTCACTTCCGATCAGTATCTTGCTCAGCTTTACCTGCTGCTGCTGGGTATACAGCATATTCATTCAGTTTGGGTACGGCACATATCCTGCCGAACTCTGGTAGTTTAATTGTGTCGACGCAGCAAAAGCAGCAGCTAGCTCCGCTGCTGCCTTTTGCGCGGCTTCCATGCGTTCTTTCTCCATGATGGCTCTGTTTTCGGCCAAAAACGCTTCCAAGCCTGTGTCGTTTGCATCCAATTCTTGTTTCAACTTTTTCCACTTTCGTAACGTGTCCACCCCAGAGTGGGAAATGGCCATGCCAGTTTTGTCAAAGTACCAGCGATGGCCGTTGAAGAACAGCACCATCGGCTTCACAATGTTCGGCGCCTGTCCGTTCAGGTCCCGGACGAAAATGGCACGAGAAGTGCCCTTTCTAGAAGACCGCGTAGTCGAGCGGACCACTGTGCGCCATTATCTGCCAAATCTCCCGGGGGCAGAACATAAATAAACTGGGCAAAGCGATGAAAATCGGGAGAGTTGAGAGATGCCGGAGGGGGTGGGGGATAAACCGAGTGAGCGGAAACCACTTTGTGTCAAACAAAAAAAAAGATTTGTCCTTATTTCAAGCCTTCGTCCTTATTTTTGGACGAGCCCCCTCCGGGGTTGGCTCATGGCCGGGAGCAACTCTTTTGTGAAAGGCTCCCTTGATTTCCGCCACCTTTCTTCAATGGACCGACCGACCCCTTTTCACATCATCATCATCCAACCACAAGCGGACCGGGGAACGCAATTCGGACGGCGCTTGCTGAACAAACTGAACGCCGAACTACGGACGCAAAAAAATCAAAACAAAGTAACTAGGTAATTAAATATGAAAAATCAAAAATGATTATCAAATAATTTCAAGAATTTAATGCTTTAATTAGACTTTGCCAACAGTTAATATGGGGTTCGAAGGGTTTCAGTACTTTTTATGTTACCATGAAAAACATTGCCAATTACAAGCAATTGCTTCATTAATAATGAGAACAAAATATTGTAAGTTTTGCACATTGATTTTTTAAAAACGTTTTTATTTTTTTTATTTAAATTAAGAAAATAATTTCTTTGCCAGAGAAACTATCAATTCGAGGCGCCTAGTCGGGTAACAATAAGGCAATTGACGGGGAGGCTGATTTGATGGAATGCGGGAAGACAATTTGGCAAAAGACGGGCCGGAGAACGCATTGGGCGTCACAAATTCACTTGTGCTGGCCCATCGAAGTCGAACCCGAACCCGAAGGCTGGTTCAAAGCACGAATGTCGGCAAAACGTCCCATCAGAAAGCTTTGAGAATAAAGAACTGAAAAGATTTATTTAATTATAAAGTGAAACTTTTGCACAATAAACTGACAATTGCCGGCTCTGTTGATTTTTTCAGGGTCATCGTTGGCAATGCGTGCAGTCATTGCGTCCAATTGCCTGACAAAGTTATCGTATTCCGACATCGTAAAGTCCGGAGTGAGAAAAGTGTCATGGCCGACAAAGTGCTGACAAATGGCTGAAATTAATAAAAAAAATAATATCAAAAATCAAAGCAGAAATACACATACACACTGTGAAAAGTTTTATGTCATCAGCCGGAATTTTGAGGCAGGCTCTTTTGATGTTGCGCGTCGCAAGAGCAAGATGGGCACGCTTAATTTAAATAATTAAAGATTATTTGTGGTGGGCACCTACTTTTTGGCGCAGAATGTTTTGACGAGCCAATTCACCCTCTATCCAGGTGAATTGGCACTTCAAAACAAACCGGTCAAAAATCGCGGAAACCCGGGAAGTGGCCCATCGCGTGTTAAAGGGCAACGCCCCAATCATTCCAAAAAGAAGTTCGGGGGGAATTCGTTTTTTTTGGATGTTCCATCAATTTGGCAGAATTATGACGATTTATGGGCGGAGAAATGGTCGCCCACTCTCCGACCATAAATCGTCAATCCATTTGGGGGGTTTTAAGGTCATGGGAAAGCAATTCCGAGTCCCACCCAACTAATCCATATCCAACACATCCATGGAGCATAACTTGCTTCAACCTTAACCAATCTTAGCGTCACTCGAAAAATCTCGAAGAGTTGAAGCTAACATTAAGTTAAAGCTTTGTGATTGGACAAATATCAAATAAGTTATGGCCAAAAAAGCGCCAAACGGGATTTTTAAATTTTATCAAGTGATAAGGCCATAATTTGGTAAGGTTGAAGAAGGTTATGCTCCATGGATGAGTTGGGTTTACCCCAGCAATTCACACTAAACGCAACTCACCGCAGCATTAGGATCCATGACAGCCCCAATTGACCAAACAGACTGACGAATTCGAACTGAATTTTGAGGGGATCGATTACAAAATTTAACTCATCAAACTCGAACTAATCATCGGCTCTAATTAGGTATTCAATTCCAATCATTACCTGGTAACAATGTAGCCGATCAACACCTTTTTTGCGTTGGATCAACACCGGGACAGTTTTGATTGAATGGCACGTGTGCTCGACACCAGCCGCTGACAAATTCGAACTGAATTTTGAGTGGATCGATTACAAAATTTAACTCATCAAACTCGAACTAATCTCCGGGGCTAATTAGGTGTTCAATGCCATTCATTACCTGGTAACAATGTAGCCGATCAACGCCTTTTTTGCGTTGGATCAACACCGGAAAGTTTTGTTGAAAGGCACGTAAAGTTGACTCGACACCAGACTTTGACAAATTCGAACTGAATTTTGAAAGGATTTTTATATTGTAAGTCAATCAACGATCTCAGAATTTACTCATCAAACTCGAAACTAATCTCCGGGGCTAATTAGGTATTCAATTCCAATCATTACCTGGCAACAATGAAGCCGATCGACGCTTTTCGACACCGGCACTGTGTTGTTGAATGGCACGTAATAAACGGACTTGACAAGCTGAAAAGGGAAGGAGAGTCAAAAGAGAAAAGCCAAAATCCCGAGGACTTTCAAGCTGACGAAGCGCGTAGACGAATTGTTCACTTTGAGAATAACTGTTAGTTAAAACATTAATTCAGATCAAATGACAAATAAAAATTAAATAAATAATTCTTTTCATCATTCATGAAGTTTTTTTTGAAAATTGAAATATTTCAATCTTTTTGTTCAAAAAAAAAGTTCAAAGTTTATGGTGCAAGCTGATGAACGAAACGACTGCCATCAAAAAAAGTAGAGCATCAGGAAGATCTTTTCGTTCAGCTGAAGCGGTTTATGGGGCAAATAAATTATTTTTAAATTAAAAAATTCATTTAAAAAGACTTACAAAGTTTGCCACCAGCACACATTGGACAGTGAAGTCGAAAAAGTGTTCGTCCGGCCGGCGAATCTGTTCAACAATCGAATTGTTTTCATTGTTTTTAGAGGGCTCCAAATGTTGTTGTTGTTTTTAAACTTTAAAATTTGTCGGACAAAAATTCCCATGGATTTACCACATTAGATTAATGAATTTAAATAGCAATTTTTTAAATTTAATATGAACAAATCAAAAAGCATTAATAAAATTTAAATTTGGGAAAAAATGGTTCACAAGGAGAGGCAAAAGCTCCAAAAATAGTGGGTAAATTAGCTGAACAAAGCCATCGCAACCAAAATGAATGGCACCCACTAAACGCAATTAATTGAGTATTGAAAGAGTGCGCGAATTATTTTTAAAAAATGGAAGAATTATGGAGGGGATAAGGAGTAGGACTTGGGACATGGCGATTTATTTTTATATTGGAATTCAATCAATTGATCATTCAAAATTTACCTTATCAAAAATTAAAATTGATAAAGTGATCAGAAAGATCTCTGATCAGACCGATTCTCTTCTCCGCCACTTACCCCTCCTCATTGTCTTCCGCGCGACTGTCAACCGCCAAGCGCTCAACAGATCATTGCTGTGAAGTGCCAATTCCTCCGCATTGGCGGTGGAACTGTTGCTGGAAGTGCCCGATTGTGTGTCGCTCAAATTCGTTTTGGTGGTGGCATTGGAGACGACTGCGCGCCCGTGCTGCTGCTTCTCCGACTCTTCCCCGTCCTCCGTTTCGGCACGTTCGGCTCCACTCTCATCCGGTCCGTCGACGTGTTCGCCATCCCGAATCATCAAATCAACATCGAATTCCGGGTCTGGATATAGCTGAAAATGGGATATGATGATATTTCTCGAGAAATAAATCAAAATTCGATTTGAAAACCTGCAGAAGGCTTAGTTCAAAAAGTTTGTTGACAAATTTTTTTTGTGTGCAGAACAAAAAAGTCCAGGTCCAATGGAGCAAGCTGATGAACGAAACAATTGCCATCAGAATGAACAAAAAGTAGAGCATCAAGAAGATCTTTCGTTCAGCTGAAGCGGTTTATGGGGCAAAATATATTATTTTTAAATTAAAAAATTCATTTAAAAAGACTTACAAAGTTTGCCACCAGCACACATTGGACAGTGAAGTCGAAAAAGAGTTCGTCCGTCCGGCGAATCTGTTCAACAATCGAATTGTTTTCATTGTTTTTAGAGGGCTCCAAATGTTGTTGTTGTTTTTAAACTTTAAAATTTGTCGGACAAAAATTCCCATGGATTTACCAATAAATTTAAAATTTTTTAAAAATATTTCCATGTGGCCATATGTATTTGTCAATTTAATTCAAGCGAATGAGAGGACCTTCAAGTCCACACAGCATAACTCGAGGAAAGAGTCCGTTGTGCTCCCAGGAAGAGCCGTGGGTCATGAAGCTGTTCAGCACCTTCAAACAGAAAAACGGGCCAATTCAAATTGGCCAAGCCGCCGAACTCACTCACCTCGAAGCCCCAATTGGAAAGTTTGTTGACGCCCAGGAAGACGCTGATGAATTTAAAGTGAATTTTGAGGGGATTTTGTTGTGCAGAAGTACAAAAAAAATGCACCTGAACGATGTTGACTAACAAATAAAGCAATTTGGTGAAAAGGTACAGAACCGCCAGATAGTTTCGTGCAAATGTTGTCCGAATTAAATGACTGAAAATGAACATGTGAGAGTCATTCAAATTAAAATTAAATAAATAACAGAAAATTCCGTTATTATTTCCCATAAAATAAGAATTAACATTGCAAATTACAAATTACAACCAAAAAACATTTGCCTTTTCCGTCGCTTTTTGTCCTCCAGCTTCGAATCGTTTGCGTTGGACAACAGAACGACGTTGAAGTGACGGCCAATGTCTGCCGTAATGGACTGCTCCTACCCGTCGTCGGTGCCAAAAACTTTGCGGAGAATGTTGGGAAGGTCCTTCTCTGAAAATTGGGATGAAATTGCCCGTTTTTATAATTTCATCAAAGAAAGCTTAAAGGCAAAACATTAGATTAATGAATTTAAATAGCAATTTTTTAAATTTAATATGAACAAATCAAAAAGCATTAATAAAATTTAAATTTGGGAAAAAATGGTTCACAAGGAAAGGCAAAAGCTCCAAAAGTAGTGGGTAAATTAGCTGAACAAAGCCATCTCAACCCAAATGAATGGCACCCACTAAACGCAATTAATTGAATATTGAAAGAGTGCGCGAATTATTTTTAAAAAATGGAAGAATTATGGAGGGGATAAGGAGTAGGACTTGGGACAAATCTCCGAGGCAATTAAGTCTTTCAAGCCATTACCTGGTAGTAATTAAGCTGATCGACGCCTTTGTTGCGTTGGCCCAACACCGGCACGGTGTTGTTGAATGGCACGTAATAAGTTGACTCGACAAAGCTGCAAAGGGGGAGTTAAGCAAAAATGCAGGGGACTTCGATCAGAAATGACGCGATCAGAAATCACGAAGATTTTTTGGTTGGAATTGTCAAACACCGGCAAAACAAAAAAGTAACTGACCAGAAATCGTGCACATATTCCATCCATTCGCTGTTGAATTCGGCCTGACTCCAACAATACATTAGCTCCGAAACCGGACCGTACTCCTAAAAAAGAGCAAAAAACAACGAGTTGCGCACTAATTTGATCCAAATTTGGACAAATATTCAGCCAGCATACTTTGGCAAATACAATGATGGCACAGCTCAAGAGGACGGAGGGTGTCACCGAGTTGTTCACTCTGTCCACAATGTCCTCGTCCGCCCGCTTCTCAGATAATTGCTCATCCAACTTTTTCAGTGCGTCCATTTTGACCGATGTAAATGTCGGAAGGCAAATGAAAGGTTGAGAATGGCAATGGTTCATTTTGCCTGTCGGGGACGAATGATTTCGCTTTGGGAGGGAGGGAGGGGGGTGGGGCAGTACAACCATTCGTTCATTCAACCGCCACCCGCCCCCGCCCTTATCGTCCGTGCCAATCTCTCCGCCCCACCACCACAATTGCGTCTTGTGGGTTAAAGCATAGGACACATTCACTGATCGGCGGGGGCGGCTGAATTTTTCTTACGGCTGACCTGCAAATAGACACCATTGGACTAGTCTATTCACCCATGTAAAAAGCTGTAAATAAACACAAAGATCGCAACAAAATTGAGCCAACTTTTTCAATGCGTCCATTTGACCGATGTAAATGGCGGGGAAGGCAAATGTTGCCTGTCGGGGACGAGTGATTTCGCTTTATGCAATTTAAAAAGCGTTGAAAGGGACGGGGAGAGGAGGGGGGGAGCCGGTGAGAACGATTTTAAAAGACGGACTTTGGGAGGAAGAAATAAATTGTTTTTGGTTAACGGCACATCGTTTTACTTATTTGTTCAAAACACAATTTTCATTATCACCATTCATAAATCTTTTTGTTCATGAAAAGAAATTCCTTTTCAAAGAATTTTATGCATTAATAAGGATGCCAATAAATGTAAATTAACAGGTGAGTGTGAAAGACAAGAAAACATCGTAGGCCGCCCGCCGTTTGTTGTTAGGACTGTGGAAGAAAGATGAATTGGTGGGAGCGATGGAAAGATTTTAAAATATTATTTAAAACCCGGACCAGCCAGCCTTCACAGGTTGTCTGAATTCAAATTTAAAGAATTGGAGAATGAATGCTGTGGGGAATGAACAGTCTGGATGGACGACTTCCCCCGGGGGCAAATGGGTGCTGGGGCACAAGTTCATTGGTCCAAATTAGAGCCCGGAACGAGACAAGATCTCAACGAGATTCTCGAGAAATCTCGACTGCGAGATTCGCTCGAATCTCGCTTGAAAGAAGCTCGAGAGTCTCGATCTCGAGCCCAAAATGTTTCATGAAAACAGTGCCTTTCTTAACAAAGATTGCCAATTTTGTAAAATTTTCCCGCTAACACAGGCTAATATTTATATTTTGTGACCAAATTTTGCAGATATGCTTTTAGTTTCCTCTTCTTACCCTTACCAAAATTTGGTGGAGTTTGGAGAATTTTAAAAAAATTTATATTCTCATCAAAAATCTCGAACCGGCACAATCTCGTCTCGAATCTTGCTCGAAGCTCAAGTCCGGGCTCTAGTCCAAAAATCTTTGAGCTGATTAGTGCTCAAAATAAATTAAAATACCACAAAGCTGCAGAAAAAAATAGGCTTTAAGTAAGCCCGGACTTGAATACCGATCGAGAATATCGATAAATCTCGAAAAAATTTCGATCAAGAATCTCGAAAAATTTCGGTTAAGCAATATTTTGGTCATTTAGAAAAACTGGGGCCTCACATTTAATCAAAGAAAAGTGGGTTGTTTTTGGCCGTTTTTAGGGTCATAGAAAATTTACGAGTCCGAACACCGAGCAGAATTCGAAGATTTGAAGCCCAAATTTAAAAAAAAAATCAATTCTACGACCATGAACCTCAGATAGATACCTTTCCAATCACATGCGATTTACGAATTGGCGGAGAACGAATCGGGCGGGCGCCGCTCAATCCGAATCACCAAACTCTTGTCGCCAAGTGAATTCGAACGTTTGCGCCGTTCCAAATTCTTCTTTTGGGGTCTCCATGATTTTCGTATGGGCCCAGAGTATATGTTTATGGGAAACACAGATAGATGGAGTCAATTCACATATGATTATCGATATTTTTGTGAGTCGTAATCGATTTTGTGCCATAGTACATTTTATCAAATAAATTTTTTATAAAAAAAACTCAACCCGCCATTAAATAAATGTCAATTTTTTTTTTCAAAAAAAGCGGAGCACTAACATTACTATTACCCCGACCCGCTCGGCGCTGCTATCTGAACCTAAACGAGCCGAAAACCCGATCGTTTTCTTGACTCACAATCCGATCCTCCGATCCTGGCACAATTTTTGAATTATTTTCAAACATTTTTGTTATGCCGCAATTTATTCCATTTTCCAATGCTTTTAAACAAATGAATGTTCTTTTTTTTAGAAACATTGCTTAATACTTAATCACTTTGCGGCAGCGAGAGTAAATGTCTTCCAATTTATATTTTGATTAATTTTGATTGACTTTGATCACTTGACGTGCTTTATTACCAACAATAAAAATTCAAAAACAGTGACAAATCATTTTGATCAATCACTTAACTCTTTTCACATTTGATCAGTTCCAATTCGTCGGGAATGGGCTTGGACTCTGCTTCTGCTCGAATGGACTCTTTCTTGGCCATTTTTGGTATAGCGGTCGGTTCTTCGAATTCATATAATAACGATAGGACTGATTCATTGGCATTGGCGAATATTGTTGTTGTTGTTGCGGCAATAATTGTGGGTGTTGGTTCGGATTCGGTGCCGTTTGCAGAAAGGGTTGCGCAAACTGATCAATTTTTCGTAATTACAAAGATCAAAAACGGAATGGGCGATGTTTTGAGTGTTGAATTTCAACAAATAATAGTCAAAATACAATTGATTTTTGAAACATTTTGGCTAAATTTTGTTTAGCTTCTCAAATTGAATCATATTTATTTGTTCGGGTTCGCTTTTTCCTAATCATTTAAAAAAAAATGGAGATCTTTGAAACACTGAGTTGGAAATGAGAGAGAAACCCGTGACCGGAATGCCGGAAAAATGGAAGACCTGATCACTTGCCGGACAAATGGAAGACCTGATCACTTGTCGGACAAATGGAAGGTTCACTTCCGATCAGTATCTTGCTCAGCTTTACCTGCTGCTGCTGGGTATACAGCATATTCATTCAGTTTGGGTACGGCACATATCCTGCCGAACTCTGGTAGTTTAATTGTGTCGACGCAGCAAAAGCAGCAGCTAGCTCCGCTGCTGCCTTTTGCGCGGCTTCCATGCGTTCTTTCTCCATGATGGCTCTGTTTTCGGCCAAAAACGCTTCCAAGCCTGTGTCGTTTGCATCCAATTCTTGTTTCAACTTTTTCCACTTTCGTAACGTGTCCACCCCAGAGTGGGAAATGGCCATGCCAGTTTTGTCAAAGTACCAGCGATGGCCGTTGAAGAACAGCACCATCGGCTTCACAATGTTCGGCGCCTGTCCGTTCAGGTCCCGGACGAAAATGGCACGAGAAGTGCCCTTTCTAGAAGACCGCGTAGTCGAGCGGACCACTGTGCGCCATTATCTGCCAAATCTCCCGGGGGCAGAACATAAATAAACTGGGCAAAGCGATGAAAATCGGGAGAGTTGAGAGATGCCGGAGGGGGTGGGGGATAAACCGAGTGAGCGGAAACCACTTTGTGTCAAACAAAAAAAAAGATTTGTCCTTATTTCAAGCCTTCGTCCTTATTTTTGGACGAGCCCCCTCCGGGGTTGGCTCATGGCCGGGAGCAACTCTTTTGTGAAAGGCTCCCTTGATTTCCGCCACCTTTCTTCAATGGACCGACCGACCCCTTTTCACATCATCATCATCCAACCACAAGCGGACCGGGGAACGCAATTCGGACGGCGCTTGCTGAACAAACTGAACGCCGAACTACGGACGCAAAAAAATCAAAACAAAGTAACTAGGTAATTAAATATGAAAAATCAAAAATGATTATCAAATAATTTCAAGAATTTAATGCTTTAATTAGACTTTGCCAACAGTTAATATGGGGTTCGAAGGGTTTCAGTACTTTTTATGTTACCATGAAAAACATTGCCAATTACAAGCAATTGCTTCATTAATAATGAGAACAAAATATTGTAAGTTTTGCACATTGATTTTTTAAAAACGTTTTTATTTTTTTTATTTAAATTAAGAAAATAATTTCTTTGCCAGAGAAACTATCAATTCGAGGCGCCTAGTCGGGTAACAATAAGGCAATTGACGGGGAGGCTGATTTGATGGAATGCGGGAAGACAATTTGGCAAAAGACGGGCCGGAGAACGCATTGGGCGTCACAAATTCACTTGTGCTGGCCCATCGATGTCGAACCCGAACCCGAAGGCTGGTTCAAAGCACGAATGTCGGCAAAACGTCCCATCAGAAAGCTTTGAGAATAAAGAACTGAAAAGATTTATTTAATTATAAAGTGAAACTTTTGCACAATAAACTGACAATTGCCGGCTCTGTTGATTTTTTCAGGGTCATCGTTGGCAATGCGTGCAGTCATTGCGTCCAATTGCCTGACAAAGTTATCGTATTCCGACATCGTAAAGTCCGGAGTGAGAAAAGTGTCATGGCCGACAAAGTGCTGACAAATGGCTGAAATTAATAAAAAAAATAATATCAAAAATCAAAGCAGAAATACACATACACACTGTGAAAAGTTTTATGTCATCAGCCGGAATTTTGAGGCAGGCTCTTTTGATGTTGCGCGTCGCAAGAGCAAGATGGGCACGCTTAATTTAAATAATTAAAGATTATTTGTGGTGGGCACCTACTTTTTGGCGCAGAATGTTTTGACGAGCCAATTCACCCTCTATCCAGGTGAATTGGCACTTCAAAACAAACCGGTCAAAAATCGCGGAAACCCGGGAAGTGGCCCATCGCGTGTTAAAGGGCAACGCCCCAATCATTCCAAAAAGAAGTTCGGGGGGAATTCGTTTTTTTGGATGTTCCATCAATTTGGCAGAATTATGACGATTTATGGGCGGAGAAATGGTCGCCCACTCTCCGACCATAAATCGTCAATCCATTTGGGGGGTTTTAAGGTCATGGGAAAGCAATTCCGAGTCCCACCCAACTAATCCATATCCAACACATCCATGGAGCATAACTTGCTTCAACCTTAACCAATCTTAGCGTCACTCGAAAAATCTCGAAGAGTTGAAGCTAACATTAAGTTAAAGCTTTGTGATTGGACAAATATCAAATAAGTTATGGCCAAAAAAGCGCCAAACGGGATTTTTAAATTTTATCAAGTGATAAGGCCATAATTTGGTAAGGTTGAAGAAGGTTATGCTCCATGGATGAGTTGGGTTTACCCCAGCAATTCACACTAAACGCAACTCACCGCAGCATTAGGATCCATGACAGCCCCAATTGACCAAACAGACTGACGAATTCGAACTGAATTTTGAGGGGATCGATTACAAAATTTAACTCATCAAACTCGAACTAATCATCGGCTCTAATTAGGTATTCAATTCCAATCATTACCTGGTAACAATGTAGCCGATCAACACCTTTTTTGCGTTGGATCAACACCGGGACAGTTTTGATTGAATGGCACGTGTGCTCGACACCAGCCGCTGACAAATTCGAACTGAATTTTGAGTGGATCGATTACAAAATTTAACTCATCAAACTCGAACTAATCTCCGGGGCTAATTAGGTGTTCAATGCCATTCATTACCTGGTAACAATGTAGCCGATCAACGCCTTTTTTGCGTTGGATCAACACCGGAAAGTTTTGTTGAAAGGCACGTAAAGTTGACTCGACACCAGACTTTGACAAATTCGAACTGAATTTTGAAAGGATTTTTATATTGTAAGTCAATCAACGATCTCAGAATTTACTCATCAAACTCGAAACTAATCTCCGGGGCTAATTAGGTATTCAATTCCAATCATTACCTGGCAACAATGAAGCCGATCGACGCTTTTCGACACCGGCACTGTGTTGTTGAATGGCACGTAATAAACGGACTTGACAAGCTGAAAAGGGAAGGAGAGTCAAAAGAGAAAAGCCAAAATCCCGAGGACTTTCAAGCTGACGAAGCGCGTAGACGAATTGTTCACTTTGAGAATAACTGTTAGTTAAAACATTAATTCAGATCAAATGACAAATAAAAATTAAATAAATAATTCTTTTCATCATTCATGAAGTTTTTTTTGAAAATTGAAATATTTCAATCTTTTTGTTCAAAAAAAAAGTTCAAAGTTTATGGTGCAAGCTGATGAACGAAACGACTGCCATCAAAAAAAGTAGAGCATCAGGAAGATCTTTTCGTTCAGCTGAAGCGGTTTATGGGGCAAATAAATTATTTTTAAATTAAAAAATTAATTTAAAAAGACTTACAAAGTTTGCCACCAGCACACATTGGACAGTGAAGTCGAAAAAGTGTTCGTCCGGCCGGCGAATCTGTTCAACAATCGAATTGTTTTCATTGTTTTTAGAGGGCTCCAAATGTTGTTGTTGTTTTTAAACTTTAAAATTTGTCGGACAAAAATTCCCATGGATTTACCACATTAGATTAATGAATTTAAATAGCAATTTTTTAAATTTAATATGAACAAATCAAAAAGCATTAATAAAATTTAAATTTGGGAAAAAATGGTTCACAAGGAGAGGCAAAAGCTCCAAAAATAGTGGGTAAATTAGCTGAACAAAGCCATCGCAACCAAAATGAATGGCACCCACTAAACGCAATTAATTGAGTATTGAAAGAGTGCGCGAATTATTTTTAAAAAATGGAAGAATTATGGAGGGGATAAGGAGTAGGACTTGGGACATGGCGATTTATTTTTATATTGGAATTCAATCAATTGATCATTCAAAATTTACCTTATCAAAAATTAAAATTGATAAAGTGATCAGAAAGATCTCTGATCAGACCGATTCTCTTCTCCGCCACTTACCCCTCCTCATTGTCTTCCGCGC
The DNA here is from genome assembly GCA_018350325.1 of Globodera rostochiensis. Classification (NCBI taxonomy): domain Eukaryota; kingdom Metazoa; phylum Nematoda; class Chromadorea; order Rhabditida; family Heteroderidae; genus Globodera; species Globodera rostochiensis. The sequence goes on from JAEVLN010000010.1 coordinate 63,172, forward strand.
GACTGTCAACCGCCAAGCGCTCAACAGATCATTGCTGTGAAGTGCCAATTCCTCCGCATTGGCGGTGGAACTGTTGCTGGAAGTGCCCGATTGTGTGTCGCTCAAATTCGTTTTGGTGGTGGCATTGGAGACGACTGCGCGCCCGTGCTGCTGCTTCTCCGACTCTTCCCCGTCCTCCGTTTCGGCACGTTCGGCTCCACTCTCATCCGGTCCGTCGACGTGTTCGCCATCCCGAATCATCAAATCAACATCGAATTCCGGGTCTGGATATAGCTGAAAATGGGATATGATGATATTTCTCGAGAAATAAATCAAAATTCGATTTGAAAACCTGCAGAAGGCTTAGTTCAAAAAGTTTGTTGACAAATTTTTTTTGTGTGCAGAACAAAAAAGTCCAGGTCCAATGGAGCAAGCTGATGAACGAAACAATTGCCATCAGAATGAACAAAAAGTAGAGCATCAAGAAGATCTTTCGTTCAGCTGAAGCGGTTTATGGGGCAAAATATATTATTTTTAAATTAAAAAATTCATTTAAAAAGACTTACAAAGTTTGCCACCAGCACACATTGGACAGTGAAGTCGAAAAAGAGTTCGTCCGTCCGGCGAATCTGTTCAACAATCGAATTGTTTTCATTGTTTTTAGAGGGCTCCAAATGTTGTTGTTGTTTTTAAACTTTAAAATTTGTCGGACAAAAATTCCCATGGATTTACCAATAAATTTAAAATTTTTTAAAAATATTTCCATGTGGCCATATGTATTTGTCAATTTAATTCAAGCGAATGAGAGGACCTTCAAGTCCACACAGCATAACTCGAGGAAAGAGTCCGTTGTGCTCCCAGGAAGAGCCGTGGGTCATGAAGCTGTTCAGCACCTTCAAACAGAAAAACGGGCCAATTCAAATTGGCCAAGCCGCCGAACTCACTCACCTCGAAGCCCCAATTGGAAAGTTTGTTGACGCCCAGGAAGACGCTGATGAATTTAAAGTGAATTTTGAGGGGATTTTGTTGTGCAGAAGTACAAAAAAAATGCACCTGAACGATGTTGACTAACAAATAAAGCAATTTGGTGAAAAGGTACAGAACCGCCAGATAGTTTCGTGCAAATGTTGTCCGAATTAAATGACTGAAAATGAACATGTGAGAGTCATTCAAATTAAAATTAAATAAATAACAGAAAATTCCGTTATTATTTCCCATAAAATAAGAATTAACATTGCAAATTACAAATTACAACCAAAAAACATTTGCCTTTTCCGTCGCTTTTTGTCCTCCAGCTTCGAATCGTTTGCGTTGGACAACAGAACGACGTTGAAGTGACGGCCAATGTCTGCCGTAATGGACTGCTCCTACCCGTCGTCGGTGCCAAAAACTTTGCGGAGAATGTTGGGAAGGTCCTTCTCTGAAAATTGGGATGAAATTGCCCGTTTTTATAATTTCATCAAAGAAAGCTTAAAGGCAAAACATTAGATTAATGAATTTAAATAGCAATTTTTTAAATTTAATATGAACAAATCAAAAAGCATTAATAAAATTTAAATTTGGGAAAAAATGGTTCACAAGGAAAGGCAAAAGCTCCAAAAGTAGTGGGTAAATTAGCTGAACAAAGCCATCTCAACCCAAATGAATGGCACCCACTAAACGCAATTAATTGAATATTGAAAGAGTGCGCGAATTATTTTTAAAAAATGGAAGAATTATGGAGGGGATAAGGAGTAGGACTTGGGACAAATCTCCGAGGCAATTAAGTCTTTCAAGCCATTACCTGGTAGTAATTAAGCTGATCGACGCCTTTGTTGCGTTGGCCCAACACCGGCACGGTGTTGTTGAATGGCACGTAATAAGTTGACTCGACAAAGCTGCAAAGGGGGAGTTAAGCAAAAATGCAGGGGACTTCGATCAGAAATGACGCGATCAGAAATCACGAAGATTTTTTGGTTGGAATTGTCAAACACCGGCAAAACAAAAAAGTAACTGACCAGAAATCGTGCACATATTCCATCCATTCGCTGTTGAATTCGGCCTGACTCCAACAATACATTAGCTCCGAAACCGGACCGTACTCCTAAAAAAGAGCAAAAAACAACGAGTTGCGCACTAATTTGATCCAAATTTGGACAAATATTCAGCCAGCATACTTTGGCAAATACAATGATGGCACAGCTCAAGAGGACGGAGGGTGTCACCGAGTTGTTCACTCTGTCCACAATGTCCTCGTCCGCCCGCTTCTCAGATAATTGCTCATCCAACTTTTTCAGTGCGTCCATTTTGACCGATGTAAATGTCGGAAGGCAAATGAAAGGTTGAGAATGGCAATGGTTCATTTTGCCTGTCGGGGACGAATGATTTCGCTTTGGGAGGGAGGGAGGGGGGTGGGGCAGTACAACCATTCGTTCATTCAACCGCCACCCGCCCCCGCCCTTATCGTCCGTGCCAATCTCTCCGCCCCACCACCACAATTGCGTCTTGTGGGTTAAAGCATAGGACACATTCACTGATCGGCGGGGGCGGCTGAATTTTTCTTACGGCTGACCTGCAAATAGACACCATTGGACTAGTCTATTCACCCATGTAAAAAGCTGTAAATAAACACAAAGATCGCAACAAAATTGAGCCAACTTTTTCAATGCGTCCATTTGACCGATGTAAATGGCGGGGAAGGCAAATGTTGCCTGTCGGGGACGAGTGATTTCGCTTTATGCAATTTAAAAAGCGTTGAAAGGGAGGGAAGAGGGGGGGGAGAACGATTTTAAAAGACGGACTTTGGGAGGAAGAAATAAATTAATTTGTTTTTGGTTAACGGCACATCGTTTTACTTATTTGTTCAAAACACAGCCTGAATCCAAATTTAAAGAATTGGAGAATGAATGCTGTGGGGAATGAACAGTCTGGATGGACGACCTTCCCCCGGGGGCAAATGGGTGCGGGGGCACAAAAGTTTATTGGTCCAAATTAGAGCCAGGAACGAGACAAGATCTCGACGAGATTCTCGAGAAATCTCGACTGCGAGATTCGCTCGAATCTCGCTTGAAAGAAGCTCGAGATTCTCGATCTCGAGCCCAAAAATGTTTCAGTGCGTGCCTCGGGGGCTACAGCGCCCACGCCGTTTTGGTTATAATGGAAAACAAAGCGATAAAATTCTCACTTAAAAACATAATTCGCCAAAACAAAGCTGCAGAAAAAAATAGGCTTTAAGTAAGCCCGGACTTGAATAACGATCGAGAATCTCGATAAATCTCGAAAAAATTTCGGTCGAGAATCTCGAAAAATTTCGGTTAATTTTATCGATAGGTTTTGACCGAGAATCTCGATCAGTCCGTGCTCTAGTTTAAACCTAATAACCCCAGCTCTATAATATTCTTAGCACCAAATGATTGAAGGATTTCTCCCCTTTATTTCAAATTTGTGCAAAACTCCATTGACAATTCCGGTGATTTTCATCTCATCAGCAACGGCGGATGAGTGAATGAAATGAAATGAAACATTATGGTTAATGTTGTGGCAATGAATGGAGGGGAGGGGGGTCTTTTTTTGCCGTCTTTGTCTCTACATAATCGCCTGCTGGTTGCTTGCCATTTTAGCTCTTTTCCGATACTCTCTCAATTGACCCCTCACAAAAGATGTTTTTTTTTGTACATTTTCCGTTTCGTCCGCTCTCTCTTCTGCATCCATCCATTCCATTCCTTCATATTGGGCATATCTTCGCTATGATCGGTGCCTTCTCATCGACCCCCGTCCCTTTAGAAAAACTGGGGCCTCACATTTAATCAAAGAAAAGTGGGTTGTTTTTGGCCGTTTTTAGGGTCATAGAAAATTTACGAGTCCGAACACCGAGCAGAATTCGAAGATTTGAAGCCCAAATTTAAAAAAAAAATCAATTCTACGACCATGAACCTCAGATAGATACCTTTCCAATCACATGCGATTTACGAATTGGCGGAGAACGAATCGGGCGGGCGCCGCTCAATCCGAATCACCAAACTTTTGTCGCCAAGTGAATTCGAACGTTTGCGCCGTTCCAAATTCTTCTTTTGGGGTCTCCATGATTTTCGTATGGGCCCAGAGTATATGTTTATGGGAAACACAGATAGATGGAGTCAAATCGCATATGATTATCCATATTTTTGTGAGTCGTAATCGATTTAGTGCCATAGTACATTTTATCAAATAAATTTTTTATAAAAAAAAACTCAACCCGCCATTAAATAAATGTCAATTTTTTTTTCAAAAAAAGCGGAGCACTAACATTACTATTACCCCGACCCGCTCGGCGCTGCTATCTGAACCTAAGCGAGCCGAAACCCGATCGTTTTCTTGACTCAAAATCCGATCCTCATCACAACGATACACTATAAAATGAATGTTCTTTTTTTTAGAAACATTGCTTAATACTTAATCACTTTGCGGCAGCGAGAGTAAATGTCTTCCAATTTGGGTTCAAGCAACAGTTCCAGCGAGCAGCAGAATAACGGCGTGTTTCAGCCGGCACCGGTTGTTCAACCGTGGTACCCGAACGTCCGTGAGCATGTGTAAGCATTTGTCAGAGATTAAATTTGAGAAGAAAACATAATGTATTTTATTAATACATTTTTAGGGCGGACTTGGCGATGCCAAATGGCGTCGCCAGAAATTTTTTTTCTTGTCAAAATTTGATACTTAAATTTTATAAATTATTTTTCATTCAGAGGGCATTTGGATCTGGAAAAATTATAATTTCTGGTCAGGGACGTAACCAGAAAAAAAATTCTGGGAAGGGGAATTTGAACCATGATTTTTGATGGCAATTTGAAGCGTGCAAACCAATAGGGTCCCCCCTCTTGTTTTTTTTTTCAAATTTCATTTTGGAGGGGGGGGGGGGGTTGAATCCCCCCCCCTGGTTTTACGTCCCTGTTTCTGGTGATTGAGGCAGTTTTGCCTTTCTCCCTGATGACATCGTCACAAAATTTCCCATTTTAAGGTTCACCAACGAACGTCGCCCGGGGCGCTTAACGAAGCGTGAGAAGAAGCGTATCCAAGCCAGCCTTTTGCCGGTGCTTGCGAATCCGGACGACGGGTGAGTGGGACATAGGCATCGCCACCGAGTATCGATCGTAAATACTCGAAATTAGGCATTTTCTAAATTTTATTTAAAAAACTTCGTAGATACATTCATCCGTACTTTTTTTTCTACTTGAAGCAAAGAGTACTGTGTGGGCGGGAAGTATGCCAAGCCGGTGGAGCAACGGGACGCTGAATGCGCAGCACAGGTGCTGGAGGAAAAGGCTTTTAGGGAGCAGGAGAAGAGGGAGAAAATGGCGGCGTTTCTCGCCCGCAACGGACACACAGCGGCGACGGCGACGAGCGACAACGGCACTGTTTTTGCTGCTTCTGCTGCGGCAGGGAGTTCAACAACGGGCAATGCGAGCGACGCTGAGAGTGCTGCCGCTGGAAATGGCACTGGTAGTGGCGGTGGTGGAACGGGCGTGCGTCTTTCTTACGGTGGAATGCGTGGCGTCGGGCGTGCGCGCGGATGGTCGGGTCGTTGAGGCGCAAGCGCGCGAATCGAATGATTTTTTTTTGAAATCGTTTAACCATTCATTATTTGTCTTTTGATAAAGATGTGCGCCACTTTTGCTGTCTGCTTCGGTGTATCCGGAAATTTTTCGGGTCGGGCTAATCAAAAAAAAGTCAGTCTTTAGGTTTTTTTTACTGCATTTTTCTTAAAAGAATTTTTCAAAAGGAAAAATAAAATATTCTTCACTACATAAACCTTAACTTTGTTCCGGTTTGCTTTGTTAATGTCGCATTGGATCGAGGTTCCAAAAAAACCCCCCTTCAGTTTCCCGATCTCAAGCAACTCTTTAATACTGGAAGAGTCCAAATCGCGAATTGTGCCTTTTCCTGAACATTTATCGGATTTCCAAAAATGCAAACCAATCTCGAAAACAAAAAAAAATGGAACACCACCAATTTTTGATCGTCATATTCTTCAACATTTGCAAAATTCTGAATTATTAATCAGGTTATTAGTCAATTTAATCGTTTGGTTAACTTTGATTGAGCTGGTTTACCTGATGTCGTATTCGTTATCGTGATCCAAAAAAATTCAAAAACAGTGAACCAATCATTTGACCAAATCACTTAACTCTTTTCACATTTGCTGATCAGTTCCAATTCGTCGGGAATGGGCTTGGACTCGGCTTCTGCTCAAATGGACCCTTTCTTGGCCATTTTTGGTACAGCGGTCGGTTCTTCGGATTCATATAATAACGATAGGACTGATTCATTGGCATTGGCAAATATTGGTGTTGTTGTTGCGGCAATAATTGTGGGTGATGTTGGTTCTGATTCGGTGCCGTTTGCAGAAAGGGTTGCGCAAACTGATCAATTTTTCGTAATTAGAAAGATCAAAAAAGGAATGGGCGAAGTTTTGAGTGTTGAATTTCAACAAATAATAGTCAAAAATACAATTGATTTTTGAAACATTTTTTTGTTTAGCTTCTCAAATTGAATCATATTTATTTGTTCGGGTTCGCTTTTCCCTAATCATTTAAAAAATGGAGATATTTGAGCACACAGAGTTGAAAATGAGGGAGAAAACCGTGCCCGGAATGCCGGACAAATGGAAGACCTGATCACTTGCCGGACAAATGGACGACCTGATCACTCCCGATCAGTATCTGAGCAGCCCTACCTGTTGCTGCTGGGTATACAGCATATTCATTCCGTTCGGGTTTGGCACATATCCTGCCGAACTCTGGTAGTTTAATTGTGTCGACGCAGCAAAAGCAGCAGCTAGCTCCGCTGCTGCCTTTTGCGCGGCTTCCATGCGTTCTTTCTCCATAATGGCTCTGTTTTCGGCCAAAAATGCTTCCAAGCCTGTGTCGTTGGCATCCAATTCTTGTTTCAACTTTTTCCACTTTCGCAACGTGTCCACCCCAGAGTGGGAAATGGCCATGCCAGTTTTGTCAAAGTGCCAGCGATGGCCGTTGAAGAACAGCACCATCGGCTTCACAATGTTCGGCGCCTGTCCGTTCAAGTCCCGGACGAAAACGGCACGGGAAGTGCCCTGTTTGACCTAAAAATCCAAATTTTAATTTATGGGGTGGCGCGCCGTTTGAGCTTTTGTTTGACCTCAATTTTTAGCCAATTGCCCCCGTCGTCCATTTGTTCCATGACTTTGTCCAGCCCATTGGTTCGTGTTGCGTTGTTCCGCAACTGTTTCACGTCCAAATTGACAAATCCAATTTTCTTTTTATGCTCAACAGGTCCGGCATGGACGGGCAAAGGCAATTGGACCCATTGCAACACTAATTTTGATGGGTAAACGGTGGGAGGACGAACGGCCGATGGTTGTACAGGCTATAAACTTTTATCAATCACAACTCACTACAGCAAACATTTTTTTAATATAAATTTAAGAAATAATTTTGTATTATCGACCACCAAATTTACTCTAAATTCTATACCATATTAGTCTTTTCGTCTTTAAGAAGGGAATCGATGACACTTTCCACCCATTTCTGGAAGACCGCGTAGTCGTACTTCCGATTCTGCATCGTCTCCGCAAGGGGCCACCCGGTGAACGCGTCAACCGCAAACTCGCTTGCTTTTCCTGTCATTTGATTAGAGTTGAGCGGGCCCGGGATTTACTGGAACTTCAAAGCCGGGACCGGAAAAATCCGGATCGGAATTACAAAAGCCGGGACCGGGAAAATCCGGAGCGGAATTACAAAAGCCAGGACCGGGAAAATCCGGATTGGAATTACAAAAGCCGGGACCGGGAAAATCCGGATTGGAATTACAAAAGCCGGGACCGGGGAAAACCGGGACCGCAAAAGCTGTTTAGGATCAGAATTCCGCCGTCCGATTTATTCAAAATTCCCTGTTTTACCCAACATGTATCCGGAGGCATCGAATGAAAATGCCAAATTCGGATTGTTGTTGAAGAACAGTTTGGTCAGTCCTTTGCCCGGCAACGGTGCCACACAGCTGAACTCGGTGTCCCCGCTGCGTTTGTTGACGTGCCGAAATTTGACGAACTTTTTGCTGTTGTCCCGTTGCCGATAAATTTCCCACACAATTTTTTGCTCCTTTCCATTTTGGTCCATCTTTTTTTGCTCCAATTCCGTGTAATAAACTTCCATTGTGCCGAACAGATTTTGTTGTCCCTCCTTTGGCACAATGCTCATTTGGTCCATTAGTGAGTTCACTTCTGCTAACGGTACAGAAGAGTCCACCACCGGCGGATGTTCAGTTTGTTGTTGATGAACTACGGACGGGACAGAGTCGGTCAACAAATCCGGAACCGGTTCCGGCAACAGCAGATCAGCCAGAGGGGTGGACAGTGCTGCCGCAACAACATTTTGTTGGGCATAATTTGGTGGCATTATCGGATTTGCCTGCGGCGGCCCCCCAGCAGCCATCATGGCCGCCGGCGGCGACGGCACCACAGCACCGGCTTGTGGCGCTGTTCCGTGCCTTCTTCCGCCAATGAATTTCTGCTGTGGTTGTTGCGCATATTGAGAAGATGAATGCCGATAAGGTGGTTGCGGTGGTGGAGCCCCAGTGCCATTAGCAAAAGGTAGTGGTGCATTGTTGTTTTGAATTTGTGGATAATATCTAGGAATGGTTTTTTTAAATACCTAACCCCCCAATTTAGTAGTGATGCGCGAGAGTCTCGGTCTCGAGTCTCAAAAAGTCTTGGGTTGGGTCTCGTCTCGAGTCTCGGGGCTTATCTCGGTCTCGATCTCGGGGTCAATCTCAGGGTCAAGTCTCGGTTCTCGGTAAATTTTAGGTCTTGAGCATCACTACAATTTGGAACATTTGCGAATTGCTTTGGATAGAACCTACTGACTGGTTTGGATGATGAGCATTCTGCTGCGCTTGGTGGGGATGCGCATAATTTGTTGGAGGTCCTTGTTGAAGTTGTTGTTGTTGATGAAATTGTTGTTGGGGTGGCGCGTGCCCCGAGGGTTGTTGCAAATCGTTTGCAAACGTCGCGAATGGACCGGGCACCGCGGGTTGCACAAACGGATTGTGACTTGAACTCTCTTTCCTCCTCTGTCAAATGGAGCTTTCGAGGGAAAATTCATTGAATTTCGAAAAAGTTAATTTCTTAAAACAAAAATTTGGCAGGCTTCCATTGATTTGATTACCACCACTTTCTCATATATTTTGTGTTGGCATTCCTTGGGCCGATCCGGCACAATATGCCTTTGGCCACCGAAATGCCAACTCCTCTGGTTGGCATTTTGACCGGTTGGCATTTTGACCGGTGGCATTTTGACCGGTGGCATTTTGACTGGTTGGTATTTAGAACGGTGGCATTTTGACCGGTTGGTATTTTGACCGTTTGGCATTTTGACCTAGTACCGCCGCACCCACCGGAGGCGCTCCGCCTTTCCTCTGACGGACTCTCTGCTGATTGGCACGAGGCGGGCCAACAGGCGCTTTGTCGCCCATCATCGCCGGTGGCTGTGCCCCGTCGAGCTGATCGTATTGGTGCTGTTGATGATCCTCCTCAACGGCGGGATAAAGGCGTTCCCGTACGGCGAATATTTGCACAAAATATGTAAATTCGACAAAAACGACGGCATAACTGTGCAGGGGGTGCCGCATAATGTCGCTGAAAACCATGTCTGTATCTCGACTGAATTACGGGATCCCAAAATTGCCAAGATATTAAGGGATTCTAGCCCAATCGGGGTCCAAACCGTTCTAACAAGCATAATTTTTAGATTTACATTATAATTTAAATTGAAATATATTATATAAATATTCAGCAATGTATATTGATGTAAAGGTGAAGCTGAATATTACGTAGCTGTTCATAATCAATGAAATCAATTTTAACCTCAACATTTATGCGGGAACGGGAAAATTTGAAAATTTATATAATGCTAAATATATATGACTAAAAAATGACGTTTTTGTTAGAATTTCACCTATTTTTTTAGCATTTGGTGCCCATCGGCTTTGGGTCCGGGAACGAGTTGAATAAATACTTATCAAGCGATTGTTTTTCCATTTAAATTGTCCTAAATGTCTCCAAATGTCGCATCTTTAGGGGGTGCATTTTTCGTCCAAAGAAAAAGTCATTTTAGAAGTGCATTTTGGTTTAAAACAAAATTAATTTTTAAGGGTACATTTTTTGTTTGAATTTTTCTTAAGAAATTTTCCATAAAAATGCCTAAAATAGGTACTAATTATAAAAACGCGAAAATGGCGAAATTTGGATTTTTTCCCTAAAAAACACGAAATTGGGATTTATAGGAACTAAAAGTCGCAAAAATTTTTTCAAAATGAATGCTAGGAAGTACGGTACATAGGTAATTGGAGTACGGTGAACTTCATACTAGGCATTTCGTATTTTCTTGAATAATTATTTTTTTAATAAAAAAATATCTCTCCAACTTTTTACCTTAATTTAATTTTTAACACTTTTTTTAATGCGTTAAAGTGTCTCTCCATTTTGGTCAATGCAATCGATTGATTTTTATATTATTCTGCCCCCATTTATTTTATCACCCCATTCATACAAATTAAAAAACCATTCTTTGACCGTCCAAAGTTCTCTCTTTTCTCCTCCCCAATTATTAATCCTCAAAATAAATGAAATAATTTGTCAATTCCAACGATACACAATATACGATATTTACGATATACCAAAATACGATATTTACGATTACGATACGATACAATACACTGCCCTGGTACATACATACCAGAGATGTAACCGGATGCCGGATTCCGGGCCTTTTTTTGGGCATCCGGTTACATCCCGGGTACATATTAAATTAACTTAAGCAGCGGCGACTCGCCATATTAAGACCACAAAAAATGTTCTGATTTGGCATCGTGATCGGGCCGGGCCATGCAACGATTTAGGCGATCGATGAACGTAACGAATTGGCAATTGCAGAAGCAGCAACAGCAGCACCAGGAGGAGAACAACAACTTTCCGGACTGCTGCTGTGACGAGGGCCAAAGCGCTGGGCCCCCGCCGCCGCCGCCGGAGGGCACCATTAGCAGAGCGGACGAAAATAATTATTATTTTGACAATAATTGGCGGCCGCTTCTGCACGATGGACAACAAATTCTGCACACACATTTAAATAATCAACAGCAGCGAGCAGTGCACTGTGATGGTGGTGGCATTGCTAAATATGGAGATGGTCAAATGATGGTGGGGGCTTACAAATGATGGTGGGGGCTTATGCTTTCGTGATTCGATGGGACCGACGAACATACCTCGGCCAGTGTTTTGTGAACGGGCCTTTCACCGGACAGGACAGACCTCTGATCTGCTCTGATCGGGGTCCCCTGGTCAGGTGATCCGGCCATAGCCGGACATCTAAAAGTCATAGCGCCGGAGGCGTCACTGACCAAAATTTGGCAAAAAGATGAATTTTTGTTCTGTTTTTATCGTGAAAACACTGATTCGGTAGGAGCCAGGCTCTACGAGTGTTTCGAGACTTGAAATTTACCAGGCCCGATACCGAAACTTGACTTCGGGATCGAGACCAGGATGCAAAACCGTGAAATTTCTTGAATTGAGGGGCCAAAGGACTTGAATTTCGAACATTTTAAGATAGGCGGGATGCCAAAGATGAAGAACAGAAACATTCACGTCGTCTATTCGTCCATTGGCCATACACAAATTTTTACGAATTCTGTGAGGGCGGACACGACATTATGGTGGGAGATGTTTGGGGGTGGGGGAAGCTACCGGTTCGAGCGTCGAACGTTTTATACCTTCCTTCAAGCTGACCGGATCTGGTCGAACATTATACCAAATGAAAGCTTTCGATGAGTTTAAGCTATATAATTAGGGTTGTAGCTTTACGATTGGACAAAGCTCAAAAAAGTTATGGTAAAAAAGTGAACAACTCGAAAAGGGCCAATTTTGCGGTTTCTGACGCTATAAGTTTTTTGAGGGTTGTTCAATCAATTAATTAGCTTCTGTATGCTTTACGACTAATCGGTTAAGCCTAAAGAAAGTTATAATTCCTTTTTTACAAATTGGCGCTTCGCCACTCCGCCGGGTCGGAAGCGTTTGGGGAGGGTTCCTTGTGGGGGAGATACGAAAACAAATTTTCCATGCGATACTCAAAAATGTTTATTAAACTTTGAATCTTAGATTAAGCATCCCAGAAATTGTCGCATATTTCATGTCAGGGTCGGGAACGGTCCAACCCTTTAAAATAAATAAACAAATTTCAGTGCAATTCCATCAACCCGCACACCGCCAGAGGCACTGCTGTACTGCGCATGCACTCCGACCTCTTCCGAAGCTCCCGATTTGTGCGGGCGGCAGCAGGAAAAGGCATTGTTGCCTCGGGCATCGTTGTCGTCGTCGTCGTTGTTGTTGTTCACTGAAAAGACATGTGCTTGGCATCGCTGGATTGATCAGTTGTTGCAGGAAGTGCGCTGCGAAATTTGTGCAGAACGAGTGGGTTTTGAAATGGTTCAGGTTGGAGGCGCTAGCTGCGCCTCTAGGGTTAGTGATCAGCAGGCTGATTAGTGATCACCTTCTGAATCGTTACGATCAGCACTGCTCGATGCACCTTAAGCTGATCTGCATCGGCCGTTCCACAATGTCGTCCTCAGCGTGTGGGTCAAGCCATTGTGCCTTCGGCACGTCATCCGTCAACTTTGAGCAGTTGCTGAAGCGAAAGCGAGAACAGAACCGTGCCGCGGCACAACGCTATCGTCACCGGAAGCACTGTCGGTTGGAATGGGAACAAGACGAAGTCGCGCGGTTGATGGAGCAGAACGAGAAAATGCGCGCCGAGAGAGAACGCCTACGGGCAAACATCGCCAAGTTAAAGGCACAGCTGTCCACGCTCAACGGCAAAGACAAAAATGGGAAGAGGAAAAGCTAAAAATGGTGGCACCTCTTTTTTTCTTGGCAAATCTCAAATGGCACCATTTTTTATTTAAATTCAGACTTTCGTTGTTCGCTAAATTCGGTTTTTATTGTTTTTGGATGAAGAAGGCAAAGAAACTTTTATATTTTCTGAACTTTATTGAATGTGTAATTTTTTGAACATCTCTAAAAGTTGCGCGGCCACTTTGAACGGCAATTTATTTCAACAAAAAATATTTAAATGGAGAGGCCGACCATTTTTGGTTTAATATAGCTTAATTTATGTTCGATTTTTTGTCACCAAAAGTATTTTATCCAATTGTGCAAAGCTCAAACAAACAAAAGGGGGGAGAGAAGGGCGTTTAGGTAATTATCACACGGGGGGCATCGCAAATTGGGGGGGGGCGGGGGTTAACAGCTGAGAGAGAGAGAGAGAGGGAGTGATTGGGCGGGCGATGGTCTCGAAAGGTTGCGAGCAGTCCAACAGCAGCAGAATACAGTAGTTGGTGGTGTCTCCTCCTCCTCTGCGCGGACTCTCAGAGGAACCGGATGGACGGCTCCAGGGGCGACCACTTCTTCTCCATCACAATCCGATGAGTGCCAAAATCGTTCCGAGGCGCTGTCCTGAAAAAGTTTAGGGCTTTTAGGGACGGATTATCGTTTTTGTTAATCAGAATCCGGTGAAATTAGCCTAGGATTTTGCAATCATCGAGCTCCCGCGCAGTATTAAGTAAAATGATCCGCTTAATTCCAGGTCGCCGTCTGATCACAGTTCAAGGTTGATCGCCTGATCTTGTCACAATGTGATCATCCAACCTCTAATCAGATCAAAATTTGATCACCAAAACTTTTGGATCAGCAGAAAAATTAAACCCAAAAAAAATCTAAATCCTCAGATTGAAAAAATTAAATTGGTCATTTACGAACTGTTCAAAAGTCCTACCGTTACCTGTATTTCCAACCATTTTGCACGACGCGTGGCGAAAAACGACGGACCCATTCGCCTTGCCACGCCCGAGGGCCAATTGACATATCCGCCGCCGAAACGGGCAAAACAATTTCGTATTCAATGTCCGTTGAGGAGTCCGATTGGCCAGCCGTTCGGGCCACAAAAAGCGCTAAATAAAAGAGTCTGACTTTATGCAAAAGAAAATTCACTCTTTTCAGTGAGTATTTACATATTTGGACACTTTAACAATTTAATTCTAGCCAAAAGCCGGCATTCGAAATTGAAAACAAAGGGTAAGCCGAGTTGAATTTTGCAAATTTTTAATTCTGACCAGCTAATAAAAGACCGATGAACGCTGCTGACAAATGAGAGGTGCCGTCGTTGTTCTTTTCTCGGAAAATAGACAACATTTTCAAATCGTTTGCACTGATCAGTTTGATTTATATCTGTGAGAAAAGGCAACCTTTTGAAAACTCCCAAAATTTGACGGAAGAATAAATGAATGATGGACACTTTTGGTTTTTGTGAATTTGGAAAATTATGGTTAAAAGATTCGTATTGTATGTAAATCCGGTCAGGTTCATTTGGGTCGTGTGGCACGGCACGTCAAGAAGTTGTGTTTGTTCTTAAAAAGTGCTGACATTTTCACTTTTTGACGTAAACAAAGAAAGCGACAAAAGATGTGTGTGCTGTGTAAAAAGACAATTGGGACATATTCAAACAGTTCAAAATTCTTTCACATCTCGTGTCAACCCAATAAATGATTGGGGGGGGGGGAGAAACTCCATTAAAGTCCTATTTAAAATGTTTCCGTCCGTCCGTCGCATCAGTGCTGGACGAGTTCCGAAGCCAGAGCATCGAAATAGCCGTGAATTCCGGCGGGGACTTGGAAAATTTTGTTTTAACTGACCACAAAGTGCCAAAAACTGGTAGAAAATCATCCATGGACCTGTCTCATTATCATGCTATTAGCTATTAAACGGGTTTCTGATTGGATAGGTTCATAAAATGGTTTTATTTTTATATTTTAGACAACATTTGGCCAATCTCATATGCACATTGGAAAAAATGTTACACTTAAAATGGGATTTGCCAGAGAGTCGCGGATTCCAAACTTTGAACGTCTTCAGCTTTAATTAAAGCAAAATTTTGGGTGGAGTATAAAAAACTATTAATTTTAATAATAATAATAGGCGCCAACAACTTGACTTTCACAGAATGAATTGGCGCTTTTTTCTGACTTTACGGAACAGGAAACACGCCCGCCCCTCAGGGGATGGATGATGGGAGGGATATGTGCGGAAGGAAATAAATAATTAAAAGCCATTGCGTGCATCAACGGAATTGGATGAACAAAGTGCCAAGAAATAACGGCACACAACACACACACATCATTGGCGTTTATTTTTATTTTATTCTTCGCCGTTTTCCATTTAATAATTGAATATGGCCCCCCCGGGCGTTGTTGTGCGGGAGAGACAGAGAGAGAGTGAAACGCTGAGAAACATTTTAAAATTCACAAAACTTTTTTGTTTTTAATTTAGACAAAATGTGCGCATTGAGTTGGGAGGGAGGGGACCACCCGGCGGAAATGCCAAAAGCGGAACAATGCTTAAGAAAAGTCCCCCCCCCCCCCGCCCCCGCCAGCGACAACACCCGCCGCCGCCACCACCACTTTTTGATTTGTTCAAATTGAAAATTAACGAACAGAAAATGAACAAAAAAAAAAGCCAGGTGTCTGTAAATGTTGGCACGACATTTCCAATTATAATAATTATTATTATTACTATTATATAGGGCAAAAAAATGCCTAAAAGGCATGCCAATGCTCAATTTCAATTTTCCGTGCTTCAGGTGGGGGGGGGGGAATTACGGCACTATGCACTTTTCGTGGGGCTAATTGTGTCCTTCTCGAACAACCAACACCCACACATAATAAATGGCAATTTCGAAATAGGCTGGCAATGAAAACATCAGCATGTTTAAAATTCTGTTCGAACACCAACCAACCAATGAGCATGACGAATCTCGATTAATTGTGGCAAGAATTACCCCCCCCCCCCCCCCACCCGCCTGGGGCAATAGAGGGATTTTTTTGCATTTCGTCAGGTCGGAACCCCGCAAAGGTCGTCCGTCTCGCGCGGACGTCGAAGTGTATACCCTATAAAACTATCGTAAAAACAAGTTACCTACTTAATGTGCTAGGTTTGGTGAAGGAACAAAAACATTCATTCGCATATGTCCATTTTATATACCCGTTATTACGAGCACCAATCAAAATGTAATCAACAATTTATAGTGTCTGTACAAAAAAAAGAGGCAAGAGCATGCGTCATCTGATCACTTCCGCTTCAACCATTTTGGAAGCTCGGTTGTTGATGTACGAGTCCCGCTCATCGCTGCTAAAGACGTGCCGTCGTCTTTTGTCGTGCGCGTCACGCCCTGTCCGTCAGAAGGCGTTGAAGACGAAGACTGTCCTGGTCCTGACGAATTTCCTTCGTCCGACGGCAATTTGTCCACAATGGTGCTCAAATAGGGACGGAATACGGTGTTCACCGCCAACCTAAGAATGGAAAATTGTTAAGTAATCAATCGGCCAATATAGAGAAGCTTTGTGAGAGAAAACAATCGTCTTGAGATTTTATAGTAAAAGTCCGAGAATTTCGACCGCGCTTAAAAACATCTACATTTTATTTGGTTGGTTGATTTAAGCTGAAAAGGAAGCGGCATTCAATAGGAAGAGTCAGAAAAAATGCTGGGCTTAAGGTTTGTAAAGGATTTGGTCCAATTCAGGGTCGTAACCAGAAAAAATTTTTGGGGGGGGGGGCCAAGCCAAAAAAGTCGATTCTTAGGGGTGCATTTTCGAGTTTTATTGCATTTTTCTTAAGCAATTTTTCCCAACAAAAAAAAAATTCGATTTTCGTTAAATTTTTTTAACATTTTTGTTTAAAAATAGCGTAAAAATCGAAATCGCCCATTTTTCGAATTTTTAAAAAATGCAAGTTTTTTGAAAACTTCTGGGGGATGGGGGGGGGTCGGCGGTGTCGATAGGCGCCGCCGAGAAAATTTTGAAGATTTTAACGATATTTGTTAAGGGATTTGCAACCTAAAATTTAAAAATACGGTAATTTTTTGAACCTTTTTAAGAATCGGGGGGCCGGCGGTGCCGATAGGCGCCGCCGGGAAAAATTTTTTGAGTTTTTTGATGGAATTTGTTAAGAAAATTGGCCCAAAAATTGAAAAAGTGGAAAACAATAGGGTCCCCCCTCTTGTTTTTTTTCCTCAAAAAATATTTCGGGGGGGGGGGGCCTGGCCCCCTTGCCCCCCCCCCTAGTTACGGGCCTGGTCCAATTTGCTGTATTTTCTGTATTGCCAGGGGGGGGGGGGGATTTATGAAAAAAACCATAGGGGGACCCTTTTGTTTTGCAATATTCGTAATTTTTGGACCATTAACAAAAATGGAGTAGAAACGGAAAACAAACGCCCCTAAAAACGAAAAACATTCTTTGGAAAAATTTCTTAACGAAAATGCAATAAAAAGGGGGAAAAATACACCCCTAAGAATTCCACCCCCCCGAAAAAAATTTCTGGCTACGGGCCTGGCCGGACTTATTGCGCGGGCCGGGGAATTTTTTTTAAAACTGAACACTTTTGTTAGCGGGGTCAGACTTGAAAAATCATTGAATTTTTTTTACCATTCTCCGGCAGCTGCAGATGCTTCTGGTTGTGAACAGAGTCGAAAATGGTCGGGCACAAAAAACTGATCGGCACTCAGTTCGGTAGTCGTCGTCGTCGAATTTGCCGCCAAATAATTCCGTTGCTGATCGACGCCAATAATTTTCAGAATAAGCACACATTTTGGCGCAATTTCAGCATCCAACAGCGAAGTCGCGTCATCCGAGCGCAATTTGCTGGCCGGCACTTGGCGCAGTTCGAACTGAAGCGTTGGCGTTATGATGTCACGCAGAAATTTGAACAACGCCGAAACTGAAAAGTATATGTTTCATGTCAAATTCAAAATTTTTCCCAACCAACAGGGAATGTTTTTTTCCAAATTCCCTCCCCCCCCCCCCTCCCCCCACTACCCAAAAAATCTAAACTTTTGCAATTTATGGGTATGGGATAAATTTCATAAAAAATCGTTTTGCCAGATGCGTCTATTGTTTTTCATTTCCTTTTTAAAAAATTTGCTAAACAATCGAAACTGAAGGACTTCACCCATCAATCACGTTCCCAAATTCTTATTTTGTAAAAACCTGGTTCAGTGGAGAGGAACTGCGCCTGCAACACATGGCCAACAGACAGCCGGAAGCGCACAACTGTGCGTTTGTACGCCCTTTGCTTCAACTCGCGGTCTTTTTCCTTCACAAATCGGGCAGGCAACAGCGCTCTCTGTTTTTTGCTAAAAATTCCTTATTTTTTTGTATAAATTTCAACAACAAAAAAAATCCCCCACTTCTCCTCCCTCAACGATCTGAGCATCATGCGGAGGTCGTTAGTGCCAATTTCGTAAAAATTGTCGTCCTCCTCCTCTTGTTGTTGTTGTTGTTGTTCTACGACCACCGTTGGGTCGAACAAAAGCGCATTGCGTTGAATGGCGGACGGGGCAGAGGAGAGATTGGCATCTTCCGAAGGCAGGGGGCCAGGGTCAGTGCCAGTGCCATTTGCAATTTCATTTTCTCTTTTCTCCATTGGATTCTAAATAAATGACATTCATTAGTGGAAAACGGAAAGAATTGAGGGCAAGTCAGACGTTTTTCCTTTTTTTTCAATAGCTAAGCATTTCAAAAAGCAAGAGGTGTCTCAATAATCATTTTAATTCACAAAATTTGTTGACAAAACAGAATCAAAATTTTTATAGTGGGACAGAGCAATAAGTTTTAAAAATCATCATTTTGTTAGGGGAGAGAGTTTTGCATTTGACGACGATAAGTTTTTTGGCCTCAACCGGATCCGGATTTTACTAAAAAAGCCGGGTCGGGTTAAATAAGATTTGGAGAACAGTTGTATGCAAGAAAAAAAAATTAAGATCTTGACAAGAAAAATTTGAATTCTAATCTTAACAAGAAAACAAAGATTCGAATTTTGCATTTTTAAATGAAAATTAAAAAAAAACGCTTAACTAGTGACTACAAAAATCCATTTTTAAAACGACAAAAATAGACAAATCGGTTAGCTTTTGCTTGATCTAAGGTTCAGAAAACAAGTTTCTGAACGGTGTCATATTTGACATTTGCTTAGCTAATGACAACGTTATGACTGAGGGCGTCGAGAAATCGGTTCCCGAATGTTTGGAAATCGTTAAAAGTGGAACAAATTAATAAGCATAATCAGAAATTCAGATCAATTCAGTTTCACTTAGACAAAAATGCCGCCGAAATTCGACCCAACTGAGATCAAAATCGGTATGAAATTGAGTTTTCTCAAACATTGTGTCTAAATTTTCAAATTTCAGTGTACCTGCGTTGCGTCGGTGGTGAAATTGGTGCAACATCTGCACTTGCACCAAAAGTTGGCCCACTTGGATTGGTCTGGTTTTATAAACAAGGGCTACGGGTCAAGAACGTTATTTAATCAAATAATTTTTAGTCGCCCAAAAAAATTGGTGAAGACATTGCGAAGGCCACACAGGACTGGAAAGGGCTTAAGGTTACCTGCAAGCTGACAATTCAGGTTTTAATTTGAACATGATCTACAAAAAACAAAATCCGGACTAGACAATGTTGCCTTCGAGATTTGGACCTTTTTTCTGTAGGGGGGGGGGGAAGCTCGGGACTTAACTCAAATTGTTATCTAAAAAAAGCTGAAAATGTTTAGCTCTGGCTTCTTTGATTGCCTTTTATGTTACACATAAATGAATAAATGAAAAGATCAAATAAAGGTTTATCCGGTTTAAACTTCTCGAAATGCTTATAACGAATTTTTTCGTAGAATCGTGTCGCCAAGATCGACGTTGTCCCATCGGCCGCCTCTCTGATCATCAAAGAGTTGCGCGAACCTCCGCGAGACCGCAAAAAAGTCAAAAACGGTATGAAAAAGCGTATTGATTCGTCCGTGTTGTGCCCGTTTTTGGGTCGGGGGTCTCGAAGGGCCCCCATCCCCCGGTCCAATAAACGCTTTGGCACGTTTATTATTCGGTAACAGTCACATCCAGTGACACTTGGTTGAGGTTTGTCACTTTTATACGAAAATTTTGGGTTTTGATGCTGAAAGACTAGGGGAGGGGCTCATAAAAATTTTGGGGTCAGGCCATCTCATCAACACCCAACTCATCACCAATCAAGACTAGGGCAATATTTTGATTCAACCTGACCCGATTAAGAAATTCTTAAAGCCACTCAAAAGATCTCAAAAGTTGAAGCTAACACAAAGTTAAAGCTTAGCGATTGGGACAAGTATAAGGTATGGTCAGAAAACTTTCCAAAATAGGGATTTTTAAACTATCAAGTATTAATGCTTGCTATAATTTTTGATATTTGTTCAATTTCAAAGCTTAAACTTAATGTTAGCTTCAATTCTTTGAGATCTTTCGAGTAGCTTTAAGAATTTCTGAATCGGTTAAGGTTGAAGCAAGTGTTGTCCCGGTCGTGATTGGTAATGGGTTGGGGGAGAACCAAAATTTAATGCGATTTGATCCATTTTATTAGTCAACGTCCAAAAAGATTCCACCATTTTTAGTGAAGCACAATGGCAACCTGACCATCGAGCAAGTGATCAACATTGCGCGTCAGATGCGCCCTCGTTCAATCGCACGGAAGTTGCAGGGCACCGTGAAGGAAATTTTGGGTACGTTTTTTTTCTGTTAACACGCCCCAGGGTGTTTTGGTGATTTGGAATGAAAATTAACCAACTGAGTTAAGAATTCATTTAAAATTTTGTTTGTACTGCAGTTTTCAATGACATGTTGATTTCACAGGAACCGCCCAGTCGGTTGGCTGCACCATCGATGGACAACATCCGCACGACATTGTGGACGCGATCAGAGGGGGAGACATCGAAATACCCGAGGAATAAAGAAAGGACGGCGCCTCCGATTTTTGTGGGACGGACATTGGGAATTTGAGGTGAATGAGTTGCCAATTTCATTCATTCATCAATTGTTGTTATTGTTGTTACGGATAAATTTGTAATTGAAAGTGTTCCAATTTTTTGAAGTGTGTTGGACGGGGTACGCAGTTATCAATACGATCAATGGGGAAACTCCGAAATCCTTTCGCGCAAAGTGCTTTATTGCCCCTCGACCTTTATCGATACGCTATGATAAAGTATGATGATGCTTAAAATCCCTTGCCGAGCTGCTGATCAGCAATTGGGGCGAGAGCCCTACGCCGAACCCAAATTTAAAGAAAAATTGTTCGTTTTCGAGCATTTTATGTCAATTTTCTTAACAAGCCAGCGTTACAATTGCGAAATTCCTACAGCGGCGCTGCCGAACCCTTCCCAGAAATTAAAACCGACCGAAAATAGGCTTGTGAGTGTTCATAAAATGTTTTAAAGAGCACCAATTATACTAATATTGCCAGCTACTATACTTGTCAAAAAAGTTTTTGATCTTTCCGACTCCCAAAACCCAAACTTTTGGTCCATGGGAAATGCCCCACCCCGGTGATCTTGATAAACGATGAAAACAAAAAACAATAATAACAATTTATGCGCGCGACTCTTGACGCAAACAACGAAAAAAGGGCCAAAGTGTTGACAAAAATGATCAGATAATGCCAATTTTGTTGGCCACATCCAAAGCGTCGTAATCGGCAGCCAACCGAACGTAGGCCTTCTTTGAATGGCTGGGTGTGATAAGAGTGTTGACCTAAACACAAATCAAATCATTTTTTTGAGGTGAAAAAGTTGAAGCAAAATACAATAAATAAGTGAACCCATGTGTTTCTAGACTCATCGAATCATGAACCAAGTTGGGGGGGGGGGTCCGGTTTTTAGGGAGTTGGATAAGTTCGGAAGCTCTGCAGATAAAAATATAAATTTTAATGACTTTGTTAAGAGAGTAACCCGAATTAGTCATGGTAACGAATGTTCGTTCATTTCGATGTAATGAAGAGGCAATTTTGACAACAAAAAATTTGCTCTAAGTTTAACTTTTGATGCCTGATCTTACAAATAACACAACGAGAGAGAGAGGGAGAAAGAACGAACCTTTTGTGCCTCGATGTTGTAGAGTTTGTTCACAGCACTCTTGATCTGGTGCTTGTTGGCCTTCACGTCCACAATGAACACCAAAGTGTTGGTGTCCTCAATTTTTTTCATTGCCGACTCGGTGGTCAACGGATGTTTGATGATCGAAAAGGAGTCCATTTTGTTCCGTTTCGGCACCGATTTGCGCGGATACTTTGGCGCACGTGGCAATTTGAGTGTTGACGGACGATAGAAATGGACGGAGGTGCGCACTTTCTTCTTGCGCGCGATGCGTTGACCCTTGGTCACTTTTTTCTTGGCGTCCACAGCCTTCGCAACCGCCGCCTTTCGATCTGTGGGTAATGATCACATTTTTTTGTTGTTGCAAAAAAGCTTAAATTTAAAAAGCCAATGAACCGCTAGAAGCAAAGTTTAGAGGGAGGGATTTTAAAAGTGTTTCTTCACAACAGAGGCATTTTTTTGCCTTTTTTTATGTATGTTTGTGAATGTTCAAAGGTTCAACCTTTCCCCCCTTTGGCGCCTGACGCTGCTTTCTTCCCAGTCCCCGCACCAGCAGACGCTGCGGGGCTTTTTTTCGTCACCGCCGCTTTCGGAGCCATAGTCCTAATAATTTATCGCAATACTTGATCTGTAATAGAAAATTTTAACAAATTTGGATAAGATTTAATGATCTGGATTTAGTTAATGGTTAACGAAATGGAGAAAGAGGAGAGGGTACACATCTTTTTGCTCAGATAGATAATCTCAATAAATCAAAAGTCGCCAAAAATTCTGAACCCAATTCGTTGAGTATTTTTGACTTTTCAACTTTCTGACATGAGGCACAACTTTCGAAGATCGATCGGGATTTTGTTCAAGCATATCAAAAAAATTCCCGTGTTTGAACTTCGAAGTGCGACCAAATCAGTTTCTCTTGTAACTCTTTTTGCACTGACAAAACGCCAACGTCCAATGCCAAATTTAATTGCTATTTTTTGGGTTATACTGTAGTGAATGATGTGTACCGTAAACACTCTTTTAATTCCACCGGCGACATTTTTTTTCAACCTTCTCAGAAAGGGCGACATTATTAGAGGGGGTGGAATTAAAGAGTGTTTACGGTACTTATTTTCAGGTATGTATTTGAGAGCATTCAGCCTATGTAGCTTTAAAATTTTGGAATTTAATGAAAAATGTAAATTTTTTAATTCCATTTTGGAGTGAAATTTTCATAATAAATTTTGGAAAAACCGGTAACCGGCCGGTTAACCGGGTCAAAATCGAACCGCGTAACCGGGTGTCGAGAAAGTGCCAATAATCGGGATTGGGGGTACCGGTTTTAGCTGGTCTTGTCCAACCCTACCTAAATACATTTCAATATCTTAAAGACGGGGAATGTGTAAGGAGGAAATTCCAGAAAAAATAATAATAAATCCGGTCCCCGATGACATCAGTTTAGGTCATGACCGGAGGGGGCGGGGGAGTGCAGCCCCCCAGGGTTGTTGGAGGTTGGGGGTCAATGCAAATATCCTCCTCACTCACATATGTACGCCAATGACAGCAAACAAATTATATTTGTGTCCAAAAGTTTCCGTTTTGTAACTTCTGTTTGCATATTTATTTTTCTTAGCGAATGTCCAATTGAATTGGTGGGGATACTCCATCATGTCCATGTCCAACCCTTTGGTCCTGAACGAACGTGCTCATCACCCGAGCTGTGTGTCGTATTGTCCGTCGTATCGTATCCCCTCAAAATCTGAAAAAATTAAAAAATTTTGAGGGAAAATTGGCAACCGGTTGGTATGCTTGCTTCTAAAACCAAATAGGATCAAAATCAAATTTACGGAGAGTCTTAAGAGTTGTTTCAGAAACCTGAAGCCGAAACAAAACTCGATATCACTATTTTGATAATACATTTATTCATTAAGTTCGAGAAAACCTAAATTCCCTAAATCTAAAACCCAAATTAAAGAATTCTTTATTACTGCAAACACTCCATTCTTCCGTTTGTCTATGCTTTTAACTACTGCTTGGAAAATTCGAGCCACTTAGTAGATAGAGCGCAATGACTCAATTTTTTTGTTTTAAAGAGTTGAAAAGTTTGGAGAAAAGTTTTTTTCCGCCAATGAAATTTGGTCTAATTTCTTTTTAAACAAAAAAACAATAAAAACTGACGTGAAACGTGGTATTACCAGCTTGGTTGAAAAAAGCCTGCTAATGCACCTCTGTAAGCATCGCTGGTTCTTTCGTACTTCAAGTTTTTTATATTTATATACGAAGTTTCAAATATGAGGAGAATTTTTTGGATTATTTTACTTTTCCTTCAAAAAATGAGAAGTTGGCAAAAAGTTTTCAAGAAATGTCAAAATAGTGGCAAGTGTGGTGAAGTGGCAAATTTTCAAAATAATTGCATTTGCCATAAAAAGAGGGCATTCTGAGCTCCCTGCCTATTAGGGCCGGCAGTCGGCCAAGATTGCGGCGCTGACGTGTTACGATAGACCCAATGTTACGGTAGAAGCGAATTACCTAATATAGTACTGTAGCGCGAAAACGAACCATTCAAAAGTGTCCCTTTGTCCTCCCCTTTCTATTTTTAATTCGAGAATTTGTTGTTTTGTTGTTGCTTTTGTTTTTAACAATGAGATGCTTCTCAAGACTGCGCCGCGTTGCACGAAAATAACCGTCGAACACCGCGGAAAAAGCCTTCCCCTCTGCGCACACCAATTCCTTCTTCCGTCCTTTCATTCGCATACTTTTTGCTGTTGGGGGAGGGGGAGGTTCAAAAACGGGGGGGGGGGGGGACGGGCCGTGACATTTGCTGAATTGTTGCTGCTACTCTTCAGTGACACAGACTGTGTCAATCCGTTCTCATTTCCTCAAAAAAAAAAGAAAAGCGGCGTCGGAGAGCGGCGAGATGCTTTGCTTAAGCTCCCCCCCCCCCCGCGCACCCGCGCCCAACTCCCTCACAACGTACACACAATTTGTGTCCTCTGCATGGTCCCAGCTCAAAAACCAGTTCCGGCCCTCATATCTATCAGCAGCAGAGGCATTTCGCATTCGTTTATTCTTTGGCTTCATCCTCACCAACCTCCCAACGTCCGACCACCCCCAACCCCGCGACTCGACTCACAAATCGGCGGCCCGGGACGATCTAATGCCGTCAACTTTGTGAGTCATTGTCCTTTTCTAATCCATCCAAATCATGATAGGTAACTCCCTATGCACGAAAATTGTAATAAACGATTTAATCGTTACAAAAAAACATAAAAATTTCAGCTTTTAATATGAAGACACAAACTTGTTTGGCACGTTTTAATGAACTGCACGCTTTTGAATGGTACAAAGCTCGGAGGATTTGAATTAATTATGTAAAAACATTGTTCGGCACTGATTCAGCCGGCATCGGATTGTTTGAAGCGTCGCGCTTAAATCCACCAAGGCGAGCGAGTGACATCCATTATTTTTTGCCCAACAAAAACAAACAAAAAGCCAAATTTCCTCCCAAAGCCCCGCGGGGGGGGGGGGGGTGAGAGAAGCGCCTCACATAATTGAGCCACAATTGTTGATATCGAACGAAGGAATGGACGAACAAATGGCTGCTGAGTGAGTGAGTGAGAAGCACAACGACAGAAAAAGAAGAAGCTTGTTATTTGATAAATGCTTAAATGCTTCTTTTTGTTTTTTAACCCCCCTCCAACGCGCGTTTTTATTTAGAGAAGCAATGATTTTTGCCGTCCTATTTTCTGTTTGATCAGAAATACTTTTCGGCTTACCGAATCAAGAGAACTGCGTCGTATGGCCTCCAAAATCGTTGGTTAACTGAAATCTACCGATGTTTTTTTCCCAACCAATCTAAAATCTGACGAAGAAAGCGAAACATTTTCCGCGCACTTTACTTTTTTGAGCATTAAAACCCGACTTCAATTTGCGAACAACAACTACGGCGTTTTCGATATGACATTATTTCTTCGGCACTTTTGCCACAAAAATTTGCCCAAAAAACAGTTCAGCCGTCACAGCAACAAATGCCGTCAGTGAGCAGCCATCGTTATTCAGACGGGCAAAATGCCAACGGCGAGAGGCGACGGCGGCGGCCGTCGCCGCCGTCGCCGTCGGACGACGACAGCAACTCGTCGACGACGGTGGGGCACACCGAATGCCGTCAGGTGAGGGAATCCGTCAGTCAGTCAATGCTTACAATGATTAAATTTGGTATTTTATGACCCTAAAATTTAAATTAAATGATCCAAACCGACGTTTTTGACCCGCTAAAACCGAGAATCTGATTTTGGGGTGGTTGGAGTAATTGAAGGAGGTGAGTGAGTGAGTGAGCGGACTGATCGACCATTTCTCTCATTTTGTGTCAAAATAAATCGTCAAAATTCTTTGAAATCGAAATAATTTAGTCAAAAACAACTTTTGGCCCATGGGAGGGCGGGGCGTCGTATAATACCAAAATACTATTAGATATTCGACTGTACTGGAAAATAAATTTATTTAAAAAAATATAATTGCTTAAAGATTTATAAATAAATTATTTTTTAAAAAGCAATTGAGAAAGTGAAAGACTATTAAACGAATAAATCAAATAAGTAGGTCATGCAGTTCGTTAGTTCTTCTATATTTGTCATTTTATTAAATTTTATTGAATGTTTTTTAAGAAAAATTTGAATTTCAGCTGCAAGCTTGCAATGTGCTGCTGTCCGTGCTCGGTGCCATCGGCCTCGGCCTTGCCGGCACGCAGTTTCAGCCGCGTATTGGCATTGACAACTATCGACAGATCGATTTACGTCTCTCCACCTCCCTTTTGTACACTCTCACCGGAACGGGTCGATCATTTGATTTTTAACAAAAAAAAACTAACAAAATCACTTCAAAAGGGAATTATTTTATCCAACCTTTAAATTTGGAGTTTTGGAAAGCCCTTAAATGGTTTAACCTTGTAGATAATTAAATTAAACCAAAGTTTAACAATACAATTTAAATAGGTAATCAATTGTTTAATTATTCACATTTTAGCACTGTTTAACTTTTGGACTTAACGAGCTTTATTAATTAATTATATGTTCAGTGGGCTTTTTCTGCGTTGGCCGTTCTTCGGGGAGCGTTTTGCTCAAAACATTGTACACTTTGACTGTGCTTTTTGCACTAAGCACTGCCATCTTTTACGCATTCACAACGTACAAAGTTAGTGAAACCCAACAAATCATTTAAATATTTTGTGAGTAAAGGTCATCGATTTGCATCGTCAGCTTGTACGTTTTGAACAGCTCGGCGGTGCATTTACCGGTGCCTTCGGAGTGGCCAGAACCAGTGCTGATTTTGTGCCCAAAACGGTTGGGTTTAAAGCATAATAATGTGATTAAAGTTTGTTATATCAAACATTGATCAATAAATGTTAGTCCCACCATTTTGCAGATCATTTCAAGTGCAATGATCGGCTTATCGCTGTTCACCGGCATCGTCGGATTTCTCGCCTTGGCTTTGCTGGACCGACTTTCGGTCGTTGAACGGCCCTGGTACGCGGCACAACGGGAGGACCAACTGCGGTCCAAGTTCAACAAAACGCTGTTGGCATGCACAGCGATGATCAAAATGGTCAGCGATTTTTTGCTAATTACTTCTACAATGTATTTATTTTTTAAATTGGATTTAAGCTGACCGGAATCGCCTCGCTCAGTCTGGCGGCTTTTCTCGAGTACGAGAATGCCCAGCTGGCGCTACGTCAAGAATACTATCGCATCATTCTCGACCAGTTCAGTGTTGTGTTGGCGCTGGGAAGTGCCGTTGCCGATTTTTACGCTTGTTACAACAAATTGCACTGCTCGTTGAACCTTAAGGTAAAAGTGTTTTATAGTCTTTTCATGAGAATATTTAATTATCCATTGGGGGGGGGGTACGCTTCGTCCCCCCTCCCGGCGGTTTAAAAATCCATAATTCTGTTCTTAGTCAACCTAGTTCTAAAATCTTAGTACTATTCGAAAGCTCTAAGTCTTTAGAATATTTGTGCAAGTATAAGTTAATCGATCAAGTAGCTTGCAAAAATGTTACAGACTACTGATCACAAAAAAGTCGAAATTTTCGAGCATTTTATTTTCTGACATTCTCAAAAGTGAATGAAGCATTTAGTCCGTTTAAACATTAATTCTACAGCCCTTAAGCTTTTGAATGTTACTAAATTTTTAAAATTTTGTTAATGTTTGAAATGTTTTGAAAATCGCTCGGGGGGGGGGAGGAACGAGCTGTACCGCATTGGGGGTTCAGGCGAGCATTGCGTTGTCCGTTGTGTCCGCCGTTTGGTCCCTAAAGTCGGTGGACAACAACGCATTCCCCTTCTACAAGATGGACATCAACCAGTACCGAGTAGCTGTGCATACATCCGGTAAAGTTTTTTTTTGTTGCACAAATTCAATTTTGTTTTGTTGTTTTAAACTCTTTTTCCCACTAACACAAAACAGAAACAACATTTGTCACCATTTCGCCCCCTCAATATGCCATTGTGATCATCCACGGCATTCTGATCGGACTGCTTGCATTGCTCGCGCTGCTCTCCGCCTGCACCGCCATTTTGGCAGCCAACGCGCTCAGAGAGTGTGTCGCCAAACGGGACGAGCAGGCCGAGCTGGGCATGCAGAACAGGTGAGTGAGACTGATTAATTGCATTTGAATATAATTGTTGCCAAGGTTTCTTGCACTGCTTCACTCTTTTTGGG
The DNA here is from genome assembly GCA_018350325.1 of Globodera rostochiensis. Lineage (NCBI taxonomy): Eukaryota > Metazoa > Nematoda > Chromadorea > Rhabditida > Heteroderidae > Globodera > Globodera rostochiensis. The sequence continues at coordinate 91,811 of JAEVLN010000010.1, forward strand.
CACTGTGTCTGCTTGTTCTAGCACTGCTTGGACTCGCTGAATTGCCGTGGAACGGCGACTTTATTGGTGCTGACCTGCTCTGGCTTGCGGTGCTCGTGTTCGGCACTGGACTGCTCGGCTCGGCCAACAAACGGTTGCTTCATCTTCTTTTTTTTAGAGAAGTGTCCTTCAAGGACAAAAGGGCAACATAACCTTTTCCGCTTACTTTTCTGGATGTGCTCCATAAGATTGTTTTAAATCAAATACATTCACAACATTTTGAGATTTCGGGAGAAATTAATTACCTACCTAATCATCTTTGATCATGAAAAAGACAGGTTGATCATGCATGATCTGTCGTATAAATCGATTGTGTTGTTGTTTATCCCATTTTCGTTTGTCAGCATTTCTACGCTGGTCAAATTCGTGACAAATTGCCTAACATTGTCCGTATGCACTGAGAAATGCGTGGCCAGCATCAACTTGATCTTCCAGTCGGCCACCCATCCCGACTATTTAAACCCGGCGGTGTTCGACAGTCGAAGCCGTGTTGGCCAAATCGTCTTGCACAGTGCGCAATGCGTCGTGCTGGCGGGCGCGTCACTGACGGCACTTTGCGGAGCAATTGTTTACGGGCGAACGATTCGGGCACGGGAAGCGCCGAGGCGACAACCATTCTCCATGGGTAAGTAAGCAGGCAGCTGTAGGAGACGCCGCGGGGGGGAGGGGGACGGCAGAATTTTGAAAAGCCATTTTTGAAGTTTGATTTTCGAAAAGTTTTTGATGCCTTTTGCCAAATTTTAAAATAAGAGTTTTGGTGTGAAGTTTGGTGCCGCCTCCAAAGGTCGGGACCGAACTCCGTTTAAACTTTAAAGGTAAGCTTAATCAAATAGAATCTCTTTCAAAATAACATAAATTTACTTTTTAATAGGTATTCTTAGATAATTCTGCATTAAAATAATTATCTAATTATAATAATTAATTCTTAATTATGTAAAAGGGCTCAACTGTTGTTGCTCTCTGAGTGCACTGTTTTACGCGTTGGTGCTGCTCACCAGTGAAGTGTTCTTCGAGATTGACAAATGGCGATGGTCGGAGGTTACTTTGGAACAGACAGGGCACCAAAGGCTTGGCAACGGACTGCTCGGACTGACCGTTTTCATTGTACAGGTCGAAAAGGATGAGAAAATTGTTTGAACATTGACCATTTCTATAATTCATTTTTTAAATACATTTAAAATAATTAAATTTATTTTTAATATTGGAACTTAATCAATTAAGTACAATAATAGCTAACATTCTCCAAACGGTAAAATAAAATTGTTATTTTAAAATTAAAATTGATTCTTTTTGCATCATTTGCAGGTGTTCTGTGGTACGTGCCCTCAAATGATCGCCTCCGCCACCATTCTTCAAATCGTTCTCAGCTCTTTGGCCTTCTTTACCCTCAACTCTGCCATCACCAATGTTTATTATTTGGTTAGCATTTTTTTAATCAAATTATCAGAAATTCTTTTTTAATATCAATCAATATTAATAATAAACTAGGCTTAGGCATACATTTTGAATTGATTAGAAGATGATTTATTTGTTAGTCGAAGTTTTTTTTAAATTTTTGAATCGTTTACATTTTTCGCCAAATACGTACAATTTCAAATGCTTCAATAAGCACTCTGATCAAGTGTGCCTGATCGATTTCAAAGCATTCATTTTGATCACATTTTTTTGTTTGTTGTTAATTTAGCAAGTTCTGCTTAATTCCCGTTTGGCTATTGGACTGAGCATCAATCAGCGGACTCTGATCACGCTGGGCATTTGTTTTGCCGCCGCTTCCGCACTTGCGTGTGCCCTGCAAGTCATTTGTGGAATTGTCGTCATATTTTGGTAATTAATGTGTTACTGAATTTTAATAAAATTAAATTAAAACTTTTTTGTTTTTGTTGTTAATAATAAGCATAAAAGTAGCAATCGATTTGTCTAAGCTTTCTATTATTTTTAAACATTTTATCATTTTTTCTAATTTAGCTCGTTGCATTTGCTCCATCATTGGCGGGGGGACGGGCGGCGTCAAATTTTCTCTGTCCTCGGCGGGGATGGCCCGGACACGAGTTATCTCAGCTATTCGGGCCCCTCCGGCGTCGACGACCATTGGGGGGACGGCAGCGCCGGCGGCGGCGGCGGCACTTTGCTTGGCGGCAGTGTCTTTCAAAGCCCCTCATTACATGTGGGCAAAAAATGCCAATTGAACTTCAATTAGCTTTTTTATTTTTGTTTAAGCAAATTGCCATTCAGCCCATTGAGGAGCAGACTCTCTACTGGTCAGCCGAAGACAATCCCGTCAGTAAGCCTCGATGTTATAACCTGCGCGACTTTTTATTGCCTTCAAGCCAAACGAGCTTGTCGGGTTTAGAACTTTCAAAAGGTCTTTAAGAGAGAGTTTGTTGCAATATTTCAGTACATTTACAAGTCGACCCGGCGCGTCTACGGCCAGCCGGCACTTTTGATGACTCCGGACACTCGAACTGGGTAAGTGTAAGTTACCTAAGCATGTTTTGAAAAATAGAATACCTAGCTTCTCAATTTTTAAAAAAAATTCTATATTTTAAAGATAAAATAGTTTGGCCATCCAATTGTGGCAATTAAATGTTGCAATGAATTGGCCCATTTAATGTTTCCTCAACCTTCGAGAGACGAAAGCGGTTATGGCGCAACTCCAAGCCCAAATAATCTCTGGCACCAGCACGCCGCCGCCGTCGCCAACGGCGCCGGTCGGAGGCGGGACCGGAGGGCGTCGTCCTTCCCAAACGGTGACTAAAACAGGGCGACGATCGTCCGCATCGACGGCATCACCGATTTAGATCAACCATTTTCTGTTATTCTGATCACACATCTTCAATAGAAAAACAAAATTCACTTTTTATACAAACATTGTCCATAATAACTTTCCATTTATTTCTGTACACTATATGAACCGCGGAATAAATGCACGCACAACACAAAAAAAGGCACACAGTCCCAAAGATTGTTGAAATTCCCTTTTTTTTAAACAATCTTCTTAACCGCGTAGACAAATAGCCGGTTTTGTTAGACTTTCGACATTTATATATTTTTTTCATCTTAGCAAAAAAAAAATCTGGCCACAACTTTTGCCAACTCAATTAATTGTTAGAGTGTTAGCATTTTATGCTATTTATGTGAGCGTATTTTATGCCATTTTTTACATAAAAACAAACAATAATTAGAATGCACCAAAATGAGGCCCAAACGTTCATTGAACTGCTTGGACAAACGCTTTATAATTTCCCATGCCGAACCCAAAAATGTACGGGAATTTGGAATCCAGCAAATTTCGATTCGAAGTTTTAGAAAAATGACTTTATTTTTCTGTTTAGAATTAAAAGTTTGAAAATCTGGATTAAATGGCGTCCGATGGTTTGTCCCGGAATAATTAAGGATAATTAATGATTTTTGTTGGCAATTTTATTTCAGATAAATATAAAATGGTTAAACTCAACGCGTTTTGGCCAAGTCCCCTTCGAGAAAAGGCAGCTTTAGTTAATATTAATTATATGTAATGGGCCCGCCAATCGATGAATATTGGCAGTGAAGTAAAAAGTGTCATTTTTTCTTTTTATTAAAACAATTTTGTCCACATTCTTTCATCATTATATTTAATTAATATAAATGAAAATAACACTTTTTATTTTTATTTAAACTTAAGAATAAATGTTTCTGCTTATTTTTATTTGCTTTTCAATTCTGGCCTATTTTACAAATGTTTCATTGGGCACAAAAAATTCCAATAATAAAAATACAAATCATTTTGGTAAGTGATTTATAATAAATTTACAACAATTATTGTGAAATAATGCTTTCACTTTTACAGAATTCAATTGCGGAAATGATCGAATTGTTCGAGAGCCTTTCACTTACAAATCGGAAGCCGGGGGAAACAAACAAATCTTCATTTCAAAAAACGAAATTGGCTCGGGCGGATTTTCTTGGGTTTAAAATTTTAATTTTTAAATTTAAATTATTTTTTGGCTAATTAATCAGGCAATTAATTAATTAGCCGCGTATCAATTTTCAAATTTAAATATAACATTTTAAAAAATTATAAAAAAAGAGCAATTAATGTAATTAATTTAAAGGTATTTGCCGGTTATGTTAAAGATCGATTTGATCAATTACCTTTTGAAAAATGTGTGGCCATAAAACTGACAAAACAAAAAGAAAATAATGCCGCCAAAAATGAATTGGCCATAAAATTGCAGAAACGCTCAAAATGTTTCGTAAAAAATGTGCGAATGGCCATCAGCGGCAAAAAACGAAGGCGTTTATCGAATTCGCTGTGCGATTTCATTGCGCAGATTTTTGACATGTAAAATTTGGAGATTTTATTTTTTTAATACAATTTTTGAAAGCGAATAAAAAAGACGAAAATTCAATTTTGAATTTGTATTGACTCAATTGTTGTATTCTTTTGACTCACCACCGACAAATAAAAAGTGTTTAGTGATTTTTAAAATGCGCTTTAATTAGTCATAAGAATTTGAGTTTTCTTCGCCTAATCGTTTTTTTTTGTTTAGCGGTACGGTGTCGGCTGAAAAAGTGCCGATCAAATTGTTGGCAAAGCAACAAAAGCAGGGGGCGGCGGCGGACGACGGCATTTTGGTGCCGTTGGGCGTGACGATAATGGAACTTGGCGAAGACACACTAAACGATCGCCTTTATGACCAGCCGATGGATTTTAATGACCAAATTGGGGCCAAACATTTGAATGAGCGAATTCGCGAAATTGTCCAACCGCTCCGCGCACTGCACAAAGGCAGGGAAATGCTTTTTGCCAAATTATAAAAAATATTTTAGTGCTTGTGGGGAATTTAATTAGTTGTTATTAAGTATAATTATTATATAATTTGATGCTAACAAAAAAATAAATTAAATAAAAAGTGTTTTAGTTGCAATGCATTTGGACGTCAAACCGATGAACTTTTTGTACACAAAAAATGAATCGGCCGCCGGTGAATTGCTAAAATTGATCGATTTTGACGGAGCCGAACTTTTGCCGAAGGGCACCATTTGTAAAGAGCCCGAATTTAAGCTGGGAACAACCGTTTATGCAAGCCCAGAATATTTTATGAGATGTTCGAAGGTAAGAAAAAAGGGGCAAATTGCCAAAAAAAATATTTATTGGATTAAAAATATCCCTAAAATTAATTGTGTTATTGTTATGATTTATACGTTTAAACAGAGTTCAGCCCCGACCCCTCGGGGGCGGAAACAGTCGGGGTCGGGGTTTTCGTCGCCGACCAAAAAGGTCGGGGTTCGGGGTTTTTCTCAGCAAAAACCCCGAAAATTTCAAAAAAGTCGGGGTCGGGACGAAAACCCCGACTAAAAAAAGTCGGGGTTCGTGGGGACGGGGCTGAACCCTATTTTAAACACTTGAATCGGCGGTAAGAAAAAAGGGAAAATTGTCAAAAAAAACATTTATTAAAAAACACTAAAATTAATTTGTGTTATTTTTTATTAATTTATACATTTTAAACACTTGAAGATGTCGACAAAGTCTGACATTTGGTCTCTGGGCGTCATCGTCTACGAAATGTTGCTGGCCCAACCGCACATTGGACTGTACAACAAAGCAAATCAACCGGCCGCCAATCAAGTATGTACATTACAATTCGATGCGTAAAAAAAATGCTTAAAAATTATTTAAATCAAATTATTATAATTCCTCCACAAGCACAACAAATTTTTGCGCGATTTTGCCGACCTCTACAAAGGATTTTCGTATGACAAAGCGGAAAAAGAATTCAGTTATTCCTCAAATGATTTGGATTGGTTGGACGGACACATTGAGCTAATTGAACTGCTCGTCCGCCTGTGGAATGAACAGCATCCGCGCATCGCCTTGCTGCTGACGGTGGCCATTTTGTATTAGGAAAAGCGCATTTTTCCATTTTTAGTTTTATAATTATTTATTTGCTAAAGCTATTAATTTTGGCATTGTCTTAATTATTATGACAATCCATTTTTAGTTTTATAATTATTTATTTGCTAAAGCTATTAATTTTGGCATTGTCTTAATTATTATGACAATCCATTTTTAGTTTTATAATTATTTATTTACTAAAGCTATTAATTTTGGCATTGTCTTAATTATTATGACAATCCATTTTTAGTTTTATAATTATTTATTTACTAAAGCCATTAATTTTGGCATTGTCTTAATTATTATGACAATCCATTTTTAGTTTTATAATTATTTATTTACTAAAGCTATTAAATTTGGCATTATCTTAATTAATTATGACAATCCATTTTTAGTTTTATAATTATTTATTTACTAAAGCTATTAATTTTGGCATTGTCTTAATTATTATGACAATCCATTTTTAGTTTTATAATTATTTATTTACTAAAGCCATTAATTTTGGCATTGTCTTAATTAATTATGACAATTCCTTCCCAATAAATGTTCGTAAAAGACAGTAAATTCGGACAAATTTCAACAATTGTTGGTGCAAAAGTCTTTAAATTCAATTCGTAAAAGTCTAAAAAAGGTTTATTCGGGCGCGCCGCTTCCAAGACTATTAATAAATTAGTTTTGGACTGCTTTTTTCCGTTAAGGGTTTGCTTAGTTATCAATTCGGTGCGCGACCGTCAGCGGATGCCGTCCTGGACTTCATCGGGGAGGAGGACCAAAGTTGCTATTTGGAATTTGTACGGAATGTGAACGACGGCTCGCTGATGCTGTTCAACGGAGTCAGTGCGGTAATGCTCGGCCAGTTGTTGGAGCAACGAATTGAAGAGTTGGACCCGTCCAAGAACGTCTGGTTGATGAGCCTGGACGTGTTGCCCGACAAAAGTGACATGGAAAGGCAATATTTCCAACAAATTTTGGCCAAATTAAACGGGGCCATAGAGGCAATGAACGCGGAGGACAAACGATTGAGGGACGGAGGACGCAAATGTGGCCAATCAATGGAATAATTATAAAAAATATTTTGAACAAAAATTGTGCTAATTTGTAAGGCAAAAAGTTTGCCCATCTACTATTATATATAGTGTCATGTGTAGTTTTTTTAAATTTATTGCATAAAACAATTTTGCAATTTTCTGTTTTTATTGCTTTAAACAATTTAATTTGTTAGACATTTATCGTCAACCAAAAAAATCAATCGCTCATTAGCGGAAATATTGATCGTGGGGGCAATTTAGTTGTGATTAATCACCGAAATTTGTTTCTGTGATAATTTTTGTACGTTCAAAATAAAATGAGAAATAATAAAACAATTATCGCATCAAGCGCTCACCGATAAGAATGCTCGGCAGTAATTTATTATTTTACATATATGTGCTTCAGCTAAACATTTTTTTATATAAAATTTATTATTTTTTTGACTATTTTTGAAAAAATAAAACAGAATGGCTTCGCGCGATACAATTGGGCACGATGTTTGCGCATTAATAGGCAACACGCCGATGGTTTATTTAAACAAAATTGCGAAAGGATGTGCCGCTAAAGTTGGTAGGAAAATAGGCTTACCTAATTTAAATTTAAATTATTAAACTTTTTTGTAACAATAAATAATGCATTTAGCAGTGAAGCTGTAAATTGGTAGGAAAATAGGCTTACCTAATTTAAATTTAAATTATTAAACATTTTTCTAACAATAAAATAATGCATTTAGCAGTGAAGCTGGAGTGGATGAACCCGGCGGGGTCAGTGAAGGATCGGATTGGCGTTGCGATGATTGACGCGGCGGAACGTGAAGGCCGAATTAGGCCTGGACTCAGCACAATTATTGAACAAACGGCAGGGAACACGGGCATTGGTCTTTTTAAATATATTTAATATATTTTTGTTTATATAAATAAGGAAAGAGAAAGTATTGTAATTCCGCTGGTTGTTGGACGTGGACCAGGGATGGGAATCGCGATCGCACTATATTGATCGCATTTATCGCCTTTTTTGGGGCATATCGCCGATCGCTGTTTGCATTAAAAATTGATATCGCCGATCGCTTTTTTTTCCTGCGCGATTCCGAGCCCCTGACGTGGACAGTTAAAACGCCTCGGGGGGGGCAAATGATCCATAAAAAAATCAATTAGCCTCTCTTTACGTACTGTATAAACTAATTACCTAATTATGTGTTTGCACAAACAAAATGGTACACAGCAATTGCGTCTGTGGCCGCCATTCGCGGGTATCGCTTCATTGCAGTGATGGGATCTTCAAAAAGTGTGGAGCGGGTAAATTGCTAATGACATTTTAAATAAAAAAATTAATTAATTATTTAAATTGGCAAATAGAGAACTATTTTGCGTGCTCTTGGAGCTGAGTTGGTGCTGACAGATCCAAATTTGGGCTTCCAAGGCACCGTGGAACGTACGGAGCAATTGGCCCGACAAATTCCAAATTCCTTTATTCCAATGCAGGCAAATTGCTTTTTTATTATTTTTGGCATTAAGCTTTTTTAAATTTATTATTTTTGGCATTTAGCTTTTTTAAATTTATTATTTTTGGCATTTAGCTTTTTTAAATTTATTATTTTTGGCATTTCGTAAATCTGACAAATCCGGCCCAATTCCCAGTTTTGCAACGAGTCAAATCCGGAAATTCACTACCGAACGACAGGGCCCGAAATTTGGCGTCAAACCGATGGAAAGGTGGACATTTGCGTCTTCGGCGTTGGCACCGGCGGAACGGTTCAATATTTTAAATTATTCTGAAGTTCATAATTCCCAAATTTTGAAGATGACGGGAGCTGGACATTATTTGCGCGAAAACAATCCAAACATTCTGGTATTTTTAAATCGTTGATTCATTTTAATTTTACAACAGAAGTTTTGCGCATTTTTCTCGAGACCATTCAAAAATGGAATCCAAAAATTGAATTTAATTTATATATAATACAAAATCTTTGACGATAACGGTTCGACCCAATCGTCAGGCCGTATCTGTCCGTGTAGTCGAGGACACAGCCGTGGGATTCTTTTTTAAATTTTTTGTTTTTTTTAAATGATAGTTTCTATTTTAATACATAATATTTGCAGTTTTTCGCTGTTGAACCGTCAGAGAATGCGGTGCTCAGCGAGTGCGGCCGTACGAAGGGTCAGCACAGAATTCAGGGCATTGGCACGGGCACTGTGCCGCCAGTATTGGACACCGAACTGTACCAAAACGGTGGCGGCATCATCAAAGTCCATTCCGACGACGCAATTGCAACGGCAAGACGAATGGCGCTGGAGGAGGGGCTGTTGTGCGGTCAGTTTTGGAAATGCCAATTTAATAATAAATAAAATATTGTTTTTTTAATTTGATTTTGCTCTATTTTTATTTACAATTTTTTAGGTTTTCAAAAATATAATTATTTAAGGCATTTCCAGCGGTGCCAATGTGTTCGCAGCTCTACAAATTGCACAACGGAAAGAAAATGCGAATAAACTCATCGTCACCGTGTTGCCAAGCTCGGGCGAACGTTACTTGTACAGCTTAAAAATATTTTCAAAAAAAAAACTTTAAACTCGAAATTTAGGTCCTCCGAACTCTATTCGAATATTCGGGAAGAAACTTCCGCCATAAGCCATTCAGAATCAGTTGTGGAAAATCTAAAACGGTTAAAATTAAGCTAAAAATGCTGTAAAAAATAACATAAAGAAAGAAAATTAAAATATTTTGATGATTTTTTAATTTAAAACCGAATAAAAAATTAACATTTATCAGCAGCTCCGGTTTCACTAAATTTATTAAAGAACCATTTTTTTTTTGGCAAAATGTCTGATTACCAATTTGTAATTTTCCCAACAAACTCCCGTAAAATTTCCATTATTAGAGGTATTTTTCCAACCGAAACCGAGGATCGGTTTTCGGTTAGGTCGGTTTTACGACCCCCGGTTTTTGGTTTCGGGTTTTAGACCAAAAAAGCCGGTTTTCGATTTTGGTTTGGTTAACCAACCGACCGTAAAAGTAATTTTTTCATCCATAAAAATCGGTCATTGAATCAATAAAAGTAATTTTTCATCCATAAAAATCGGTCATTGAATCAATAAAAGTAATTTTTCATCCATAAAAATCGGTCATTGAATCAATAAAAGTAATTTTTCATCCATAAAAATCGGTCATTGAATCAATAAAAGTAATTTTTCATCCATAAAAATCGGTCATTGAATCAATAAAAGTAATTTTTCATCCATAAAAATCGGTCATTGAATCAATAAAAGTAATTTTTCATCCATAAAAATCGGTCATTGAATCAATAAAAGTAATTTTTTCATCCATAAAAATCGGTCATTGAATCAATAAAAGTAATTTTTCATCCATAAAAATCGGTCATTGAATCAATAAAAGTAATTTTTCATCCATAAAAATCGGTCATTGAATCAATAAAAGTAATTTTTCATCCATAAAAATCGGTCATTGAATCAATAAAGTAATTTTTCATCCATAAAAATCGGTCATTGAATCAATAAAAGTAATTTTTCATCCATAAAAATCGGTCATTGAATCAATAAAAGTAATTTTTCATCCATAAAAATCGGTCATTGAATCAATAAAAGTAATTTTTCATCCATAAAAATCGGTCATTGAATCAATAAAAGTAATTTTTCATCCATAAAAATCGGTCATTGAATCAATAAAAGTAATTTTTCATCCATAAAAATCGGTCATTGAATCAATAAAAGTAATTTTTCATCCATAAAAATCGGTCATTGAATCAATAAAAGTAATTTTTCATCCATAAAAATCGGTCATTGAATCAATAAAAGTAATTTTTCATCCATAAAAATCGGTCATTGAATCAATAAAAGTAATTTTTCATCCATAAAAATCGGTCATTGAATCAATAAAAGTAATTTTTCTACAATAAAAATTAGGCATGTGACATGCATGCGTAAAGCCAAGCAAATCATATGAATTTCACGTAATTTACTGCATAAAAGGCATTAAGAAATTGAATTTTATTCATTTTTTTGGATTCTTTCATTGAATTATTTTATACAATGATTTTAACTGTTACTTTATTCGTTGCATTGGCATTTTCGTCCAATTGCGACCCGTCCGAGGAGGGCGCCGGCCCATTCAAATTCGTTGGCACAGTAATGCCCCAAGGCAATTACCGTATATTTGTGCGCACTTTGCCCGCAGAAGAGGTAAGAGTAGGGGAAACGGAGAGGCTATGTTTTTTTATTGAAACGATTTCCTTCGATACTTTTTAATTCATTGGGGAAACGGGGACCGGAGGGGGGCGAAGCGGGCCAGTCCCGTCCCAGCGACTTTGAAGCATCAGAACTCTTCTCAACCTGCACCAAACCAGTAAAAGCCTTATACCATTGGAAAGCTCTAAATGAGTAGAAGAAGCATTACTACAAAGTTGAAGTGGTTTGATAAGTTTCAAAAAAGTTATATGTAAAATTAGCAAAAATCGGGATTTTTTGTAGTTTTCTAATCATAACTTTTTTAAACTTTGATTTACTGCTTTGTGTATTTTTATAACTACTTTCTATTCATCTAGAGCTTTCCAATGGTATAAGGCTTAAGTGATTTAGTCCAGTGTAAATAAAGTTATGATGTATCAAACTCGCTGGGACGGGACTGGCCGGGACGGGAACTTTTTGTTTGAAAATTATTTAACAAATTGAGTAAAAAATTCAAAAATTTCTCGGTGGCGCCTATCGGCACCGCCGACCCCCTTCCCGAATCTGGGGCCTCAAAAATTACGATACGCGTGAATTTAGCGAAAATACGATACGATACGGTATGGCTCTAAATTACGATATTTACGATTAGGATACGAACGATACATATCCCTGTTATGTTTGTTATTGAAACGATTTTCTTCAACACTTTTTAATTCATTGAGGAAACGGGGACGGGGGAGGGTATGCTCCCCGACACCCCCCCCCCCTCCCCGACTTTCCCCATCCCTAAACGGTTCGTGGGCCAACCTGACATTAAACTCAATAAAACTTTACTTTAATTAGATGGAAAAAATTATGCGAACGTACGACTATCAAATCGACCAATCCAAGAACGCGTGGCATTCGCACGAATTAAATTCCGATTTGAAGTGGAAGAAAGTCAACTTTGAGAATACCTTTGGAGTGTTGGGCGACGGCACAATTACGGACGGCACCAAATTCGAGATCAAATTGGACTGGAAAAAGAGACACGATCCGTATTTGAAGCGCGAATTTGACCCAATTTATGTGCAAATTTATGCCGTCAAAGACTCTAAGAAAACGGTAGAAATTTTAAATCAATTTTATTTAATTTTAATTATAATTTAAGTCTTTGATGGAACGAATGCTGTTCAATCCCAGCTCAGAAGTCGAATACGAATTCATTTATGGGACTCCACGAGACCAAATTGGAGTGAAAAAATTCCTTTTGGGACATATTCCAAATCCGGAGAATATGGAACAATATGTTATGTTTCATAAATATTCGTTTTCCAATGGAATGTATCAAGTTGTAGGTAAAAAAATTTAAATACTAAGCTTTTATAATAAAACAAACAATAATGCCATATTATGGATTGAATTATTCAGATACGGATGGCAATTTTGCAATTGAATTTGCAAGTGATAAGCAAGCGCCACAAGAATTTTATCTGTCATTTTACGAAGCCAAAAAACTACAAAATATTAAAGTAAAAAATCATTTTTAATTTAATTAGGGTTTGGCCCCGAAGCGTCAAATATTTAATTGACATTAAATAATCCAAACCTTTACGTTATTTAATAGCTATTTTTATTTTAAAATTATCAGGCCAACGTTTTCACAATCAAAGACCCATCAACGTTTTTAAATGATGCAAACGAATTGGAAGTAAAAATTGACTTTTTAAATGGAAAATGGTTTCCGGTGGAAACGGAAAAGCCTAAAAGCAAAGCCGCCAAAGGCACAAAAGCATTCAAATTAAGCGGCATCATTGAAAATTTGCCAAAAATTGATGGACGCGAAGTGGATGGAATTGAGGTTTTTTATTTACATCCGTCCGACACAATTTTTGCCCGTTAAGGTCAAACTGTTCACATCCGACCCGTTGGCCGGTGACGGCTCCTCGTCCTCTGACCGAATTCCGTTGAAAACAAAGAAAATTTATTTTTCTTACCTTTCGACCATACTTAGGTCAAAAGATAAGTTAAAATTTAATTTTGAATTGTCGGAATTGGACATTCAAATCGGTGACATCGAAGCAAACGCCGGCACTAATAGCATTGACAGCAACAAATCGACGACAATAGACGAAAGATTGTTACAAAAAAAAATAGGTCCAATTTATTTGATGGTAACTCCATTGGAGTCACCATCAACAAAGGTTTTGTCGTTTTTTTATTAATTCTTTAAAATGGATTAGTTAAATTTATTGAAATTTAATTATTTTATACAATCAATTTTGCCAATTTAATTCGTTTAATTCAATCCAACCGACCGCAGGTTCTATTGCGCACACAAAAATGGACTTATCCGACATTAACGCAAATGGTCCAAAATGGTGAAGACTTGTCGCGCTACCATTACAAATTTTGCACAAAAGAAGAAGCCGAAAAGGGCGACTTCGCCTTGAGGGGAGAAAAAGAAAAAGTAAATAAATATTTAATTGTTTTTGGGGGAGGGGAATAAGTCGCTTTTTGTTTATCAATTAAATAACACTTAGTTTTTTAAACACAATTAAATTTTACAAAATCACTAAAAGACAAAAAAAGTTTGAATCAAATTTAATGATCCCATTTAGATGGTTAATCTTTACACAGCATATCTCAAAAGAACCGAACGAGCATATTTAATCCCTGATGAAATCTATGTCTACAAATTGTCGCTTCAAATGGTCCACATAAAGCCTTTGGGAACAAATTGAATTTGAACTAAATTAGGTGCTAATTGTGCGGCTTTCTTTTTTCGGGACCTTACAAATTGTAAACATTTGGGGCGGGGCTGTCTATTTTATATTATTGTTTTATTATTTCGAATGCAAATTCATTACATTCTCTCAGTAAATTGTGATAAATTGTTGTAACAAAAACACACCGCATCTGCTTGATGCATAGCCCCATTTGCATCGCTAAATTTGATTGTAAAAACAAAATGTTTTGTTTGAATTATTAAAATCTGTTGTACAAATCGCGGAATTGAACAGGGAAGCCACGAAGCAAACACCGGTTGTACTAATTAATATAAATTAATTTAACGCAAATTAATTATTGAAATTCACAATAAAATTTGCTTCAAATCACTTTCAATTCCTATGAATTTGCTTGCTGTTGCTGTTGAGCTATCAAATGGGAAACGGAATTTGCTGTGACCGTTGGGTTGATGCGGCCCTTTCTGCGCCTGTCCCACTTTTGTTTTAGCTAAAATTTCCATTAAAATTTACATTTCAAATTAACAAATAATTAAATACCATATCAAATAAGCCGAATCGTGTCGAAACAACTGCTCGATTGTACATCAAAATATTGCCAAAACATTTGGCCAAGAACAGTTGAGAAATGAGCATTTTGATCAGAAACAATTGCTTCGGGGCAAAAACATGGAAAGCGAACAAAAGTGATTGGGGAACAGCGACGAAGGCAAAACAAGTGATCAGAAGCCACTTAATCTTCCTTAACAAAATCAATTTTTTTGTTTTTGTTAAATAGGTAATTTAATTCCGAAAAGACCTGATTTTCCTCTTTTCTCCGGCCAATTTCTGGCGATTTCCCCCAAATCTTCTCAGTGCTTGCTCGTGATGGATCATATAATAGGCAATTATGCAAAAGCCACAACCCAAAAGCTGTGGCACAATCACAATGCCGTAGAAGAACCAGCTAAAATGAATTCAGGCATTTGTGAGAATGCGCGTGCGGACGACTTAATTTGTAAAAAAGTAAATTCATATAAATTTGTACGATAATCATATACTGTACTAGCCATATACTGTACTAGCCATATACTGTACTAGCCATACACTGTACTAGCCACATACTGTACTAGCCATATACTGTACTAGCCATATACTGTACTAGCCATACACTGTACTAGCCACATACTGTACTAGCCATATACTGTACTAGCCATATACTGTACTATCCATACACTGTACTAGCCTTGTACTAGCCATATACTGTACTAGCCATACACTGTACTAGCCACATACTGTACTAGCCATATACTGTACTAGCCATATACTGTACTATCCATACACTGTACTAGCCTTGTACTAGCCATATACTGTACTAGCTTCTGTCTTTTAGCTCTTTTTTGCATGAATATGGGACTAAAAATCCCCAAAATATGGGCTGGGCTATAAACAGTAAAAAATAGCAAAATAAGATTAAAAAATGTGCTAAAATTTTTGGTCCAAACAAAAGTTATTTTTAGTTTTTGTTTTTATTACATTTTTCTTAAGAAATCCCATAAAAATGCTTGAAATATTGTCTAAAAGGTAATGGTGGAGAATTGGGGTCCCGACAAAAGATTTTTTTTTGTAATTTTAAATTTTTAAAATTTTAAATGAATGTTTTCTAGGTTAAAAATATGCGTAAATCACAAATCCAAGCTTGTTTGCGAATATCGAACCCCCCGCATTTTCTGTCATTTTTTGAACGTTTTAAGCAAAAACTAAATATGGACTTATACATAAAGCGAATACTTTTGAACGAAAAAAACGTCGAAATTTGAAATGTTTCGTTCGCGTTTCTTCTTCTGTTTTTACCCGTAATCTTCGCCGAATGCCCAACTTGCTTCACAGGAAAAGTGCGTTTGTTCAAATGCCGCCACATAAATGGCATTTGTGTAGGCAATTCCGGCGGAGAACAAAGCAAAGAATACGGCGAACACGTTGTTTGGGCCAACACTGCAATTTATTTTCAAAAATAAATCTATATTAATTACAATTGTTGCAATTAGATTAATTACACAATTCTAAAATGATTTAAACTTTCCATAAACTACCTAAGCTACTAAATTATGAAACTTTCAAAGAATTTGCTGGAAATTGATGGTCTTTTCAATTAGAAAATATGTAAAACTCGGCCCGTTAAATCACTTTCTATAACTTACCTTATTCGAATTGATCGAATCCATAATGGGTAGCGTACAAACAGCAGCCTTTCCAGGCCCATGAACAGCACCAAAAGGGCGGCCCATTGACGGGCAATCAACGTGACGAAGAGGTACGGTCGTTGTTCTGTGCAGGCGAATACGGTAAAGTTGTGGACGAGTTCGTCCAGGGAGTACGGTAGTAGTGCCGTTTTGAAGGGATTCGCCTGTTTCTGCAAGAATGCCGTGGGCGGCAACGCGTTGGTGGTCGGCACCATTGTGGAAGAGGCATCACTGGACGAAGTCGGGTCAAGCAGTTTGATTTCCTCTGAACTCCTTCCAAAATGAATAATCCGAACACCCAGCGGGCGTTTTAAGAAAAAATTTTATTTAAAAAATTGATCACACAAAACTGTTTTTATAGAGTTCGTTAGGCTTAGGCCTAAGCCACCCTCGCTTGGGGTTCGTTAGGCTTAAGCTTAGGCTTAGGCCTAAGCCTAACGAATTTTCCTTTTTTTAATTTTGAGGTGTAGGCACAAAACCGAAAAGAACCAAAAATTGCGCTGGGACTGATAAGTGCCATCTTTAAGCTTTGATAGCTAAAATTAATTGGTTTTTAACACTATTCCAATGACGTCATATGTAGCATATGAGCCGATATTATTAGGCTTTCCCACACATTTAATTAGCAACAAGCGCCTCTCTCCCACAATAAAATTGAAGGAATTTGATTTTTTGTTTTTTATTTATTTTTTGTTGTTGAATGAGAATTTCCGGTTTTGTTCCTCAAAAATGTTTTTTAACAAAAAACCAACGGAATTTGAACGCCGAGTCCGCGTCCAAAATGAACCCGGCGGTGGCCATAATGTCGACGACCAGCTAAAAAATTGGAAAAATCATTTTTAGCTTTTAATAATTCGATTATAATTTTCCTCTGTCATCAAAGTGATCCTTGTCCGTCGTTTAATTATGAAATCTGATCTGGACATTGATCACTGATCATCCAGGAGAATATGGAAGCTAGGCATTGATCACTGATCATTCCAGGAGCATATGGAAGCTGGACATTGATCACTGATCATTCCAGGAGCATATGGAAGCTGGCATTGATCACGATCATTCCAGGAGCATATGGAAGCTGGACATTGATCACTGATCATTCCAGGAGCATATGGAAGCTGGACATTGATCACTGATCATTCCAGGAGCATATGGAAGCTGGCATTGATCACGATCATTCCAGGAGCATATGGAAGCTGGACATTGATCACTGATCATTCCAGGAGCATATGGAAGCTGGCATTGATCACGATCATTCCAGGAGCATATGGAAGCTGGACATTGATCACTGATCATTCCAGGAGCATATGGAAGCAGCTTTGATCACTAGCATATGGAAGCTGGACATTGATCACGATCATTCCAGGAGCATATGGAAGAAACATTTGCGCTTAAAAATACCTGAGATCGCCACAATGACGCGTGCGGGATGTAACAGTCGTCGGCACCGAAAGCGTACACGGCGACAATGAAGTTGACGGCGAGCGAGAAGAAGCCGAACACCGACTGAATGCGAAAGGTCAAGAAGAAGGGCCACGGCTCGTCGGTGGTGAACTGAATTTACGGCACGTTTTTTATTCAAAATTATTTAAAAATTTTTTTAACAACTGAGACATTAAAGACGCAAATTCCGTTTTTCGAAATTTATTATACCTAATTAGGGTTGCCAGTTTCTGGCCCTCGGTTAACTGAAACCGAACGAAAAAAAACGATGTCCCCGGTGTTTCGGTTCGGTCTAATACCGGCAACACCCTAATTATAAATATTAACTTCAGGCGGCTTTCATTTTGATAGGGATTAAAATTTTGAAAATTTGGTCCAGAATCTCGAAGAAATTTTGTTTTGTCAAAGTCTACCCAATTGCTTTCTCGGTTTTTAATTAAAATATAAAAAATAAAACAGCTTACGTATTCCACGATGGACGGTAGTAGCATTTGCGTCATTCGTGGGCTGGGGGGGAGGGCACCGTCGTATCAGAAGCCGATTATAAATGAAATGCTGTTTTTGGCACTGCTGGGGGGCTGACACGGAAACGGAGCAAAGGCCCAATTAGAAAATATGGTGGTTTTTTGATTGATACAAAAATATGTAATGCCTTTAAATAACAAACACTACAAATGCGCTGAAGAACATAAAGTGCCAAGTTTTGATTAATTTTTTTGTTTAAATTCTTGCCATTAAAAAGTTAAAAGTTAGGCAGAAATCTTTAAAGTTGAAAGTTATTCGGATGTCGGACCCCGAGAAGACTTTGTTACAAATTCTTGTTTATTTTTTAAATCAAAATCTCTTTTAATTCAAATAATGGCTTAAGCTTTACCTATAGGAAAACTCAATCAAATCTTTCTCAAGGAAGTCGCCGAATAAGTAAAGTGTTGTATTTAACTTTGTGTGGAAATCCTAAATCCTTTGCAAATGAATGGAATGGGTGGCACGGGGATAGATAAATTACCAATTTGTATGCCGTTGCTGAGACGCTAACCCCCCACATAATAATGAATGAATGAATGAATGGGTGGGGGTGGAGAAGGGTGGTGCCGACAACGGCGGAATGGGCGGCAAACGGAAGGTGCCGACACTAGAGTCCGGTAAAATAACAATTCCGGAACGGGAACGGGCTTTCAAAAAGTACGGGACGGGGCTTTTTCCGTTTTCCCGCAAAAAATCCCGCCCGGGGGAACGGGCCCGGGAATCCCATACTTTTCGTTCCCGCCGATCTCTAGCCGAGACTGCTCAGCTCAGAGGGCCGACCATTCAGCTCCACGCCAAAAGTAATGTTCGGCAAATGCTTTTGCAATTCGGCGGGGTATACCGGTTTAGGTTATATAGACAAAAAACCGATACCAAACAAAAACCCGAAAACCTAACAATTTTTCCGGTCGGATACCGAAGAATATCGCACGCAGATACCTAATTAAAAAAATTGTAAATCTTTGAACGGCATGCACGTTAAACACCCAGAAACCATCCCAAATTTTCATCAACAGATCAATGTTTGAAATAGGTAATATTGAAAAAAGTGCATAAAATGGTTTAAAAATAAAAACGTTTTTGATTGTCGGCACTTAAGTGTCCTGTCGCTTTATTATCGTCGACGGCACCTAATGGGCCAATTGTGGGAAAGACGTCGGCAAATGGAATGGCATTGGAAAATGCGCGCAATTTAATTGGGTGGAGAGAACGAAGCGAAGGGTTGGCCATTATTTGACATTTTTGTACTTAATGAGAAGCGAACTTTTTTATGGCCATTCATTCGTTCACACACGCAATTCACACGGCCTCAGGCAATGAATGGGAAAACTCATTAACTCATTAGCACGGAAGGTGGAAGGACGCTAATGGGTTAATGAGCCGGAGAAAGCGCCTAAACATTTCAAAATAATCAAAAAATTGTAAATCATTCATTAACATGTGAAATAAAACTAAAATCACCATAATTGCTTTTGCTTTTTCAAAGTAGGATTGGCAACCCGACCCCGACATTTTTGATCGGGGCTTTCGCCCCCGAAGCCCGAATTGGTGGCGAATTTTTTATAATGTCTTAATAAAATCATCATTAAAAAATCTTAATTTAATTTTTAATATACTTTGTGAATTGATTTGTGAGCGTAACTGAAAATAACGTTAAATGGCAAGTGGCAAGACATGCGCGCACCTGTCGGAATTGAATTAAGGTTGGTAAATGTAAAATTAATGTTTTCCAAGTAAAGAAATAGCGCCTTTGGTGCCACGTACAGTGACAGCTGTAAACATTAGTGTTCGGCAAATGGGGTTTTTCGGTATTCGGTATCGGTATTTCGGTATAATACCGATAAAAAATACCGCGGTAATACCGAAAAATACCGCGGTAATACCGAAAAATACCGAAAATACCGCGGTATTCCAGTCAGAGATATCTTGGTCGGTATTCGGTATCGGTATTTCGGTATAATACCGATACCGAAAAAAAACCGAAATCCCAAAATTTCTTCGGTATCGGTATTTCGGTAAAATACCGATAAAAAATACCGCGGTAATACCGAAAAATACCGCGGTAATACCGAAAAATACCGAAAATACCGCGGTATTCCAGTCAGAGATATCTTGGTCGGTATTCGGTATCGGTATTTCGGTATAATACCGATACCGAAAAAAAACCGAAATCCCAAAATTTCTTCGGTATCGGTATTTCGGTAAAATACCGATAAAAAATACCGCGGTAATACCGAAAAATACCGAAAATACCGCGGTATTCCAGTCAGAGATATCTTGGTCGGTATTCGGTATCGGTATTTCGGTATAATACCGATACCGAAAAAAAACCGAAATCCCAAAATTTCTTCGGTCGGTATACCGAATCGGTAATACCGAAAAAAATACCGCGGTAATACCGAAAAATACCGCGGTAATACCGTACCGTGCCGAACATTAGTAAACATTAAATGAAAGTGTTGGTGGGGAGGGTTAGAGAAATTGTTTTAAACTTTATTTTCCGCCCCGAGGGGATTTTGAATTTTCGACCAAATGTTCAAATTCGGGACCGGGGTTCGAAATCGGTCAAACTGGAGGTCAGCTTCGGCTTCTACGGCTAGAAACACTTTATAAAAAACAATAACAAATTTGTTAAATTTCAAAACCCATGTTGAAATCTGTATGAGATGAAGAATGATATCGAAAATTGGTTAGATTTGAAATTAGTTATAATTAGAGCCCGGATTTTCATGTTTCATTTTTTTTTGCGAATAGGGCTTGACGAGAGAAGCCAAGAAATAGCATTCATTTTTTTAAAATTAGAGCGACTTTTTAGTCAATATACCTAAATCCATATTTGGCTTTTTTGAGAATAAATTCATATTTCTCCATTTTTCCATTTCAGCGATTTTTTTGGATAATTCTTAAGAAAAATGCAATATTTTAGGCATTTTTCCGAAAATTTTTGAAGAAATTCAATATTTTAGCAACTTTTTGCCAAAAAAATTTTTCTAGCACAACCGCGGGAGCAGAGTTGCAGCGGATAGATTTGTTTTCGTCCTGTTTTGGCAATTTGTTGGACAATTTTAAAACATTCAAATTCTTTTCTGACCTTACAGTTTTATCATAAATATAAAAATTTTTTGCGCCATTTTTTACATAATCAATGGTCAGGTCGTCCGTCGTTCAGAGGACACTTTGAGTGGCGTCGTTGTTATTCTTTGTCTGGGTCATTTCATTTTGCATTTGCCACTTATTGTACATGCCTAGGAACGTAATTTAATTTGCCTTTTTCTTCCCTATGCCAATTGGAACACTTTTTTAAATATTTCCTAAATTACTAATCAAATTTATTATTAATTCGGTTAGATTCCATTTCTAAAATCTGTACTACACAATTCAAAAGCTTTAGCTACTGCCGCTAAATCCTGGCAAAAAAAAAAAGAAGGTTGTGTGATTTTTTAAAATTTGTGTTGCTAAAACAAGAATCTGTTCTAAACAGGATAGCATATTAGAGTGCGGCAAAATCGCATTTGCGGGATCCTGCTGCGAGATTTTTTTCTGAAATCTTTGCGGGACCGGATTTGCGGGATAAATCCCGCAAAATGCCGCATTTTAAATTTGCGGGATCCCGCGCGGGATTGAGGGATTTTTTCAAAAAAATCAAAACACCTTTCATACTGAACCGAATCGTTCAATTAGTATCATTTGAAAGCACTTATTTATCTAAGACTATTTGTAACTGGGGCCAGGGCGGCCAGATCACCTGCGACCAAATATGGCAACCGGCTTTAAAAATATGGCATTTTTATGGCATCGAAGGGCCAAAAATATGGCATTTTTATGGCATGCTTTCTTAAGGAATTTTCAAACATGCAATTTTTTTTTGAGAATTCTGTTTACTGTTGGGTGGGGGGCGGGTCGGCGGTGCCGATAGGCGCCGCCGAGAAAATTTTGAATTTTTGACTCAATTTGTTAACAGATTTTCAACCAAAAACTTCAAATTGTAAGAATCAAAGAGCACTTTTTCGGGAATTCTCATTTTTCCCTTAAAAATGAGAATTTTTCACAAAGTTGTAAAATATGGCAAAATTATGGCACGTGTGGAAATATGGCAAAAAATATGGTAAATTTCCAAAATTATGGCATTTGCCATCAAATGAGGGCATTCTGGCCGCCCTGACTAGGGCCGAGACCGGGGTTTTGGGAAATCCCGGGGACCGGGACCGTAAAAGCCGGGATCGGGATTTTGGCTTTTCAAAAACCGGGATGTTATTAACCGGGGTTGGCAATGGGGGAATCTGAGTGCCGATTCAGTCCCGTATTGAAGCTAAGCCTAAGCTTGGTCTAAGCTATGCTTAGGCTTAGGCTAGCTTAGGCTCCTAACAAACCCCAAGCCAAGATGGCTTAGGCCTAAGCTAAGTTTAATCTTAGCTTCAGTACGGACTGAATCGGCACTCAGAGTGGGATTCATTTCGACAGTGAACTATTTTTTCAACTTTGACTGTCAACAATGGGGAATTTCGACAGTAATCATCAGGGCAGGCACTTTTAGGTAAGAAAAATTGGAAAATTGGTACCTAAATAGGTGAGAAAAAAATGCCGAAATAGGTACCAAATAGGTACAAAAACCTTGAAATAGGTACAAAATTAAGTAAGTAAAAAAGTTTTACCGAAAATTTTTAAACACCAAACCAAAAAAAAACGATTATAAATAAAAGCATATTTTTGAGTTTCGAGCATATTTTGTGAAAATCTGGAAAAATAGACCTAAAATCATCGATTTCTGACTGTTTTTAAAAAAATAATTCATATTTAACAATAGCCTTTTAGTCATTTTCCGAAAAAAATCCATAAAAAAATAAACTCGCATAAAAAATAAGGCAAAAATGGCGGCGCTGAAAAGGACCACGCCCAAATGGCGCTGGAGCCGAGATGGCCAGGGTGGCAATGAGTTGACCTGGCGCTTAAAACTACCGGAATTGCCATTTTTCGGTGCATATTTCGGTATTTTTGGTGCATATTTTGGCCTTTTTTTGGCATTTATATTAAAAAAATTCAAAAACCTGAAAATAGATAACAAAAGGTCGAAATAGGTAGAAAAATAGGTACCTAGGTAATAGGTAGAAAAAAGCCGAAATAGGTAAAAATAGTTATTATAAAATCCATCCAGGAGCCTCAGATTGAGCTAAAAATGTGTTTTTTTGTGCTTAACTCAGCGTGCCAAGCTCGCATAAAAAATAGGTATTTACCTAAAAGTGCCAGCCCTGGTAATCAAAAATTTTAAAATACAAATCAAGAATCATGTCCGGTACAAAAAAATATATAGTGCATATTGCAGTATTTGTTTGCAAATCACTAGGGTTGGACAAAACCGGATATTATCCGGGTCCCGCGGATACCGGATAGCTCAAAAACACCCGGAAAATGGTTTTTGCAGAAAATTTTTTCCAAGCCCTCAGGGATTTTTTTTCCCAATTTACCCCCGTTTTCAGTGTATTTTGGGGTGTCGGGATCTCCATCAAGGAGGTGTCTGATCAATTTGGTGTAATTATCTTTTTTGATCAGCATCAAAAGTTATGCAAGCATGAATTTTTGTTTGGATTTTTGGCCACACAAAAAATGGATTGTTGCTTTACTTTTCCACCACTCAAAAGAGGTGTGATTGGACATGGGGTAAAACAATGTTTTGACGTGATGGTCTGGCACTATTGCTCTACATCATTTTAAAGCCCACAAAAAATGCTACAAAAAAACCCCTGAAAACTTTGCCTCACAATGCTTCTCTAGTTGTTATACCGCGTTAAACAAAACAAAATTTTTGTCGCTTTACTTTTGCACACCACTGTACCTTTTTGAATTTCGTTCAAATTACTTAAAAATATATGGATAATGCGCCGATTTTTTTTTCTACAATTTATGACACTAAAAATTAAGATCATCAACATTGAACAAAGTTATGAATTCTTAAATATTCACTCAATTTTGCTGGGCAAAAAAATAAAAATTTGAAATATTTCTGAATTGTCATCAAAAATATTTTAAAAAACGAAACTATTTTAAAAAATGATCAGAATCAATAAATGTTTATAGAAAGTGACATCTATGCAGACGGAATCCGAACCCCAACCTGACCATCCACAACCCAGACCACTCACCACCTGCCCTTAAGCGCTAATTTTGACTAATTGATTTGCGAGTTGCCTAAAAATGGCAGCGTTAGAAATACGAATGCAACAACTGCGACTTCCTCGCGAGCTCATTTATGAGCAGATATCTTTTTTGCCAAGCGCAGATTGCAGGGCAAGGCGTTTGCTGATCACCAACTCTCTTCTGCACACAGCAATCGCCCATGGCAAAAATGCCAACAATTGGAGACGACCTGTGCCTGCTAAGGTGAGATTTGTAAAGTCAGTCCCGAGTTGGCTCTAATGTTTCAATCACTTTCGAATTCATACCTTTAAACAATTTCTGATTTTTGCAATTAATTTAATTATTATTTCAATTAACTAATACAATTTACATATCAATAGGACAATTTTTCGGCGGATTCCGATAAATAAAGCTATCACATTTTTGAATTCCCATCATTTTGTTGATAATACGGAAGAGATTTTTGCTCATTTGTAAAGAAAATCTAACAAAATTAAAAGAATTAAAAATATTTGCTTGGAAACCCCCCCCCCCATATTTTCTTCTAAAATATTTTGTGTTACAGGGCAAAGAAGCAGCATATCTTTACAAAAGTGTAGAAGGCATAAATGTGAGGCCGTTACTTCCTCGAATTCACACTCAGGAAGAGCACTTTCCTTTTCCAATTGGACAATTTCACAAATACGCGATGCCAACAACGGAGAACAGTGGCATTTTGCAGTACAAAATGGGCGTCCTTCTGTTCATCGACGAGCAAATTGTTCCTCCGCCAATGACGATGTGTGAAGCTGTATGTAATTAATTACCTATTTAAAAAAGCAAAAAAAGGAGAATTATTTTAGCGCGACAATTTCTGTAAACATCTCATGAGCAGTAGGACGCGTTTTAAATTCAGTCTCTGTGGGTCCGTCAATTGTGTTCATATTGAACGTTGCAAGGATAAGGCAAGATTGATTATTTTGAGTTTGAAGATTTATTTTGTTTTAGGCATTCGACATGCTCATTATTTTCATTCGAAATCCCATCGGACTCTCGAAATTTGCCCGCGGGCTTCGCTTCCTCATTCACGCCATAAAGGCTACAATGGACAATGTAATGTTTCTTCTTATGTCGATTATTTAAATAGGGTTGGTCCCCGACATTTTTTCCAAATCTTCACTGGCAAGCATAAAATTTAAAATCCATTCATCATCCGGATCCGGCCAGTTCGGCGCGGCCCAGTCGGCGCGATCAGTCATAACTCGTCAATAGGAACAGGGCTGTATCAAAATTTCGATTTTCGACGTTTTTTCCTTTCGATTTTCGATTTCGACAAAAATGGGCTGTTTTTTCGAAAATATTTCGAAAGTCGTGGTCCCGGCTTTTAAATTTTTGTCAGGGACGGGCAGTGGTCTTGCCAACTTTTTGACAAAATTTCAATCTTTTTTACATATTAAAATGCGCAATCATCACATCTTCTTGAATTTTTGCTTTCATTTTCTTTACAAATATCATTACAATGTTCAAAAATTTCCCCGGCGGCGCCGCCGAACTCCTCCACTTTTACGTAATTTAAGAAAAAAAAATTTTCCTATGCTTAAATTTGCTAAAATTTTGATGAAATTTCTTAACAAAATTGAGTCAAAAATACAAAAATTTTTCTCGGCGGCGCTTATCGGCACCATCGACCCCCCCCCCTTCCCCCACCCCCCACCCGCCCAAAAGCTTTAAGCCGAAGAAGGGCCACTGAAGCAAAAAATGACGACTTATCAAACAATATTTTATTAAAATAAATTATTTTATTAAAATAAATTTTAGTCACATAAAAAAAAATTTCGACGTTTTTTTCCTTTCGATTTCGACATTTTTGTTAGTTTCGACACAGCCCTGATTAGGAAAGCCAATCAAACAAAGCCCCATTTGCCGAACACTAGTGTCAACGAATATCTTGGAACCGAACCGAGACCTTTGATTATCCGATCCGAAAAAATCCCTTTTCTATGGTTCGGTTCGGAATCGCCAACCCAACTTCAGACACTTATACGGCAACATAATTACTTTTTAAATCCTCTTAGTTTTTCCGTCTCAGTGAAAGTGAAGAACTCATCATGAAATATGCCGAGCTCGATGTCTATCCAGAAGTGGATATTGCCAAACTCGGCGCACATGGAATGGTGACTCATATTTGCTACTCATAATTTGGGTATTTTCGGGACTCGTTTGTTGTTTTGTTTCTTATTTTATGCATTAACGTTAATCTGTTGTGCTTCTCCAATTATGCTTCTTCTTTATCACTGAAGGACGTATTAGCAGCCTTCATTTATTCGTTGTTAAGCGAGATCCGCTGGTGCCGGGCGGGGTAATTTGCAAAAACGATTTAGTTTATGGGCGATTTTGTAGAGAATTTGTTGACGTGGGGGCCGAAACGTCCCTGGGCCGAAACGTGGGGGCCGAAACGTGGGGGCCGAAACGTCCCTGGGCCGAAACGTGGAGGCCGAAACGTCCCTGGGCCGAACGTGGGGGCCGAAACGTCCCTGGGCCGAACGTGGGGGCCGAAACGTCCCTGGGCCGAAACGTCCCTGGGCCGAAACGAGGGGGCCGAAACGACCCCCACTCAACCAGTTGGAGCTAATCTCGACCAGGGTTGGGCGGAAATTTATTTTAAAAAAACGGAAAACGGAAAGATTTTTTTGAACGGAAAAAAGAGCAAAAACAACGGAAAAAAGGAAAACGGAAAAATTTTTAAATAAAATAAAAAAATTATTTTTTCAATAATTTATTTTAATAAATATATTTTGAAATATTAACAGTAATTATTTTTAAATTTTGAAGGATGTCTTTTTTTCAGAAAGAAAGAAATACAATAGCTCAATGCTTTATTTTTTATGCTTTCCTTCACGAGTTATAGTCAAAAAATGGAAAATTTTTTTTGAGCAAAAAGACTCATCTATAATCAGTCTGTTACATAGGCTATGTTTTGGTCTCTGTGATTGATTTGAAGGATTGAATGTTGCATGTAATGTACCTTTAATTGACCTTTGGCAGGATCACCATCGCTAAACAAAAGGCATCGTATTATTTTGCATGTTTCTCTTAAGTGCAAAAACGTTTTACATTAAATAAGGGATGTCGCCGATTTTCAGACTATAATTTTGAGTTCCGCAATTTTTTAGCTCTCGGAATTACGATTTCCGCAATTTTTTAAGGCCTCGTGACTATTGCATTTGTTTTGAAAAATGGTTTCAATTTATTTGAAATTTATCAACAACACATTTTGGTTTAAATGTTTTTATTACAGGAAAAGGAGGAGGCCTCTCTGTTCATGCGTGTTCACGGAACTGTTCAGCCACTACTTCCGCGCATTCACACCCAAGGAGCCAACAGGCCCTTTGTCATTGGGGACTTTAACAAACACGCGATGCCAACAACGGAGAACAGTGGCATTTTGCAGTACAAAATGGGCGTCCTTCTGTTCATCGACAAGCAAATTGTTCCTCCGGAAATGGAGCCTCAAGCCGTATGTAATTCAGAGTGCTCTACGTAGTACGTACGCCAAAAAAAAAGATTTTTGTGTCAAAAAAAGTACCCACACAAGGTATCAAAGTTTTGGATAAAAATATTAGTAATTTTTATGCGCTCTACAAAATTTTGATGGATTTTTACGAATCGGACATTTTGACGTGCTTTTGTTTCTTTCCCCACTATCGAACATTTGACCGATTTTTGCCGGTAATACTGCTGATGGTGTCCCTCTTTTTTGAAAAAAAAAATAGGTTTTTTTCTTTGTTGGGGACACTGTTTTCCTCTTTTTACTAATTAACGTTTTACAAATTTATCCATGCGAATGAATCACTGAGTTGAAAAAAATTATTGACGTTTTGAATCATGGATTAGGAAGTGTCGTACAATAAATCTGTTTGGCATATGCGCGCTCAGTGGGTCGTAAGACGTCAGGATATGCTTTTTCCGCAAAAAATCAATCTCGAAAATATTGTTCGAATTCGGGTTCGGGATGGTCGAAACTGAGCTCATACGGATTCTACGCACCAAATAACCCCAGAATTAGCCGTTTTCTCAACTTAGAAAAAAAACAAATTATTTTTTCAAAAAGGGGGGACAACCATTGGCAGTATTACCTTTTTGCCTACTGCACTTTTGCCCGTCAAACCTTTTGTCTACGTACGCCCAAAAATATGATTCGTTTTAAATTTTTTGGCAAAATCCGGATCCGAGTGTTTTACTCAGATTATTCGATCCGGTCCGGCTTTTTGAAAAGAAGTCCGGGTATGGCCAAAATTCCGGCCTAAAGTGTGAATTGTCACTAATCAAAATTCAAACATTTTTGGCGGAGCCACCATACCTTTTCCATTCCTAAAAAGCTTGAAAAAATGCTCGCATTTTTAAAGTTTTGATTGCAAATCTAAACAAATTTTAGTGAAAATCATAATTTTTCAAAAAAACTGCTTAAGAAAAATCCAATAAACCCCAAAAATGCACGCCCTAAGAATGGACTTTTTTGGCCCCCGAGCGGCCCTAATAGCAAAATAAGACCATTTTCAGCGCGGAAATTTGTGCCGACATCTCAAGACATTGATTCCGGCCTTTCAACAGGCTGGTTCTGACTGCGTTCAGATTCAAGAGAACGTTCAAGAGGCGAGAAGAAAGATTAAATGACAAAGATTATTTTGTTTTCAGGAATTTGCGATTGTGTTTTTGTTCTTTGCCAACCCGATTGGCATTTTGAGACTGGGAAAGGGCCTGGACACAATTCTGGGCGCAATATTGGCTGCGCTGAATGATGTAATGTTTATATTTGTCTACGTACATATAACAAGAGATAATTCAGCGTGCCATCCTTTTTCCGCCGTAGGGTGAAGATGTTGTTTTTTCGCATATTGATCGCGCGGTCTTTATGGGGTTGAAATGTTTGACAATGTCTGTTGTTGAAAATAAAGTTATTCGTTCTCTTGAAGGTGACTTGGAATTAAAACCAATTAAACTTAACTTAATGATTATAAATACTTTTTGATAAAAAAAAAACATGTTTCTATAATCACCTAACAATTCATTCAACACGCTTTTGGAAGCACCGAAGGTGCCATTTCTTTACTGTCTTGCCATTTGACACTTGAATTTTCAGTTACGCTCGTCGCAAAATCAAATGAACGGTGATTAAAACATTCTAAATTCGCCAGCATCTTTTTCCTTTTTTTCAAATTGTTATGAATGAGTGAGTGTGCCTGAAGATAACAGAATACGTCCCGAGAACAGGAATTTGTTTAACTTTAAACTAATGTTAGCACCCCGAGGGGGTTGAGATTTTTGGGGTTTGGATTTACAAGATGTTGGAACGATATTTGCATTGAAACCAATCACTGCCGAAACCAAGCTTCTACTTGTATTTTTATGGTCTGTCAATAACGGTGAGGCAAATTACAATTTAACGAAATAATTGGCCAAAGTCGAGAGTGCGAATGGCCGAGGCGGCAAGCGGTGGATAAGGAAGAATTGTGGAGAGTTCGGTTAACCCAATCCTTAACTAAAAATTTTCTTGGGAAGATGGGAAAAATGTTCAAATATTTTTTTTTTATTTAGTTTTTCAAACTTGGCACTGAATCTTGCATATTGTGATAAATCCATTTAAAATAAATAAATTTAAATTGAAAATAAAATATAGCAACTCATTATCCTTGAAAAATTGGTCCAATTCGGTATGAATTGCTTATTCCTTTTGAACACCTTAAAACAGGGTAAACTAATTTTAATCACAATTTAAACAAAAATAAATTTGTTGGTCACACACTTTACAACAGAAAAATTTCTCTTTTTTTGTTTGATGAACGAATGAATCACAGCCATAAATTTGCTAATATGCAATAGCCAAATGGGAAGTGAAAAAGTGTGGTGGACAAAAAACTTTGTCATCACTTTGGACGTCGCTCGTTTATCCCAATCACTTTTTCGTGTTCCTGATTTTATCGGAAATATTCTATAAATTAAATTTACATTAAAAGTTAAAATAAAACAATTAAATTAAATTAATTAACATTATTATTATTAAATATTTAACGAATTCCATTTATAAAAGATGCTAATCGCCTCCCGACTAGTCGCTATTTTGGCTACTTTATTCACTTTCTCACGTCGAATTGCCGCTAAGCATCAAAAAAGGTAATAATAAAATGTTTTCGAATCTTTAAAAATATTCTTTAAAAAATTTAAAAATCATATTTTGAATAAAAGTCTTTTTAGCGTTTATCTGAGCGCTCCCGACCAAACTCATTTTGAGTCGGCATACAATGCCATGGACCAATGCGTCAAAAAAGAAATGCTCCATGATGACCGAACAATTTTATTCGCATTGAAATTTAAATTGGCCAGAAAATGTGTCAATGCGTAAGTATTAAAAGCATTTTTTTGCTTTCAAAAATCAGTAATTAATTAATTTTAATTTATTTATTATTTTTTTGTTAACTTTAGTATGCTAATCTGCTACCCTGGGGCGTTGGACATCAATGCAACCAAATTTATCTATGGCATGGTGCCGGCCATTCAGTTTAGAGTCGCAAATCAGCCCGGGGTAAAAATGTAAAAGTAGTGAAAACATTTTAATTATATAGATTAACATGTTTAAAAAGAATTCAAATAAACCAAATGATTGACAGAATGACGTGGCCAAGAAATGTGCGGAAAAGCAACAATTGGAGTGCAAAAATGGCATAGAAACTGACAAAATGTGGTGCAGCATTGCTTGGCATGGCCTCAGAGTGAGCCAACCAAACGACATGTCGACCCAATTTCTTCTGGAGCTGTCCATCACCAATAAACCGTTCAAAAAAAAGCTAAAATAAATATTTAAATATATTTTAAATATTTTATAGATACGAATTTGTTTTGCATGCGAAAGAGTTCAGCATTGTTTTTGGGGATCAGCACAGCCTGGTGACGCATTTGCGAGACGAAAAGGGTAGGGGGATGATTTGAAAGACTTTTTTAAACCCTTTACGTCAGGGATGTGTATCGAATCGTATCGTATCATCGTATCGTATCATCGTATCGTATCGTATCATCGTATCGTAATCGTAAATATCGTAATTAGAGCCATATCGTATCATATCGTATTTTCGCTAAAATCACGCGTATCGTAATTTTTGAGACCCCAGATTTGGGAGGGGGGTCGGCGGTGCCGATAGGCGCCGCCGGAGAGAAGTAAAGCACCAAAAAAAATTTTCATTTTCATTGCGAATTTTTTAAGAATTAAAAAGAAAAATTGGAAATTTCTACCGAAAACAAATTTTTTTTTTGAATTTTGCACGGCTAGAAAAAAATATCGTATCGTACGTAATCGTAAATCGTAATTTTGGCCATATCGTGTATCGTAAAAAAAATTGTTTCGTAATTTGGTGTATCGTAAATCGTGTATCGTATTTTGAGTAGACGATATCCACATTCCTGCTTTACGTACCAAAAATTGATTTATTAAAAATGTTCAAGCAGTAGTTTAAACGGAAATCAGTAAATTTACGACAATATTTCTAATTTATTTATACCATTTTTAATACTTTTTCCAAAATTTGCAGGTGAACGCATCAATCTGTTGCATGGCGAAGACGACGCGATTCGCAATGCGTATTTGGAGAGAAAAGCTCAAAAAGAAGTCCATCTGAGCAATTACGTGGGCCTTTGGATGCTCGGCCTCGACTTTTTGCCGATGCACGTCCGGGAAACAATGCACATGCACGTCTACCGGGACTGCGAGTGCGCGATGCACGCCTGGGTGGGCATTAGGGATGGTCGGGAATTGAAATTTACCGAGAGCCGAGACTCGAGACCGATACCGAGAGCCAAAAAACCGACAAATTTCTAACGATTCGAGAACCGAGACCGAGACTCTCGAGCATCCCTAGTAGGCATATTTTGCTCATTTCCTCTTCCAAACCTGCATTGGCCGAACTTTCTAAATTGAAGCAAAAAGTTAGGAGCTTCAGAGTCAAAATGCTTCTTTCAAAAATTCTAATTAATAGGGATAAGATTTTTAGGCTTACGCCTATTTTTTGCAGTTTTGTTTTGACGAGTTATGCACGAAAAACATGTTTTTAACCCGAAAATTCTTTGGTTTAACGAGCCTATCCAAGTCCAAGCCTAAGCCTAAGCCTATTTCGGACTTTTCGAACCTAAAATAGGCCCAAGCCTATTTCGGTATTTGAAGATTTTTGGAGCCTATTTTGGCATTTTTGGCGACTTTTTTGAACTTTTGTGCCTATTTCGCGCTTTTTCAAAAAATTTCTTAAGAAAAATGAAATAAATTCGAATTTTTCTTGACATGATCACGAATTTTTTGAAAATTAAAAAATAAATAAATAAATTGATTTTTTTTATCAAAGATTCTTCTTAGAATTTCTTGCTTTTTTAGGCGCCTTTTTGCAATTTTTCTTGCCTAAAAGTAGCAGCCCTACTGATTGATAAATTACACATGTAAAAAACAATTTTTTAAGCCATTTTTGTTATTTTTACACCCATTTTTTCGAGCTTATTTTTGCTTATTAACCCGGGGTTTTGGAGCCTATTTTGGCATTTTTTGGAGCTATTTTGGCATTTTTGGAGCCTATTTTGGCATTTTTTGGAGCCTATTTTGGCATTTTTGGAGCCTATTTTGGCATTTTTTGGAGCCTATTTTGGCATTTTTTGGAGCCTATTTTGGCATTTTTTGG
Source organism: Globodera rostochiensis (assembly GCA_018350325.1). Lineage (NCBI taxonomy): Eukaryota > Metazoa > Nematoda > Chromadorea > Rhabditida > Heteroderidae > Globodera > Globodera rostochiensis. The sequence continues at coordinate 124,673 of JAEVLN010000010.1, forward strand.
AGCCTATTTTGGCATTTTTTGGAGCCTATTTTGGCATTTTTTGGAGCCTATTTTGGCATTTTTTGGAGCCTATTTTGGCATTTTTTGGAGCCTATTTTGGCATTTTTGGAGCCTATTTTAGGCGCCTATATCGAGGTTCTTCGAGCCTAAAAATCTCATCCCTACTAATTAAGTTCATTCGGCCCAACGAAAACCCGAAAGAGACCGGCTCCAAAAAGGTTGGAGAGATGCCGTACATTCCATCTGAATGTGCCAATTCGGCACAAAACGACAAACTCATCGTAAAAAGTGCCGAACTTGTCGAGACAAAGCCATTGCCTGTGATCAGCGGAAAAATTGTGCGAGTGATGTTCCGAGTGAACAAAAACCCAAAATTTGTCGCCTTCCGTTTGGAGGACAAAGACAAACACACAATTTTGGAGATGACCATCTCGGGGCATGAGATTGAACTCGTCACGAAACAGGTCCACAATTTTTGCACTAATTTCATTTAGTTTCATTAATGTTATAAATTGTTTAGTGTGCTTTTATTCCGATCGGGGGAATCATCGGCTTCTCCCCCCCCCCAGGGGTTTTTACAATTCATTCCGATCGGTGGGATCAGCGGCTCCCCCCCCCCCCCCAGGGGTTTTTACAATTCATTCCGATCGGGGGGATCATCGGCTTCTCCCCCCTCCCCCAGGGGTTTTTTACAATTCATTCCGATCGGGGGGATCATCGGCTTCTCCCCCCTCCCCCAGGGGTTTTTATAATTCATTCCGATCGGGGGGATCATCGGCTTCTCCCCCCTCCCCCAGGGGTTTTTATAATTCATTCCGATCGGAGGGATCATCGGCTTCTCCCCCCTCCCCCAGGGGTTTTTTACAATTCATTCCGATCGGGGGGATCATCGGCTTCTCCCCCCTCCCCCAGGGGTTTTTATAATTTATTCCGATCGGAGGGATCATCGGCTTCTCCCCCCTCCCCCAGGGGTTTTTATAATTCATTCCGATCGGAGGGATCATCGGCTTCTCCCCCCTCCCCCAGGGGTTTTTACAATTCATTCCGATCGGGGGGATCATCGGCTTTTCCCTTCCCTCCCTCCCAGGGGTTTTTACAATTCATTCCGATCGGGGGAATCATCGGCTTTTCCCCTCCCCCCAGGGGTTTTTACAATTCATTCCGATCGGGGGAATCATCGGCTTTTCCCCTCCCCCCAGGGGTTTTTACAATTCATTCCGATCGGGGGAATCATCGGCTTTTCCCCTCCCCCCAGGGGTTTTTTACAATTCATTCCGATCGGGGGGATCATCGGCTTCTCCCCCCTCCCCCAGGGGTTTTTACAATTCATTCCGATCGGGGGGATCATCGGCTTCTCCCCCCTCCCCCCCCCAGGGGTTTTTACAATTCATTCTGCCGGAGGGATCATCGGCTTCTCCCCCCTCCCCCAGGGGTTGTTTACAATTCATTCCGATCGGAGGGATCATCGGCTTCTCCCCCCTCCCCCAGGGGTTGTTTACAATTCATTCCGATCGGAGGGATCATCGGCTTCTCCCCCCTCCCCCAGGGGTTTTTATAATTCATTCCGATCGGAGGGATCATCGGCTTCTCCCCCCTCCCCCAGGGGTTTTTACAATTCATTCCGATCGGGGGGATCATCGGCTTTTCCCTTCCCTCCCTCCCAGGGGTTTTTACAATTCATTCCGATCGGGGGAATCATCGGCTTTTCCCCTCCCCCCAGGGGTTTTTACAATTCATTCCGATCGGGGGAATCATCGGCTTTTCCCCTCCCCCCAGGGGTTTTTTACAATTCATTCCGATCGGGGGGATCATCGGCTTCTCCCCCCTCCCCCAGGGGTTTTTACAATTCATTCCGATCGGGGGGATCATCGGCTTCTCCCCCCTCCCCCCCCCAGGGGTTTTTACAATTCATTCTGCCGGAGGGATCATCGGCTTCTCCCCCCTCCCCCAGGGGTTGTTTACAATTCATTCCGATCGGAGGGATCATCGGCTTCTCCCCCCTCCCCCAGGGGTTGTTTACAATTCATTCCGATCGGAGGGATCATCGGCTTCTCCCCCCTCCCCCAGGGGTTGTTTACAATTCATTCCGATCGGAGGGATCATCGGCTTCTCCCCCCTCCCCCAGGGGTTGTTTACAATTCATTCCGATCGGAGGGATCATCGGCTTTTCCCCTCCCCCCGTCTTGTCAACTCGACATATTTCCTTATTTCAGCGCAAAAAGGATGTCAACGTCGCTATTCGCGGTGTGCCAAAAAATTCCACCTTTTTGGAGTGGTACAGCGAAAAGTATTTGCAAGTGGACTTTATCATTTACGCCTTTTTCTACGAGGTCAAAGTGGGCGGAGTGAAATATACGCGCTTTTTCCCGTGGTCCAACGATTGGTGGACCCGCGCCAATCAGACGCTGGACATTTCGTCCGTCTCGGTGATTTGTTTTTGTTTTGTTCACTTTTTGTGATCGGAAAAACGCTTTTTTACCAAAAAAAAACTTATGGGTTTTTATTAGAGCCAAGATTTTTAGGGACTACTAAAAAACCGGGTCGAGTTCTTATGAGTGAAAATGAATTTTTGTGTTTTCTTTTGACCTAACTTAAAGTGATTTGATCGGATTGGTCCGGTCCATCGCCAACCAGCAGCCACGGATCGATCATCCACCCGTCATTTAATTCTTTAGGTTTCCGGTGACCTCTATCCGGACAGTGCCGAAACGAGTCTGATCGACGATACTGTGAGAATTATTTTTTGATTTTATAATTAGAGACCGGATTTTTAGGGTTTAACCTATTTTTTGTTTTTTTTTGCGAACAGGGTTTGATGAGAGAAGCCCAAAAATAGAGCATTCATTTCGAAAAAAAGCGACTTTCTTTTTGATCAATATAATTTTTTAAAATCAATATTTTGCAATTTTTTTACAATAAATTCATATTTTTGGCATTTTTCGAAGATTCTTGAAGAAATTCAATATTTTAGACACTTTTTCCCAAAATTTCTTAAGAAAAATGCAATAAAAAACGGTTAAAGATCAAAAAAATTTTCTCAACTAAAAATGCACCCAAAAAAATGACTTTCTTTGACCAAAATGCACCCCCCTAAAGACCGAGATTTAACCAAAAAATTTATTGGGAGCCTCCGTTTTGTATAATCCGCCAATGTTGATGGGTTGCCAGCGATGGCGGTGGCTTAATCATCCCATTATTATTATTATTATTATTATTTTGTTAATTGTTTTTTGCTTATTTTAGCTACGGCGCCAACGAGTATGGCATTCCCACGTTCACACGCTCCAACCACTGGATGTCGGGGACACCGTTGTGTTTCGGGGCCAAGTGACCAAATACGCCAAATCCCTAACCTTTTATCTGACGCACAACGGCCACGAAATCAACAAATACGGTTTGGCACAATCTTTGCTTTTTGGAGTTCGGACGGGCGCCCGACTTGCAAATATTCGACCCGGACTAAAGCCCGATATTTGCCCGGAAATGCCGGCCCGGACGAAAAATCTTAAAAATGCCCGTCCGGGAAGCGCCCGTCCGGCCCCATTTCGGGAAGCCCGACCGGGCCAAATCGATTTTCCGAACCCTAACTATTTTTATAAATATTATTTTTTTATAAATTAGGTAAATATATTTTTAGTTGGCATTTCGCTTCTGATACTTCGGTTCAATTTCACGGTCGAAAGCCAATTCAATAATACTTTGGAGGCTTCTTACCAGACGTGGGATGACGTGAGTCGCGCGCTGCATAAAATACTTTTCAAAAACATTAAATTATTTATTTATTTATTTATTTATTTTGACTTTTAGAAAAACAAAATCAATCGGTTGTGGCCGTTCGATGGATTCGATCCGCCCAAAAAGGGCAAATATTTGCAACGAAACGCGCCGTTCGAAATTCGCTTCAAATTGATTGCAGACGCTGCCGAACAGAACATTTGTAGGGGGCCGGCCATTAATTAAACTTTTAAATTTTTTGAAGTTTTGGAGGCCAAAAGTTTGGCAGTTTCAATAATTTTATCAAAGTCTGCTTTTGAGGGTTGACCTCGTTTCGACCAATCCCGAACCCGTGCCTAAATCCAAAGAATTTTTGAAAATTCAAAATCCAAAAAGAATGAGGCCAAAATTGATTTTGGAATTTTGAATTTTTGAAAAATTTTTTGAATTCGGGTACGGGGTTAGTATTGGTCGAAACGTAGGTCAGATTCAATTTTTTGCCCCCAAACCCCCCCCCCCCCCCTCTAGAAACACCCTTTTCTCGACTTTTAATAATCGCTGACGCTTCCGGGGAAACCTTTTTGAGAATTGTGCAAATTTTAGAAAAATAAATTCCGTTTGAAATAAAATAATATTTTAAAATTCCTAATCAATTGGCAATTTTCTATTTTTAAAGCTTTGCCTTCCAAAATGTATATCAATGTGACGTTGGACACAATGCTGGACGGCTCCAAATCCCGCATTAATTTGAAACAATTCAAATCGGAACTCGAATTTCCCATCAATAACATTGGGGTTGGCTTTTTGGCATTCAAATTCGGCATTAATCGCTTTTTTTGTTGAAGGCTGAAGGCGATTTGAATATATTTACACAGCCAAAAATCGAAAAAGCGCGGGAGGTAATTGAATTTTGGAATTCCATTTGATGTGATCAGACGTTATGCTTCTCAACTTTGGCTTGGATTATTAGTAAATTGTCATGGCAAACGGCTTCTAAAAAATGGCATTCTAATGGCAATTTTTCTTAACAAATTTCAAATTTCAGGAAATTTTCATTTTTTTCCCTCAAAAAATGAAAATTTTCCCCAAAGTTCCAAGAAATGGCAAATTTCAAAATTATGGCATTTGCCATTAAAAGAGGGCAATCTGAGATCCCAGGGGGGGGGGGGGATCCCGATCCCGTCCGGTCTAATTAATTTGAATTTTAAAAATTTTAAACAAAAATTCGACTTTTAGAGTTTTTCGAATCTTCATTTATTGCTGGACCCCCTTTTGGCTGACGAAGATTCGGCACTGTTTGAAGGCTTTCTGCAGAACAATGCGACAACATTACGCATTTTCTTTCTCCACAATACGATGGAGCCCCGCATTAACGGTGTTCACTAAAGAGACCGGAAACTTTTGGACCCAAACAATATTTGGCCAAACTCCAATTGGACCCCAAACCCAATTAAACTTTTGGTCCATTTTTTGTACAAAAAAAAAAACCCCAAAAAATTTTTGGTTTTGGGTAGAATAGGCCGGGACCGGGACTGGTACTGAAGTCTCCAATTTTGGGACTGAATTTCTCCCCTTATAAAGGTCCCGGTTTTTTCAAAATTGACAAATGCTGGTTTTTGATCATTAGTCCCGGTTTTTTTGACCGGGATTTGATTAATTTCCCCCCTTATAAAAGGTCCCGGTTTTTTTGACCGGGATTTGATTAATTTTCCTCCTTATAAAGGTCCCGGTTTTTTTAAATTTTTTCAATCCCGATCCCGGGTTTCCCCAAGAATTCCGATCCCGGCTTTGGGTCCGGACTCTAGTGCGCTGCTCTCACTCACACAAATTGGCTAAAATTGGGCATTCATTGGCATTAAATTGTTCAGACTCGAACATTCCGCTCGCAATCATCTTCGAGTTCAACGATAAATACGAGCAAAACTTTATGTTTCTGCAATTTAATGCAACGGAGGTTGGCTCTGATTGATTGATTGTCTGTGTTAAGAAAGTTTCACAAACAAACAAAAAAAATTTTCAGAATAATGGCGACAAAAGCCACGCGGTGAGAAACCCTTCACGCCTTTTTGCTGGCCAAAATTTCAAAATCGAAATTCGAGTCGCGCGGGAGGAGTTCAAAATTTACATTCACGGCGCCTATGTGCGATCCTTTCAACACAAATTCCCGCCGTGGACTGTCAACTGCCTTCGGGTGGGTGGGATACTCTTGTAATCGGATGTCGGACTTTAATTTTGGCATCCGGTTACATCCCTGGCACCCACCGATTGATTGATTGATTGAGTTTGGAATTTTCAGTGTTTTCCCCGGACTTTTTGGAATTTGTCCAAACACTTATTATGCGCTTACATACAGATTAAATTTCTTTTATTTGGTTTAATTTGAGAAGAATTATCGGAATTCAAACTTTGTAATGGATGCGCGTTGTGTGGGTGGGGGGGGGGAGGCGGGCGGACCCTTATTTTTATTCTCTAAATTAAGTTTTTACAAAAATTTCATTTTCTTAAACAAAGAAAAATGCTTTTTCTTTTGGCGCTTTTTGAGTGTTTTTTTTTTGAAAGCGCCACGCTGTCGGAAAGAGAATTTCGCGGTCTTTGCAACTTTACACCAACCGATCAGCAGAGATCAAAAATCAGATTAAATAAAGCAATTAGAAGCAAATTAACACCACACAAATTTGATCAATTTGTGCTTGTTTGAAGATCGATGGCGACCTGAAGAGGATGACCCACGTTAAACGAATGAGAGGCCGAGCGGTGATCACCGATCTGGCCCAATTTGGCATCAAAACAAAATTGCCAATTGTCTACAGAGTGCCGGCCCAGAAGACACTTGCGCCCGGCACTTCCATTACCATTCAGTCAAAAGCCTCAAACAGAAGCCAAAGTAATGGCACGGAGGCGGCGAATATCACATTTAATGTCTCTTTGCTTTACGAAGCGCTGGAAACGTATCAAACTGGTGGGAATTTTGAAGTAAATAAATTGAAATTGAAATGGAATAGCCCCGGCGGCAATCATTGAGAATGAATGGCTTATGTAGCCAACACAAAAAATTCAAATATTTATTGGGTGGCATGGCATTGACCGCTGTTGGCATTTTTTGGATGTATAAAAATCCAAAACCCGGACTCTCGAGGACTGATCGAGAATCTCAAAGATCTTGAAAAAATTTCTTCGATTGAGAAGCTCGTTCGGTCCGTGCTCTAATAAAAATCCAGAGGCTGTAATAAAAGTTCCCCTATTCCAGTCGCTGCTTCCGTGCTAAATGCAAACTTGAAAAGAAGTAAGTAGCTGCATTTGTTTATAATTTAAATTAGGGTTGAAACCCCGACCCCGCAAATTTAGGCCATTTTTCGGGGATTTCCCCGACCCCGACACTTGTAAGTCCCACCCCCGATGAAACCCCGACCCCGCAAATTTAGGCCAATTTCCCGGGATTTCCCCGACCCTGACACTCGTAAGTCCCACCCCGATAAACCTCGACCCCGCAATTCTCAACCATGACCTCGGGGGTTCACTCTAAATTAAATAATTCGGGCCAATTTTCGTCCCATTTAGTATTAATTAGTTTAATCGTTCAGTTGGGCGAGTTGTTTTGCATGCAGAATTCAGCGGGACGGATGTGAAGTTGTTTGAGCGCAATGTGCGCAAAGATTATTTGCTTAACAAATGATTTTTCAAAAAATTCAGAACAAGGACGAATTGGTCCCTTTGAAGGGCACAAAGTTGGCAAATCCAATCAAGCCAAACGAGCCATTCTCCTTGGTCATTACATTTCATGAAAAGCAAAAATTTGTGTTACATTTGGACAGCCAAAAAGTGATCGACGTGACAACGTCCCTCCCTCAATGGGCCATCGAATATATTCGCGTGAGTTAAGCCAAATCTTTTTTGTCGGATAAAAAAATTCAATTGGCCATTAATGAAATTTGAATTGAACATTTTATGGACGCAAAAAGGTCCAATCCTTAAAATAAAAACTCAAGTACAGCCAAATTGTGATGAAATTCCGTCCATTTCAGGTCGACGGGACGAATTTGTTAGCGGGTGAAACAAGAATTTCGATGGACAGCGTAAACAAAAAGCAGTCGTTATTTAAAGCTGCTCGAATTTTGTGATTAAACAAATCCGCATTTCTTTTTTATTTACCCATTTAGATTAATTAAATTGCTCTTGTGGTATTAATTACATTAAAAATTAATTATTCATTTAATTGATAAATGGACAAAATTTCTGCTGCTGGCTGCTTTATCTTTATTGATTTTCTAGTTATTTGTGCTTGGGTTGCTCCCCGAACCCCGACGGGGTTTTCGTCCCCGACCTCGACTTTTTTGAATTTTTCGGGGTTTTTGCTGGGAAAACCCCGACTTTTTTGGTTGGGGACAAAAACCCCGACTTTTTCCGTCCCCGAGGGCTCGGGGAGCAACACTAATTTGGGCATCAATTAAGCTTTCAAATTTTGGAGAGAGCACTTGTTCAAAAAGAATTAAGCCATTTTGTGTTTTTGAAGGCACTGCGGCGCCGATAAGTGCCGCAGGGAAATTGGCCATAAATTTTTTGCCACGTCGTGGATCACTTAAAATTGCGTCGAGAATCGCGGTCCGTGACTTCAACCCGGTGATAGGCATCAAAGCGGGAATGGGCAGCTTTCGACTCGGCCTCTCGCTTTCTTGCCAACTCTCGCCTATTTTTGAGCTCTCGAAGAGAAACTTAAAAATGCACCCCTAATGATGGCACTTTGATCGAATTTAAAAAAGTTCTCGGTGAAAATCTTTTTTTTTATACTTTAATTTTTCCTTTTTAGTATTTTTAATATTTTTTAAATTAATTTTAAAATAATTGTATTTGTATTTTACTTTTTTTTCTTTTTCCAATTGCATTTTATTACTTTTTTCACAAAATTATTCATTTTTTTCTTCTTTTTTTTTACGCATCAATCCATTTTATTACTTTTTATTAATTGGTCTGTTGGCATTTGTGGCAATTGCATTTTAATGATTTTTCAATCAAATTGCCAATGCCAAGTCATTCAACGACATAATCCAACTTTATTTTGCATGCCATTCTTAATGGATTTTCCATTTTATTCTAACCTTTTCATTTATTTTGGATTATTTTACTAGAAAATTCCAATAATCCTAATATTTAATTCGCCGACACATAGATTGACAAAACATCTGAATTTTAGGAGAAAAAAAAATTGAATTTTTAGTCGATTTGTCCTATTAAACAAACAAAAAAGTTGGCAACTCTCTGGCTTCTTTTCAGCATAAAAAGATGCAATTCATTTTATTCCCAATTTTGGCATTATTTTTGGTAAAAAATGTTCCCCATTTGAAAGCGACGCGATCGCCAACTTCCTCAATTGGGCAACAACATTCCGCCGGTAGGAGAAAACTCGGCGATATTTTTAGAGAAGATCAATTCGAGAATCTCGAGCAAGGATCTCGTCTAAATGGTTAGATTTTTTGGGCATTTTCAATCTTCTATCTACGAGCTGAATACGAATTCAATTAATTAGCCTTTTCTTTTTGGCCAACTTTGAGGGACCGTAACTTTGCTTAGGAATAGACGCAAGCCCGATTATATCATTTTTGCGGGTCTGAGTCACTCCTCAAACTCAATTCGAGAATCTCGAGAAAAGATTAGATCGAACTCAACGCTTCGGTCTCTCAATATTTTTTCAAAATTAGTCTTTATCATTAAAAACTAATTAAGCGATTGGTGTCGAATGTGCGGAGGTGGTGAATGAAATGGAGCCATTTGAATATGTCCCGGCACTCAGAGGGGAGGAGGAAAATAAAAAATTGGTTGAAGAAAAGAGCAAACTTGACAATGGAAGAAGAGGACAAATAGAGAAAAAAGGAATCTTAAAAAGGCTGAAAGAACGTTGGAATGATGCCAAAGAAAAAAAAGCTCGAGAAAAAAAAGAAAAAAAAGAAAGAATGCAAAGAGAAGAAGAACGGGAAAAAAGGAAAGAAAAAATTTGGTCGGAAAATGAGTTTTTTGCGAACGGAAGCTATGGACAGGTGAGGGGTTTCGAGAGTCGGTCTCGAATAATCATTTGAACATTAATAAATTAATAAAAATTATTATGCGGGTTGCGCGATCTGATCCAAACCATGCCGATGCCGAAGGATCACGTGAGACCCCAAAACGGGCACTGTCCCAACCTTGACCCCAGGGGATCCCCCCCCCCCTACTTTTAAGATTTCGGGCTGACTGTCTAAGCTGTGGATTTCCCAGACCAAAATTTTGAAGAAATAAATTTAATTAGGACAAAAAATCATTTGACCCCTGCGGTGACACCGGAAAAATGTTTGACCAAATTGGCTATTTGGCCGGAAGAAAGGCCAAATTTTCGGCTTTTTAAGCAAAAAGTCTGCCAAGCCAATGACTTATTATGTAATTTCAATTCAGCTTTTTCTCGCTAACACCGGCAACGAAGTGAAAACAATTCCAAAAAACAAATGTGTCGTAATAAAACGAGCCATTCGTATGACTGGGGAATTTTACAACAGTGTAAAAGTGATGGAAAAGTTTCAAAAGTTAGCGGAGATCAAACGAAAGCATATCATCGAAATGGTCGATTAGTGAGTATATATATATTTGTCAAAACATAAATTAGGACACGGATTTATAAACAATGGCCAAAATATGCAAACACTAAAATAAAGTTAGTTAAAATGCCACCCCCCCCCAAATCCTTAAATATGCTAGTTAATTTTTTGTTTTGTATTTTGCTTAAACAATTCGCGAGCTTAAAAGTGCCAAAATATGCAAATTAGCAAAAATTCGTCCCCATAAATAATTATCAAGCAATTCACTAATTAATGGCATAAATGTGTGTTCAACACCAGGGAGCTCAAAATGCCCTATTTTTATGGCAAATGCAATAATTTTGGGAAGTTGCCTTATTTTTCCCCCAGATTTCCACACTTGCCATAATTTTTGCCATATTTTTGAACTTTGTGAAAATTCTCATTTTTAAGGGAAAAATGAGAATTCCCGAAAAAAGTGTCTTTGATTCGTACAATTTGAAGTTTTTGGTTGCAAATCTTTTAACAAATTGAAAAATTCCAAATTTTTTCGTCGGCGCCTATCGGCACCGCCGACTTCCCCCCCCCCCTAAATAAAGCAGAATTCTCAAAAAATGGATTTTTTGAAAATTCCTGAAGAAAACTTCCATATTTTTAACCTCTCGATGCCATAAAAATGCCATATTTTGTCGCAGATGAGTTGAGCTCCCTGTTCAACACGGCCGGTACATTTTCGGTTTTGAGACGGTAAAAATTTGATTTGTTTTTGTTTAGCGGTGAAAGCTTTTTGAATCAAAACATTCGAGTGATTCTTATGGAAAAGGGAGGCGACGATCTCAGAAATAGAATGGCACGCAAAAAGCGAAACTCAGAAAAAATGGATGAAAAAGCTTTGACAAAAGTTGCACTGGAAATGGCTTTGACCCTCAGAGACTTCCATCAAAGTGAAAATTATTAGTTTTTTTTAAGTTTTTGGGATTTTATACCGCTTTTTGGATGACAATTTTATGGGCTTGTGATTTATTTAAATTTTTAGTTGCAATTCATTTGGACTTCAAGCTTGACAATTTGGTGTATGTCACGAATGAAAAAAGTGGTGGCAATGAGATTTTGAAATTGATCGATTTTGATGGTTCTCATTTAATGCATTTGATGCCCGAGGGGGACAACAATGCCCACGACGCTGATCACGCGGAGAACATCGAATTTGCCCACGTCACTCCGATGCGATACAAAAGTCCAGAACAGTTTATGCGCCAAAAAGTTTGATTTTGTTTGGGCATCAATACAAAATTATTTGTAAATTATTTTAGATTTCAAGAAAAACGGACATTTGGGCTTTTGGCGTTTCACTGTACGAGATAATCATTCAATTCAAGTCACCGTCAGGGGTAAGCCATAAAACATTTCAAGCCAAGCTCTGGCCATGAAACATGAACTGATCTGGCTAATAAAGCGCTTTGGAACAACAGACCAAGATCAGATCAGATCAGATCCTTTCTTGCTTTTTCGTTAGTTATATAATAATAATCTGATCCCGATTATTCGTTGTGATCAGATTCCAGCCAGTCGTGGGTTGTTTTGTGGACATTGAACTGTGAATATACCCTTTATGCCCTTTAATTATGATGGGTTTTTTTCCAAAAAGAAAGTACCTACCTAATAAATAAGGTTTCGGTCTATTTACGGACACATTTTTGACTTAATTTGCTGACTAAAATTTGCAACAAAAAAAAAAAATTTGCGATTTCTGCCAATAACTTTGTTCAGGATGTTCCCTGTGATGTTGTGCAATCATTGTTGGATTTATACTGTGGTTTTACAACCGACAAAATTGACACAGACATTGTGTATAATCGGAATTGGTTTAAAAAGGCCAGAAGTACAGTTGAGGAGCTTTTGACATTTTGGGATTCGTTTCCGATCAAAATGCGCTTAATAACGGTATGAATTTAAAATTAATTAGAAAATATCAAATAAATTGAAAAAATAATAATTATTATTATAAAAATACAAAAATTTATTTTTATTTTAATAGACAAATTTTTAATAATTTATTTTTTGCTCAATTTGCAGAATGCCCTTCACATCAAATAAATTGAAAAAAATAATAATTATTATTGTAAAAATACAAAAATTTATTTTTATTTTAATAGACAAATTTTTAATAATTTATTTTTTGCTCAATTTGCAGAATGCCCTTCACAGAGAGCCAACCAAACGTCTTTCGGCAAAAGGAATTGTCGAATATTTGAGCGAAAAATGCGAGTTGGCGGAATTCTCATCTCTCAAAGATGCGCGAGAAATTTCCATTTTTAATGAAATAAAAATGAAAAATTTGAAGGAATTATTTTCGGATGACCAAGAAGAGGCCGAATTATTGGCACTTTTGCATAAAGTGATCGACAAACAGCAACAATTGTTGCACGAACAAAAGAAAGGTGTTGAAAATTGTGACACAAAAAGCACAAATTTTTTTGATTTTGAATAAGCGACGGCATTAAAGATGGAATTAAACAATGTTGCCTTTTTATTGTGCCTATTTTAATTGCATGTTCAGTCACTAGCACTAATAAACCTTTGAGGGGATATTATTATTGCATTTGCTAATCAAACCGAGCAAAAGCCTCTTTCCTTTCCGATTTCAGAAACAGGGATCTCAGATCACTTTCGAGGAAAAATGGCAAACGGTTTCTAAAAAATGGCATTATAGTGGCATCGAGGGGTCCAAAAAATGGCATTATAATGGCATCGAGGGGTCCAAAAAATGGCATTGTAATGGCAATTTTTCTTAACAAATTTCAAAAAGACATTTTTTTTTTGAAAATTCTGGAGGGGGTCGGCGGTGCCGATAGGCACCGCCGAGAAAATTTTGAATTTTTGGCTCTTATTTGTTAGATATTTGCAAGCAAAAACTTCAAATTGTCTATTTTCAGGAAATTTTCATTGTTCCCTCAAAAAATTTTCCCCAAAGTTCCAAGAAATGGCAAATGTTTCAAAATAATGGCATTTGCCATTAAAAGAGGGCAATCTGAGATCCCTGTTCAGAAATTAGTAGTACGCTACCTGTTTTTCTGTTTTTAGTCGTTCCGTAATTCCATGTACCGTATTCTGCAAGAAATACGGAATTGTGTCTATTTTAATTTCTGACAGTAACTACTAAACGAAGCAAATAGTAATTAAATATGGCATTGGGCTTTGGCGTTCTGTCATATGTAAAAAAGAAGTTACAATGGAAATCGCGAGTTGGGCCACACATCGAACATGGGCGATTTTTTTTTGACGTTCAGAGAGATATCTTCCTGATTTTTTGCACAGAGTTTGGCAACTACTAAATTGTCTACTAACTTTTTTGGGGTTTTTTAGGCACTAAAAAATCCCAGCCCTATTTATGACTAACCGAAAAAATAGCCGCCGGGTTCAAGCCATTTTTTTCGCGCACTCTATGTATGTATCCCAAAAGCTTTAATTTCACAATCACTGTGACTTACAAATTAGGCCCTGGCCTTGGAATGTTTACAGAATTGTGTGGCGCTCAAGCGTCCGCACTCGGTCGTCCAGTGGGAAGAAGAAGAAACTCTGTGCACACAAACAAACATCCCCCGTCAATCGATGTGTGCTTTATGTGCACCACAACTAATATTTCCATCCATCCATCCAGGCCAACCAACCAACCACACTAATATTCCGTCTCTCCTCCGTCTTCACGGTTGGGGTGGGAGGGGGGAGGCAATCAAGTCCAGCAGCAGAGGCTTTGCCCCCATCATATTCAATAAAATGTGCACCCTTTTGGAATACAAAGGGCGCCTTCACGTCGTTTTAGTTTTTCTTTCACATAAACGTCGATCATTTCTTCCCTATTCGATTATGCTGTACATATTATTGTTATTTAATTGAAAGGTTTGCTCCGAGGCCAACCATTCTTTAAATTTTTTGCTCCGGTTTTCTGCTGAGCTGACAAATAATGGCTTTTTGCGGAATTTTCCTTTTTTATTAGTTTTTATTGCATTTTTTGGCATTTGATTAGCAATGTGTGTTTTCATGATCGAGAAAAGCGGTCCAGCCTAAGTTATGATCTGTCCCACCCACTGGACGCATTGATGTCGCTGAATGTCTTAGGATATTGTAGAATTCTTTTTTAGATAGAATTTGGCATATATTTTTGTTCAAAGCTATATGTCTTTCTAAATTGAGCGTACACAAATTCAATTTTAAATCTGAAACTTTCAACTCCTCAATGAGTGGCTACGGTGGTCCTAGACGCGGTGTTGGAGGAGGCCGTGGCGGCGGTGGACGAGGAGGAGAAGGAGGGGGAGGAGGTCGCGGCTATGGAGGCGGTAAAATTGACTGAAAACAAAAATTAGAAAAATTCGCAATGAAATTCCAATATAAATTTTTGCTCTGCCAAGGTGGTGGCAGAGGTGGTGGTGGCTATCGCGGCTATGGCGGTGGTAGGGCTGACCGAAAATGAAATTTATTATAAAAAAGAAAGAGTCAAAATCGCTCTCTACCTTAACAAGACTTTACGTTTTGTGGACTGATCTTACTTTTATCTTTGTCATGCCATCATAGGTGGTGGTGGAGGCGGTGGTCGTGGCGGCGGCGGTTATGCTCGGCGTGATGGTGGTGGTGGCGGCGGTGGGGCACCGCCTCGCCAAGGTTACCAGCAGCAGCAACAGGACTCTCCGCGTCACCAGCAGCATGGCGGCGGTTACGGCGGGAGGCCCGAGTCGGAAATGTCGGGGCACAGCGGCGGCACCGGCCATTACCAACAGCAGCAGGCGCCGCCTTCCTCAGCGCCGCTGATGAGAGCGGAAAGAGGCGACATCAGCGAGGTTACTTTTGGTGGCATTTTTTTCAAAAAAATAATGAAAATTTGTTAAATATTTGAGTTTGCGCCACCGCCCGCACCGCCGGCCACCCAAGTGCGAAAGCGACAGGGCGTTTGCTCTATTTGGACCATCAACGTAGCGAACGGTGCGAAGGCGTACCTTTACGACGTGGACATTGAACGTCTGCCGAAGAAAAAGCGGAGCGGGGAATTGGACAAGGGCAAAAGCCTCGTGAAAGGGGCGGACGAGTGAGTTTGGCATTGGCACAACACAGATTGTGCTTTGAATAAGAATTCTGAAAATGAAACTCCCTCCCGCCCCACTTTAAGCGGTCAACGCGCGCTTCATCGTAATCTCTGCTTTGAGCTGATCACGGTATAATCCACAGTTGAGCATTAATGTGAGAAAAAAAAATTCTACCAAGATGGCGTACAAAAAGTCGCAAAACTTTGGAATGACCGGTTCGAATCAGTTGGTTTACGACAACAAGGCGTGCATGTTCACGTCATGTCCAATCAAGGATGTGCACATTGAGATCGAAAATCGTGAAGTTAACGACTTTGTGAAGGTGATAGGAACGAGATTTTTAAAAATTATTTTTAAAAAAGTACTTAAAAAAGACTTACTGTGGCGAGGGGCCCGATGTTCGCTTCAAGATTATCATCACGCGCAATCAGGCGTGCCCGGAGTTGTTGCTTAACGATTTTGAGCAGTACAAAAGTGGGGAGTCGGTGTTTCGCGAGAACCGTTTATTGCGAACGTTCTTCGAAATGGTAATTTTTTGTTTTGTTTTGTTTTCTTACAAAATGTGATTCATTGCATTTTAAGGCGCTGTCCCAATTCGCCTTAAACCGGTTTGATTTAAATGCCAATTTGTAAATAATCAAACAAAACATCCCATGACAGAGGAACGTATGTGAAAATCGGCGCGGGAAGATTGTTTGGTTAGTGAAAAAAAAAACTAATTTTTTTTTAAATTAAAAAATTCCTTTAAATTGTGAGATTTGTTAAGAGATAGACGAACCGCGTGATCCGAACTTGTTCCGCGAGAAGGTTGGCAATGGAATGATTTTGCGAGCCGGGTTGGCCAAGGGAGTCCGCGTGATTCGCAACGACGACAGAGTGCCAAAGGCGGCGGTGGTCTTGGACAGTGAGTTTTGGGGGTGGCCAAATGTCCCCCCCCCCCCAAATTTACTCCAATTTTTATTCAGCCAAAGTCGCGGCATTTTTTGAGTCGAAGAATTTGATGGATACCGTGTTGGACATTTTGCCGCGCCGCAACGGGGGACGCCCGAGGATGCGCGACTTTGGCCCCGCTGACTGGGCACATGTCGAGGGCACTCTCCGCGACGTCCGAGTTGAGGTTGGACTAAAAAATCCAATTCTTCTGGATGGGTTTTTGGTTTTATTACATTTTTTGAATGATTTTCGGCTCAGTGTGCGTCTGGGATTTAAATTTTTCAAAAGGGTGAATTCGTGAATAGAATATTCGGGTATTCCTTAAAAACGCAGTTAAGTTTAAAACTTTCCTTCCTTGGTCTACCAGATCAACTACAGTCGCACGCGCACCTTCGAGCTGGCCAAGCTGACGGATAAACCGTTGCGCGAACTGACCATCGATGTGGACGATGACGGTCGACCGCCCAAGCGAATGACCATTCCGGAGTTTTTCAAGTGGAAACATAACATCGAGCTGCAATATCCGGACATGCCGGGCGTTCAGCCAGTGAGTGTGAATGAAACCCCAAATGGGACAAGAATTTGGAGGAGTAAAATTTACCGGAAAAAAACATACAAAAATAAAATCGCTTTTTCTTTAGAATTACCCTGTCCCCGCTGGCAAAAAGGTCGAAGTTTTTCCGTTTGAAGTGCTCGAAGTGATGGAGGACCAGGTGAAGAGCCTAAAAACAAATCAAAATTTCAACAAATTTCCATTTGAGCGAGTTCCTCGTGAGAAAACTGATCCGATGCTGATGGATCAGCTGCTCAAATACAACTCGATGAAGCCGGATGATCGCATGAAACGCATTTGTGACAGAGCTCGTGCGCTCGGATTGTTCAACGATCAGAACCCAGTGCTGCAAGCATTTGGCATAAGCGTTGATCAGAAGTCGAATCGGGTCAGTTAAATTGCAATAACAATTATAATTAATACTATAGTAGTAGTAAATCAGTGATAACAAAAAAAAAACCTAAACACACAATTTGCAACAAACTATCTTAGATTATGATTGGAGTTCGTGCACTGCCCGAAGTTCGCTTCAATCGAAACAGAGTGTTACGTCCTGATCCACAAAAAGTGAGTACTTACTTGATCGTACATTTCATTCAAAATTGGCTTTAATAGTTACGAGATGACTCCTTTCAGAACAATCTAATTAAATATTCAAAAATCGGGTGGTATATATAATAGAGCGGGGACGAATGCAGTTTCGCGCTTGTAGGATCCGTGGGCCCATTTTTTTAAAAAGTTCTGGACAGATGGTGCTTAAGTCCGTCCCGGTCCCCATATTTAACTCTTCTTTAAATCAGAGAATTTTTTTTAAATCTCTGTTTAGGGCGATTGGCGACGTGACGCAAGCAGAGCGGAGTATTTAAAGACGTCGGAGTTGGTCAACTGGCTTGTTTTGTGTGCCCGCAACAAAATGGACATTGTGCAACAGTTCACGGAGCGATTGACCCGAATGGGCAGCGAAAAAGGCATTCCGATAGCAGAGCCGGAAATTGTGCCATTTAACAGTCCGGATGTGAGTGACACGTTTACACTTATTCATTTATTATACCAATGTGCAATCATTGTTTGGGTTCTGCGCGATAAGCACTAAAAATTCCTTTTTAGAATTACAGCAAATGATTTTTTGGGCAAAAATTGTGGTTAAAATAAGAGAGATAAATTCGAGTTTTGTACCAAGAATTCCGATCGCGAATGGATGACAATGTTCGAACGGTGCGCCAACCAGCGCATTCAGTTCATTATGTTGGTGGACGAAAAGCGACAGGATACGCACGGACTGCTCAAACTTTCGGAGGCAATTCACAAAGTGACCACGCAGCACGTGACGTTTGAGAAAGCGATGGTGAGTTTTGAGCACGCACAATCATTCTACAAAAGTTTGTAGCTGATCACCCGACCGATTTTTTCAAATTTGTTAATATGATCACATGCTTTCATCAAAAACACGATCATATAGATAGTAAGTACATTACTGTGTCTGCTTTATTTGGGTATTTTTGAGTTTGTCCCCCCCAATTGACAAAATTCAAGAAAATCCTCCCGTCCTAACCGGGTCTCTGTGTTGTGATTGGTGTTTAAACATTGTTCAATTCCACAAATTTAAGGATGTTGTGAGGAAAAACCAGCGTCAGACCTTGGAGAACATTCTGAACAAGTTGAACATGAAGAATTTTGGCCTCAATTACGTGCCGGTGATGGAACCGTCGGGAAGGCGATTTGTGCTTGAAAGTGGCAATGTGCTTGTGGTTGGTCAAGGCGTAGTTGAGAAACAGTAAATTCAAAGAAATCCCTTTCCAAAGATCGGATACGACGTTGCTCATCCCGGTGAATTACAAATTCAATAAAAAATACTATTAAATTATTGTCAAAAATTCAAAACAGCTCCGATGTCTGCACAAACTCGGCGCCAGTTAGCCTCCGCAGGCGAGTCACAACTGAGTTCGCTGGAGCCTTCGTGTGTTGGGGTGCGTTAAATACTATTTTTAAAGTGGCAAATTTAAATATAGTAATATTTAAATGATTTGCAGATTTGTGCCAACATGGCTACGGATCACAACAGTTTTGTTGGTGACTACTTTTTCCAAGGTAAGAGAGTTTTAATGGCATTTGAATCAATTATTGTAAATTCATTCACTCAGAATCCCGTCGTGAAGCTATCGATCAAGTTCAGGTCGGTCGATTCGGAGTTGTCAATGATCAGATCAGTCCATTTAAAAAAAACAAATTTAGTTGGCCGACCGAATGAAATGGATCCTTCACAACTTGGACAAACATCGACCCGGCAAAAGTCGTCCGGAACACATTATCATTATCCGCGACGGTCTTTCAGAGGGTCAATTTGCAATGGTTTGTTTTTGGTCGATGGGCTGGCTTGCTGGCAATTCTGAATGTGGCCCCTTTCAAGGCTTGCAAAGAGGAGCTGCGAGCACTGAAGGCGGGCTGCTATGAGTACGACCAACGATACACACCGAAGGTTGGTTGGTTGGTCGGTTGGTTGTTGCGCGATTTAGTGACACAATTTTTCTTTTTATTTAATTTTCTTGACAAATATCAATCCAAAAATTTTCGGCAATCAGTCAATGTTTCGTGGAATTGTTTGCTCCCTTTTCTTCAAAATCACTAGTAAAATTCGCAAATTGTGCAACGACGTCGCTCAACACTAAAAATAAAACCATTCATTCACGCGCAGTTTGTGATGATTGTGGGCACCAAGCGCCACTACAAGAAGTTCTTTGCCGAAGATGAGCACGACGGGGGACGTTCGTTCGCGCAGAATTTGGTGCCCGGCTCAGTCATTCAGGAGAAAGTGTGCCGAGCGGACATCACCGAATTGTGAGGGAAATAAATGATTTAAAGAAAATAGTAAAAAAAATAAAATTTTATTTTTCATGTTTTAGTTTCCTCCAACCTCACGCGCCCATCCAGGCAAATTTTGATTCATTTTCTAGCGGATTTGCTGAAGCAAAACACACAAAAAATGTTTTTTTATCGCTTCAGGGGACCGGAAAGCCGGTGGAGTATGCCGTTTTGGAGGACGAGATTGGCATGAGCATGGATGAGATGCAAGGCGTGATCATGGCATTGTCCTACTCCCATCAAGTGCGTTCACTAATGGCTATATAATGCTTTTTATAACAACAAATAAAATTAGGGGGCTGCATATTTGTATAATTAGAACAACTCCCAAGCCTCAAAAGGCATCAAAATTGAACATTTTCAACGTCTCTCAGATTGTCAACGTGGCCGTCAGCATGCCGGAGCCGGTCTATCAGGCGCATGAGCTGGCAAAACGGGGAAACAACAATTTTAAGACGCTGAAGTAAAACACCACAATAATTTTTGCTCTTTTTTGAGAATTTTATTTAAAAATTTGAAGGCGTTTCAAACCGGAGCAAGTGCCAAAGCGGGACAGACAAATTGCCGCGAAAGGCGGCAAGCGACAGACAATTTCCCTCGTTGACTACCAAGCGGTGACCAGCCTGGTAAGTTTGGGGGAAAATGGAGCACTTTCCCCGTTAAACAGACCCCCCCCCCCCCCCCTCTGATCTTTCTTCTATTCCATTTTCATTGTTTTAGAAATTTAGAAGAGAATTTTTTTTAGTCTTACCCAACAACAAATTGTTTTTGCTATTTATTTTCCTGTTTTTAAATGCCATTGAAATTGTTGGTTTTGCTTGGGGGAAGAAAATGACTTGACCCTTAGGGTGGTTGGTATTAATGCAAATTTGAAATTAACCGATTTTTTGCTCTATTTATTTCAGCTTTCTTATTGGGGCGATGGCACCAGCAAACTGTCGCATCGTTTTACGGCTTAAGGAGATGGAAAAGAAAGAAAGACTTTTGGATAATTTGTATCCAACCACGACAATAAAATAAATACTCTTAATTGATTTGCAGACACTTAATGTGTTAAATTATTTGTGCTACCTATATACGTCTTAATTATGTAATTGTCCTTAACAAGTGACAAAGTTTTCACTCATTTGTGAAATTTCATTAAAGATAAAGAAGAGGTGCAAAAAATATTGGCGGAAAGTTTAAAAAACAAAAAGAAAATAAACTAAATTAGGGAGCGGATTTTTGGGCATTTAAAAGGTAAAATATAGGCAATAAAAATCTCAAAAATCCAAAATAGTCTTTAAAAATTCACCCAATTTCTTAGCCAGGTTACGCTTCAATTAAATAAAGATTCATAAATCCGAAATGTACAATTTTCTGTTCTTGCTTCAAATCGGTTTCCGCCAGAACATTTTTACGGATTCGTCCGTTAGGCTTAGAGAGGAGACGAGTCGAAAGGATTACAATTTGTCCAATTTCGAGAACTACGCGTATTCCGAAATTTTTCCTAGCCCATGATGCTTGTCTGATCTGCTAAGAATCCTCCGATCATCATCATCCTGCTGATTGCTGGCTGCACAAGCTCCGACTGATCATTCTCTTTATACGCTTTCAATTCGGGGATTTAATAAATCGTTGTCAGCTGTTGCTGCTGCTGCTGTTTTCGATGATTGCCGAAGCGATTGAGAGAAGGAGAGGCCAAATCGGTGCCGCCATAAATAAACAGAAGCCTTTCTTTCTTTCTTTCTCCTCTTCAAACGTCGTTTCCGTCCAAATGGCAGAAGAAGAAGCAACAGCAACCACTGACGTGGTTCAACACCAGCAGCAGCAATGCAACAAACCGTTCTGTGCAGTTTATGCGGTCGAAAATGGTCATCAGCAGAACAAATTTGCAACTCGTCGAAGGGGAGGAGGAGGAGGACGATCGGACAACATTCACTTTCAATATGATCAGAACAGCTATTTGAGTGTGAGTCGAACACGGCACATATTTGGAAGCGCCGGCGGAGATGAACGGTCAGCACATGATGGAGTTGGGGCAGAGGAAGAGCAGCAGGACAACGAAATGGAGGCAGCTACAGCGAGTTGGCACCAAACCAACCATGGTTGGTTGGTTGGTTGGTCAGCAAAGCCACCATATTGTTAAGAAACAAATTATGTTTCCCATAAGAGGGGGCTAAGAATGGTCAAGAAGTGTTATGAAGGGGGAAGAGGGTGCTTTACCGTGCTCGCCTTCCCACGGGGACACGATTCCCGGCAAAACCCGACACGATTCCGGCAAAACCCGGCACGATTCTCGGCAAAACCCGGCACGGAACCCTAAACCCGGCAATAACGATTTACAGGGCAAAATGGCATTTCTGGGTTGTGTGCACTAGGGATGTTCGAGACTTAAAATTTACCGAGAAATGACCCCGAGACTCGAGACCGAGACTCTCGAACATCCCTAGTATGCACCCAGTCAAATTTAAGGGAATTCCAGATTTTTTGTTTTAAAACATGTTCGAAATAGTCGTCCTGGGGTCATTCGTGAATATTTTATATTCCATTTTGAAACCCAACGAACACATTGCCAAAGGTGATGAACAGCAGCGAAGGCTCGAGAGTTTGTCGCCGTTCTTTGTACGGACGGGGCTGACGCATTGCCAACACACCGACTGGGACTTGCTTAGGGAAGTGCGAGTGCGGGAGCTAACCGAAGTCCGTTTAAAAACCCCCGTTAAAAATTATTCAAATAAGTATTCAAATAAGAATTCAACAAAATTGATGCAATGTTTCAGGATAAGCACAAAATTGGAAAATCTCCTAATTTGTTTTATTTACCCATTTAAAAAAGGTTCGTCAGCGCGTCACACTGATGGAAAATACGATGAGATGGTAAATCCTAAGCACTTTTATTTTAATGATTAAGAGAAAATAGGCGATAAAACGAAAATATGTGAAAATCAAAAAACGCCAACTGTCAAAAGCATCTGATTACAATCTATTAATTGTTAAAGGGTTATCGAGAATTCTGTTTTTGTTTTAAAATTCCCGGCCCAATCCCGAAAGTCCCCTAAAAATGGTCGGCCACTCAATTTGTTAAAAAAAAAAGAAGAGACCAAAGATTAATCCCGCGGGATTGAAGATTCTGGGCCGGGATGGATTAATCCCGCGGGATTGAAGATTCTCGGCCGGGATCCCGACCAAATCCCGATCAATCCCTTCAAAAAAAGTCTCGGTCGTTCCCGGTGTCGGGATCCCGAAATCAATCCCGCGGAATGCCAAGAAAATCTTGACGGGATGCCGATCTCGTCCGGTCTCTAATTTGAATGCCGAAGCAATTTCTGTTCTTTCAGGTGGCTCTCCGCAGCGGAACAATGGCGCGAAAAGTGGTTGAAGGTGAAAAATGAGCGAAGTCGGCTCAGAGAGGAAAATTTGCGGCTGCGAAAAGCGTTGTCGAATGCCAAGGCACGTCGCGTCGCTTTTTGTTGCAACAATTTTACGTTGAAATGTACAGGTCGAACTGCACGGCCTGAAGAGCAGCGACAGAAGCATTGTTGCCCAGTCGCCGAAAGGCATTTGTTGTGCTGAAACGCGTTGCCGTCCGTCGCCGCCGGCGACGACGACGAAAACTGTCGTCGTTGTCCCCCCAATGTGCGAGAAAATAGTGGACAAAGAGAACAACGACTGCACTAGCAGCAGCAGCAACAGCTCGAAAAGGAGAAGAAGACGGTCGTCGTCGGTTTAACAAAATTTTGGAAATCCTTGAACATTGTGCAAATTTGAACGTTTCCATAGAATAAACAGCAATTTCTCTTTGTTCGTTGAATGGATGTACTGCTTGCCATCGATGGGCTTTTTAGTCCCACGCCAACAGCCCCTCAAGGGCCTCCGACATGCGCAAAACCACATCTTTAATGCGCTAAATTTTCTCATTTTCTTTTTGTATTCGATCAGCAGAGATGTTTCGGACGTTCTTTGGCCTCTCAATGGCTAAATCTCTGCGTCGAAGCACTTCTTTAGCCTCTCTGTTTAATTTAAGACGGGGATCTGCACAAAAAAAACCATGACCAATTCTAATTGCGAGTTTCAGAATATGCAATTTTCTTTTTATGAATATACAAAAAAATCGAAATGAAATTAACCAACTCAATTTACGTCAATGTGAATGAATTAGGTTATGTAATCCAATATTACGTTGCCAAGCAAAAAATAATGTCTTTGTTACAATGCCAAACATTCGGACACATTAGTCGCCATTTGAGCTTTTTCTTCGAACACTATCAAGACAACTGACAGCGTTCACCGAATGTGCCTTTCTGCACTTCGTTGGTGGGACTCAAATCACTTCCAACTTCTTCCGGACGATCTTTCTGTTTGCATTCTTCCGGATGTCCTCCTACACAATGTCCATCCATCGTCGTCGACGTCGTCGTCGTCGTCGTCGTCGTGTTGTTCGTCCCCTCGGCTTCTTCCACCTTGGCCTGCTCGTGCATCGCATTTGCCCGGCCAGATGGGTCCTCGTTCTTTTGCCATTTCGGCACCCATTTCAGCACCGTTTGGGTTGCCGAATTGCTCGGGAAATGTTTGTGGAATATTTTGCGGACAAAAAAGGCCTCTTTCGTCGCGGGCGTGTTGTGGGGGAAAATGGCCGATGCGTTTGCCATCTGTACAATTAAAAACAAAATCATGAAATGATAAAGCATCAAAGTTCAAAACTTGAAATGCCATTCTTCACCTCTTCGTCGCTGATCTGTGCCGAGCAGTGGTCGATCAGTTCGTCAATCCAGCCATAGCCCACCCCATCCGAGAACTGTTCCTTCTGACGCCAAAGGATCTCATCGGGCAGGAACGGGTCGTCCTGAAGAACGCAAGCGCCCAAATTGTGTTAATCGTACAGATCGGACTTGAGGTCCGATCGAGAATCTCGATAAATCTCGTATCTCAAAAAATCTTGAAAAAAAACGATCGAGAATCGTTCGAGATCACTGAAATTTCGAAAGAATCTTGAAAAATCTCAGTAAACATTGTTTGATCGAGATTTCGATCGAGAATCTCGATCGGTCCGATCTCTAGTTAATCGTTTGAGTACCAACTTTGTCCTCAAAAGCTTTGCGCAAAATCCACTTTTCCATGGGCCGCTCCGTTTTGCCCGGCTCCATTTTTGGACGTTTGTGCGCTGGTGCGATGCTCATTGCCAGTGCCAAAAATTGTTTGTCGAGAAACGGCACGCGAACCTCCAAAGAATTTGCCATTGTCGACTTGTCCGCCCGCAGGCAGTCCGCGGTGGAGAGCCGGTTCACCCGACGAATGGTTTCCTATAAAGAATGGAAACCGCCGATGGATTTGATCACTCTTTGCTAGGGTTGGACAAAACCGGATATTATCCGAGTCCCCCGGATAGCTCAAAAACACCCGGATATCCGCCCGGATACCAGGTAATTTGGCTGGGTTGATCCAAGACCCGGATAATTCTACCCGAAAAATTTCCAAAAATACCTGGATACCGGTCCCGGGTTTGTCCAACCCTACTCTCTGCCCTTCACCAATTCCGTTCTGTGTCTCAAGAAGTTGCTGGTTTCAGATCAAACCAAAAAATGTCTGTTTCTAATAACTAAAATGCCCGATTCGGTAACTGAAGTGCCCGATTTGATTCAAAGAATTGCCAGAAACCAAATACCCCCTGAGTGCCGGTCGAACCGAGAAATGGCACTTTTAAAAAACAAAACCTTTTGGAATTCGGCATCGTCCGGTGCGTTATGGAAGCTGAAAGATTAAAATCGTTATTTTTTAGTCGTTTTTGTCTTACTAAAGGTATCCGCCAAAGATTTCGTCGGCACCTTCGCCAGACAGCACAACTTTGATTCCCATTTTTGATATATGGCGGGACAAGAAGTACATTGGCGTGGATGCTCGAATTGAGGTCACGTCTATTATATTCAAAAAAAATTAAATTTAAATTAAAAAAAAGATTGCGATTAGACCGTAAGTCTCCAAGTGCCAGATCAGTTGAGTGATCACTTCGATGCCCTCCTGAACGCTGAAATAGCACTCGTGATGCTGCGTGCCAAGAAAGTGCGCGATCTTTCGTGCCGCCACTGCGTCCGGCGCTTCGCGATCCAGTCCGATGGAGAAGGAGCGTAGCGGGTGATCAGATCCGCGCAGGGCACGTGCAGCGATGGTGCTGATCAGTGACGAGTCGAGGCCGCCTGACAACAAAACGCCGATCGGCGCGTCACTCATCAGCCGCTTCTCTGTGGCCGCGATCAGACAGTGCCGTAGGGCGAGCAAATCGGCAGGGCCCGTGGCCATCTCCCAGCGAAACCAATCGGGCTGAATTCGTAGGCTTTAATAGCAAAATCCGATTTGTTCAAAGTAGGGTTCCTCCCCGACCCCTCGGGGGCGGGAAAGTCGGGGGCGGGGACGAAAACCCCCGACCAAAAAAGTCGGGGTTCGGGGGATTTTCCCAGCAAAAACCCCGAAAAATTCACAAAAAGTCGGGGGTTTTCCCAGCAAAAACCCCGAAAAATTCACAAAAGTCGGGGGTTTCCTAGCAAAAACCCCGAAAAATTCAAAAAAGTCGGGGTTCGGGGACGGGGAGTAACCCAAGTTCAAAGAATTGTTGCAAAGAAAGACACCTCATAATAACGGACAAGGCCCAGCCGCGGCGTGTAGAAATGACCCGGTGGAAAGGCGGCCATTTCAACGCACGAATCTTCGATCACTTTCATTTCGCTGCTAAACTTTGCATTTAGTGTAAAATCAATTTGATCACTTTAAATCATTTTGAATTAAATTTTTATTCATTTTTATTTTTGTTATTCCCTTTTGGCTTTTGACAATGATCATTGGTCTTTCTTTGTCCACCCGAAAAGCATATGAATTCCCTCTCCAATTACGCATTCTTATTCTGTCCATTAGGGCCGCCAAACTTTCCCCAAAGTCAGCCCAGGGGATCTGATTAATCAATGGCCGTTCCGATCAATCAATCACTTTTGGCAATTGCCGTATTTTCTCGTCCGATAATTTTTGATCCCTCCCAATCCATCGGCTTAAGTAGATTGAACTAAAAAAGTTTCCAAAATTTGTTGTTTACAAATTTAGCCGATTTTTTCTAATCGAATTTTGATCTACAAAACCAGCCTAACCTGAACAGCTTTCGCCCCCCGGCGTCCGTGCCCCAATAGAGCGGCTTTACGCCGATCGGATCCCGCGCGGCCATAAACTCGTCCCCGTAAATGACGGCAAACGCAAAAACGCCATCCAATGCCAAGCACAGCTCATGCTCAAACTCCGGCTGATCATGCATTTTTTCATACAATCTTTGAATATTGAAAAATATTTTTTTAAACAAAAATTACAAATTTTCTTTATGCTTTTTACTTGAGAATTGCCTCGGAATCGCATGTTGTCGAGAAGCATAATTCAGCCAAAGGACCGTCCCGAATAAAGCGCCAATTGTAAATTTCGCCGTTGTGAATGACCTTTTGGAAATGCATTATTTTATTTTAAAATTAAAAATTACATTTGATTTATATGGGATTTAATATTACAAAGGTTCCGCGCTTCTTCTGATTTCTATAAATTTAGTAACAACAAAAACAACTTTTTTATAACATTTGCTCATTTTTTTCCCTTTAAATATTTAATTAAAATGTTTTTGTTTTTTGACTTTGACTCCCACCTGATGCTCTTCGGTGGTGCCCCTCAGGGGCTGAACACAGCTCAAGTCCATGATGGCCAGTCGTTCATGGGCCAAGATGTTCCCATTGCCCGGATGCTGGTATAGGCCATGAAAATCGGGGCCTATGCAAAAAATTCTTGCGATAATTTTTATAAAATTTAAATTTTTTTCAAAAACTTTGCGTACCTCTGTGTCGCTGTCGTGCCGAAAGTTCCTGCGCGCGTGTGACGCTGAATTTGGCACAACCTTCGGGATGATAAATGGCAAAAATTCCGCACATTTTGTGAATAAAATAATAATTGGAGAGAGTCTCTGGTGCGTATTTATATGCTAAAGCAATTTAAACAAAAAAAATGTTTATTTGCTTAACTGGTTATGCGCTTTCATGACAGATAAATAATATTTTTTTTTCAGAGAATTAAGCGAATTATAATTATAATTCAACGGGGGAAGGAAGGCCAAAATTCAACGGTTGGGGCGGCGTGTAAAAAATGAGAATAAAATGAATTGCATTGCATCACCCGCCGCCGCCCCCTCCCAAAATAGTCAGAGTCCCTTCCCTTCAGTGTGGCGCCGGAGGGGGGGGGGGGTGATCAGTTGTGAGTGATCGGCAAAAAAATTAAATTTTGAGAATATGAAAAATGGGAAAAAATAAAGAAATAAGAATTACGGGTAATCTATCTATTTATGTATGTATGTATCTGGCTACAAAAGAATAAATATAGAGAGCCCCCAATGAATGAATGACACACACTGATCAGTTGACTGATCAAATTGACTGATCAAAACATCGGAGTTTTGGTCTTGGCTGTTTGTTTGCAAAACAAAATCCAAAAATAATAATAATAATAGTGACGGATCAATGAATGAACACAATGATCGGAGGGGGGGGGGGTTGGGGGGGGGAGGGGTCGTCGTTTGGTCCGCAACGAACGAACGGAACGAAAATTTTGCTGCTGCAGCAGTGGAACATTTGGAAGAGAATGCACAAAGATTAGATAACTAACGCTCTCTACTAAATTGTTTTTTTTTTGCTGGAGAAAATTGTATATTTTTATCGATTCAATTCAAAAATTCCATTTAAAAGATTATGAATCATTAATTAATTACCTAATTAATTATACATTAGGAAATTAAAAAAATACATTAATTTATTTACATAATAACAATTAATAAACACAAATAATAATAAGCGCCGTAATTTTATTATAAATAATAATTTTATCAATGAGAAACTATACGAGAACAAAAAGTTATTTGATTTTTGTTTTAAATTGCTTCTCCGAGGAACACTGATCACTTCCCCACCAATCCGTCAGATCAGTCGAAGTTCGCTTAACCAAATGACAACGAACAGAACGAAAAGCATCGACGCCGGCACAAAAGCCGTGGCGTACAGACAGTTACGCAGTCGGCGAGCTTAATTAATTAATTAATTACAATGTTTTTTGTTTGCTTTTGTGCTTATTTCTTCTAATTTTGTTGGCTGATCAATCAATTTTTGTGATTCATAAAAATGAGCGCGCAAAATTGTTTTTGTTACCTAGATCAAACAAGAAATTAGGAAAACTAATGGGGCAAAGTAAAAAAAAAATGAAAAATATAAATCAAGTTTTTTAATAATTTTGGATTTTTAATTTATCTTTTTTTGTTTGTTTTATAACGCAGAAAGTTTACTGAATTTCCATTCTAGTAAAAAATATTAAATACGGACGGATTGACTTGACCACAATGCTTTTAAATTTTATATTTAAAATTTGCATAATTTATGCCTATTAATTAATTAATGTTTTATACGCCACTCACTTTCAACCGTCTCAATAGCACAACAAAAGCAGCTGATCTGTTGCTGATTAGGCGCCCGATTGTCCAGCGTCGTCCTCGGCACGGTGTTGGCGGCTAAGACCTTTTTGATGCTTTTCGGCGACGAATGATTAATCACCACCACCGGAAAGTGCCGGCGGTCGTTCTTTCCGGCACTTACGCTCTGCCAGCTGATCGATTTTTTGTTTTGTTGTTTTTAGTTAGACTTATTTAAATTTTATTATTAAAAGTTCAATTTTTATTTATTTGTTTTCCTTTACAACCTGCGAAAAAAGTCCGCGTCTTCTGAAGGCGCACCGCCACAAACCGTTGACGGTGACGGCATTCAATCGTTTAAAAAGAAAGAAATCGTTTGGAAAAATATTGTTTTTTTGAATTTAATTTGCAAATTGTGAACAATTAATTCTCTATTTTTAATATTATTTTATTTTCATTTTTATTTATTCAAATACAATGACGACAAAGCTGCTGTTGCTGTTGCATTTTACTTATGGTTGGTGTTCACGCTGAAGTTGAAGTGGTCGGCGTCGTGCTGCTTTATGCGAAAGAACCACCAAAAATGTTACGTATTATTATTATTTTGCTTCTCAATTGGACTCATCGCGCACTGATCAGATCATTATTTTTGAGGGTGTTTATGGCGATGAGCCTTCCCCCCCCCCCCCCCCTCTTTTTGTGTTGGAGATTTTTGGAGAAAGATGGAACGTCATGATGAGGGCGGGCGGGTGGAGGGATTGATTGATGGTAATTACATAATTAGGGGGAGCGCATTTTTAGTCACTAAAATGGTCGAAAAATAAGGTTAAAATAAATAAATAAATAAAGTAATTTTATAATTTCCAAAAGGTAGGTCTGACAAATAGCAAAGTAGATACTAAAAACTAGAGCCCGGACTTGAGCTTCGAGCGAGATCTCGTGTCGAGATTCTCGAAAAAATCTCGGTCTCGAAAAATCTCGTGAAGCTCTATAATAATTATGAAAATGTTGAAATCTCTTTTCAAATTACCCTTCGAAGAAAATATTTACGATTCTTTTGGTAATTAAAATACCATTACAACTTTTATTTTTTTGAAAATTCTTGCAAATAAATTCAAAAACTGACACTGATAACAAAATCAATGTAACGTTTACATTTTTAGGTAATCATTTACAATTTAATCCTTCAATTTTCATTTTTAATATACAGAAAATTTAGTTTTAAAATTTTTTTAGATATTTTTAAATGATTAATGCCGAGGACCAAAAGCACGCGGTGTTGCGAAATGCTGTGGCATTTTTGATTTTTGGCTTGTCCAACAATTTGCATGTGCCACTGATGATCAGTGCGTCTGAGGACATAATCAAAATGCAAAACGATTGCCATAACTGTCCGCCGAACATTGTCGGCAACTCTTTGGCAAAAAATTTGACTTTGAATTGCTTAGTAAGTACTTACCTACTTCATTAACATATAATTTATATTATATTATTAACTAATTAATTACCTAAATGCATTACAATTTTAAGCCCGATCTTGGCAAGCCGCGTTGTGAAAGAATGATGTCAACCGGTGCCGTGCTGTTGGCTGATTTTCTGCCGTCACTTACAATTAAACTCACCGTTGTTTTCTTTATGAATCGCATTCCATTTAGGTATTCAACTATTAATTTAAATATTATACATATATATGTCAGCGTATTATTTGTATATTAGGATTATTCGAATAATCCTTGTATTATTTGAAAATGTTTAAATAATACGAGGAGTTGCTAGTATTATTTGAATACTTTTTTCACAAAATTGAATTTTAGTAAAATTCGATTTTTATTAAGTATAAAAGTCGAAGTTACTGAGTTTAAAAAATAATTTTTTATTCAAATACATAGACTAGGTAACTCCTATTATTATTATTATTTGGATATTTTCAAAGAATACTAGGATTATTCAAATTATTCTAATATTCAAATACTATATATAATACGCGGTCATATGTAGGTATATAAATTTTGTTTTATTTCATTTTAGTTTTCGCCATTTTTTGGTTTGCTCGCTTCAGGCAACAAGTTTTATTCTGGTTGGCATTAGCACATCAATTCAAATGTCCATGCTTGGCGTTGTGCTTGGCTCTGCCGGCGCGGGATTTGGTGAAATTTGTTTTTTGGCACTGAGCTCGTATTATGACAGGTACCTTCTACATGATAAGTGGGGAGAGCAATTTAGGCACTAATACCGTATTTTTCCTATTAGTAACCCATGGGTTACTATTGTTCAAACCCCCCTCGAGGGGGGCTTACAATTAGAGAGTGGGTTTCAAATGGAGAGTGGGTTTCTATTTTTCAATGTATTTTTTTGAAAATTATTTACATAATTCAAATTTTTATTAGTATATTTTTTGAACCAAAATAAATTTCTCTAATGTAAAAAGCATCACAACAATATTTTTTTTCCTAAAATTCATAATTCCACTGATCCATCACTAACAAATCCGTTTTCTTCGTCTTGCTCCAAATCAACTTCCTCAAACAGTCCTGCAATCCCTTCCGCCAAAATATCAAATTCGGCCATTTCACGTGCCTGTTGCAAACGAATCATCCCATTTGGAACCGGTCCATCCTCTTTGAAGCAATGAATTTCTCCATCTTCAGAGCCGTCAAACGCATTGGTTATGCCACACGTCTAAATTGATGAAATTGTTGGGAAATATACCAAATTTTTGAAAGTTACTTTAAATGATTTTGAATGATTACACGCGCGCTGTGTCCGGATCCATACAATCATTTGGTTATCGAACTCTTTGTCGCGAAGATGCCGTCCAGCACCGTCAAGTCTCAGTCGCTTTCCAGATTTTGATTCCCTGAAGTTGTAACTTATTTTTCACAAATGACAATCAATCTACCGCAAAGAGATGAGTTTTTGCTTTTGCTTTTGCCATTCTCTGATGTTCTGACGATCTATTTTAAACTTCCGACTTGCTTCTTTAATTGAATGGGATTTGATGAAGTCGAGGACTTCTAATTTTTCGTCGATTGTAAAAATGCGACGTTTTTTTGAGATATCACGCTGTTGTACTAACTCAGAATCTTCGTCACTCATTTTTCTATTAGTAAAACACAAATTTTAACGTAGGTAAATAGTAATGGCGAAAAATAGAAAATATGTAGGACCTTAGGTAGGTAGACAATTTTAAAAGTTCACGGCTTGGGAGGGGGGGGGGTTACAATTAGAGAGGGGGTTTCAAATGGAGAGTGGGTTACTATTGTTCAAACCCCCTCGAGGGGGGGTTACAATTAGAGAGTGGGTTTCAAATAGAGAGTGGGTTACTAATAGGAAAAATACGGTAGTTAGGGCCAGGCTCGAAAAACACCGGGCAAAAAGGCCACGAGCAGAATGCCGGAGCCGGAATCTCGTTAAAAATCACTTCTTCTGGTAGCCTAAAAACCCCGGGATACGGGGCGCAGATTCCGTAAGATCGGCTGTATTCTTCTTAAGGAATTTTTCAAAAAATGGCAAAATATTGCCAAAGAAATATAAATTTTTTTTTTGGAAATTTGCAAACATGCCGAACCTGGACAATTCAGTTCCAACACAACTTAGTGACATTGATCATACACTGATCACACCATTTTCAAAAGATTTATAAAAAGTTAAAATGATCATTTTAGATCGATGGTTTTGGCATGGGCTTTGGGCACTGGAGCGTCAGGAATAGTCGGTTCTGGTGCTTATGCTGTACTAACGGAGCCAAAATTGCTCGGCATGTCTCCCCAAAATGCCATTCTGCTCATATTAATTGTTCCAGCTGTGTATTTTCTATCGTACTTTTTTTTAAACCCTCTAAAGTTGTAGTTCATAATGGTAAAAATTTTTAAAATGATTTCATCCATTAAATTTAATTAATGTTTTTTGATTATCCGAATTATAAATTTGGTAAATTTCAGTTAAAATTATTTTAAGTTTAAATTCTTTACCATTTTCAGTTATTGGACCATTTTAATGCACTCTCCGCAAGTGCACAGAGCGCAGCTGTTGAATCCGTCCTCGTGGATTGTGCCGGCAATAAAAGCCGGCGGCAAAATCAATCGTTGCGATGACGTCACTTCGGACTTGAAAAATGTTGGCAGCGGAACGCATGAATTCACTTTTGTGCAAAAGCTCAAAATGATAAAGGCAAAAAATGCAATTAAAACCCAAATTATTTTTATTTTGCTTTTCAGCCCCTTCTCCGCTACATGATCCCGATTTGCGTTGTGTACATTATAGACTTTTTGATCAATTCTGGATTGGTAAATGAATGAATGAATTGCATTGAGTCGTTTGGAACTCTCTAAACTGACAAATGAGCCACCGGTTTCCTCCGATTCTTAGCTTTCTCGATCCCTAAAAACAATTTTAAAAAGTTACATAATTACTTAATTGGAGCTCGCTGAACTGTGCCACCGGTTTCCTCCGACTTTACTTAGCTTTCTCAATCCCTAAAAACAATTTTAAAAAGTTACATAATTACTTAATTGGAGCTCTCTGAACTGTGCCACCGGTTTCCTCCGACTTTACTTAGCTTTCTCAATCCCTAAAAACCATTTTAAAAAGTTACATAACTAATTACCTAATTGAAATTGTAAACAATAAGTTTTATATTTAATAAATTTAATTTGTTGTTTTCCATTCCCTTCAGCTCCAACACGTCAAATTCGATTGTGGCCACAGCTTTTACTTGTCTTTGCCCAGCCAATTTCGTTGGTTTCAAACGTTCCGTGTGCTCGGCCTTTTCCTGGCTCGGCTGAGTGCCCTTTTTATCGAAATGCCATCATTCGTTTTATATTTACTCCCTTTTCTTCAGGTCTCTCTTTTTTACACAAATTATGGCGCATTTGAATCCGCGAAAATTCTTTTTTGAGCATCAATTTTTCATTAATTTAATGCAAATTTTAACATTAAGCTGATCAATCTGATCATCTTCTACAGTCAGGCGCTATTCCAAATCATCTCGCATATAATTTTGATTTTTGCAATTATTTTTGTGGAAGGAATGATCGGCGGCGAATGTTACACCTTTTTCGGCAAGATACACAAAAAGGTAAAGCAATTTTCAAATAATTTAATTTTTAAAATTTCAAAAGATTTTTGGGGAGCATTTTTCCAAAATCAACCGGTTTCTGAGTTTGTTGGGACGGGGAACTGACCCTAATGGATTTTGTTTGAATAACAAAAATTTTTTGACGAGTCGGGTAATAAAAACAAACACAAATTTGATTTAGTTAAATTGCATTTTGAACTTTAAGGCTTCACCAGAGGTCAAGGAGTTCAGCATGTCCGTTATCTCATTGGGCAACACGGTTGGCACCACAATGGCCGCATTTCTTTCAATTTTGGCGCACAAACACATTTGCAATCTGTACCCGACCCTTTTCCCGTAAAAAACGGACGAACGGACGCTAATTTTGCATTTAAAGAAAATAGGGAAATGATCACAAACATTTGTATAGAAAGAATTGGACAATTATTATGTTTAATAATAAAATGTTTTTATTTAATTGTTGTAATACATCGATTTTTTGTTCGTCCAATATTTGCAAATCCATCGGCAAAGCAAGAAAAGCGCCTTACTAAGCCCTTGAAGAAGTTGGTCTTCTGAGGGGAAAAGTTAATTAATAATTAAGTATTTCAATAAAAATTAAATATTAAATAAAACAGCCCAATAAAAATTAATAAACTGTAAGTTATTTAGCAAAACTGATGCTAATATTAAAGAATATTTAAATAACAAACAACCATTATTTTGTTCGGGGTTCTTCCGTCGGCTGGTCAAGTGCCAAACTGTCCAAAATTGAGTCCCAGTCGGGCCAAAAGCGTTGTTTCATGCGCTTCACAAATGCCATCAAATTCGGCAAATTTTTCTCTAACATCGGTTTGATCGCTTTGGAATGGAGCGGCACGTCCGTAAACTGCACCAAATGCCCAAATAAAGTTGCATCGAGCTGTCAAAAGGTTCAAATAATTGGCACAATTTTGAATTTTGGCATACTGTTGTTGGGTGTTCGCCAAACAAAAAGTGCTTGTCGCCGAGAAATCTATGACATATTGTTATTTTAATACTTAAAGATGTTAATTAATAAAAAACAAATTTTAATTAGTTTAATCATTTTTAGCTATGTATATTTATTATGATTTTATTTTAAAAAATTATAAAATTCTTTTACGTTGACAGGGCAATTAAATCTTTTTTGGCAATTTCCTCAACTTCCGTCTCAGAATGACGGCCATAGCCTTGTGCCATCACAACGCTTTTCAGCTAAAGCCACAAAAATTTTAATTTTTTTTTCAAATTTTGAGACGACTGACAAAGCCTTGAAATTTTTTGACTTTGAACTTCTGGAAAAGGAACTTTTGAAGGCCTCTCAAGTGCACGGCCCAACCATTTTCGGTGGCTATCCAGCCAATGTCAATGCTTCGGTCGTATTGAAGGCATCTGAAAAAGGCAAATTTTTTAATTTTATCGAATTCCGAAAGTGTCGAAACTCGAGCGGACCGGTCGAGATTCTCGATCAAAATCTCGATCGGATCTCAAGTCCGTTCTCTAATCCAAACCATCCGATAAGCATAAAATTCCACCTGAAAAGTGACTCTTCGATGAGTACGGTGAACGAACGGCACAATGCGCGTTCGTATGTGCTGAGGCGCGAGTCAATTGGCAATTTGAAATTTGTGCGCAAATGGTCCATCACCAAATTTGAGTCGGCAAATTGACGCCCGTTCAGCTCAATGAACGGAATTTGGCCTTTGGATGATGTCTTTTTGAATTCGTTGTCCACATTCTGAAAATTGCTTCAATCGCTCAGATCAGATCAGATCATTGAATGTCGCATTTTGCCATTATTCGTTTTGTTATTTCATTCAAAATTTTATTTGGAGTAGATCATAAGGAAATAGAACCTACTCCGAACATCAATATATTGTTTGATTTTAAAATTAAACAATTGTTAACGTTTTTTCGTCAATTAATAAGCAGAAATAAAATAAAATATTATATATATATATACAATATATATAAAATTAATTATACAATTTTACACGATATTTTAGCCCATATAAGCAGAATAAAACAAATATTATAATATATATATTATAATTAATTATACAATTTTACGCGATATTTTAGCCCATTAATGCGCAGCCAAGTTTCCAACTTTAACGCAAACGGTGATGGACTTGGCACAATGTGAGTGCGAGGAAATTGCACCAAATAGACGACATCCGGCTTCCAATCACGAACGATCAACGCTCGCGGCGATGCTTTCATTTTCACTTTATAAAGCAAAAATGTTTATTAAAAGGGAATATTTGTACTATACTAGATGAGTGTTTGCTGATAAACTTTGTTTTTAAATAATTCGCTTAAATAAATTTAAAAA
Source organism: Globodera rostochiensis (assembly GCA_018350325.1). NCBI lineage: Eukaryota > Metazoa > Nematoda > Chromadorea > Rhabditida > Heteroderidae > Globodera > Globodera rostochiensis. The sequence continues at coordinate 161,209 of JAEVLN010000010.1, forward strand.
CAATCCAATTTTCATTTGTTTCTGACATTAACAACAATTCGCATTCAGCAGGGTTTATTTTGTTGAATTTAAAATGAGACGACCGATTGGCAAATTCAAAATTTTGTTTCCCAAGTGCGGTGGGGTGTTGGTGAGGTAAATGGGAGGGGGGGGAAGGTTGTTGAAGGATCACAAATTGGAGAAGGAATGGGACGGAGAGGCGGGCAAAAACAGGTTATTTTTTATTTTCCAATTTCATTCAAAAATTCGAACTTTTCACGTCCCCAAAATCCCATCAAAATGATGGCCAATTGCGGGTAATGATGGCAAAACAGGCGAAGAAAGAATAATGAATACGAACAGACAGAGACAATGGTCGCCGCCAATATTCCGTGTAATATTCGACAGAAATTATAAATAATTCAAAATAAAAATTAAATATTGTTTCTTGACACAACTAAAAAATTGCAAATTTTGAGTCTGCCCCCGGGCCGCCAAAAATTTCGGTTTAATCAGACGATACAACACATTAAAAACACACACACATCAGTTTTTGAACTAGGGTTTTAATTAAAATACAGCAAATTTTTGATTGCTTTAATTTTCTTAACATTAGAATGCCAATTTTGTAAACATTTTCCCGGCGGCGCCTTAAAATTCACGAGATTCCTTATGTTTGAGAGGGCACTTTGATAGAAAATGGCCGTGGAATTCAAAAATTATAGTGGAATTTTATGTATTTATTATAAATTAAATCAATTTTATCTATTTGAACAATTAAAAAAGCCTCAGGGATGTAACCGGATTCCTGACTTTTTGGCAAAAAATATCTGGAATTATGGGTCCTGGACGACTGAAGTGTCCCTTGTTAACAGCTTAAGAAATGCACAAATTATCGACGAATTACTGTCCCCCTATGCCAGGCATCATAATCACTCCGCATGCCAGACACGACCCCGCGTTGCCGGTAGTCATTTTGTTCTTCTGCTCCTCACCGTACAACCCATGGCCTGAAAAAGTTCGATCAAATGACATTGAGATTCATATAATCGTCAAAAAAATCAATTGTACCCAAAACGTCCTCCAATTTGTGCACGACGAGCGTACGGGCGACGATGTTGTGGCTGCTGTGCGTAAATCCAAATTTGGCCACACCGTCCGCGCCGGCATGCACATGGCCAAGCAAGCCCACGTGACGCAATGCTCCCTGAAATCCTTGCGTTTGCTCCAAGTTCAAATTTGATTTTTTCAATTTCTTCCCAACTTGTATGCACTGTCTGGGGAAAATGAAACACAAGTTATGAGCCCCTCAAAGAACATCCCTTACTGCCACTACTCAGATCACTTTAAACCATGCCTCACTATAACTTAACGAAGGAAATAGTAGGGCTGTTCGAGACTTGAAATTTACCGAGACTCGAGACCGAGACCCAAAAAAACCCTAGAAATTTCTCGGTTCGAGATCGGTGGTTTCAAATCTGCTATTTCCAAATCTATTGGGGCGTAAGTTATAGTGTACCTATGGACAGGAACATTAAATCTCAGCTCAAATTTGGAGAACCTCCCTGATTTTAGCATCAAAAAGTTGAGAAAAGCACTGAGATTTTTTTTAAAAATAAGTATGAATAGGTACCTAACTTTAATATTTTTGTATTACGTAAATTTAAAATTTGTCAGAGCTGGGCGAAACTCGATATTTTTTTCCGACTAAGCGACTTTTCCCTTTCGGCACGTTTCTCATAGTCCTTTTGGCGTTTTCCCTGGTTCTGGGGACTTACAATTGGTCCTCCGTGCGATTTCTTGGTCGGATTGAAATGCGGACCGGCAGTGGCGCACCGGTTACTCAGGTCGCCGGATTCTAAAATTTTAAATTAAAGGCATTTTTGTGGAAATTTTGCAAATAAAAAAAAACAATCCAACCATGGACATGAAAACCATGTGCACCGGGTGAAAGGCCATTGATCTGGCCCGTGATTGCGACTTGGGTGGACACACTGTCCTAAAATAAAATTTGCGTTTAACCTTTCGAAAATGATTGCATAAAACCACCTGACTAAAGGTGACCAATCCCTTCACATTTGGGTCCGTGTCACCGACGAGCACGCAGACGGCTTTTTGCTTGAGCAACTAAACCAGAACCAAAAACATCATATGAAACAAAAATTAAACCACGATTTTTACTCAATTTTTTTGGATCAGCCCCCCAAATTCGATGATCTGATCGATCAAGGCCTTCTCTTCCCTGATAAACAATTTACCGATGGGTCCATGCAGTAATTTTTAAGTCCATCCATAAACGCCTTACAATCCTCGTCAAGACCGGCTACACCAATAAGAGAATAACACCAAACGGCATTACTCAGAACACGATCATGCATCGTTTTGAGATTGATATATTTCTAAAATGTTTTCTTTCGGTACAAAAGAAAATAAAAGTAAATGCACCGCAAGCCAAGAAAACTTTGAATCCCGGACCCGAATTCGAATAATTTCGAAAATGTAATTCAAAAAAGCACAAACTACAACAAAAAGGTCAGATTCGGATTCTACGCCACCCGAATATCCATAGTTACCTTTTTAGGGACTTTGAACAAATTCTATTTTTTTCAAAAATCTTAGATGTTGAAATCATAGATTAGTAAGTACCTAGATGATGTCTTCATATTTGTGATCAGCGACCTCGATAACCCCCGAGTACTAGTGCTGCACGAGACCCAAAATTCTCCGATACTCGAGACTCGTTACCGAGACTTGACCCCGATACTCGATACCGAGACTCGACCCCGATACTCGATACCAAGACTCAACCCCGATACCCAAAAAACCCGGGATTCAGGGGATACGTTGTGCAAAGATATTATCAACTTTAAACTATCTTATTATAATAATTTTTTTTCTTTAAAAAAAATCAAAAAGCTTAAAATCTATTTTGGATATAAAAAAGTCTCACCGAGACATTATGTATTTTTCAAATTGCTTAAAATTTGTAATGAATTCTACCAAAAATGCCATCTTTAGGGGTGTAAAAAAGTCTCGATTTTCGAGACCAAGTAATCGATACTCGATACCGAGACCCAAAAACCCCGAGACTTTTCTCGAGTCGATACTCGATACCGAGACTCTCGTGCAGCACTACCGAGTACCCTAGAAAATACACATTTTAAGTAATTGAAAACAAAAATTTTGTAGGGAGACTAATTAATCCAATAAAAACATACAGAAAGCCGAACTTCTTGCCATCTGACGGCTCGGGGCAGCAGAAACTTTCGCAGCGCTTGAGAAGAGGAAAAGACGGCGTTCAAAACACCGTGCTCGGCACGGAAACAATGGACTAATTCAAATAAAAGTTCTGGCGGGAGCCTTTTACGCGCACTTTTCGTTGTCGGGAACATTACGGCAAATTGTGTTAACGTTTTGAATGATTGCAAAAAACATTCACCAGAGTGAAGGTGACCATTCCCTTTACATTTGGTGGGTCCGTGTCACCGACGAGTGCGCAGACGGCCTTTTGCTTCGCCTAAATTTTTGAGCAATTTAAATTTGATTTAACTAAAAGCATACGGTACTTTCCGTTTTGGGCCCAAATTTTAATTTTTCAGCAAAGGCACGTAGAATTACAAAAAGGCATAAATGCCACAATTTGAGCTAATATCGCAGACTCGCTCTCGGTGAAGAATACCCTTTTCTTGTAAGTAATTTGCGCCGGCTAATTTATTTGATGTTTTTTTGGAGGTTAATGAAATTACCGCTCATTTTATTTAAAACAGGTGGCGAGGAAGAATGAGGGGATGAGCTTAGGTAGGTATGGCCCATTTGCTCTAATTTATTAATAAACCGGTGGGAAGGCAGTTTTTGCAATTCTACGCGCCAGGGATGGGCAAAATCGGAAAATTAAAAAAAAGATGAATCGCGTCCCTATAAACCATTTACCGTGGCCTCCGTGAAGTATTCCTTGACTTCACCCATAAACGCCTTGCAATCCGGTTCAACTCCGGCAGCACCAACAAGAACAGGCCAATGCTGGTTAGTATTCAAGAGGCGATCGAACATCTCTTTGAGAATTTGTAAATTCTAAAACAAAATTTCAATTTGGTATTTCATAATTTTAAAGAGACGTTTAACCAACCGCGCCCATTTCTAAGGTAACGGAAGAATTGGCAGTCTAAAAAACATCACACATTGTTGAATCATAGCCAGAAATTTACCGCAAATTCCCGTTCCCGCTCTCGCAATTTTTACTTTACCGGAAGCTATTTTTAAGCAATTTTCTTTAAAAATATTGTCATATCCAGTGTTTGGCTAAGGTCCCCTCTGTAGTTTTGCAAAATATTGCTATTAATATATGAAATTAATTATTAGGGTTGTTCAATACCGGTTATACGGTTACGAAACCGGTTACGAATCCCGGGTATTTTGGAAAATTAAACAGTTACGAAAAACAGGGTCTTCAAAATCCCGGTAACCGAAAATCGGATACCCAAACCGGCGGTTTAAGCACCCCCTAGTTATTGGACTTTTTTAGCTATGTATTTTTAAATGATTTTTTTTTTGCCGTTGCGACTATTGGTCCATGGACATAAGCTACAAAATGCCATTGTAATTTGGGGTCAAATTGCTTGGCTTCTCCTTCGCTGGCTGTGGCCATTCCATCAATGCTTCTCCACCAATCGATAAAGCCTTGATGAATGGGGGCGGGGGGATGAGTTTATGGCCGAATGAAAGGAGAGGAGGGAATTTCCTATTAATCAGCTTGAATTCCTTTCAGATGAGTAGGGACCGGATTTTTAGTAAAATAAACCTAGGGCAATGCAAAAGAAATCCTACGATGGCCTCCCATGTAAAAAAGTGCCAAAAAAGATCAGAAACACATCAATGAATAAAAAAAAATAACATTTATTGAACAGTCGGAGGAGGTCGAATGCGATAATTAATTACAATGGAAAAACCCAATCAAAATGGCTGTATTCTGAGAAAATAATAAAATTATTGGAAATTTTTAGTTAATCGTCAAAAACACGGGGGAAACATTTTGTCAGCTTCTTTATGTTCTTCAAATCTTCCATCAATCCGATCTCAGCGACGCTGAAAACAATGGAATAAAACCCATCGGGAACGCCGTGTGTTTTTGCCACGGTCTAATCTTGACTGGCTTGATCATTGATTATTGAATTAGGTATTCAGATTTTATGTGTACGATTAGATCATGATCAGAGCCTTTTAAAAATGTTAAAAAATGACGACGTCCAATTCCGTCCTCCCTTAACCTTACCCGTTCCATTTTTGCTCAGCTTCGGCATAAACAACCCAATGCCGACCGTTTCCTCCCCAGCAGTACACGCTTTCTGGTGATGTTCACGTGCCTTTTGCCGTTTCTCATACGCTTGTCGAATGCTTTTGCCAAACATTGGCAATTCGCAAAGTTCCTCAAGCACTTTGTTCACATCCGCCGCCGTAACTTCGTCCGGTGTGTTAGTGTCGTCGGCCTTTGAATTTTCCATGAGCTCCTTTTGCTCTCTGTAGAGACGGAGCGATTCCTTAACATTTTCGGAGCAGTTTAGCAAAAATTCATAAAAATTTTAAAAGAAAATAACATTTTTCTGAGCGAAATTTTGGCTTAAGGGCTATTTTATTTGCAATACACTCATTTCTATTTTGAGCCTCAATTGTTGACCTTATCTCATAGTCATCAAAATCCCCGTTCCCCTCAGGGGTCAATCAAAACGACTCAGTCTCAGGAACAGAAGCTAGTAAATTTAGCCAAAGAATTTTAAAGTAAAAATGGAGTTTCGGGCTTCAGCTTTTTAAAAACACAGCTTCGGAGCTTTACCCAACACTGTTCAATATTATGTTAGAAAGAGCAAATGTAGAGCCCGAGCCGGTCGAGATCTCGCCGAGCTTTTTGGTCATAATCTCGATTGGTGTTTATGTTTGGGCTTTTCTAATCTCCCATAAAACTGACTTCGAGCCCTTTCAACTTCTTCGTATGGAATTCATGAACGGCTGCCCCATTGCTTAGCTCAGCCATTTGGTTTTCAAGCTGTATGAACGGCTTGATGTACGGCTCCGCGCTGTCGTTGTACGGCTTCAGCGCCCATTTTTTCAGGAAGCAACAGAACGGAGCTGCCTGAATGTTGATTAACAAATGCGTGCCAAGTCTCGACTGAATTCAAATGCTCAAATGATGCCTTAGAATAAATCAGCGCACGCTCGTGCAGCATCTGCCGTTTGTCCTTTGCCAATGTGTTCAATATACATTTATCACCAAACATCTTCCGCTCATTGATGAAGTTGTCCTGGGGAGTGCGCAAAAATCAAACGTTTCTAACAAAATATTTTGGCATTATGCACTTGAATGGCCTCTGATATGTCTGCCAATGCGGGGGCCAAGTCAACGATGATCCGACGGGCCTCGTTGAGCGACACGGTTTCCCATGTACGGTGGGGCTTCAACTTGGGTATGTACTTGAACAGTCGCTGGAGTTCCTGATCAGCCAGGCTCCAACTCTCCGAAATGTTGTCCATCTCTTTCTCGGAGTATTGAACGTTGGCCTTTTTGATGAGACACAAATGCTTAAACGCTTCGTTGTCCACACAATAAATTCTGTTGCGATGGAGAGGAATGGACAGCTTAATTAAATCAGGGTAACGAAGTATTCACATAAAATTTAAACAATCCCTAAAACCCAAATTTTCGACCCCCCCCCCCAATCCCCCTGAAATTCCATTGAATATTCCTCGATAAAGCAATTAACGCCCACATTATGCGCAGCTTCAATTGGATTCAGAATTTCTTGTAACAATTCTCGCGTTTCTCCTAAAATGTGTTACAATCATATTTACTGTTTAGTAAAAGGCAAACCCATTTTGTAAAATGCTCCACGTCCGAAAGTGCTCATAAAAACGATGTTCTAAAACGAATAATAAAAGTTCCATCATTTTGGCACTTTCAACCATCTTTTGCCCTACCTGCGCGGCATTTTTATGCAAATGCGTAAACAGTCCGTTGAGGCAATACTTGAATTGCGTCGTGAGGCGCGTCCTGTTGGACTGCAGAAGGATGCAAACGGCGTGCAGTTCAGGCAATGTGCTGATGAAGTTGAGCGTCTTGTGAAAGTTTTCGTTGTCCTCTTTGATCTCGCCGTCCGTGCCGCCGATGCCCGGCGTATCGATCAACCGAATTTTGTGCCCACCTAAACTTAATTAATTTTTAACGTTGACTTATCACCAGGGCTGGCACTTTTAGGTAAGAAAAATTGGAAAATAGGTACCTAAATAGGTGGGAAAAAAATGCCAAAATAGGTACCAAATAGGTACAAAAACCTTAAAATAGGTAAGTAAAAAATTTTTACCGAAAATTTTTAAGCACCAAACAAAAAAAAAACGATTATAAAAAAGCATATTTTGGTGTTTTGAGCATATTTCGAGCATATTTTGGCATTTTTGACCGAAAATTTGGAAACATAGACCTAAAATTCATCGATTTCTGACTGTTTTTAAAAAATAATTCATATGTATTTAACGATAGCCTTTTAGTCATTTTCGAAAAAAATCAATAAAAAAATAAACTCGCATAAAATAAGGCAAAAAATGGCTTAGAGCACTAAAATTGGCATTTTTCGGTGCATATTTCGGTATTTTGGTGCATATTTTGGCCTTTTTTTTTTGGCATTTTCAGCAGAATTATATTAAAAAAATTCAAAAACCTGAAAATAGGTAACAAAAAGGTCGAAATAGGTAGAAAAATAGGTACCTAGGTAATAGGTAGAAAAAAGCCGAAATAGGTAAAAATAGAAATTATAAAGTCCATTCTAGGAGCCTCAAATTGAGCTAAAAATGTGTTTTTTGTGCTTAACTCAGTGTTCCAAGTTCGCAGAAAAAATAGGTATTTACCTAAAAGTGCCAGCCCTGCTTATCACATCTAATGACCTTTCAAATGAATTATATAGGCTTTCGGCCGTTTGGTGTGCAATTTGCCAAATTCAAGCAGTTCGTCCTCGCTCGGCTCTCCCAACTTGACCTCCATTCTCAAGTCGTCATCGTATTCCTCCGTGTTGAATTTTGCCGGTATAACCCACTCAATTTTGCCAGCCTGTTCCAAATTATTTGCTGTTAAATTTGTTTATTTAAACAAAAAAATCTGATTTAAAATGGTCATTCAAATCTATCGGATCGGAACATCCGGATCACTTCATCATTCAATATGTATATTCGTTCCTTCTTTTCCACCCACCTGAATTGCATCTTCGAAGGTTGGATGCTTCAGATAATTGACGAGCGCATTGATCAGTGTGGATTTGCCCACGCAACTTTCTCCCAAGAGTAAAATGTTCAAAATGCCCTTGTAATTCATTTGTCTCGCATCGTTCAGCTGATTCCTGCTGAATTAAAATTTGTAAAAATGTTTTCCGAATATTCCACCGCCCCTAACAAAATCGGCTAATTTATCAGTGTCTTGGACCAATTTTTACATTTCTCAACGGCACCTAACGTCACCGCAAGCTCCACCCATTGAAGCTTAAATAAGCCGAAAAAAACAAATCCAGAAAAGGCAAAATGAAGAAATTCTTAGAAAAAAACGTTTTTCGCAGAAAAATTTACGCGTCAGTTCTGTCGTTGTTGTTGTCCAATTTTTGGCGGAGCAGCACGTTGTACTCGCCGCGATCCTTGACCCACTCAGCACCCCATTCGCGCGGGTCAATGTCGATGAACTGGGCCGGCTCGAAATCGTTGTCCAGGCGTTGCAATTGAAGCTCAAACTGTGTCGCCAGTTGTTCCATGGGCATGGCCAAATGTTTCGGCAGAAGCGTTCGCATCATGTGTCCGACCGTCGGATTGCAATGTTCATCACCATAATCAGAAAATGTTTCGGCTTCCGTCACAATGAACGCGTATTTCAGACGACAGGTCAACTTCCCCTTCTGTTCGACTTCCACAGTGGCCAAACAGTTCTTCTTCCCCGTTGGTCGCCGCGCAATTGTTGTTGGTTGAAGCTGCTGGCTGAGTTGGTCCTGTTTTTTGAAATTGAAAACAAATTAAATTTATGTTCAATTATAATTTGGCTCCAAATTCTCATCTTTTTTTACCCACTCCAATTCATTTTGAGCAATCTTACATTGCGAAAAGAGTCATTTACGGGTCCAATGCAATCTGAATAATGAAATTTCGGGATTATTGTCCCAAAAATGGCCATCCAAAAGTAATTGTGTATTTTCAAAAGTATAGCAAAAAATTCTCTAAACATTTTCTGCAATTTCCCTAATCCAAGTCCGTTGGCATCTGAAATACCCAAAAATTATTTCCTGCCCATTTAAAGAAGGCTCCGTGTAAGAATATAGCTTCGATTTTGATTGAGATTTTTATTTTGGTTTCAGAGACAAGCCCTTGCCTTGGTCGAAAATATTTTTCTAAAAATTGCTTTTTGAATCGATCAAAATTTTTGAAAATTGACGAAAACGATTCACGCGCGGACTTCTTCCGTAACCCCGAGAAAATTTTCCATAAATTTTACCAAAAGTGTCCCCCTTGCTTTTTCAAAATTTAATCGGTTCAAAAACCGATTTTATGTTTTTCACTAAAGAAAGAATTTGAGGACTGATCGAGATTACGATCGAGAATCTCAAAAAATTTCGTATCTCGAAAAAGTTCGATCAAGATTTCGATCGAGAATCTCGATCGGTCCTTTCTCTACTTTTCACAATAACATTTTTTTATTGTTCTACCTATAAAAGCGGTTTTCTGAACATGAAAGAAGATTTGAAATTTATGGACGACTTTTGCCATTTTTCAAATTATTCAAAGTTTGCTCCAAATGCTTTTTAGGAGCTCTGCATAAAAGCGTTTCCCCATTTTCTTGCCTTTGTCTGCTGTTAGGTCGCCGTCGGTAGTTTTGGGTGAACTGGTCATCGAATTTGTAAAAGGTTAAATTTCTAAAGCGCATGAATTTAAGTAGGGTTGCTCTCCGACCTTTCGGGGATGGGAAGGTCGGGGACAACCAATTCTTTGGGGGTTCGGGTCCCGGGATTGACCGGGAAAGGGCCATTCTCCAGGATTGCCATTTTTAGAATGACACCTCTCTCAAAGCTAAGGACAAATCAGAGAATCAGTGCATATAAGCCTATGCCTTACGGGAGTTACGACATTTGTCTTCATATTCAAAAATAAATGGAGAACTGGAAAATATTCTGCCTTCTTTTAAATGACGAATCGTCCGTCCGCTGCTACTACTGGTGATGGTGGTGATGAGCATTAGCCGTCTTTTTGACATTTGTACACAACGAAAGATGTGAACATTCAGGAGATGTCCACTTTTGCATTCATTTGAATGTGCTGGGCAAAACGTCGTCCCAGCAAATGGCGGGCAATTGGTGGTGGAATAGAGCAGGACGGCCGATGTGATGTTCATCTCCATCACCCCAGACTATCTCAGACAAAGAGAGTCCAAAGAACAACACGACATATTCAAATATAAAATAATCCAATAGATAAACGATGAGAAATTTTTGAAAATTAAGGAAAAATGACTTTTTTAAACATCAAAGCCCGATAGGGGGAAAAGTATCCGCCCCTAATTATTATTTTAATTTTTTATTGCTAGGTGAGTACCAAATTTGACAAAAATGCTTTTATATTGTTTAAATAGAGTAGGACTGGACCGGGACTTTTGGAAAAAACCAGGACTCGGGACTTCCCATGACCAGAAAAACTGGGACCGGGACCAAGATTTTCAACCGCAACGGGGCTTCCCGGGACCAGAAAAACAGTGGACCGGGACCAAGATTTTCAACCGGGACCGGGTATCTTCCTCATTGTCGATAACTTCAATTTTATCAAATCATTTTTTTGAGATTCTGCTTTACTTTTAGAGGAAGGGTCGGCGGCAGTGTTTTCCTGTTCCAGCTTGGCCTGTTTTGTTCCTGTTCCTGTTCTATTCTAGAATTTAGAACAGCACAGGAACAGGAACAGAACAGGCCAAGCTAGAACAGGATAAAAATTGAAGAATTGAACATGATTGAGTAATATATTTGAAATTTTCCAACTATTCATTATGATCTCACGTGCGCAGTGGTTAAACTGAGTGGGGTGATTCAATTTTGTCTAAGGTTCAACTTTCCCTAGTGAAAATCTTTTTTATTCTTTTGATTTAATTTTTTTTTGTATAATGGTGAGTGATGCCTAGGGCTGTGGGTTCGAAACTTCGAACCTCCGACTGTGTAAATGATTTTTTTTTCTCTCTTTTTTATGAACTTTAATGGTAATTTTAAAAATATCTTAGATTTTATTTTTTGAAGACATAGATATTATTTATTTTTTTCTTTAAATTGAGAAAAAATCATAAGGGGGGAGGGCTTTTTGTTTTCTAACTTTAAAAATCAAGACCAATTAATTAAAAAACTTTTAAAATCTCAACCCGGGTCCCTCCCATTTCTAAAAAGCTTCAAAAATGGTTGCAAATCCCTTAACAAATTGAATCAAAATTCTCGGCGGCGCCTATCGGCACCGCCAACACCCACCCCCCCCCCCCCCCCACTGACCCCCACTGAAGTAAAGCAGAATTTTCTAAAAAATTATTTAATTTTTAACTAGGGTTGCTCCCCGAGCCCCAAAATAAGAAAACAGAAGTCTCCAAAAAGCAAATAATTTTTTCACTAGAGTTGCTACCCATTCTCAAAATTGGGTCGTCCCGGACCCCCGACATGGCCACCCCCCCCCCCCGACCTTCCCTGGCATACAATTTTCCCACCCCCAAGGGTTCGGGAGCAAACCTATTTTGAATCTAAATTAAAAAATTTTGGTAAAAGTCTCGGATTTTTGAGAGTCAATTCTCGAGTCTCGGGGTCAAGTCTCGGTAAATTTAGGTCTCGAGCATCACTAGCAAGTGATGAACATTTTGTCCAATGAATCATCGATAAAATTTCAGTGCCAATCATTAGGGGTGTACATTTAGTCCCGGTCCCGGCGGGACCAAAAAACCGGGACCGGGACTTTTAGTTTTCAAAAAGTCCCGTCCCAACCGGGACCTGAAAAACCGGAAAATCCCGTCCCGGTCCCGTCCTACCCTAGTTTTAATTTGCATTTTAAAATATTTTAAATTAATCAAATTTTACTTTTACTATCTATTGTTTTTATATAATTTTTAATTAAATTAAATTTTACAACGGTCGGCTTGCAAGCGTCTCGTTATTGCTTGCTTATTCGGTGAAACTGTCAATTTCGCTTCACGAATGGTTGGTAAAATAAATAAATCCGCACAAATTCTTGAATTTTTTTTTCTCCAAATTGCAGGAATCGACGGGCCTTCCAAACAAAATTCAGGTAAATTCACATTATAAAATGTTATTGCCCAAATAATAAAAACGGAATCTGCAAAACATAATATCAGTGAATATTCCTTCAACCTTCTGCGCTGCTTTTACCACCAATTTGTGGTGGTCGAGCGTGGCAAAGTGGACATAAAAGCTCGTTTTTTTTGCACCAATTTTAGGGCGAATGCTCTAGAATGGGAAATTTTCCGATCGGTTTGTCTGATCAGGCATTGGAACAGGACTAACCTGTTGATCACTCCCATTCAACTAAAGTTATTGAGCAAAATGCCGTGAATTTTTTGGGACCAAAACCCCGGGCTATTTTCAAAAAATTCAATCGATTCAAAACCGGTTAAATGCTCTAATTATATTTTTAACGAATTCATAATCAGTGCACTAAATAGATAACACTAAACCGTGAAACCAGCTTGCAAAAAAATGTAAACCCCAAAATAAATACAAAACTTTAATCGTATAGAAAATAAAAATCAAATGCAAATTATAGAAAAAACAAAAAAATCGAATTCTGAAGTAAATAAAAACGATATTGAAAAAAACAAAAAATGATAGAATAAAATGTTGAAAAATGTTAAAAGCAGGAAACAATTTCTCCCCACAATTCTCGGTTGTCCCTCACTACTGATTGTTTTTTTTGGCACGATTGCTGGTGCTGGATGAGGACGAAGGTTGCGCTTGAGATTTCACGAAACGGCCAATTCCGGGCACTTTTCCCGCATAATCTGAAAAAACTGATTGATCATTCAACCCTAGTTCTAATTTTGAATAACTTTCTTTCAAACTCGATCGATCAGAGATAATGCTGTTGAGATTTTTTGTTAGTTAATCAAATCAGATAATTACAGCGAACTGTGTCGATGGCATGTCCGCTCACTTTCGGCGGCGCCGTAGAGTTGTTGTCTTTTGCGAATGACATGGTTTCCAATGTACGGTGGGGCTTCAACTTGGGTATGTACTTGAACAGTCGCTGAAATTCCTGATCAGCTCGGCTCCAACTCTCCGAAATGTTGTCCATCTCTTTCTCGGAGTATTGAACGTTGGCCTTTTTGATGAGACACAAATGCTTAAACGCTTCATTGTCCACACAATAAATTCTGTTGCGATGGAGAGGAATGGACAGCTTAATTAAATCAGGGTAACGAAGTATTCACATAAAATTTAAACAATCCCTAAAACCCAAATTTTCGACCCCCCCCCCCAATCCCCCTGAAATTCCATTGAATATTCCCCGATAAAGCAATTAACGCCCACATTATGCGCAGCTTCAATTGGATTCAGAATTTCTTGTAACAATTCCCGCGTTTCTCCTAAAATGTGTTACAATTCATATTTACTGTTTAGTAAAAGGCAAACCCATTTTGTAAAATGCTCCACGTCCGAAAGTGCTCATAAAAACGATGTTCTAAAAATGGTATACCTAAATCGACCATTTCCTTTCCTTCCACGCCCTCCCCCTCCACCCCTCCCAGCCAGCATGCCGTACCGGCGCGGCATTTTTGTGCAAATATGTGAGCAGTCCGTTGATGCAGTATTTGAGTGCCGGTTCAGTGCGCGTGTTGGACTGCAGAAGGATGCAAACGGCGTGCAGTTCAGGCAATGTGCTGATGAAGTTGAGCGTCTTGTGAAAGTTTTCGTTGTCCTCTTTGACCTCGCCGTCCGTGCCGCCGATGCCCGGCGTATCGATCAACCGAATTTTGTACTCTGAACATGTGGTTTGTATTAATCATAGATCCGTGATCTTAGGTGATAATTTCGTTTTAGGTACCTATATCCTAAAACTAGGGTCATTAATAAAAGTTTTAAATTAAAATTCAAGTGTATTTATTTATCATTTTTTGTCTTCTCCAGCTACCTTTCGAATGGATTATGTAAGCATTTGGCCATTTGGTCCGCGAGTTGCCGGTTTTAAGCTGCTCATCTTCGCTCTGCTCTCCCAAATAAACCTCTCTTTTGACCAAACACCCGTCGGCATCGTATTCCTCCGTGTTGAATTTTGCCGGTATTACATGCTCAATTTTGTCCGCCTGTTCCAAAAGTTCGAATTAAATCGGTCAACATATGCAAAACAAATGGCTTCTTCTCCCCCCCCCCCCCCCTCACCGACCTTAATTGCATCTTTGAAGGTCGGATGCTTCAGATAATTGACGAGCGCATTGATCAGTGTCGATTTGCCCACACCATTTCCTCCCAGAAGCAAAATGTTTAAAATGCCCTTAGCTTCCATTTCCCTCAATTCAATGGCCAATTCATTTGGTGCAAAATGTACAAATTTGTCGCCATGAGTTTGTACATCCAAACAGCGGAAAGTGAATGCCTCCACCGGTGTGGCACCGCAGTCGCAATAGAAGTGAGTAACCGGCACCTTTGGGGAAAGATTCGAATTGGATCAAAATATCACAATTCACTCACATTCTCCCGATTTACGAAGGCCAACATTTTGCCACAATCGTCGCAGCCCCAGTAGAAGTCGTCGTTCTGGCATTTGCCGCCATTGCTTTTGCAGAGGGGGCATGGCAAACTGCATGAGTGTTTCTTCTGATCAGCTGGCGGTACTGCTCCAACTTTGGTCAGTTGAGAATCATCGATCTAAACAATCCTCTAAGAATTAGATATGCTTTCATGCAGAACATTTTTATTAAAGCAAAATTTCGACTAAATATCAATTTACTGACCCGCGCAATGCATTTTTTCAGTTTATCGCATTCCTCCATCACACAATCGGCCGTCAGCAATTTGGGTCCGCGCATTTTGACCAATCGACTGTCAATGTTTGGGAATCCGTCCAATGCGCGAATGCCCTCCGGCAGTCCTCCGTGTTCCAAGGCAGAATTGTCGTAACTCAGCAACACTTCCAAATCAATGTAAGTGCACATTTTTCCACGTCCGGCCATTTCGAAAAGTTGGCCCAAACATTGCTTATGCAACGATCCAGCAACATCGGGCGGAGTTGTTTGCGCCTGGCTGTACAGAAGAACAAAATGCAGAGCGGAGGCTAAGTCGCTGTCCTCGTTGCCCCTGAACACATCCGCCATCCGTCGCTCGCCATGTCCGATGTAATGGACACCTTTATTTGTAAAAATTAAAAATTTCCCACCCCCAAATTGTATGTATTATGTGCCTTCTGACTCCAATCGCCGGATCAGCTCGATTTTCGGTAACAACTTCTCGTCATGAAGCTTCAACAAACTGGCACCGTTCGTCTGAAATTGGTCGACCGCATTCTGAATCGCCTGCCCAAATTCTTCCGTGCCCGCCTCATCAAAAGAAGTGCCCGGGCGCAGCTGGGGCTCGACACTTTCTCCCCTATCCAAAAAAATGACAAAGTTTCTTATCGCAGCGTAGATCGCCGCTTTCTCCGACTCCAAATTTTCGAGCATTTGTTTTGCCTTGTTCAGCTGATCCTTGCTGAATCAAAATTAATTATTTAAAATTGAATTTTTCAAAATGAATTAAATTTATTTAAGAATAATTCGGACGTCAAAGTGTAGGCATATTTGTTTTGAGATTGGCCGGCCGCTGGCAATAACAACTCAAACTGTTCCACACTTTGCAAGCATGATTGGATTCGCTCAGAAAGAACAAACTCTGAAACCAGTGATCAAATAATAAAACCAACATTTTGAACACCTCGAACTTTATGGAGAGATTTAGGCATGTGTTGTTTTTTGTCGCTGATAAATTCAGAAAGTGGGAAGAAGCCGAGTTTGCTAAAAGTTTTATTTTAAGTTACAAATCACGTGGTCCGGCAGTGCCGAGAGTTAGAGTAGGTGATGAATCACGCGTCCACCCCACCCCCCCCCCCGAAATTGGCATATTATTTGACTTGGACAATTTCCTTTAGATATTCCGTCAAAAAACTAAAATTACAAATCCACCGAAGCAAAAATGGGAAATTCTTAAAAAAAACGTTTTTTGAAGAAAAATTTACGCGGCCCGGTCGACATCTCCACCATCCTGACGACGGTCGTCCAACTTCGGATGGAGCAGCAAGTTGTACTCGCCAAGATGTTCGACCGGTTTATACCAGCACTGTTGTCCGTCAATGTCGATTAACTTGTCCGGCTCAGAATCTGTGTCCAGGTATTGTTGGACTTGCAAATCAAACTGTGCCGCCAGTTGTTCCAACGAGAGTCGCGAATGCTTCGGCAAAATTGCTAGCGTCATGTCGCCAACCGTCGGATTGCATTGTTCAGCACCAGAAACAGAAACAGACAATGGTTCAGCTTCCGTTGTGAAGAATTCGTAGCGGAGAAATGACGCATAGGTGATCGACTTGTCCTTCGATTGGACTTGCACAGCGGCCCATTTCATTTGCTCCGATGTTCGGCAATTTTCCTGTTTTTTGAAAATTAAAAACAAATTTATGTTTAACTATAATGCTACATTTTTCCCGCCGACCTCAATGCCGCCCGCGTTTTTGGGTGAACTGCTGGTCATCAAATTTGAAATAAAATTATGATTAAATTTCTTAAGAGCATGAATTTTAAGAGGGTTTCTCTCGGACCATTTGGGGGTCGGAAGGTCGGGGGGTGATCAATTCTTCGGGGGTACTCCCCGACCCTTCGGAGGTGGGGAAGTCGGGCACCGGGGTGACCAATTCTTCAGGAATTGATAAAATAATTTTTGATAAATTATTTTATTATTTTAAATCGCTCCAAAATTTTTCCTACACATTTATTCGTACATACCTACACATATATATTTGGAACTCTTTTATTTTTATCAAATGTTCATATTTTGGAAAATTTGTGACATTACACGAACCAAATGAACTGTTAATCTTTGGATTGGTTGTGGTCACACAAAAGCATCGGACGACGCCAAAAAAAAATATAGGTAAATGAAAATGTGCGGCGGCATTTCTCTGACCGACAAATTGACCGGTCTCAGTCAGAGAATCTCCTCTCTCACTTTTCCATTACATAAATATGCCCCTTATTATTCCCCTATTTAATTTTTTCCGCCTTTTTTTGTGTCACTCACCGTCCGACGATTGTTGTGTGTGCCGCCCACAACGTGCGCCTAATGCGTAAACAAAATTTTTTGAATGTCCTGCTGATCGTTCTTTGGGTTTTTGCTCATTTTGTTGGGTTGGAAAGGAGTTTTTTTTTTTGTTATATTCCAAAACCCAAGCCTACAAAGTTTTTTGTTTCCTTTAAAGGGTTTAAACCGCTATCAAAAATTCTATACCATAATGACTACAACAAGTTCACCCAACACAACCGCCGATGGTGACATAACATCAGACAAAGGCAAGAAAATGGCGAATTTCCCATAAAACAATCAACACGACAGCCATTTGTTTCAAAGATTGTATTTGGGAAATTGCTGAAATACTTTTGAAGGGGCCAATGAACGTTTTTGTAATGCCCAAATTCTGTCACTTCCAGTTCGCGTGCTGTCGCCGACCGGTGCTCAGCCTGTCTCTGAACTTTCAGACCAAATGCAACAGTTTTGTGTCGATGATGGGGTTGAGACGGAGCAGCACCAACAGCAGACGATTTCGCCGACTCCAAGTGAAAGCGGTTTTTGTGTGGTTACTTCGCCGACCACCAACGGTACTGTTGAGCAAAAGTCGATTTTGGAGTTGTTATGCCTATTTTATAGAAAACCACATTTTTAGGCTTGGCATTTTCGGGACAATAATCCCGCAATTTCAATATTCAGATTACATTGGACTTGGAAATGACTCAGTTGCAGACTCTCTTCTCAATGTAAGATTGCTGAATTGGAGAATTTTGATCTAAATTAAAATTGAACATAAATTTAATTTATTTTTAATTTTCAAAAAACAGGACCAACCCAGTCAGCAGCTTCAACCAACAACAATTGCTCGGCGACCAACGGGGAAAAAGAAACTTTTTGCTTTTGGGAAAAAACGGAAGGAGAAAGCGACGACCGTTCCAAAACGTGAAAATGTGCAGAATGCGATCAGCGATCGCGGATCAATGTGAGTCATTTTAGGCAGGCCATTCTGCTGGCGGGGGGTGGGCGGGGCAGGTGGATCGGTGCGGTTTAAAATGGTTTTCACCATTTTTTGTTTTTCATTGGACATTTCTAGGCCTATTTTAAGCTTCTCTAAGGGTGAGGTTGTGCCGACAGGCTCCCCCGAACATTTTTAGAATTTTGTCGTTTTATTGAGAGGAGATATGCAATTCTTAAGGATAGCGTTAGATTTCTAAAATTACTGCCAAAGCTCTTAATTAAGTGTAGTATTTTTGTTAAGTTGACTTCCCCCTGTGGACTTTTCCCCTTTTTTTAAATTTGTTCTCATCGTGGCATTTTGTTTGGACCTTTTGTCTCCCCCAATTTTGGTTGTATGTTTTCGCCACGCTTCACTTTTTTTTTCTCACCGGTCTCAGGACAATCTTTGATAATTTCCGTAAGCGGGGGAATAAATAATCTAAGCGTTATTGGCACAGCAAATTCGGGTAATTACTACGTGGCGCTCCCGGACAGAACAGGTAAGCGTCATCGGCGGTGCTTAAGTTTAGATCGGGAAAATAGGAGGAATTTTGGAGTGTAAAAGGCCAAGAAGTGAGGCAACAGCGGCAAATATCGATCTCCGGGTGAGACGATATTAGGACGGTTGCATTTTTTTGGATAATTGCGGAGGCTCAGCTTTAACAGAACCGATCTCTGGGTGAGACAGGTTAAGGAAAGCGCAATTTTTGAAAATTTCGCGAACTTTTGGTGGACAAAAGAATATCGATCTCTGGGCGAGAAGATATTCGGAAAAATTGCAATTTGGAAAAATTCGGGAGAGTCACACTGCCAACAGAAACTGATCTCCGGGTGAGACAAAGGGTGACAAAATTTGGACGTGCAAATAGTGCAAAATTCATTGAGTCACCCGGGAGGGCAAGGATTTGGAAAAAAAAAGTCGCCTGGGAGGCGCTTTCAGCTTAAAATGCAAAATTTCCAACGTTCGCGATATTTTACAAGACGTGACGCGCGTAACGAAGGAATAAGGCTTGACTGGGAGGGGAATGTAATGGAAAGAAATAACCCACCACAGGACCAGAACTCCGACGGCGAAAACCTCATGGACGGAAGTCATGAAATGATTATTCCAGAGAGAAGAATGGACGAACAGCAATTGCGGGAACAGCTCTTGAACGTGGAAAACCCGGAAAATCGTGACGAGATGAACGGAAATGCGGACGACAACGAGGACCAGGAACTTCAAAATCGAGGTTTTGCAAGTATTTTGAGGGAGTACGCCGATAATTTGGGCAGGGGTGAGAGAAATGATGGGAACGAAGGACTAGGGGTTCAACAAAATTTTGGAGAAAGAGTGAGACCGCCATTGCGTCCACGCACCTCAACCCCGGTGCTTGAGGTAAATGGTAACGAGTGGGCTCCGAGGCACTTCCTCGGACATAATTTGGTGCAGCACGGAGTTGAAGTCCGTCAAATACGGCATTCGGCGGTGATTTCACAGGGCCAGGGCTATCGCCCGCCGCAGGATTTTATCGAGCAGCAACAGTACAGATCGGTGCAACACCAAGGCACTTCTCAGTACCGCCAACCACCGCCACCAATTTTTCAAGTAAACCGCGACGAAAACTGGCCGCAGAGGGGACAAAATGAAGAAAGACAGCAGCAACGATTTCAGCAAGGAGATTTTAATAATCGGCAGCAAAGGCAAAATCCGCAAATTGCTTACGCACAGGCAATGCCGGGCCAGCAAGGAAGAAATCAGCAAATTGAGACAAGGGGCATCGCAGCTGCACCACCCATAGTTCTTCAAATGCCGCAACAGGTTGCTTCTGCAAATATTGATTATGGCATTGTTCTGGAAAGGATCCCAGATTTGAATGGCACCGAAGGATCGGACGGGGTTAAGAAATTCTTTAAGAAATTCGACTTTTATTCGGCGAATTGGACAGACCCGCAAAAGATAAGAGCGCTTGAATCAAAAGTTTTCGGACGTGCGGAACGCGCATTTGAGTCTGCACGAAATACACAACCGCATGTATACGCCGCGATAAAACGCGAAATGGTTAACTTGCTGGAAGAGAGCGACTCGAACAATCTCAACTCATTCGACGCGCTAATGCAGGGAGTTCGAAGGGCCCCGAGTGAAAGCATCGACGAATTGGCGAACAGAATAGCCGGTTTAGTCCACCGAGCTTACGCAGGACTACCGCAACACTTATGCGAGGAATACGCCATCAAATTTTTGATTCGGGCAATGAACAACCCCGAAGTGGCACTGAATTTGGAGCTGGTTAGAGCTCCGGGCATGAGCCTGGACCAATTTGTATCGCTCGCAGCCAGGGCAGAAGCAACACAGAAAGCGACCAAACGCTTTTCAAGCCATGGGGAAGCACAGGGAAAACTGGAAACTTCGGGACAAAGTTTTTGTCGACCAAAATACAGCCAAGCCGTCGGACCGTCACCAATGTCTGCGAGATTTAACGGACAGGCACAGAGAGACCAAGGATGGCGAACCCAGCAGTACCAACCACAACGGCAGTGGAATTGTTACAATTGCAACGAACCAGGTCATTTGGCAAGAGACTGCACTCGGGGAAGACAGCAGAGGCAGCCGGAACAACAAAACCCGAGATTTACGGAAGGCAATCAACCGAATGTTATTGCAACGGGGGCAAATCGAACACGAGCGGGAGAGACAATGCCGGCCGGAAACAGTGGCAACCGAAACGGGCAATTTCAAGCGAGAAATTTCCTAAAGCAGAACTGTTTGGTGTTGCAGCAGGAAGACGTTCACCGGAACGAACCACTTTTAGGAGAACTAACGGAAGATATGGGGAGCTTTTTCGAAGCATTAAAATCCAGTGTAACCGACAACAGCAAACCGGAAATTCCAATGATCGGAAAGGTGATGGCGGTCCAAGTCGAAGTGCTCGGGGTAGAGACGAAGGCCATGCTTGACGGAGGAGCTCAAATATCGGTAATAGAAGCGAAATTCTTGCACGAGTTGATAAGAGACCAAAAGCTGAATTTGAGCGGGTTGGAGATTTTTAAACCCGAAACTCGAATTTCCGATGCTAATGGCAGGCAATTGAAGTGCTTGGGAGTAGTTTGCTTGCCGATTCTACGAAAGGGCGGCGCGGAGAAAGTCAATGTAGCCGTTCACATTGCCACAGCTGCAATTGGATTCGATCTGCTTTTTGGTACAAACGCACTGAAAGACCTGGGCTTCAAAATGTTCGATGCGACCAATAATGCGCTGATCGATTTTGAAAGGCTGAAGACAAACAAAACCGACTCCCTTACAGTAATTTATAAAACCGTGTTAGAGCCGCGCTCAACCAAAATGGTCGAATTTGGAATCCATGAGGATTTTGAAGGAAAGGAAATTTTGGTGTCATCTGAGAGCGAGAAGCAAGTTCGAGTGGAGCCATCAGTTGGGATCGGTCGAGACAACAAAGTCGTCGCACCAGTGACGAATTTTTCGAATTCAACAATGGTTCTCGAAAAGGGCAATATTGTTGGAACGGCCGAACTAGTCCAGGACATCGGTGAAGCGGAAAACTTTTTAGCAGCGCCAGCGGTATGTTTCCACAAAATTGAGGTTGTGAAGGAAGACAAATCGACTGAAATGCAGAAAAGTTGGACTGAAGTGTCAGAGAAAGGGGACTTAAGTGAACCCGAAGCAACACAGCTTTCCGGAGTTTTGCAACAGTTCGAGAGCATATTCGCAATCAGTGATGAGGAATTGACTCAAACTGATCTGACAGTACACCAAATCAACACAGGGGATGAGACGCCGATCCGGTCGAAAACGAGACCAGTCCCCTACGCATACAGAGAAAAAGTTGCCTCAATGCTGCAGGACTACCTCAATCGGGACATAATCAGGCCATCACAGTCGCCATGGTCGAGCCCAATTGTATTGGTGCCAAAACGAGACGGAACTTTGCGGTTTTGCGTCGATTTTAGGCGAGTAAATGCAGTCACAAGGAAAGACAGCTTTCCGTTGCCTAACATCGACAATACACTGCTAATGCTTGGGGGTAAGAAATTCTTCAGTACGTTGGATTTCATGGCCGGATACTGGCAAATCAAAATGGAAACACACTCGGTTGAAAAAACGGCATTTACAACCGAGCACGGCCTGTACGAATTTACGGTCATGCCTTTTGGGCTAACGAACGCGGTGGCGACGTTTCAACGGTTTATGACACGCCTATTTGAGGGAATGATTAATGATTTTCTTTTCGTCTATATAGACGACCTTCTGATTGCGTCAGAATCATTCGAGGAACACCTAAAGCACCTCGACGTCGTCTTTTGTCGGATCAGAGAGGCAGGACTGAAACTGAAATTGGCAAAGTGCAAATTTTGCACTAAAGAATTGCCCTTTTTGGGACACTTGTTGACGCGGGACGGAATCAAAATGGACGCGGATAAAGTCAAGCCAATCGAGAAACTTCCAGTCCCGAAGTCAAGGAAGGAGTTGCACTCGCTGCTGGGCTTTCTCACGTACTACCGAAAGTTCATTTACGCATTCGGGACCATCGCGGCACCCCTTTTTCGTCTGCTCCAAAAAGACGTGAAATTTGCAATCGGAGACGAAGAAAGGCGATCGATCGATAAGCTGAAAGAGAAAATTTTGAGCGACGTCATCCTGTACTTCCCGAACTTCGAGAAGGCAAGAAACGACCCGCTCCGATGTTTTGTCATGATGACAGACGCAAGCAAGGTTGGAATTTCGGCAATTTTATGTCAGCATGATGAAGAGAAAAGGCTGCGACCAATTTACTTCGCCTCGCGGCAATGCAACAAGTTCGAAAGTCGGTACGCGCCAACCGAGCTGGAGGCGTTAGCAGTACGCTTTGGCGCCAAAAAGTTCGCCCAATTTATAACAATGATGCCGACAAGAGTGCTGACAGACCATAAATCGCTGGTCGGAATGTTCAGAAGCAAGACTGAAACCGGCAACGCGCGAGTCGACCGATGGCTTTTGGAATTAAACTCTAAGTTCATCCTCAAAGTCGAATACCAGCCGGGAAAGAAGAATGTGATCGCAGATCTCTTCTCACGCTCCTTCGAAAGAACGGGGCAAGAAATTGTCGAACCAACTGACAGGAAACACATCGCGGTCCTGGGTGCGCTTCGAGTTTTGGGGAAGGAACCGGAGCGAGGAGTCGAGGAAGAAAGAGAGAAATGGGTCCGGGAAACGAAGGAAAGTGAAATGAAGCACATTTACGATTTTCTGGAAAAGAAAGCGAACCCGGAAGATCCGCGAAAAGCCCAAAATCTGAGAGACACGTGTCACAGATACGCCATTTTGGATGGATTGCTCTATCTGTGCGAGGCGAATGGAAAGTTAAGACTATTCGTCCCAGCGAATTTTAGAGATAATTTGGTCAAACAACGGCACGAGGGAAAATGCGCGGGCCACATGAGCAGTAAAAAGATTTATCTCCAGCTAACCGAGCAGTATTTTTGGCCGAATATGCTAAAGGACTGCGTAAAATTACACGAAAGTTGCAGAATTTGTGCCCACACAAAAGATGCAAGAGCCAACGAGCCACCTTTGAAAGTGGCACAGACATCGGAACCATTTGAGATGCTTTGCATCGACATTTTGGACATCGGGCCAAGTCAGTCCGACTTCAAATACATCTGCGTTATGGTGGATCACTTCACAAAGTACATGATCGCGGAACCAATTCGGGACAAATCGGCGAAATCGGTCGCAAAAGTGTTGGTCGAAAAGATGATACTGATTTACGGAACACCGGAAAAAATACACTCGGATAGGGGAAAGGAATTCGTTAATGCAACGATAGAAGAAATCACAAAAATTCTGGGAATTGAGCGATCTGTAACAGCCGGTTACGATCCACAAGCAAACGGGTTGGTGGAAAGAATGAACCGAATTATAATAGGAATGCTTAAAAAGTCGACGTCCAGCTGTTGGACATGGGATGAAAGACTACCGTATATCATTTTTTCGTATAATATAACACCGACAAAAACGACACAATTTTCGCCATTCTCACTGGTATTCGGAAAATTGGCCAGATTTCCATTGGACGGCAAAGTGCCAATGCCAGTCAACCCAGTCTATACAGTAGATTCCGACACATACATCCAATTATTCCGGGAAAATTTCCTTAACATGCTAAATGAGGCGAGAGAGAATTCAAAGGGAGAAAGGGAAAGAAGCAAAAAGTGGTACGATTCGCAACCAAAGGTCACAGCAAACAAATTTAGTGTGGGAGAACGAGTTATGGTCGCATTCCCGGGGTTAAACCGGAAATCTCGGCATAAAAAGTTGATGTGGACTCATTTCGGCCCGTACCTGATTTTGGAAATTGGCGAATCATCGGCAGTTCTAGTGCCAATCGATAAGCAGCAAGCCGAACCGATTAAAGTCCCAATCGAACGGCTGATAAGAGTCCCTCCCGGAATCCCCGATATTTCAACGATCCCACGCGGAAAAAACCCGTTTAAGAACGTCTTAAACACTCTGGTCACGGGGACGCCGAACGGAGAAAAAAGGGATAAAAGGGAACCGAATTCAGCACAAATGATGCAATTAGGGACAATTGCACAAGTAAAGGGGGGTGACGAAAGGGAAAGGGACGGAAAAGTTTCGGATTTGGTTGGGAAATTGGGAAAATTGGCAATTCAGTCCTTTCCAGAGACAATGGACGTCGACAAACCGGAGGACGGCATTTTTGGCTGGAATGTGACGTGTACGGAAGGCCAGGGGGAGCACGAATTTTGCGGGGCGCTCAGCACGTTGGAACTCGACCCGGCGCTTGGAAATGCTGGACTTGGGACAATGGCGGTCAAAACGCCGCTTCAGGCACTTTTTTCGGTGTTTTTGTTGAAGGCAGGGACCGTTAAATCCATGACGGCAGCTCGAAATTTGGCCCAGGCGATTGTTGAAGGAGAGCCAAAGGAAGAACTAAGGCTGTTCGTGGCTAAGAGAGGCGATTATGTCGGCACGGGCCTGTATCCGACTGAAGAGGACCAAATGAAGGCGTTAGAGAGCTGGTTTGAGAAGTGTTCGGTCGCGAGGAGGGCGTTAGAAGAGAGCGAGTTCGGGCGCATTGGAATGCAGGGACCGGAAGGAAGCGATGCGTTGGCGGATTCCGAAAAGAAGAAGTGGAAAGAACTGCTCGAAGCGACGCCCTGGGTACTGGAACGAATGAGGGCGAAAATTGTCCACAAGGCCACGAGATTTGTCGCGCACCCGCGCGTGATCATCGGCGATTTCTCGGCAAATCAGCTGGGCGAAGTGTTGGACCAGACCGCGATCGTTGGGCCGAAAGAAGGAACACTGGCCGAGGTTGTCCGCAGTTTGAAGCCGACAGTACTGTCGAGCAAAGTGAAGGCGGCTTTGATCATTGCCGGACGGGACTCTCTGTTGGCGGGTGAACCGGTTGAGGTGATGGCCGAACAGTTCGAAATGATCGCCAAGTGGTGCCGGCGGTTTCCGCACGTTCAGTTCCTTTGGACATGCCCGCCTTATGTGCACAACAAGCAGGCCGAATATGAAGAGTTGGTCGCCCGACTAAGACCGATGATGAGCCAGCCGCCATTCCTTCCTGCCTGGGTGACAGAGAACGGACGATCGATGGGCGAAGTGTTCCGGTTCGGCAACTCGTTTGACAATTTGCGAGTGACGGCGGACGGACTGATGAAGGACGCTGGCGTGCGGGCGTTGAAGGCCTGGCTGTTCACGCAAACCGAATTTCCGGGCGATCAGCAGCTGAAGATTCGGGCGGTCCATTCGGTGGTGCGAGTCATTCCCTCGGGCGGTCCGGGTGACCCTCGACGGGCGGGCAGTGCGGTCGGTACGGCTTCGGGAGGTCTGGGGGACCCCCGTCGCCACAGCTTCGGGTCGGCCGGTTGGGAAGACTTTCGGCGGCGCAGCCAGGGCTCGGGTGGCCTGGGCGGTCCCCGACGGCACACTTTCGATGGTTCGACCGGCGCTGGACGCTTCCATCCGTACGGACGCGGGCCGCTGCGTGGCGGGAACGATCAGCGAGGACAAGGCCCGCAGCACCGGCGATGATGCTCTGTTCTGAGGACCACCACCTGAGGGCAGCTGAAGACTTTGACGGCAGGGACGCCTTTCGTTTTGGGATGGGGATGTAGTATTTTTGTTAAGTTGACTTCCCCCTGTGGACTTTTCCCCTTTTTTTAAATTTGTTCTCATCGTGGCATTTTGTTTGGACCTTTTGTCTCCCCCAATTTTGGTTGTATGTTTTCGCCACGCTTCACTTTTTTTTTCTCACCGGTCTCAGGACAATCTTTGAATAGAAAACCACATTTTTAGGCTTGGCATTTTCGGGACAATAATCCCGCAATTTCAATATTCAGATTACATTGGACTTGGAAATGACTCAGTTGCAGACTCTCTTCTCAATGTAAGATTGCTGAATTGGAGAATTTTGATCTAAATTAAAATTGAACATAAATTTAATTTATTTTTAATTTTCAAAAAACAGGACCAACCCAGTCAGCAGCTTCAACCAACAACAATTGCTCGGCGACCAACGGGGAAAAAGAAACTTTTTGCTTTTGGGAAAAAACGGAAGGAGAAAGCGACGACCGTTCCAAAACGTGAAAATGTGCAGAATGCGATCAGCGATCGCGGATCAATGTGAGTCATTTTAGGCAGGCCATTCTGCTGGCGGGGGGTGGGCGGGGCAGGTGGATCGGTGCGGTTTAAAATGGTTTTCACCATTTTTTGTTTTTCATTGGACATTTCTAGGCCTATTTTAAGCTTCTCTAAGGGTGAGGTTGTGCCGACAGGCTCCCCCGAACATTTTTAGAATTTTGTCGTTTTATTGAGAGGAGATATGCAATTCTTAAGGATAGCGTTAGATTTCTAAAATTACTGCCAAAGCTCTTAATTAAGCGTGAGCAAGTTTAGTTCAAAATTTCTATTAAATTCCAACCCCCCCCCCCCAAATACCTTTTTTAATATTTATTTTTTAACATTTCAAAATCCCTCATTACCTTATTTTAATAAATTGTATCTGTTTATTTAACCACATATCGGCATTGGGACGCGTAAAAGAACACACTACTTATCGCAGCCCGTTGCTTTTCGTCATTTAAACAAAATTTTGTTTCAAATTTAGCGATCGTTTTCTCGTGTCCGGGAGGGCAAACCTCGGCAATCTTTATAACTCAATTACGGACAATTTTGTCACTTCTGACGAGATAAAATACAGCCGCGAAATTTTCAACATGCGCAACTTCACAAAACAGAGCGGTGGACCAATAATTGGAGAAGAAATCGTTGAAATAGACAACTTGAACAGTTCGGAGGAACGGACCAAAATGTTGGGACCGGAGCAGAAGGTCAGCAGTGGTTGAGAGCACATTGAGGTGCCGGTGTTCCAGAACCAGCGGAACCGTGGGAAAGTTACGGGAACGCAGGACCCTCCCCCCCCCCCCCCCCCTCCCCCCGCACTCTCCTGGCTATGGGCCTGACCGGAATCAGATCACAAAAAATTAGAACCAGCAGGGCATCAATCACCAGCAGAACAAGTCGTTGTGTTCAATGGGTGAGCGGTCCCTAGTACTTTTGATCAGTTTTTTTGCATTTTAATTAGGGTTGCTCCCCAACCCCCGACACCCGAGCCCCAAAATGGGGTCGTCCCCGATCCCCGACAATTTGGTCCTCCCCGACCCCAGACATTATCAACCCCGGCCTCCCCGACTTTTCCGCCCCCGAGTGGTCGGGGAGCAAACCTAATTTTAATTGATTGGTTTCTGTTTTTTTAGATCAGTGTAATCAGTCGATTGACTTTAGCTCGATGAATTACCAATAGACATTCATTAATTGAACAATACCATAAATTTTGATTATGATTAGGGTGTGGGTTCCAACCCGATCCGATGCCACGACTTAAACCAAAGTGAATTGTTTAGGTATTTTCACTGGAATGGGACAATCCGAAGGTGAGGGAGTCCGTGTTGAAACAGAAGAAGCCGAACGATGACGGCACACATTTTGTTGGGTCGGCATGCTTTGGAACACTCGTTGCAGCAATTGTGACTTTTGATGAACAGACTTCATTGGAGGAAGCGAAAAAGGTGTGTCCAAAAGCGGCGATGGTCGTACAATTAATTAAATTTCTAATCATTCAAAGCTTGCGCTTTTGCATATTCGTGGGAACGCAATGCCCTCCTCGGAAGACGATGACGCTCTCAAATCTCTGAACAAATCCGTCCGGATCAGCGTTTTTGTGGACCCAACCATTGGCGCCGGCGGCACTGATAGCGGATTTGGGCTTCCGATCACTTTTTCGCTGATTCCACTTTCTGCCATTGTCGACAAAAAATATAAGCACACATTTTTGCCTGTTCCCATGAGCGAAGGTGTTTTGTGCAACGTTTTGGCTTAACATTTTGTTCAATTATTTTTAGACCATAATCTTTTTGGGCAGATCCTGTTATGTGCGCAAAGTGTGGAAGAATTTGAGTTGGTATTGAAAGCGGCCGGCCAATCTCAAAACGAATATTCATACACTTTGACGTCCGAATTATTAATCAAATATATTTAATTAATTTAGAAAAACTCTATTTAAATCATTATTTTGATTCAGCAAGGATCAGCTGAACAATGCGAAACAAATGTTCGGGGATTTGGAGAAGGAGAAAGCGGCGATTGATGCTTTAATAAAAAACTGCGTCATTCGTTTGAGACGGCACCCGGGCACTTCGTTTGACGCGACAGGCACAGGAGAAGCTGAACAATTGTCGATTGAGATGCTTCAGGAGGCGGTCTGCCAATATAAGACAGACGCTGGCTATCTGTTGAGCTTTGTGACCAGAAGTTGTTACCGAAAATCGAGCTGATCCGGCGCTTGGAGTCAGAAGGCACATAATACATACAATTTGGGGGTGGGAAATTTTTAATTTTTACAAATAAAGGTGTCCATTACATCGGACATGGCGAGCGACGGATGGCGGATGTGTTCAGGGGCAACGAGGACAGCGACTTAGCCTCCGCTCTGCATTTTGTTCTTCTGTACAGCCAGGCGCAAACAACTCCGCCCGATGTTGCTGGATCGTTGCATAAGCAATGTTTGGGCCAACTTTTCGAAATGGCCGGACGTGGAAAGATGTGCACTTACATCGATTTGGAAGTGTTGCTGAGTTACGACAATTCTGCCTTGGAACACGGAGGACTGCCGGAGGGCATTCGCGCATTGGACGGATTCCCAAACATTGACAGTCGATTGGTCAAAATGCGCGGACCCAAATTGCTGACGGCCGATTGTGTGATGGAGGAATGCGATAAATTTCAAACCTGCATTGCTCGGGTCAGTAACGGACGGCAAGCGTTCTCCAAACACACAATGTTTTTTTGACCGAAATCACAAACCGTTAATGGTTACGATCTTGGACCTAATGCAGAATTTGAACATTTAATCGAAAATTATTTTGCGTGAAGGCACATATAATGCTTAAACGGATTGTTCAGATTGAGAATTATCAAAGGACCAAAGTTGGAGCAGTACCGCCAGCTGATCAGAAGACAGAAGCGTGCAGTTTGCCGTGCCCCCGCTGCGAAGGCTATGGTGGCAAATGCCAGAACGACGACTTCCACTGGGGCTGCGATAACTGTGGCAAAATGTTGGCCTTCGTAAAACAGGACAATGTGAGTCATTTGCGGCATATCATCCAAGCAATTTGAATAATCATTCCCCAAAGGTGCCGGTTACTCATTTCTATTGCGCCTGTGGTGCCACACCAGTGGAGGCATTCACTTTCCGCTGTTTGGATGTGGAAACTCATGGCGACAAATTTGCACATTTTGCACCAAATGAATTGGCCATTGAATTGAAGAGGATGAATGACAAGGGCATTTTGAATCTTTTGCTTTTGAGTAAAACTGGCGTGGGCAAGTCAACGCTGATCAATTCGGTCGTCAATTATTTGAGCCATCCGACCTTCAAAGATGCAATTAAGGTCGGTGGAACGAAGGCATTTATTTTGCATATGTTGACCGATTTAATTCGAAGTTTTGGAACAGGCTGACAAAATTGAGTGGGTCATACCGGCAAAATTCTACATGGAGGAATACGATGACGACGACTATTTGGTGAGAAGGGAGGTTCAATTGGGAGAGCAGAGCGATGATGAGCAGCTTAAAACTGGCAACTCGCGGACCAAATCGCCAAATGCTTACATAATCCATTCAAAAGGTAGTTGGAGAAGACAAAAAATGATAATAGTGGCCTTTAACGCTATATTTAGGCTAATAACAGGCCTATTTTATTGAACTCGATGAAAAATCGTGATTATTTTCATGCTTTTTATTGATTAGCAGAGCCGGGATTTAACTAACCTACTATAAATCGGGATTTTAAAAAGTAAATTAGGTTACAACCCATTTTGGCACATCATTTGAAAAGTTTTAGCACTATTTTTGAAGTTTTTAGAATTTTTGATAGGTACCTAAAACAAAGATTATCACCTAAAATCACGATCATTGATTAAAACAGACGTCAAATGTTCAGGGTACAAAATTCGGTTGATCGACACGCCGGGCATATGCGACACGGACGGCGGTGTCGAAGGGGACAACGAAAACTTTCACAAGACGCTCAACTTTATCAGCACGTTGCCTGAACTGAACGCCATCTGCATTCTTTTGCGGTCCAGCGAGACATGCATCACGGCAGAATTCAAGTATTGCCTGAACGGACTGCTCACTTATTTGCATAAAAATGCCGCTGAGGTGGGGGCAAAAAAGAAAATTGAGTAAAAATTATTGTTCTTACAAATTAGAACATCGTTTTCCTGGGCACAAACGGGCGTGGTTCCGACTACAAAATGGGTTGGTTGGTTGGTTTGTGTTGTAGCCGGGATGTGTGAATGGTGCAAATTAACGAAACACTTTTTAGTAAAAACGCAGGAATTGCTACGGGAAATGTTACCGCAAGTTGAATCTAACCATAAGGTGGGGGATTTAATGTGTGTTCTCTTATGCCATAATTTTCTCAGACATTTGGAAGGATTTGCTTTTCAAAATTTGTCATATTTCTTATCGCGCAAAACTGGGCATTACTTTAAGGTGAAAATTCCGCTCCAACGGGACAGAATTTACTGTCTGGACAATGAGGCGTTTGAGCATTTGTGTCTCATCAAAAAGGCCAACGTTCAATACTCCCAGAAACAGATGGACAACTTTTCGGAAAGTTGGAGCCTGGCTGATCAGGAATTTCAGCGGCTGTTGAAGTACGTGTCCACCAAGTTGGTGCCCCATCGTACATGGGAAACCGTGTCGCTCAACGAGGCCCGTCGGATCATCGTCGACTTGGCTCCCGCATTGGCAGACATATCAGAGGCCATTCAAGTGCATAATGCCAAAATATTTGAAAAACTATTTGTTTGTGCTTTACAGAGCAACCTCGACCGCATCGAAGCTTATGAAAAAGCCATTCGAAATGGTCAGCAGCCAACCGCGACCGTCCTTAAAACTGTCAGGCGTGATCTGTTGCCATACCCCCGGACCGTTTGCACTTCGGTGGCATTTAAACCTTTGCCCTTCTTTGTTTAAGTGTATTGGTTTTGGACAAATCAAAATTTGCAAAATTTTAATGCCTATATATTGAGGATTGATTCATACAGAATTGAATTAAAATTTTAATTTTGATCCAATAGTTCTACATCAGATCGCGGGCCGTACCCAGATTTTCGGGGGAGGGGGGGGGGGGGGTTGGGCACAGTTCGGGGAACAAAAACACTAATTTTTCTTATGGTCTATTTATGTTTTTAACATTTAAATTATAAAAGGATTGTTGCACCGAAGTAAAAAGGACTGAGGAGGGCGACTTCAAAGTGTACAGGCGAAAGTGCCACGAGCACTGTTACTTGAAAGGCATTCCTCCGGAGCTTTTTCCCAATGAGTCGCTGAAAAATTGTTGGGCAATGAATGGACAAGACAAATGCACGGCGGTGAGTTTTCGGAGCAAATGTATAAAAAAGTTGCGGAGTCATACTGTCGAGGAGTTTATGTTGAAATGACAAAAAAAATATTGAAATGAAAATTTAAAGTTTGATTTGGATTCGATGGGTTGAATTCGTTTGGAGGTCACAACATGCGTTTCAGACCAATGGATGTGGCTGCGATTGGAGTGTGCACATGCACTACACCTACGAGCAAACAGAAGTGCCTCTCGAACTCGACGAAGCGACTCAAAAGATCTCTGATAAACGTGAACAGATGCTGAAAGAGCGAGAGCTGATCTATTCTAAGGCATAAATTAGCATTGGAATCAGTAAAAATCGTTTTAAATTTTGAATGAGAATAGAAAAGTGATTAAAATACAAATTCCAAAAACATTTCAGGCAGCTTCGTTTAGTTGCTTCCTGAAGAAATGGGCGCTGAAACCGTACAACGACAGCGTGGAGCCGTACATCCAGTTGTCCATCAAGGATGCGAAAAATGTGGTTAAAGAATGCAATGGGGCAGCCGAACATGAATTTCATACGAAGAAGTTGAAAGGGCTCGAAGTCAGTTTTGTGGGATATAAGAAAAGCCCAAACTTGAAGGCCGATCGAGATTTCGAGCAGCGCCTATTGGCACCGCCGACTCCCCTCCTCCTACTCCTAAAAAGCTTAATTTAAAAAGCGTAGCCTTAAAACCAAAATTTCGCTCAGAAAAATGTTATTTTCTTTAAAATTTTTATGAATTTTTTGCTAAATCCGAAAATGTTAAGGAATCGCTCCGTCTCTACAGAGAGCAAAAGGAGCTCATGGAAAATGCAAAGTCCGACGCCGCTAACACTGCGAACGAAGTTAAGGCGGCGGATGTGAACAAAGTGCTTGAGGAACTTTGTGAATTGCCAATGTTTGGCAAAAGCATTCGACAAACGTATGAGACACAGCAAGAGGGACGGCGCAAACTTCAGAGAGAGTATACGGAAAAGAAGGTCGTCACTGTGCCGAAGCTTGGCAGAAACATAAACGGTAAGGGCGCTTGGAACTGATCAGATCAAAACAATGCAGACCCCCCACATTTGGATCAGTGCAAAACATTGCTTAAGACTTGAAATTACAAAAATATATACCTATATTTTTATATTGCTTAAGCGGCGGGCAAGCAAGCGCGGGAGCAGCGTCTGAACAAGTTGGAGCAACGTGAGTTTTGAGTCGCATAAGCAATAAAAGAGTTTGTTGGCCTAGTATTTAGCGCCAAATTGAAGAGTAAACCCCCCAAAAAGCATATTAGCCTTTTTGTGTTGTGTCCCCGGTTAGGGGTTTTGAGACCATTTGCACGTCCAGGGAAAAACCGCATCATTAAGAACAAATTGATCGGGTTTATCAGGGAGAACAGGGATTTGGGTTTGGAGCTCGAATGGACCGTTGAAACTTTATGGTACTGTATTTTTATACAATTTCTATGCACGTAGATGGAGAGCTCAAGTCAACCGTGAAAACTGGAACGCGGTGGAACACCATCAAACGTAATTTTACAAATATAGACTTTATTAGAACCCGGACAAAATAGAAATCTAACCAAGATTTTTGTACAACGTTTTGTTCCCCCGGTTGTCCGGTCTTTTAGTTTTAAAAATTAAAGTGCCACACGCGTTTGCCCTAAGGCAAATCTTCCGTTCAGAATCTGTACAAAAATGTCAAAACCTGCAAGGCTCTGAAATGACAACCATTTTTTAATACTGCTTTTATTTTGGGAATAACTTTTTTTTGGAGATTTATCCAATTGATTGGCTCTTTTGCTTATAGGGGTTTCAACAACGTTTAAATTTGGTATTATATCTGATCGGTTTGAGTTTTAAATGTTATTCAAAAAAATTATAACTCATTTGTCAGTGCTTTGATGATCGATCAGTTTTCAGAGTTTGTCAGCAGTTTCTGGTCATCTCAAACGCAACCTTCGTCGTCACATCATGCCCTGTTCTCTTCATCTGACACCAACAAATCTCGTTCCAAAAAAAAACCCCAGTGTCGCTGAGTTAACATTTATTCTATCTCATTTTTTGTTTTTTCAGTATTCATTCGTTTTTATTTGTCTCAGGATTCGATTAAGATTTGCATTTGAATTTTCTTATCGATCACATACTACCTATATTTTTTACAAGATAAAGTTTTTGAATTTAATTTCGGGTTTTAAATTTTTTAACAGCGAGTTTCACGGTTTATTAGGTTTTTGGCATTTTGATTTAATTCGTTAACAGCTGGTTTTATGTTCATGGGATTTTGCTTGTGCTTGGGTAGTGAGTGTCTGGGTAGGATGGGGGCTCTGACATATTTAGTTCACGTATTTAACACCGCTGTTGGAGGTATTAAAAATTCTCACTTTTGTTAAAAGTTATAGTAAAAAAAAAATGCTTTTCAATTGCTACTTTTAAAAAGTTAAAAATAAGAGGCAAATATACCTTACTATTAGGAGAGAGACCTTTTTGGTCAAATTTCTTCTAAAAATTGTCTGTGTTATTTAATGCACTGATTACGAGTTGGTGAATAAAAAATAAAAATAGAGAATTTAAAGCGGTTTTTGAATCGGTTGGATTTTTGAAAATTAAGGAAAAAATGACTACCTGGCTAGTGTTTTTTACCGAAAAAACTAAGGGGTCAAAAATTCTGAAAAAAATAATTGATCAGAAAGACTTTAATAGAGCTTACCCTAAAACTTCACATTTTTGAATGGGAAGGAATGTTTTTATTGTTGTTCGAGTTCTTCAACAAATCTTGGCATGCTTCGACAGAATTTTGTCCTCTCATTTGAACCAGATGTGCCGTCGTCTGCGGCGGCTTCCACCACATGGCGGCACTTGGTGACTTCTAAATTAATTAGATTTTTTGTGCTAAATATATTTATTGGTTTTTGACAAAAAAAAATAAAAACATTAACTTTTTTGACACATTTTGAGATTTACAAAATTCATCGCCATTTTTCCCAAAATAAAATGCCAGTTTGACGTTTAATATGTTATATTTTGCAACATCGCTTTAAAAAAAATTGTGAAAAAAGGTTCTTTAAAAATTCTTGTATATATTATGGAATTTTTAATTGTTCATAAAAAATAAATTAAACGAATCAATATAATGAATTTATTTTTGTTTTTTAACATATATGTAGCCTTCATCGATTTCATAGCAATTTATTTATTTGTGAAGCATCCGGTGACAGGAAGGAAGTCAACGACGTTTAAACCCTTGAAAAAAACAAATAAGCCAATAAAAAAGCAAATAAAATTCTCGTTTCTTCATTATTAATATTATATAATTATTATAATTTATATTTTACAAATCTTAGAAAGGTTATTTGCTGAAACACAATATTTATTGCTAATATGTTCATTATTTAAATTTCTTATCTATAAAAGAAAATTTAGAGACAAAAAAGAGCACTTAATGTTGGTATTAACTCAATTTTTGTTTATTTCATTTATACTTTTATGCAATTGCGACCCACCACCACCACCAACGGTCCCTTTCTTCCTCGAGGGTACCGTACAACCCAGTGGAAATTACCATATTTTTGTACGTACCGTACCATCAACTGAGGTGAGCCTAAAATAAGGCGGGCATTAACTTGGTTTGGCAAAGTGCCATTACAAAATGAATTTAAATGGTTTTTTTTCTACAAAAATGTTGAATTTTATGCATTAGGTGACGCGCATTTTGCAATCGTACGACGACAAAATTTGCAGCGTCGAAAATGAAATAATAAAAAAGAATGCCGCATGGATGAAATACAAAATCATTCCCGAACTGAGAGAGGACCGATTCAAAGCCGAGTATGCTTATGGAGTGTTGGGCGACGGCACAATTATGGACGGCACCAAATTCGAGATCAAATTGGACTGGAAAAGGGCACACGATGCCTATTTTATGCGAAAATTTGATCCAATTTATGTGCAAATTTATGCCGTCAACGAACCTTTGAAAACGGTAGGAATTTTAAATCAATTTTATATAATTTTATTTAATTTAAGTCTTTGGTGGAACGAATGCTGTTCAATCCTAGCTCAGAAGTCGAATACGAATTCATTTATGGGACTCTACGAGACCAAATTGGAGTGAAAAAATACCTTTTGGGACATATTCCAAATGGCACGGAGAATATGGAAAAATATGCCGTAAAAGTTCACAGTACCAATCGGACGGTCGATCAAATTAACGATGTTCAAATGGTGGAGACCGGTTATGTTTTTGTTTTACGAAAAAAAAATATTTGAAAATGGTTATTAATTTGTATTAAATACCATTTTTAAATGTTAACAAAAGCAGCTAATATATAATCGATTGATCTTCAGATACGGAAGGCAATTTTGCAATTGATTTTGCAAGTGATAAGCAAGCGCCAGAAGAATTTTATCTGTCATTTTACGAAGCCTCAAAAATGCAAAATCAAAATGTAAAATTCTTCATTTTGATTTATTAACTAACATTATAATAATAATATTAACAAATAATCTTTTCATAATTTTAAGCGAGCAGAAGTAAAGCCCAAAGTTTTGCGAATCGACGACCCGACAATATTATTAATGTTTGGAAATGAAATAAATGTAAAAATTGACTTTCTAACCGGCAATTGGACTACAGTTAAACGGCAAAGTGTCGCCGAAATGAAATTCAAAGCTCAAAATATATGGGAAATTCGGGGATTAATTGAAAATGTGCCGGAATTCGATGGATTCAAAGCGACAAAAATTGAGGTTTTTTGTTTTGTTTATTTTAAATTAAATTTAAACATTTAATTCGTTTTAAGGTGGCACTTTTCTCTACAGACCCTTGCAATTATTCCATAAACGCGGCGGGTCCGTCGGCAATTTGCTCCTCGTCCTCAACAACGCAAGAAGCGCTCAAAAAAGTTGTGGCAACCGAATCGGAGACCATCAGCGGCAGTTACATCTTTTCAATTGACGGAGTACAAACTGCAGATTTAAGAAGCATTGAAACCAAAAAATCGGCACTCTTTGGGTTGAGGACCAAAAGTTTAAAAAAATTGGGCACAATTTATGTGATGCTAACACCGACCGAATTTGTGCCATCTGAAACGGTTCTTTACTTTGAAAATAAATTATTATTTACTTTTAAAATAAAACAGTCAATAAAACCATTTTAAAAGTAATTTATAGTAAAAATTTATTTGTGAAATTTTGGCACATTTACTGGTTAATCGACATTTGCGCCATGACATTCTGCATTTAAATAAAGCATCAATCGGCGAATTGCGCTTAGTCTTTCAGTAAATCATAATTTTCGAGATTTTACGAAATTTTTGATTATTTGGCAAAGATGTTCAAATGAACAACCATTTTCTATTGTTTTTTTTTTGTCACCGTCCAACCCCTACAGGGCCAATTGTTCCAACACAAATTGACTTATCCGACATTAACACAAATGGTCGAACATGGCGGAGAGATGGCGGCGCAGTGCCGTTACAAATTTGGCACTGAAACGGACAATGGTCAAATTGCCATGGGGACAGAAAAATCAAAAGTAAATAAATCCACCGGTTTAATTAAGCAACTCTTTAATAAGTTCAAATGATAGCAAATTTGGGGGTACGCATCACTTCAGTGCCCACACTTCAGTGCCGGACACTTCAGTGCCCACACTTCAGTGCCGGACACTTCAGTGCCAGCACTTAAAAAGGCTATAACTTTTTTTAAACTCAACGAAATCATACAATCAAGATGTCATTGGAAAGCTCTAAATGAGAAGAATCGTACAAAAAAAAAAGCCAAGGCGGTTCAATCGTTTTTAAGAAGTTCAACGTGAAAAACACCCAAAATCAGGGCTTTTCATCAGTTTTATTGCAATAACTTTTTTACGAATTTTCTAATTGACTAGCGTTGGCTTAACAATAGCTTTTAAAAGCTTAGAGCTTTTCAATGACATCTTGATTGTTTGATTTGGTTGAGTTTAAAGAAAGTTATAGCCTTTTAATTGCTGGCACTGAAGTGTCCGGCACTGAAGTGTGGGCACTGAAGTGTGCGGCACTGAAGTGTGGGCACTGAAATGATCGCCGCCGCAAATTTGGACTTTTAGATGGCCGATTTGTACCAAGCATATCTCGAAAGAGCAAAAAAATCGCCCACTGAAATTCGTGATGAAATTGATGCTTTTAAAGTGTCGCTTCAAATGGTCCACATGAAACCAATGGATAAGTAAAATGAATTAAACGATAAAAGAAATTCATTAACGTAGAATTTGTTGTGTTATTTCAATTTTTAAAATTATTAATCCAAAGGATTTGCTGTTTCTACCCTCATAGATATTTTATTGTCTTTATCTCCAACTCTAGATTCTCTACCTTGATATTTTATGTGTTATTTTAATTTTGCTTTATTTTGGCATTTTGGAAAATTTCTAACAAAATGCAATGGCACGTTTTTGATTTAAATATTTATCAGTTTTTTCTTTTTTAAATCGTAAATGTCGTATTAATTATGTAAGGCAATTTTCGATTAATCGATGCTCGCTGCCCCCCGTTAATCAAGAGATCGGTTGTCACAAACACCGACCGACTGATTTGTGAGTCGAACGAACTCTGCCCGTTCATTGCCTTGCCACAGCCTCCTCTTTCTGTCCTTATCACGTCCCCCCCCCCCCTCGACCGATTAAATTTTAATTCGTTTTGTGCCCCCCCCCCTTAATTAGTTTTGTGCCCCCCCCCTCCTTAATTAGTTGTGTGCCCCCCCCCCCCTCTCACATCCCCCACCTGCTCCGTGTCGTTTATTATTCATTTATTCCACACATTCAAAGTGTTTTTTTTTCAAGTTCATTAACGTATTTATCAGCAAAGATTCTTTGTTTTTTTTTACCAATGAGTCAGTCGGTGCCGTGTCTCTGTTAAGCATTGGAGTCGAAGACTAAAAGCTCTTAAAATTGTACAAAATTGCATTAACTGTGCTTACTGTATATATAGTAGGTAAATTGCCTGAAGAAAAGGTAGAATTTATGACTCGACAGCAGCACTAAAAATCGCTAAATTGCTTTGCCCAAATTTCGGCCCTGACATGACGTCATCGTCTTCCTCATCAAATTCATCGTCATCATCATCATCAACAAACTACAGTAGGAATGGGCCGACGAACAACCGCACAACGCACAACAATAACAATTATTTCCAACAGGTTCAAGTCGATTAATTCACCGATTAATGCAAGCTTAACTAAAAAATCGATTAATTCAAATCCGATTAATGGTATTTGTTATGACAATTACAGGCACTGGCCTGCCTGTGTTCTTTGTTTTAATTAACTGTGTATCGAATTACAATTCCTGGATTTAAAATTAAAATTAAAAAGTTCACCCTTATTAATTAAAATTCGCAGAATGCGGTCGGATGGATGGATACGTTGTGGGCTCCACCACAACATGCCAATGTTGAGTTGCACACGCTGGGCAACAACAACAACAACAACAACAACAACAACACTGCATTCGTTGAGCATTACAGTAGAGCCGAGTCACCAAACGGTAAATCTTACCGTAATCAACACCAGCGAGAGTTGATTATGATATCACCAAACAACTGTTACGAAGCGGCAGCTGTGCCACGGGCATCAATTGACAAAGATTTAGTGGATTACGGTAAAAACGTAATGCGTTTCAGAGGAGCACTTAATTTCAAGGAGTTGCATGTGAGCAACAGTCGTCGCCTCCGCTGAAATTGGCACGGCCTGGGCCGATTGGTGGTTGCACAGCGGAGGCACAACGCCAGCCGCCCAACGAGCAGCGCCAAATTCAAAACGGTCAACCAATGGTAGCAGTGGAGTTGGGCCGATGTTCGGCAGGAGTGCAGCAGCAACGACAGTTATCGAATAATAACAACGTCAGCGAGCTGTTACCAAGCGAATGCAAGCTGGTAGTGCTAAGACAGGTTGACAATTTTTATTACCTAATTAAGACAATAAAATATATAAAAAAATAAATTCTCGAAAATTTGGTCATTTTTATTTTTGTAGCCGGAGGAACAACATCGCGCGCGTTACGCTTCCGAAGGCAGTCGCGGTGCGATCAAAGACCGCAGTGGGACATCATTTTGCACCATTCAGGTCCATATGAGTAGAGGCCTTGGATTTTTAAGTGTTAAAAAACCCGATTTAGTGTACCTAAATAAGTTCTAAAACGCTCAAAATAGGTACTAAAAACAAAGTGGATGCTAAATAGTGACCAAAAATGACCAAATATTTGTCTTTTTGAAAAGAAAAATGTTTCAAAATTTTCGATCTTTAGGAGTGCATTTTTGGTCAAGAAAAAGTTCATTTTTAGGGTCTACATATTTTTCGAAAAAATTAAAGTTGGTCGAGGAAACTCCCGAATTTGCACTTTCAAAAAACACAGGTTAAATCTTGACAAGATTTAAAATTGAATTTTATTGGATTTTTTCTTAATAAATTTTTCAAAAAAAACATGCCGAAGGTTTTATAGGTGCTACCGCTCTAATTCAAAAAATTTCGAAAGAATGGCTATTTTTGGGATTCTTTTATCAACACCTATACGCAAAAATAAGTAAACCCCTAAAAATCCGGGCCTAATTATGAGCTCAAAAAAACAATTTTTGTTAAGCTTTTGGGTCACTATCGTCCCACTCGACTCGAACTGTAAGTTTAATGAACAAATTACTCGAAAAGTTATTCCACTTTAAAAATGTTGCGAATTAAATAATTAATAAATGTTGAGAATTAAATAATTAATAAATGTTGAGAATTAAATAATTAATAATGTTGAGAATTAAATAATTAATAAATGTTGAGAATTAAATAATTAATAATGTTTTATATTTTATCTTTGCCGCACAACGTACGGATGAGAACACTTTTGTAGTGCACAACCTCTACAGATTGGTGCACGTGTCAGGCAAGTCGTCGACGGTAACATTTTTTAAGGGGTTAATGCAATTTTAAAAAAAATGTATTTTTATTATTTTTTGGACAACCCCCTGTCGACGATTGGTCACTGAGCACGGCACAGAACGACTGGTGGGCTTGGGGATCAGGGATCTCAGAATGCCCTATTTTTATGGCAAATGCCATAATTTTAGAAATTTGCCATATTTCCACACTTGCCATAATTTTGCCATATTTTAGAACTTTGTGAAAAATGTCATTTTTTAAGGAAAAAAATGAGAATTTTTCGAAAATTGTGCTCTTGATTCGTACAATTTGAAGTTTTTGGTTGCAAATCTCTTAACAAATTGAGTCAAAAATTCTAGATTTTTTTCGGCGGCGCCTATCGGCACCGCCGACCCCTCTCCCCGAGTAGTGAAGCTGAATTCTCAAAAAAAAAAAATTGTTTTTTAAAAATCCCATAAGAAAAACTGCCATAAAATGCCATATTTTTGGCCCTTCGATGCCATAAAAATGCCATATTTTTGGCCCTTCGATGCCATAAAAATGCCATATTTTCTCCAAGGTGATCTGAGATCCCTGTTGGGGATCCAAAAAGAGTTTACGGAGAGTAACCATTTGAGGAGGTCATGCTACGGCCCGAGAATGGAATGGTTGTTGTGTAAGTGGAAATATTAAACATCTCCAAATTGGCAACGCGAATTTTTTTAAATTATAAAAAACTCAGTTTTTTAGATTGGACTGTGTTGGCATAATGAAAATTTGCGCATATGGCGCAAACAACAACAATCGAAATGCGCTCTCAAATTGTTTGGCACCGGGCCGTAAGTCCTCAAATAGTCGGCATCAACGACGAACAAAAGCGCGTGCGGACGGCACGGAACGAGCGGATGCTAGCAAAAATGCCAAACAACAGCAACAGCACTTGGAGCCGACTGAACGGTGCCAAAACGACGTGCACATTGTAGCACAGTGCGAACTGCTAGAGGGACGGATGCTTCAAATGCACACAGAGGCTATTCGATGCGGTCAGCGAGAGGAACAAATTAAATGCAAAAATGTGTCGTCAATTAAATTAGTGAAAAATAAATTAAATAAAATTGGATACGCGTTTTTTATTGGTCAAATTTTCTATGAATCAAATTTCTGAATCTGAAAAGACCGATTCCGGATGACGGATCATTCGACGAAACTCTGAATTAATCAGAAGTCAAAAAAAAAAGTAATGTTTTTAGAAATAATCAATTTAATTTATTTATTTTTGCTGCAGTGCAACAGCTCGGCTGCCCGGACGTGCTGAAAATGTCGCTGCACGAGGCGTCCTCCAGCGGTGGCCAACAGCTGTTCATCATCGGACGAAATTTTAACCCAAAAAATTTGCGCGTGTTGTTTCGCGAGTACAACAACGGTTTTGTTCCAATTTTTGCACAACCTGTGCACATATTTTTGCTTCCATTTTTGCCTTTTTATAGAGCTTTGATCGTACTGAGACCGTCCTCTACCCTTTTTTTAATGATTTAATTAGCCAAAAAATATATTTATGCAATTAAATTGATCACATAATTAATTTTTCAGATGGAGCTCTGGGATGGAGTGCGGAGGCAAAGCTTGACCAACGACTCGTGCATCAGGCATTTTATAAAATATTAATTTAAAGTTTTTCGAGACTGGTTGCTTAATAGAGACCGACCGATCAAGAAGATCTCATTGATTTTTGAGATTTTCAATCAAAATCTCGATCGGTTAAACTGTCGAGCCGACATTTGGTTAACCGAATAACCTCAAAAGGCACCACCCACCTTTTGTCTGTCCGGCTATTACCTTCTCTTTTTTGTTTGTTAATAATTTTTGAAAACATTGCAAACCGGGGCAGAATGGATTTTTTAAAATTTTTTTTTTTTTTAAATGCCCGGGGGCAAAATTCACTAAATTTTCTCATGTAATTCATTCAAAGTGTCACATTGTGTGCACGGTGCCCACCTACCAGCACCTGAACAGAAGTGCCCTGGTGTCCGTTACTGTGATCTGCGGGCCTAAACAATCGCATCCAATCAACTTCTCCTACGCTGCTTGCCGTG
This sequence comes from Globodera rostochiensis, assembly GCA_018350325.1. Classification (NCBI taxonomy): domain Eukaryota; kingdom Metazoa; phylum Nematoda; class Chromadorea; order Rhabditida; family Heteroderidae; genus Globodera; species Globodera rostochiensis. The sequence goes on from JAEVLN010000010.1 coordinate 204,379, forward strand.
AATTTTGAAATTGCCTAAATTTTCCATTTTAGGCCATTCCACCTAAAAAACAAATTGTTTATATAGGGCCACAATTTATATGAAATCCGATATTTTTTTTTGCGCACTCGGAACAGCGTATAAATACCATAAATTATGTTTTTAGCTCTGGTTGGAGCTTCTAGAGCCCATTTTATAATCCATTTTTTCCATATTTCGCCATTTTTCAAAAATTCCTTAACAAAAATGCAATAAAAACGAAAAATACACCCCTAAAGATCGACTTTTTAAAAGTTTTCAAAAATACACCCCTAAAATTGACATTTTTGGCAACAAAAAATTCTGCCTCCAAAAAAAATGAAAATTTTTAAAATTCCGCTTATTTTAAAAATTTTTTTCTAAAATGCCTTTAATTTACATATAAAAATTTTTATTTCTCTTATTTTCGTCCATATTTTGATTACCTATATTTCGTCCATATTTTTTTGCCCATATTTCGTCCATATTTTGCAATTTTTCATCCATATTTTATGGCCATATTTCGAGATTTTTTATCCATATAAATTGCGGTTGGCCCTATTTATAAATAACAACAAAAAAAAAATGCCAACAGAAGAACGAAAGAACACGTTCGTTCGGCCTCTCAATGTTTTGCAATTTGTTTAGAGCGCGAATTTGACGATGATGATTGGCGTCCGCCCGACTGTTCCACCGTCACCGGTGGTTACGGCAACAACATTGTTGTCTCCCCCGGCACTTACGGGTAAAAGAACAAGCAACAAAAGCGGCTAATACTATTTTAATAACATTAACATTTTAGTTTTGGGACGTTCAATCAGCACATAGCATATGGCAGTCAAAATTTGCGGCAAAAGTTTAGCACCGATCGTCTGTGGACGAGCACAAACTGTGCCGATGTCGAGTTGTTGTCCAATGAGGGAAACTTTTGACAAAATGACACAGAATTTAAATTTGGAAGGACAAAATCTGCCACCAAAAATAGAAACATGCTTCTGGAGACAGCGAGCGCGTCGTTCTTTCGTTTTTGTAACAAATTGTCTAAAATGCTCTAAAAAATGTAAAAATAGAAAATAAATATTCTTAAAAAGCTTTTAAGTGATGTTTTCTACAACAAAGGTCCCCCACACACCACCCAGGAATGCCAAATGCCCTTTATTAATGGCAAATGAATTTACCCATTACATTTGCCATTTCTCCACACTTGCCATTATTTTGCCATTTCTTGGAACTTTGGGAAAAATTCTCATTTTTTGAGGGAAAAATGAGGGCGCTTGTCGGAGATAGTGCTTTCTCGTACAATTTGAAGTTGTTGGTTGTAAATGTCTTAACAATTCGAGTCAAAAATTCGAAATTTTTTCGGCAGCGCCTATCGGCACCTCCGACCCCCCCCCGCCACCCCTGAAGTAGTGGTTTTTTTGAAATTCGTTAAGAAAAATTGTCATTACAATGCCATTTTTTGGACTCCTTGATGCCATTACAATGCCATTTCTTATTTGCCATTTTTTCTCGAAGGTGAGTTGGCATCCCTGACACCACCATTTTTACTCAAATAGAATTTTGCAGGGCACAAGCAATTGCGCAGTGCAGACGATAAAATCTCCGATCACGAGCTAGATCAAACCGTGTAGTTTGTGAATGGTTTTGGACCGAAAAGAAAAGATGGAACGACTACATTTAAAATGCTTCTAATTATTTCATTACATTTAAAATGCTTCCGTTAATTATTTCATTGAAATACAAAAATTAACATGTAATTAAATGAGGGCGGACATTGCCTCAATTTTAGCACATGGCACTAAAAATAATTGATCAGTTTAACATAGCATACCCTAAAATTAATTTGCAGCTGACCGACTCGGTGGCACGACTTTTCGTCAATGGACTTTTCGTCAACGGACTCTTCGTCAACGACTTTTCGTCAACGGACTCTTCGTCAATGACTTTTCGTCATTGGACTATTCGTCAACGACATTTCGTCAATAAGAAAGAATTAAAAAAACAACAAATTTTAATTAAATTTAAGTCAACACAATTTTTCGGAATAGTTAAGTTTACTTGTCGCACAAAAAAAAATTTAAAAAGGGTTTTAAGCAATTCTGAGAAGTACTCGGGGGTTATCGAGGTTGCTGATCACGAATATGACAACAGATTATCACATGAATCAGCTGATTATCATTTCAACATTATGATTTTTTGAAAAAAAATTTAAAAATGCAAGAAAGGCCTCAAAATCATTCAAAAACATCATATTACAAGAAAACAGCAAGTAATGATCGAATTGAGCTTTTCGGATGATTTTTAGCGTGTTTTTGAAGGCTAAAATTGATTTCTGAAAAATTTTTGAAATTTCAAAAAACCTTTGAATTCGGGTCCGGAGTTCGAAATTGGTCGAAATGGAGGTCAGAATCGGCTTCTTCGCCGCGAATAACCCTAGACTTGAAAATTTGGTGTTAGCTTAAATTTAATTAAAATTTGTTGTTTTTTTAATTCTTTCTTATTGACGAAATGTCGTTGACGAATAGTCCAATGACGAAAAGTCATTGACGAAGAGTCCGTTGACGAAAAGTCGTTGACGAAGAGTCCGTTGACGAAAAGTCCATTGACGAAAAGTCATGGAACCACTGACTCTAATGTGGGAAAGTAAACCTAAGAATGTGTTCGAGAATCGTTATTGCTCAAAATTCGGTAAATTACCAAAAATATTACTTTAAAGAATCATAATACATATTTCTACATTTTCTTCTTTTTTTTTTGTATTTGGATTTTTTAACAAAATTGCCTATTTGTTACGATTAGCCATTATCTCCGTCAGCGATCAGCTGAATGGAGGTCGTGGCTTAGAGGATCAGTAGGGATTGTCGGTGCTTTCTCTGTGAAACATTCAACACTAACATAATACACACAGGAAGCGTGTAGTAATGGGAATGCAATGTTGCCATTTTGTCGCGTAGGTGGAAAAATTGCTAAAAAAGTCAATCAATTTCATTTTAATAATATTTTTAATGAATTTCAAAAAGCCATCTCCACTCTCATCCGCCATCTCAATCATTCATTTTATGTGGCGAAAACTTTTTCTTTTTGTGCAATTTACCATTTTAAGTGTGCCTGTCTCTCTGCCGGCCGTCCCCGCAATTAGGAAAAAAGCTGCTGCCCCGATCCGGATCATTAAGCATTGTTTATGCGCACGAATAGATCCGGATTCCGGAACCCCGAAAATTGAGGCGTGGAAGAATCGCTGGGGGGGGGGGACACATATTAGCAGAAGGAATGCACACAAACAAACCAATTCCTTTATTTTTCCTCAACATTCTCTCTGTTCACCTCAATAGCCCCCATCCGCCGATCACATTCATTTGTTTAAACCAAAAATGTCTTCAACTCCAGGCAGAAGGGACGTTGAAAGTTGCGTGAAAAGGTGCCGAGCAAAAATTGTTGTTGTTGTGTAAAGTCCTTGAAATTTTATTATAAAAGTTTCTATTGCCCCAAAAAGGGCGCGCCTGCCCATCAGTTTGCTTGATGGAACATTGCGCAGAAGGGGAGGGAATCAACTAGGGTTGAGCCCCGACCCCTCGGGGGCGGGAAAAGTTGGGGTCGGGGTTTTCGTCCCCGAGCAAAAAAGTCGGGGTTCGGGGTTTTTCCCAGCTAAAACCCCGAAAAAAAAGTCGGGGTCGGGAACGAAAACCCCGACTAAAAAAAGTCGGGGTTCGGGGACGGGGCTCAACCCTAGAATCAACAGTTTGTCTTTGGATCCACACGACGCAAAAGTTTTGGCACCTTTTATGATAGATTTTGCATAAAGTTGGTGAAATTTGTTCTCTAAATCAGCGCTGGTCTTTTTTTTTTTTGAATTTTTACTGACGAACGAAAGTGATGAAATGCGCGTAAATCGGTAATTATCCCCCCCCCCCCCCCTCATTTAGTTGCGGATATCCCCGTGATATATTTCCACAAATAATTATGCGTTGAGGACATCTAGCCTATGTTTCGGGTTTATTTTCTCTGCCATTAAAATTTTTGCAAAAATTTCAAAAATGTCAAATGCTTCTTCTCTCAAAAGTATTATATTAATGCGCCATATATAATCGCCCAATAACCTATTTTCCCCTCATTGTATGCGGATTTTGTTTCCGATTCACACAAAACAGCTGCAGAATTAATAGTGCATTTAAATCACAAATTCTATCTCTAAATAATCCCAAATTCTATCTCTAAATAATCCCAAATTCTATCTCTAAATAATCCGAAAGCCGAACTTATACAATTTCTTTAAGCGTTGGTTATTGTTTTCAACAATTTAACATCCCAATAAAATGTTGCAAGTGTGGGAAATGGAGGCGTACCCCTGTGGAGATATGCGATTGCCCCACCACGTGTTCCCGCCCAAATTCATCCCGAACACTCAGCTGGTCGACCTGGCTAGCGTTCATTTGTTCAAGGTGGGCCAACTATTTTTAAATTTTTAAATTTCTATATATAAAAATTCGTGATAAAATAGCGTTAAAATTTGTGAAATACAAAAATATTTAAAGGTGGACTTGGACGATACGGTGGCGATGAAGAAACGCTTGACTCTCATTAAAAGTGATTGGAAAGTGTGCGGCGCTGATGTCGTCACGCTGGAGAAGAGTTTGGGCTGCGGTCTGGAAAATAAGGTATATGTGTGCCTGATTGAGAGACTTGGTCGGGTTGTCGTGATCAGTTTTTTAAATCGGAATTGACAAATGCGATCAAGATCATCGGTGAGAAATCCCAATTCGCGGATCCCAATATGACTTGTGTGAGCGTAAAAATGGGTTTCGAATTTTACTCAAGTTGAAAGAGATGTGCGAACCGGCGGAGAGCACGGAGGACAGCGTACTGCTTGTGCTTGAGGGCGAGATGTATTACGACGTGGAATTTGATGAGGACAAATGGGTGCGAGTCCTGTTACGCCGTGGAGACCTCATTGTCGTGCCCAAGGGTTCATACTACCGTAGCACGCTGACGCCTACAGTAAGGCAGAGAGCAGTAAACAGTTGAAGAAAAATTGCAAAATTTAATTTTAAAAAATTAAAGAAAAAAACGTAATTTGTTTTCATTTACAATATTTTAAAATAATTAAATAAATAATTTAATCCGACTCGATCCATTGCATGCCAAAGTCAACAAACACAAATTGCTAAATTACAGAACTTTGTGAAACTTCAACGCTTCAACAAACAGCAGAACCAAATGGTCGTCGGTTAATGAGAAAGGAGGACAAACTGGGGTCAAGAAATTAGAGACTGAATGAAGTGAAGAGCGAGCGACACTAATCACCGGCAAAATATGCCACAAATTCGATCGTTTTAGCAAATCATTTCGCATCGTTTTCCAAGTACACCGAATTTTGAACACGACCTTAGACAAATTAGAAAATCATGTGATAATTGGTCAATTCAAACAACACATTCTGTGTTGGTTGCTTTTTTTGCCCGTAAGGTAGAATTTGTTTATACCAGAAATACAATTCTGAAAAATGTTATTTGCATTCTTCTGGAAATAATTAGAAATTTTGGACATTTTCAAAAAATCATTATGAAAAATTCAAGAAAAACCAAAAAATGCTCCCCTAAAGATACCTAACTCTTTTTGGTTAAAAAATATGACCAAAACTTTTTTTCAATATAATTAAACATAAAAACATTGACCACGTCACCGCAGGACCCGGTGTTTAAAAGCGATTGAATAAGAAATACCGTATTTCCTAAAATATAGCCCCCCCCCCTTAAAAAGTTTTCAAATTTCTGAAAATAATTCTGGCGTAAAAAGGCTCTTCAGGATCGTTGAGAAATCCAATTCGCGGACCCAAATATGACTTGTATGGTTTTTGCTTTTTTCTGCAATTCTGGTGTGTTTTTGCTTTTTGTGCAGGTGTGTTTTGGCTGCAATTCTGGTCTATTTTTGCTGTAATTCTGGTGTGTTTTTGCTTTTTGCTGCAATTCTGGTGTGTTTTTGCTTTTTGTTGCAATTCTGGTGTGTTTTTTCTGTAATTCTGGTCTATTTTTGCTGTAATTCTGTGCGTTTTTGCTTTTTGCTGCAATTCTGGTGACTTTTTGCTGCAATTCTGGTCTATTTTTGCTGCAATTCTAGTGCGTTTTTGCTTTTTGCTGCAATTCTGGTGTGTTTTTGCCTTTTGCTGCAATTCTGGTGTGTTTTTTCTGTAATTCTGGTCTATTTTTGCTGCAATTCTGGTGTGTTTTTGCTTTTTGTTGCAATTCTGGTGTGTTTTTGCCTTTTGCTGCAATTCTGGTGTGTTTTTTCTGTAATTCTGGTCTATTTTTGCTGCAATTCTGGTGTGTTTTTGCTTTTTGTTGCAATTCTGGTGTGTTTTTTCTGTAATTCTGGTCTATTTTTGCTGTAATTCTGTGCGTTTTTGCTTTTTGTTGCAATTCTGGTGTGTTTTTGCCTTTTGCTGCAATTCTGGTGTGTTTTTTCTGTAATTCTGGTCTATTTTTGCTGCAATTCTGGTGTGTTTTTGCTTTTTGTTGCAATTCTGGTGTGTTTTTGCTTTTTGTTGCAATTCTGGTGTGTTTTTGCCTTTTGCTGCAATTCTGGTGTGTTTTTTCTGTAATTCTGGTCTATTTTTGCTGCAATTCTGGTGTGTTTTTGCTGCAATTCTGGTCTATTTTTGCTGTAATTCTGGTGCGTTTTTGCTTTTTGCTGCAATTCTGGTGTCTTTTTGCTGCAATTCTGGTCTATTTTTGCTGCAATTCTCGTGTGCTTTTGCCTTTTGCTGCCATTCTGGTCTATTTTTGCTGTAATTCTGGTTTGTTTTCGCTGCAATTCTCGTGTGCTTTTGCCTTATGCTGCAATTCTGGTGTGTTTTTGCTGTAATTCTGGTCTATATTTGGTGTAATTCTGGTGTGTTTTCGCTGCAATTCTCGTGTGCTTCTGCCTTTTGCTTCAATTCGGGTGCGTTTTTGCTTTTTGCTGCAATTCTGGTGTCTTTTTGCTGCAATTCTGGTCTATTTTTGCTGCAATTCTAGTGCGTTTTTGCTTTTTGCTGCAATTCTGGTGTGTTTTTGCCTTTTGCTGCAATTCTGGTGTGTTTTTGCTGTAATTCTGGTCTATTTTTGCTGCAATTCGGGTGTGTTTTTGCTTTTTGCTGCAATTCTGGTCTATATTTGCTGTAATTCTGGTGTGTTTTCGCTGCAATTCTCGTGTGCTTCTGCCTTTTGCTGTAATTCGGGTGTGTTTTTGCTGTAATTCTGGTCTATTTTTGCTGCAATTTTCGTGTGCTTTTGCCTGTTGCTGCAATTCTGGTGTGTTTTTGCTGCAATTCTCGTGTGCTTTTGCTTTTTACTGCAATTCTGGTCTATATTTGCTGTAATTCTGGTGTGTTTTCGCTGCAATTCTCGTGTGCTTCTGCCTTTTGCTGCAATTCTGGTGTGTTTTTGCTGTAATTCTGGTCTATTTTTGCTGCAATTCTCGTGTGCTTTTGCCTGTTGCTGCAATTCTGGTCTATTTTTGCTGCAATTCTAGTGCGTTTTTGCTGTAATTCTGGTGTGTTTTTGCCTTTTGCTGCAATTCTTGTGTGTTTTTTCTGTAATTCTGGTCTATTTTTGCTGCAATTCGGGTGTGTTTTTGCTTTTTGCTGCAATTCTGGTCTATTTTTGCTGTAATTCTGGTCTATTTTTGCTGCAATTCTCGTGTGCTTTTCCTTTTGCTGCAATTCTGGTCTATTTTTGCTGCAATTCTCGTGTGCTTTTGCCTGTTGCTGCAATTCTGGTGTGTTATTGCTGTAATTCTGGTCTATTTTTTGCTGCAATTCGGGTGTGTTTTTGCTTTTTGCTGCAATTCTGGTCTATATTTACTGTAATTCTGGTGTGTTTTCGCTGCAATTCTCGTGTGTTTCTGCCTTTTGCTGCAATTCTGGTCTATTTTTGCTGCAATTCTCGTGTGCTTTTGCCTGTTGCTGCAATTCTGGTGTTAAACTTGAGGCTTTTTGATTTAATATCATAAATACTAGGGTTGGGATGACCCCCGATCCCCGACCGCGACCCAAAAAATTTGGTCGTCCCCTACCCCCACATTGCCAACCCCGACTTTCCCGCCCCCGAGGGGTCGGGGGGCTCAACCCTAAATTAAACGATAAAAGAAATTCATTAACGTAGAATTTGTTGTGTTGCATTTTCAATTTAAAAAAAAATGATTAATCCAAAAGGATTTGCTGTTTCTACACTCATAGGTAGATATTTACTTGTCTTTATCTCCGATTCTAGATTCTCTACCTTGATATTGATGTGTAGGGAACGGATTATATGCATTTTGCATATTTTGTTTTCTCATATGCTTTGAAGAATACGGCTTAAAAATAGCCTTTTCGCGTTGGTTTGAGCTTTTTTGGTCAAGTTTAAAAAAACATATTTTTCATATTTTGGGGGTTCGTGCATATTTTTTACATATTTTGCATATTTTGGCATATTTTGCATATTTCGAGCATATTTTAGCATTTTTGTTCAAAAATTTGATAAAATGAACCCAAAATCATGGATTTCTGGCTGTTTTTGAAAAATAATTCATATTTTTAACAATAAGGTTTAGTCATTTTTGAAAAAAATGCTTGAAGAATTGAACATTTTCATAAAAATAAGGGGAAAAATCGCGGCGCTGAAATGGCGCAGCGCTCGAGTGGCTGGCGCGGAGATGGCCAGCCGGCGATGAATTGGCCTGACAGTTAAAATTCCGGAACTTTTTTCTCAATTTGTTCAACTTTCCAAAAATACTAAAATAATATGCGAAAAGGCTTTAAACCTACTTATCAGACGTTAAAAGATGAAAAAATTAAGTATTAAGCAAAATAGTGAACTAAAAGTGCCATTTTTCGATGCATATTTCGGCATTTTTGGTGCATATTTCGGCATTTTTGGCATATTTTGGTGCATATTTTGGCCTTTTTTTGGTGCATATATATGCGCATATTTGGCCATTTTTGGTGCATATCGGTCCGATCCCTATTGATGTGTTACTGTAATTTTCCTTTATTTTGGCATTTTGGAATTAAAACAAAAATGCAATAGCACGTTTTTGATTTAAAATTTATCAGTTTTTTATCATACTATACAAACAAACTAGGGCTGGAATTATATGCAAACCAAAAATCAAAGAAAAAATTCAAAGTTTTTTTTGTACATTTTTCAAATGAGATTATTGCAAATCATTTCATAATTGAATTTAATTCTATTCAAAATTTGTATGTTTTTCCCATTTATCTCGATTCGTATTTGCAAGTCAATTGAATGTGCGGCCGCAATGTGCCAATGCCAACCAAATGCTTCTTCATTCGATATGCCTTCTCAATGGAAGCGCCGAATTGGTCCGAAAGCATCGAATTCAGTCTTTGAATCCATTCCACCGAATTCACTGGCTTTTCAACTTCTGATCCGTCGTCCAGAACAATTTTGTCAGCCAATTCGAGGCCGACCAGCCAAATTTTGCGAAAAAATTCCCTTAAATTTTGACAAAAAAATTATTAAATTTTTTTAAGAAAAATTAAAATAAAAATTTTTTGTTTTTTTCGTGCAGTTTTTGAATGACCTTTTGTTTGTTTTACTGACTAATTTGCTTATCTTCCAAAATTAATTAATAAATTCCGCCAAAAAGTTCAAATTTTTTTTTCTTCAAAATTTCTGGGAAATCAGTCCAGTATGTAAACGGACGGACAAATCATTGCGTGATCAAAACTTGCGTATATTTGTGACTTACTTTTTGAACAGATCAGCAGGCAGAATGAATTATGCCCATTAATCATTATAAGAAAAAAGAGCACTTACTTTTTGTTGCCTTTGCTCTGTTCAAAGAATTGTCCCTTCTCAACAACATTTTTCGAATGGCCCAATCGAATGTGATCAAATCGCTCCACGTCCATCAACAATTGGAGCCGGACCCGCGTCTCCACATAACCACAAAAGTCGTCAAAATCCATCAATAAAGTGGCTTCGCACGTTATGCGAATAAAATGGGAATACTAAAAAATTTAATAATAAAATTTTGTTTTTATTAAATTATTTATTCGTAGTATAAATTATATAATGAACCTTTTCGTCAAAATTTTTATCTTTAAGCAGATGTTCCCATCTTTCATCTTGAGAAATAGTCAAATTCGGCCAATTTCGAATATTTTTAATTGCTAAATAAAATTCCATTTAGTCATTCTCAAAACATTTTAATTTTTTCGAGAATGAATGAAGTCTCGGCCCTTACCTTCCTGAATTTCTCGTTGAATAATTGTTGCGGTGGATTTGTTCACGTTGAAAATGGCATTTTGTTCAATAAGCCCGGGGGTCACAATTGGCATTGTCAAATCGGCAAAAAGCCCCAGGCGCCCGTAAATCTCATGGCGTTTGTTGCCCTCATCTCTCGGCTCCCACCGAAGCACTGACCCATCCGGTAAATCCGTAAGTTTAACGGGCGTTGGCCAGGGCCTAAAAAATGTGTCAAATTAAAATTCCTAAAAAAGCCAATTTATTATTTAAATAAAAAGTTTTAATTTTCTATAAGATTTAATAAAAGCAGAAACCATGTTGAAAAAGTGAAGAAGAACTTTTCGATCAGAAATGGAATTGATGCCATTGGATAAAGAAGCATCACTTTGGCGGCAAGAATTGAAAGGCTGATGCCGTTAAAGAAGCCCAATTTGTTGTCATAAATATGGTGGTCTAAATATGTACACAACGAATTAACTAATTGCCTTCATTTTAAATTAAATTTGATAATAAAATTATTTGCATAATATTTTTATTCAAAATTAAGATACTTTTGGCCCACATTTTTACAGCCAATAACAAAGTGCGATAAGTTTTTAAAATGCCGATTTTGTTGTCATCGTTTTGACTATGTTCGGTTGCAAAAAGTTTATTCAAAATTTTGACGCCAACTTCGAAGCCTAAAATTAAAAGAACTTTTTTTTTGTTGCATTTTTAATAAAAATATAAAAAGCAGATCAGTTAGCACGGGCGCCGGGCCAATCACCTGACAGCGATCTGAGCTTCATCTTCAGCTTCTCCTCCTCGAGATTCATCTCCATCATTTTCTCGTAGCTTTCCCCTCCGGCGTCTGCAAAGAATTCCTTCCTCCGGTAGGCCAATTCTTCAAATTTTGTCCTCAAACTCCGTGACAAAGCTTCGCTTTGTTGGAAATTAATTGATTCGTTGGATTGGAAAATGTCTTCATTCGGTGCAAAGGCTGCGAATCCGATGTCAAAATCGATGAAAATGTTGTGATCGATTTCGAATTTCAACTCGATCAGCGGCATCCAAGCATCCTGGATGCGGTTAAGCTTGACCACTTTGAGGACCTTAACGCGCGCGGTCAATTCAGGCAGCAAAAAACACCGTTTATTAAATATCATTGGTCAGAAAACTAGCAAGATCAGTAAGTAAATCAGTTAGATGACTCAACGTGTAAAAAGATCGGATCCGATCATTATAAATCTAATTAGCCCGTTTAATTAAATACCAGCAAAGATCAGTAAATAAATCAGAAGATATGATTCAACGTGTAAAAGATTGGATCTGATCATTATATATCTAATTAGCCCGTTTAATTTTATCATTGATTAGAAACCAGCAAGATCAGTAAGTAAATCAGTTAGATATGACTCAACGTGTAAAAGATCGGATCCGATCATTATAAATCCAATTAGCCCGTTTAATTAAATATCATTGATCAGAAAGCAGCAAAGATCAGTAAGTAAATCGGTTAGATGACTCAACGTGTAAAAGATTGGATCCGATCATTATAAATCCTAATTAGCACATTGACTGTCAATGGCATGCAATCAAAACTCACAAGACACAGACGGCAATAGAGCGATTTGTCCGCGCAATGTCTTTGGCCATTCCGGCGAAATTCACATTTTGCCGTGCCAAAAAACTGTTGTGGCCCCCAAGCGGGCAATAATTCGGGAATTATACAAATTACATCGATGTCCGAATCTTTGGTGAGTGTGCCCAACACATAGGAGCCGGTCACAAGAATTTTTGCTTTATAATTCTAAAGTTTGTAATATTTGCTAATTTTTGAATATTTTTAAACTTTGTTGTAATAGTTACTAAAACGAACCCATTCTCTGGCACTTTGTTCAATTTGCTTGATTGACTGATCAATTTTCATTTTCCGATCATTACTGATTAGTCCAAATCCGTTTTTTGATAAAAATGCTGATAACTAAAAATATTTATACATTTTTTGTTTGTTTGTTTTGCATATTCCGAATTTCGGATTATTAATCAATTTTCTGTAAAATATTTTAATAAAAATTGTAAATTTACTGAGTCTAATGATTTGCTATTATCGCCAATTAATTCAAAATTTTCTTCATCGAATGGCCTTATTTCTTGCAAATGCAAAGAAATTCCAAAGATTTCAGCAAATGTAAAAACATTATTTTGTAAATAATTGGACAATTCATTACGCAATTTTTGGTCTAAAAATGGTGATAAAATTTAAAATCTACGTTAAATTGGCGCGCTTACCTTGCTCAATTTGTTTAACCATCAACGAAAAGTGGTTGAAATATGTGCTTAATGAATGCAAATTAAAGTCAGGACCCAACAACGATTTAGAGATGATTTCTCGGGATTGATCACTTAAATTGTGCCAAACATATTCAAAATAATTTGGCCCAAAATGAATGTTTTTCGGTTTAGCTTCATTTTCCCGCAAATGTTTTTGCTCCAAGAACAGTGCCAAGGCCATTTTTCTCAAATGAATTTGCTTTTCAATAAAAATGATCGGATTTTGATCGCCCTCAATGCTGCTGCTTTTTACATCGACAGAGTTGGTGTCAAAAAATTTAATTATCATTTTCAGGTGCTTCCATAAAATTTTTTGGAATATTTTTAGATCAAATTTGTCCAAATTCTGCGAGGAACTTTCTGCTATTTGCTGATCACTTTTGATCGGATAAAGTATTGCCATCTGATCACTTTTGATTTTCTGCCAATTCTGTCCTAATTTCTTGTGAATCCATTTTGAAGGCGCAATTCCGAGCTGTTTGAACGCATTTAGCGCGTTTTGATCACCAATTGCGTACAATTTGTCGATCACTTCCATTCTATGGCCAATTTCATTGATGTAACAGCCAATTGTGACAATTTGCCGCATCGACTCGGTCGGATTTGTGAAGAATTTTTGGTAAGTTTGGACAAGAAATTCGTCTCTCAAAAAAAGTGTCCAACCAATTTCATTGGCTAAAATGAAAATTTCCAAAATTGTGGAAAAATTTAATTTAAATGCAAAACAATTGTGTGTAATTATTAAATATAACCGAATAATCCAATTATTTCCAAATCTTTTTGCAAAAAGTCACCAACAACTTCGCTACCGGTCGTTTCGTCGCTTTTCGTTTGTTCACTGCTGCCATTCACGACATACTCAAAAATGTTGTGCCGCTTTTTATTTTTGTTTTTTGGCTTTTTCTTTTTCAAATTATTATTTTTTTCTTCAATTTTTGCCATTTCTCTTTCAAATGCCTTTTCCTTCGGCACCGAACTGGTGCCATTATCGTCACAGAAACTTTGGCATTTTTGTTCATTGCTTTGTGTTGTTAATTCAAGGGAATTTGATGCGGTTTTGATGCAAGATTCTACTTCTACATCGAATACTAATTGTTTTCGTAGGCTTAATGAAATTTCGGGACTTTCGTCGACAATTTGCTTCATTTCGACCTTTTTGGCTTGAGTTTTTGAATTTTCTTGCCCAGAAATTGGGTTTGAGTCGGTTTTCAGTGCATTTTTATGCAAATTCTTTTTTGGCACTTTTTTGGCAATGCTTTTCCTTTTGCTTTTCTTTTTATTATCGCCCGAATTCACAAAATCCAGCGCGGCGTCCACGTCGAAGGGCGTTTGCTCCTCAATGTTTGGGCCTGGTTTTTCGGTGTTTTCCGATTGTCCATTTATTATTTCTTTTTCATCCCAATTTTTTTCACTAAAATGGAAATGCCCATTTCCAACATCGAAGCATTCATCAAATTGTTCACAACATTTTAATGCAATTTTGTGAATTTCATTGACATTTTCTGACCCCACAAATGCCGCCACTCGCAGTGCGTCCAACGATCCTTAACGGCCAGCAGCAATTTTATTGAGTAATTTACTGTATAAATAATTATTTAAAAATTAGTAAACATTAAAAAAAGTCTAAATATAAATGAATTTAAAAGTGTAATCGATTGAACGTTTTTTTATTAATGTTTTCAATGTAAACTTTAAAGTTCAGCCCCTAAGAACACAATTTGTTACACCAACTTTGCCCGAATTCTTTGTTGAACTTGTTGCATTTGCTCAGTAAATTTTTGATAATTTCAAAATGTATATTTTGAAGCAACCCCTCAAACTCGCGCACCACACTTTCCTGTTTTGCCTTTGATTTTCGCCGAATTTCATACCATTCTCTGTCCAAAGTTCCGGGAGGCGGGGGTGCCGTGCCGTTTTGCTGTGCCAATCTTTTGATTTTTTGCGTCCCAAGTTCGATTTTCAACTTTCCGTCCGACATTTTCAGGCTTTCGTGCACAAAAATTGTAGATTTGTCTAACAAAATGTCAATTTCGATCCGTTTCTTGTCCAATTCGGCCTCCTCGTCCGCCTTCTCAATGTCAAACAGTTGGTCGTAGACCATTTCGTAGTACCACCGGTTTTGCCTCCAGGCCATGGTAAATCTTGGCATTTTGCCATTTTTCTGCTCCTCATTCAACTCCAACACGTTGGCTTCTAACCAGAACACCCAACAGAAAATGTCGGCAGCCAATTTTGTTGCCTTTTGATGTGCCGTGTTAGCCGTTCTCAGGGCATCGGTGTAAAGAATTTCCAGCTGTTCAGAACTCCGAAAAACTAACAAATATTTGTTTTTATTTATTTTTAAGGGTTTTTTAATTAAAATAAACTTGTTTTGTAAATTTTCCCAAATTTGCATTTTATTTCGAATTAGTATTGTTTATATATTTTGGTTTTACATTCCAAATTCTTTCCCCAAACCTTTTATATAATGATTCTTTTTTTGCATTATTTAAAATTTTTCTAAAATTTATTCCTTTAGGAATTTGCAGTTTCAATTAGATCATTTTTGCCAATTTGTCCACCCACTTTTTGGCATATATAACTCCCATATTTTTGGTCCAAAAAAAGGTTTAAACATTAATTTATGTTTACGTACCTTTAGGGTCCGTGTACCGATAGTCGTAAATACATTCCAATTCAATTTCGCGTTCGGACAATTGCAAAAATTTGTGTAAACGCGTCGGACGCCCGGGGAATGTGACCAACTTTCGCCAAAGCGCCATAAAGCATATATACGATTGGCGTTCTCGATTCTTCTGATTGGCTATAAGCCGCTGAAGTCTGAACACGGCTTCGACTTCCTGCGGCTGGTCACATTCGTGTGGCCACCATTCGTCAACACTTTTCAATTCTTCTGCAAAAAGCTAACAATGAGGCATTGAATTGAATTAATTGCCCGATCATGGCCGATCGGATCAGTTGCCAAACAATCCATTTTATATGGAAACAGTGCTTGTATAATTTCCATGAAACTATACAAACATACTTAGAGGTAGGGTAGGACGGGACCGGGACCAGTACTGAAATGTCTTTTCTGGGACTGAAATTTAGACCCGGTTTTTTTCAAGCTCCGTTTTATGGTCCCGGTTTTTCCAAAACGTTTTTTTGTCCAGAAGTCCCTGGTTTTTTCCGGTCCCGGTTTTTCCCAAAAGTCCCGGTCCCGTTCTACCCTACTTAGAGCTATGTAATTACCAACCGACCTTCTCTCAGGTCGACTCCGGTGTTGTGTTTTCCCAAAAAATCGCGCAATTTGATAACCATGCAAATGCCCTTTGGGGACATAACCGCAGCTTTTGCCAAAGCGGCTTTCTTCACCGCGTTCAGTTTGTCCAACATGTGCCGTCCGAATTGCGTTCCCCGGTCCGCTTTTTGCCGAATTGCCTTCTCGCATTCGATCAACTCGGGCTCCCCCAACAATAGCCTTATTGTTACCCGACTTTCTTGCCCAATCGCGCACTCTGAGCCGGTGCGATAATGAAATTGGACAAAGTGGCCGTCTAAGCGCCTTGTAGCCGACAGTTTCTCTGGCAAAGAAATTAAAAGCAATTCTTAATTTTAATTATGAAAATAAAAGCGCTATTTAAAAACAAAATAGGTAAATACCAATGTGCAGAATGTTGGGGAAGATTTCTTCCAAAACATACAGTTCAGTTGTTCCCATTATTAAATGAAACAATTGCTTGTAAATGGCAATGTTTTTATGATAACATAAAAAGTGCTGAAACTCTTCGGAATCCGCTATTAAGATATGAAGGCATAGTCTAAAACATTAAAATCTTATAAACATTTTGTTGTTTTTTCATTTTTTTAAAAAATATGATTAATGCTCCGGTTTCTGAATTTCGGATTTTTTGGCATCCGGTTATATCCCTAAATACACACTTACCGATGAATTAAGTAACTCGAATCCAAAGATAACAATTTATTCGTAACATTGCTTGAATATTCCGATTCGTCACATTTTTTGGCATGTTCCATGTATTCTTCTTCGCTTAATGTTGTGATAGTGTCCTTAAATGGGCAATTCAATTTAAATGTTTGTTTTGGCGAATTTTTGTATGATTTGGTCCTCAAAAAATGTGAATTATGGGTGGATTGCGACTTGATCATGTTAAAATCACAAGACAAAAGTAATCGAATACGCTATGTGATGGGTCTTTTTAAAACGATAAATGTTTTTTTGGTAGATTAGAGATTGGAATGTATTGATCGGGACTCCTCGATTTGGGCATTACCGTTACCGGATGCCGAAAAAATCCCGAAAATGCCAACAGAATCCCGATTTCGGCCCGTTACCGGATGCTAAAAAAATGCCAACAGAATCCCAATTTCAGCATTACCGTTACCGGATGCCGAAAAAAAAATACCAACAGTATTCCAATTTCGGCATTATCGTTACCGGATGACGAAAAAATGGGCCAACGAAATCCCGATTTCGGCATTACCGTTACCGGATGCCGAAAAAATCCCGAAAAAAATGCCAACAGAATCCCGATACCGTCCAATCTCTAAAAGTAATTACTGTACATAGCCGAATTTGGATCCAACATTGATGCTAAAAATTGCACGAGCAACATTTTTAACAAATATTTTCCATTCATCGCTTGTCTTCGAAATTTCATTGCGTATTATTCGGTGCGTAAATGCTTGCAGAAGGCATATTTTTTGCTCCATGCTTTTGCCATTAACGTTTTGTAACAAATTTGCCCATTCTTCCCCCATTTTTATTGCCTCATTGGCTGTCCAGTAATTGCCATTAACCTTAAATAAATAAATAAATCAACTAAACATCGTAATTTGTATTAATTAAATAAAATTTTCAAATTTGAATAAATTAAAATTTATATTCTTAAAAAAGGAATTAAAAGCCTAAAATGTAAACACTGAGTTTAAAAGCCCTTTGTTTTTTTTTTACTCATAAGGTGTATTTTGTTTTTAGGACAGCGATTTATGGTATTTTTTTGCTTTTTTAAGGGAATTTCAAACAAAACAAATTAAAATTAATCATTTATTAAATTATAATACTTCCATTTGCTCAATACGGTCGAGTGAGTCTTCAACAATCAATTTGAAGTGCCAAATCACCACTTTTATGGAAAGTTTCTTTTTCACGTCCGATTGGACAAAATTATTTGGCACAGCAGCAAAATTTGTGGACAAAATTTCCGTGAATTCGTTGCGCATTTCGTCCAATATTTCGAATCCTTAAAGGAAATAAACTGCAAAAAAACATTATAAATCACTTAAAAACTCTTTTTTGGCAGTTTTTTCATGTCCAATGCCCGCAGCAGTTCAATTGGAACATTTTGTTTTGGACATTCGATGCTGACATTATTATTCTGTAATAAAAAAGCGTTTTTGATAAATTCAATTAACAACATATTTTTATTTTTGATTTTAATGGAAGCATCAATTTTAAATTAATGTTCAAATAAATATTAATTTTACATCATTTTGTTTGGCGACTACAGTGATTAATAATAATAATAATAACACAGACAATGTGAATAAAATTGAAGAAAATATGAACACCGATTGTTTTAGCATTAGCCAATCAATTTAGCTGAAAATAAAGATTTGTTTTTATAATTTCTAGTCCATAAAATCCAAATTTTGGTAATTTATTAATCTTTAGTAAATCACAAATTTTGGACTTAAACAAAACTTTTTACTTTTGTGAACAAACCTTTTTTTAAATCATTTTTAGTCAAATTATCAGAATGGGCATAAAAACAAAATGATTGAATATAATAAATACAGCAAAAATTAAATAAAAATCAATTTTTCTTGAAAATCAATAATATTTAAAAGCCACGCGTTTTATCCAATGTCATTATATTGTTGTAAGCCTACAGCCATAAAAGTAGAAATCGCATTTTTCAGGCACTAAAAATCGTGAAAATGTTAACAAAACCAAAAAGCGCTTAAATATTAATTAGCAAAATGTTTGCCAAAATTTGAAATTCTTATGATTTTCGGACCGATTTAAAAATAACATGTGTTTACAACAAATTTATTTTTTTTACAATTTTTAAGCATTTCTTAAAAAAATTTCTATAAAAATGACGAAATATTGACTAAAAACGCGAAAATGGCAAAATGCTTAGCGATGATTACTCTAGACCAAATTTTGAGAAAATTTAAACGATTTACAATAGAGCAAGGCTTGGGGCTGATCCAGATTTTTTGAAAATCTCGATAATCGTCGATCGAGAATTTGTTGATCGAGATTTCGATCGAAAATCTCAAAAACTCTCGTCGAGAATATCGATCATCCCGCTCTCATTTACAACCTCTTCAGTATGCTTAAATTAATTTCCCCTTCGCCCATCTTTATTAAATTCTTCCAAAAGTCGTAAAATATGAACACATTTTCGATGTCTCGCTGCAGTGTCCATTGGTTAGATCCGGAAACCCCAAAATACACTGAAAATCGGGGTCATTTTAGGAAAAAAATCCCACCCTTTTTGATCAGAATTCAAAAGTTATGAATGTATGAAATTTATTTTTTTTGGATTTTGGGCCACACCAAATTTTGATTGATGTTGCCGAAAATTTTGTCCGTTTACTTTTGCACCAGTAAAAAGTGGTGTGATTGGGTACAGGGTCAAATAACATTTTGGTTGCGCGGGGACTGACACGTTTGCTCTTCTTGCTTTTTATGCTCACTAATAGAGGATAAAAAGCAAAGAATTTTTCATCAAATAAACACCATTTTTTAATTTACTAAATTTTTATTGTAACTTTCTTTCCATACAATATTTTTCATTTTCTTTAGATAATTTTATTTTACTTCTATTAGGAAATCTTGCCTATTTTTTGCTATATTTTAAAATTTTTTTTATCCATTTTCGTCCATATTTTGCAATTTTTGTCCATATTTTGCAATTTTTGCCCATATTTGGTCCATATTTCGAGTTTTTTATCCATATAAATTGCGGCCCTAATTATCATGCGTAATTATCATCTTTTGCATTTTCCTTGTTCAGTGTCCCCTCCGGGGACAAAACAACCCAACAAAAATGAAAAATTTTCTGCTTACTTTCAAATCATTTTCTCTGAAATGAAAATTTTTTTCGGTTCGGTCCGAAGGCACCTAAAAAAATCGGTAATTTAGAACTTATAGTAGTAAATAAACATGGCAATTTTGACCAATTCAATCAATGAAGGAGAGCAAATAACAGCTGATCCGGGTAAACAAATCGATCAAATTATTTATTAAACCCCTTTTTATTAATAATTAATTGCCAATGTTTACAGAACATTGGTGTGCAACTTTTTCGCACTCCAACTCTTCCGTCCATTTTTTTTCGGGGCAGCACCGGAACCGAAATATTGAGAATTTTGTTGAAATTTTAAAATCGAACAAATGGTGCCGATGCGGTAAGAAGCATTTAAACTTTGCTTAAACTGTCAAAGCCCAACGGTCCTGGGGTGTACTTTAGAGCCATTTCGAATCTTGGGCTCAATTGTTCTGTTTGTTTTCATCATTTACATGTGCCATCGATTGAATGAGCAAAAAGAGAACACCGACGCGTTGATTATGCTTCAGAAGCAAATGGACGACAGTTCGAATGCCGTGTTAAATAATCTAAGTGGAAAAAGTAATTCAATTTCCGTCTTTTAGGCACAGTTTGAGCTTTTAATATTTTTGAAAAAAAATATTATATTTTCATTTTCTTAGGTCTAATCCGACAACAAAATCGCTGGGATTCTTCGGAATGTCACGAGGGCCTCGCGCTCGTTTGGCCCGAGCGATTGATTGTCCAATTTACTGCTGGAAACAATGATGGTAAATACAGTATTATACAGTATTATTTAGTTAAAATGATATTTGATTAAAAAGTTTTAAAAATTGAATTCACAAAAATGTTCAAATTCCCTTTGCTTTTCAGCGTTTCGCTCTGTGTTCGCTGAACGCCCAATCCCGAAAGGGAATTTCGGCGTTTTCTATTACGAAGTGAAAATCATAGGGAACGGATAGTAAGTGTAAATAATAAATTAATTAATAGTTGAACTTTAAATGCTCTAGAAGCTTTTAAGGTATTCCAAAAAATTATATTTAGCGGTATTCTCATTGGACTTGCAACTAAAAAAATGCCATTGGATGAAGTGGTTGGACATTACGAAGGCACTTACGCATACGGAAGCTATGGCCTTTTTTGGGGTCAACGGTTCGCCTACGGTGGAAACTTTGCACCCAAATTTGGTGATGGTGACATCATCGGCTGCGGCGTCAATTTGGCAACTCGCCAAATGATTTACACAAAAAACGGGAAGCCTTTATGTAAGAAATAAAAGCAACAAAATTAAAGGGCACTTTCTTTTGTGAATTTTTTGCTCATTCCTTATAAAGTGAACAACTGAGTGCTCATCAAAGCATGGATGCGCTCTGTTCTGTTCTGATTTATCAGAATTTCTGGTCGTTTTGGGCACCAGAATTCTGATTTTGAAAAAGGCGACCAGCAAAGCACATCCCTAGTCCCCATTCATCTATACCCTTAACTTTTGACAGTGGTTTTCGACCAATAAAATTCAGATTTTTGTACATGTTTTTTTGGCGAATAGGGAATCGTCAGAAAAGCTCAGAAATAGCATTCATTTTGAAAAATTTTCGAATTAGAGCGACTTTTTAGTCCATATAAATCCATATTTTGGCTTTTTTGAGAATAAATCCATATTTCGCCATTTTCCCATAATAAATCCATATTTTGGGCATTTTTCTTGAAAAAATTGCAAAAAATGTAACCCTAAAAAATAACTTTTTCTTGAACCAAAAATCCATCCCCAAAGATCAAAATTTTCTTTATTTTTTATTTTTTATATTTTTATAAAATTTTCCAAAACATGTGAAAAATATTATATTTACACCTGTAAGAGGAAAACTAATAAAAAATGACAAGGTTTTTATATTTGGCACTTTTTGGGGTTTTGGTCAATATTTTTTTTCGGGTTTTTGGACAATATTTTAAGTCAATATTTCGCGTTTTTAGTCCATATAAATCCGCTCTCTATTAATTACATATTTATTCCACGATTTTACAATTTAATTTGATTGGTTTTGCAGACACCGGAAATTTGTTTGTCGATTTGGCCGCCGATTTGTTCGATTTCTTTCCGTGCGTTTCGATGTTCAATCATACCGACAAAATTGAAGCCAATTTTGGACCGAAGTTTAAATACAACGCCTTTTGGTTATAATTTTTGTTGTTGTTGTTGAAGAATAAGTCGATCAGTTTTATCCATTAATCGCTTTATTTATGTAATTACTTTTTGTTAAATATCAATTTGAGCTCGACAATACTTTTGTCCCCGTGGCTAAGACTTTTTTGTCGGGCCCAAAAAATCATGGTAATGGGAGTGGACGGACATTGGGAGGGTGGGACTGATTGGAGAGGCGGTTGCAACCGGATGCACCCTGAGCTTAGGGTTCAATCAGCGCATCAAATAACATATTTTCAGGCAATTTTTAGAATAAAAAAATTTCTACAAATTTTGACCAAAAGGGTCCTTTCCTCCTGGATTTGCCAAAGTTTGAGTGGTTTCCGCACAAAGATTTTTTCAGATTGTGCATTAGAGAGGTCCGGACCCAAAACCAAAAAATGTTTTGGGGTTTTTGTAAAAAAAATTGGACCAAAAGTTTTTTGGTTTTGCTTGGAGTAAACCAAAACCCAAAAAATGACCAAAAAGTTTTTTGGTTTTGGGTCCAAGTTTCCGGTCTCTAATAGAGAGCGAGAGGAGTGGATTAGTATATAAATTCGATGAAAAACATTTGGGGCACCTTAACTGCAATTTTTCCAAAATTCGCTTACAGTTCAACTTTTAATTGTATATTCTTTAGAGTGGTTGGTGGAGGGTACGATTACCTAATTAGTCCCCCGAGGGTGAAATGGGGATGAGACATCGAATGTGTGTTTGAGAGCTTTGCTCTGATAGTGAGCAGTAGGGTTGGACAAAACCGGATATTATCCGGGTCTCCCGGATACCGGATAGCTCAAAAACCCCCCGGATACCGGTCCCGGATCCAGCATAATTTAGCTGAAATCGTTCAAGACCGGATAATTTTTATCCAAAATTTTCCCATACCGGTTCCAGATTATCCGGGTTTGTCCAACCCTACTGAGCAGGGTTAATATTTGTCTGTTTCGTTTTTATGGTGGGTGGCGCAGTGGTTGTGGGCTTGATTCGGAGTCCGATAGGTTCGGGTTCAATTCCACACAGCGCACAAACTTACTAGTGTAATGAGCCGCCGTTGTTTTTTATGTAGAAATATTTTAATTTTTTTTTATTAGTTTAGATATTTAAACTGATTTTTCCTTGAAATATATTTCAACAAAAAATTTAATTAAAAAATTTTTAAAAATACCATTTTCAAATCTTTCTGAAAATTCCCTATTTTTTTTTATAAAAAAATATTTAAATTCCGCTTCCTCTGCCCCCGGCCCTCGATCAGTGAATGTGTCCTTTGCTCTCCAGCAGTTTTTGACCGCCCGACCGACCGACCGAAGGCGCGTAGCGCGTATTGTGGTGGTGGGGCGGATGCGAAGAGATTGCCACGGACGATAAGGGCGCCGGGGGGTAGGGGCGGACGGACGATAAGGCCGGGGGGGGGGGGGGAGCGCCGGGGGGCCGGATGAATGAATGAATGGTTGTGCTGCTGGATGTGAGCAAAGGATGAAAACAAATGCTTTGTCGTCGGACGGACGGAACGGACAAATTGACGACAGTGGAAGAACCCCCCCCCCCTCCCCTTCATTCATTCATTGCCACAACATTAACCATAAAATGTTCATTTCATTTCATTCCATCCGCTGATGGTGCTGATGAGATGAAAATCAGCGCGGAATCACAACTTTTTTTGTTAATAAATTTTGCACAAATTCTTTATGTTTTTGAAAAAAGGGGGGGGGGGGGAAAGCCAATCATTTGGTGGTAAGAATATTTATTGTTAGGGCTGGGGTTATTAGGCTTACAACTAGAGCACGGACCAATCGAGATTTTAACTCATTTTCTCCGGACTTAAAAAACTTATTTTAGGATAAGCTGAACGATTAAAAGTATGACAAAAAATCCCACTTTTTTTTGCTGTTTTCCATTATAAACCGGGGGGAGCCCCTGAGGCACGCACTCACCGAGTGGGTGCATAGGGATTTTTAATTTTTTTTTGAGCACTGATCAGCTCAAAGATCATTTAGACCGATGAAGCGTTTGTGCCCCGCCCGCACCCATTCGCCCTCGGGGGAACGTCGTCCATCCAAACTGTTCATTCCACACAATTCATTTTCCAATTATTTAAATTCGAATTCAGACCAGACCACCTGGGGCGAAAGGCTGGCCCGGGTTTTAAATTAATAAATGTGCAAAATCATCGCACCCACCAATTCATCTCCCCCCCCCGTACCAACTCTTTCTTTCTCCCACCTTAGCCCAACTCATCCCCCCGCCCCCTCTCCCACCCCCTTAGCGCCCAACTCTCCCCCCCCCCCCCCCTCCCCTCTACCCCCCCCCCCCTCCCCCGTAGCCCAACTCGTTCTTTCTCCCTCTCCCCCCCCCCCTCTCCACCCCCCTTCTCCTCCCCCCCCCCCCCCTTAGCACAACTCCCCCCCCCCCTCACCTCTACCCCCTCCCCCCCCCCTCCCCCGTAGCCCAACTCTTTCTTTCTCCCACCTTAGCCCAACTCATCCCCCCGCTCCCCTCTCCCACCCCCTTAGCGCCCAACTCTTGCCCCCCCCTAGCCGAACTCTCCCCCCCTCCAACCCCCACCCTCCCCTCCCCCCCCCCTCCCCCCCCCCCTCCCCCCCCTCCCCCCCTTAGCACAACTCTCCCCCTCCCCCCCCCTTATTTGTTAGCACAACTCTCCCCCCCCCCCTAGCCCAAAGTCTTCCTTCCTCCCCCCCCCCGCTTAGCCCAACTTTCCCCCCCCCCCTAGCCCAAAGTCTTCCTTCCTCCCCCCCCCCCCGCTTAGCCCAACTTTCCCCCCCCCCCTAGCCCAAAGTCTTCCTTCCCCCCCCCCCCCCTTCTCCCTCACACGTCCTCTTTCGGCCAACAACAAAAAGCAGCGTACGATGTTTTCTTTCAAAGATTGCCCAACATAAACATTTAGCGCGAGTCAATTATAAAATCTATTAAATGATCTCATCACGGAGTCTTTCACTCACTTCTTAATTTACATTTATTGACTTCCTTATTATTGCATGATAAATTCTTTGAAACTGACTTTTTGTTAAAAGTATCCTTTAACTTTTCTTGTACAAAGATTTATGAAATGGTAACAATCAAAAATTGTGAATGGTTATTTTGGACAAATACTGTACCGTTAACCAAAAACAATTCAAAGCTTTAACAAAAATTTTTTTTCTTCCCAAACTCCGTCTATTCAAAATCGTTCTCACCCCCCCCCCCCATTTCCCCCATCGTAATATATCACTGCAAAATTTTTCCATTTTTACACCACAAAAGACAACACATCCCCATCCCATACATTGCTGCATATCATTTTGTTCAGTCACCCACCACATTTCGGCTTCATCATCCCATCCATTCCCCCGTTCACTCCCCCCCCCCAATTCCGCCACCCCCCCCCCCCCTCCCATTTTCCGATCGTTCTCATGTTGATTCATTCACAACGTTTTTTTAAATCGCAAAAAGCGAAATCGCTCGTCCCCTCCCCGGCAGGCAAAAGGTACACTCTTCATTTGCCTTCCCCGCCATTTACATCGTCGGTCAAATGGACGCACTGAAAAAGTTGGCTGAACGATTGTTTGAGAAGCGGGCGGACGAGGACATTGTGGACAGAGTGAACAATTCGGTGACGCCCTTCGTCCTCTTGAGCTGTGCCATCATTGTATTTGCCAAAGTATGCTGCTGAATTTGTCCAAATTTGGATCGAATAGTGCGCAACTCGTTGTTTTTCATTCTTTTTAGGAGTACGGTCCGGTTTCGGAGCCCATGTATTGTTGGAGTCAGGCCGAATTCAACAGCCAATGGATGGAATATGTGCACGATTTCTGGTCAGTTACTTTAATTGTTCTGCCGGTGTTTGACAATTCCAACCAAAAAATCTTCGAGATTTCTGATCGCGCGTCATTTCTGATCAAAGTCCCCGGCATTTTTGCTTGACTCCCCCCTTCCCTTTGCAGCTTTGTCGAGTCAACTTATTACGTGCCATTCAACAACACCGTGCCGGTGTTGGGCCAACGCAACAAAGGCGACGATCGGCTCAGTTACTACCAGGTAATGGCATTGAAAGACCTTAATTAGCCCCGGAGATTAGGAGAATTTCAATTTTTGATAAGGTAAATTTTTGTAAAAATAAATCGCCATGTCTCAAGTCCTACTCCTACCCCCTCCATAATTCTTCCATTTTTTTTAGTAATTTGCGCTTTTTCAATACTCAATTAATTCATTGCGTTTAGTGGGTGCCATTCATTTTGGTTGCGATGGCTTTGTTCAGCCAATTTACCCACTACTTTTGGAGCTTTTGCAATATGCTCTCCGGTGAACCATTTTTTCCCAAATTTAAATTTTATTAATGCTTTTTGATTTGTTCATATAAATTTAAAAAAATTGCTATTTGAATTCATTAATCTAATGTTTTGCCTTTAAGCTTTCTTCGATAAAATTATAAAAACGGCAATTTTATCCCAATTTTCAGAGAAAGAGCTTCCCAACATTCTGCGCAAAGTTTGTGGCACTGACGACGGGCAGGAGCAGTCCATCACGGCGGGCATTGGCCGTCACTTCAACGTCATTCTGTCGTCCAACGCAAACGATTCGAAGCCGGAGGACAAAAAGCGACGGAAAAGGCAAAAATGTTTTTTGGTTATAATTTGTAATTTGCAATGTTAATTCTTATTTTATAGCAAAAATAATAACGGAGTATTCTGTTATTTATTTAATTTTAATTTGAATGAATTTCACTGTTCATTTACAGTTATTTAATTCGGACAACATTTGCACGAAACTATCTGGCGGTTCTGTACCTTTTCACCAAATTGCTTTATTTGTTAGTCAACATCGTTCAGGTGCATTTTTTGTGCCTCTGCACAACAAAAATCCCCTCAAAATTCAGTTTAAATTCATCAGCGTCTTCCTGGGCGTCAACAAACTTCCCAATTGGGGCTTCGCGGTGAGTGATGAGTTCGGCGGCTTGGCCAATTTGAATTGGCCCGTTTTTCTGTTTGAAGGTGCTGAACAGCTTCATGACCCACGGCTCTTCCTGGGAGCACAACGGACTCTTTCCTCGCGTTACGCTGTGTGACCTGAAGGTCCTCTCATTCGCTTGAATTAAATTGACAGATACATATGGCTACATGGAAATATTTAAAAAAAAAATTTAAATTTATTGGTAAATCCGTGGGAATTTTTGTCCGACAAATTTTAAAGTTTAAAAACAACAACATTTGGGGCCCTTTGAAAACAATGAAAACCATTCGTTTGTTGAACAGATTCGCCAGCCGGACGAACACTTTCTCGACTTCACTGTCCAATGTGTGCTGGTGGCAAACTTTGTAAGTCTTTTTAAATGAATTTTTTAATTTAAAAATAATTCGTTTTTGCCCCATAACCGCTTCAGCTGAACGAAAAGATCTTCTTGATGCTCTACTTTTTGTTCATTTTGATGGCAATTGTTTCGTTCATCAGCTTGCTCCATTGGACCTGGACTTTGTTGTTCTGCACACAGAAAAAATTTGTCAACAAACTTTTTGAACTAAGCCTTCTGCAGGTGTTCCCAATCAAATTTTAATTGATTTCTCGAAAAATATCATCATATCCCGTTTTCAGCTATATCCAGACCCGGAATTTGATGTTGATTTGATGATTCGGGACGGTGAAAACGACGATGAACCGGATGAGAGTGGAGTCGAACGTGCCGAAACGGAGGACGGGGAAGAGTCGGAGCAGCAGCAGCAACACGGGCGCGTCACTGCAGTTGTCTCCAATGCCACCACCAAAACGAATTTGAGCGACGCACAATCGGGCACTTCCAGCAACAGTTCCACCGCCCGTGCGGAGGAAATGGCACGGCACAGCAATGATTTGTTGAGCGCTTCGGCGGGCGGCAGTCGCGCGGAAGACAATGAGGAGGAGAAGTAAGTGGGCGGACAAAAGATCAGTCTGATCAGAGATGTTTCAGATCATTTTTTGGATCGGTTTTTAACAGGGATGTAACCGGATTCCGGGACATTTTTGAAGCCCCGGCATGCCGGGGACATTTTTTTGGAGAGTCCGGATGCCGGATTCCGGACTTTTTTGGCATCCTGTTACACATCCCTGGTCCTTGTCTCCTAAGCTGTGGGGTTTGACCAATTTGGAATGTCAAAGAACATTGGAAAAAAGAATTTCTGATAAATTTTTGCATTTTTTTTTTAAATAAAGGACCCGGGCGATTGAAGCGGTTGCTGTTGTTGATGAGCGTGAATGTTTGAAGCAACGACAACAACAACAACACTCGCCGTCCGAATCAAACACTTCTGCTTCTTCTTTGGAGAAGGCGTGGGACGACGCACTAATGGAGGCACAGAAAAGGAGAGAAGAATTGTACCGCAATTTCAAAGCGAATAAAAGTGAGAGAGAGGGAGGGCACTTTCACTATGGCCCATGGTGGCACTCATTTAAATACTTTTCTGTTTTGTTAATTGTCCAAAATTTGTTCAGACAAATTTTTGCCCTTTCTCGGCATTGATGGCATCATGATATTCAAGTGAGTTCTCACCGACTGCTGATCAAAAACAGTGATGATCGGGGCAAATTGGATCACACCACATATTGTCCTCCCCTCTTCCAATCCAGGATGATGTACTCCAGTGCTGGTTTGCAGATGACCAGTTTGGTCATGGGACAACTGTTCATCGCGTTCAACGAGTACATCGCTCAAAAAGGCAAAGATTCGGTGCTGACCAAAGTTGTCTGATTGATGAGAGTAGTGAGAGGCTTCATTTCTTCCCCTACCGCCACATTCACAGTTCCTAGGCTGTTTTTTATTTTTAACTTTTTTGATGGGACAATTTTATAAATTTTTAGGAAAATTCTTCTTGCTTAAAAACAAAATAAAATTGGCCCATCTATTTTATTTCTTTTTTTTAAAATTTTTTTATAGTCACCACATTGACCAAACACCACCACAACCATTAATGGACGGGCATAATGCCCTCTTGCCACCTTTGCTTGCGTGTGTAGGAGCATTTTTTCCCGAAGCATCTCAGGTTCACACAACGGGCATAACGAGTAGTGTCTATTCCCTAATTTGTAAGCTTCATTAGTCCTTTACTACCGTATTATCTATCCCTAAGCTTCTTTTGTCCTTTATACTACCGTATATTCCATCTCCACAATTAGCCATATACCGTAGTCGCCTCCTAAATGAACGGAGTGATCCGGTGGTTCCGTTTTTTGTCATTTAATTTATTTCCTAATTTTTGCTGACTGTTAATATGTTCATTTATTTTGTTTATTTGGTCGAGCTCCGAAATCCCCAACAAACGCGCATTTAAATTAATGATCGTTAATTTAAAAAATTGTTTTAAAATTATTTGATAAATGTGTGAACTTTTCTAATCTCTATGCTCATTTTTTATAATTTAACGCTTCCCTTTTGCCATTAAATTTGCGCGAAATTTGTTGTCATGGATTGCGGAGAAGCATCTCGATATTCTCTCGCCTTTTATGTTTGTTACTTTTTTGTAAAATTTATTTTTATTTGTTTTATTTAGCTCAGAGATTCAATGTACGAAATTAATTTTTATTGTTTTATTTTTTTTAATCCCAAAATAATTTAATGTAACGAAACTTTGCCATAAATTTGTAGTTAAAGGAGAAATTTATTAAATTTGAATATTAAATTTGGAAATGGTCAGTCATTTGAAAAATCAAGATTTAATTGCTTTAAATTTGAAATTCCCAAATAAGGAACTGTTGCACTTTTAAATAAAGAGATTATTTTTAGAGTAAAAATTTGAATAAATTTGTAGAAAATGTTAAAGGAGAAATAATAAAATTAAATTTTAAAATGATCTATCATTTATCAAGTCAGATTTAATTGCCTTAAATTTGATTCCTTTTTATTATTATTATTATTATTATATAATTGTACATGAACAATAATATTTTTATGTTTTAATCCTAACACATTAAAATTAAATAGAATAAACAAATTTGAGTTTCAGATTATCTGAAATTTTAAATTTTCAAATTTGAAACAATTTTTATGCCACGCTTTTTTCATCATGGCTTCACTTCAACATCATTCTTCGCCCCTTTTCCTTCGACGCTTTGTCCACTTTTTTTTTGTCGTTTTTGCAAGTATTTGTCGACGCTTTTGCCGTTCAAAAAGGCGTCGATTAGCTTGGAAATTTCGATCCTCTCCGCCCTGTTCAGCTGCCGGCACACTCGGTAAAGCCGCTTCATCTCCCGTCTTCGGGGCACCCATCGCTCCACCTCCCGTCGAATGTCGCGCAGCGCCTCAAAATAGGCCGTGTCGATGGTCCCAAAGCTTGTCGCAGCTTTGGCATCTTCAGCTTCAACTTTGGCATATTTTCGTCTCAAAACAATCGCAAACATCAGCAGCCGTTTCGATCTGACCAACGCCTGAACATCGGGAAAAGGAAAGTATTTATTTGCTGGTCCTGAATAGGGTTCGATTCTCGAAAACCAGAAAGTTTTTGGATAGTTTAGTCGAATTGGGTGGATTGAAACCGAAAAACATTGGACTTGATTCGAGATTGTGGAGACCCAGATTTTAAACAACTTTGCAGAACATTTCTTAACAACAAATGAAATTAACGAGAATTCGACACATTTAAAATGTAAAATAATGCCTTCAGCAACCAATTGATCCTGATTTGGATCAAAACTTAATGCAATCCATAACACAATCAGGATCAAATGTATACGCGTCAGGTGATCCCGACAGTGTTGATTTTGACAGTGAATTCCCAATAAATGTTTCCAACTTTTTAGACATTACGAATTTTCAACTTGTAAATATTTTTTAGCCATGTACTTTATCCCTTTTGCTAAAAAAATGCATTTTAGGCTTGTCTCGAAAATTACAAATTTTTTGAATTGTTCGAATTTTTTACTTTTTCAGCTATTTTATATCATTACGAGGGTTGAAATGCTCTAAAAATAAGAATTTTAGACTTTTTGAAAAAAAAATTACAGAATTTACAACAGTGGCACTGTCGAAGTTCACTGTCGAAATCAACTACTTGTCTGTGCCAAATGTATATATAGAGCCCGGTCGAGACGAGAATCTCGTCTCGAGATCTCGAAAAATCTCGACTCGAGATCTCGCTCAAAGCTCAAGTCCGGGCTCTATGTATATATACCTCGATTTTGTCCAACGATTCCTTCCTCTCCTGCTCGTTCATTTGTACCTCCGCGTTGATCACCAGCATTTGCAGTGTGTCCTCCGCTGTGCTGCTCGTGCGCGAAAGCGACTCCCTTGCGCGCTGCCTGCCCACGGCGGCCGCCTCCCACTTTTGGCGCATTACCCGCCAATGCACTTCCAAAATCTGTCAACAAATTCAAAGCGTATTTTTGAAATTTTTTGTGCGCAACCGGAAATATTTTGTGAAATTTACCAAAAGCCAACA
Organism: Globodera rostochiensis; assembly: GCA_018350325.1. Taxonomy (NCBI): domain Eukaryota; kingdom Metazoa; phylum Nematoda; class Chromadorea; order Rhabditida; family Heteroderidae; genus Globodera; species Globodera rostochiensis. The sequence goes on from JAEVLN010000010.1 coordinate 235,553, forward strand.
ATTTGTTTTTACCATTCACAAGTAGTGATCCGCAAAAGTCATCCTCTCCCCGGTACCTTTTGATCACTCATTTGTGAAATGTTAAAAGTCACCCACCCCCTGCCCGGTACCTTCTGAGTCATCCCCTCCCCGGTACCTTCTGATCACTCATTTGTGAAATGTTTTTGTTGTTGAACTTCTGCTCGTAAAGCTTGATCACTTTCACAATGGTGGCCAATTTGTTTTTGTTTAGCACCGGCGGAAGCGGCTTTCGGAGCTTTTTCTTCTTCCCGTTACTGTCAATTTTGCTGCTCACTTCATAAAAATACAGCGGGCTCAACTCGTCAAAATCGTTCCCAGTGACGGCGACCAATTCGTTGATAAACTAATTTAAATTATTTTAGAGTCAAAAATCGGTTTAAAAAATAATGCATTCAAACATTTTCTAATCAAATCTGCACAATGTTTTCCAGAGTGCTGTTCTAAGAACCGGTTCAAGAGTCCCTGAACCGTGGAAAGGACCGGAACCGCTGAACTGCTAGAAAATAGAATCGAAAAACACTGATCCGGAGGACCTTTCACTTTAGTGAAATAGGTATACGTTAAACCTGATCAAATGCATATTACTACTAGAGTCCGGACCCAAACCACAAAAAAAAATTTTTTTTTGGGTTTTTTGTATTGGACCAAAAGTTTTTTGGCTTTGAGTTTTGGGTCCAAGTTTCCGGGCTCTAATTACTACTTCGCTTTTAATTCTTGATCTCGAATCAATTTTAAGCTAGACCAGTTTTTAAGATTTTACCAAATCAAACTGAAGGATCAATCTTGATCTGACTAGATTATGGGGTTGCTTCTTTTATGTTGTCAAATTTATATGGAAAGTCGGGACAATTTAATTTCAATTAATATTAATTACCCTTTTGCTCCAGTTGAACACGCTTCCGAGTCCTTTGGTGATGAATGCGGTGATTTGCATATTTTTGCTGCTTTTGTCATCAAATTTGGTCAAAAAATTGTGCTGATTAAATCTGCCAGAATTCTTTTCAAAAACATTTTGATCAAAAAAATGATCCAAAAAGGTTTTGCTTTCCAAAATGACATGGTTCGACAATTTGTCAGGCAGTTCAGATTTGTACACAGCAACGGAAGGGATGGAGTACAAATCATTTTCGCTGGACTCCGCCTCCGCACGACCCCTCTCTTTGGCAATTTTAAAATCTGAATTTTTATCATTTTTAATTTTTATTTGATTTAATAAATAATTATGTTCTAAATCTCCGCTTATGCGGATCATGGACAAAGTCTCACAATTCTGATTTTGTCATTTTTTCAATTTATGCTTTCAATGGCGGATTATACAAAATGTCTCGGCACGAATTTTTTGGCTTGATCTTTAGAAAAAAAGCTAATACCTACTAAGTGCCAGTTTAAGATGGTATTAATTAGTTTTGGGCCAATGAGTATATTATTGAATTATTAAAAATGCCATCTTGGAGGAGGGATGTGCCGTGCCGTCTATTCGAGTTTTATTGCATTTATGTAGGAATTCGCAGAGAGTGTAAGTATCCGGGATTTGAATTTTTTTTTTTCAAGACAAAATCCCGGAACATTTGACTGAAACATAATGTACTGTCTGTAAGACCTTTAATGCCAAGAGAATATTCGTTTCGAAAGTTTTCAATGGGAATTCCGTCGAAAAATGCGTCCACAATTGACAAGACGTAACGCGTTGAGATGTCGTCGAGCTGCTTGTAGAACTCGTACAACGGTTCCTTCTGTTCCGGAACCTTTTTCCACCAAACTTGGAACTGATCGAACATCTGCTGCTTGATTTTCCGATAAATTGTCTCAAGTTCCAAGTTTTTAAAGCCTTTTAAACCTAAAAGAGAAAGCATTGTTTCCACAATCGAAAGCAATCTACACCCTCGGGGTGCATACCGGAAACGGTACACAGCAGGAATGGTCGGAATTCCGAAATCCGACTTCTGACTTTTTTGGGGTCGGAATTCCGAAATTTTTTTAGGCATGGGATTTTGAGTTCCAAAATTTTTTGAGGTCGTCGGCTGTTCTAAGCTTTAAAAGTATCAGTAAGCCAAAGCTAAACATATTCTTAAAAAAAGTATTTGCATAAAACTTTGAAAAGCCCGAGTTGATTATTTTCCCTTTTAGCTTTTTTAAACGAATTACACCGTTTTTTCATAATTCTTCTCATTTAGCTCTTCCCAATGCTAATTGTCTGTTTAATTTTTGGCTGAGCTTGAAAAACGTTAAAAGCCGGTTCAAAATTTGCTGGCACCAAAACGTGAGGAGCACCAGAAATATGAACTGCTTGCTTTTGTTGTACCGGAAGTGCCTGCGGCGGTGCCCTTCTCTTTGGCATGGCTGTGCACTTCGTCCATGGTTTCTTTACCCGTCACCAACGACGGTTGATGCTGCGCCGATTGTTCCATTTTTGTCGTCTCCTTCAAGGCGTTCATCTCCGAATATTTGGGCACCAATCTGTGCAAGTACAGAACGAATTGAACCAATTTTCGGCCATAGTTCAGTCGCTGAACCCAGTCAATGCCTTGCGTAAATTTGCGCCACAATTCGTGCACTTCCTCCCTGGGGTCGTCCCGATAGACGTCGATTTGGTCGACAAACTGTTCAAGTAAATTTTGTAAAAATTTTTTAATTTTTTTAAAATTAATAAATTCATTTAAAATCGTTTTTTGGTATTAAAATTACCTTTTTGATTGAATCAAATTGATTTACTCTGTACAACTCATCCAAAAAGGCCAACAATCGACCCGTGGCCCCATTCACATTTTTCTCCTTTACATAATCGTAAATTGCCTAAAATAATTTAAGGAAAAATATAATTTTTAAATAATGATTTTAATAAACAATCAACAAAAATAAACTACGAATTATTTTACTTTAAATATTTTAAATTTTTGAGCTTGCCTTTGGCAGTTCGAACTTCCGGTTTTGGCTTTGGTCCCAAATTCCGCCCTGAATTTCGTGTTTGTTCTCGGAAACAGCCTTTCTCATCGCGCTGAGCATTATTTTGGCCTCTTCCACCGCGTTCAGTGACACAATCACCAAACTTGTTTGCCTATTGAACAGTTGGTTCATCTCATAATTTGTAAATTCTAAAAAAATATATTTAAATAAAATAAAATAGAATAAAAAACAAGAATGTGTTTATTTGCTGGCTGTTGCCTGACCTGCAAGTTCCCATTCCGGATTGTTGGTCAACTGCACAACCTCTTGGTTCAGCTCCGTCTCCCCGTCCCCGTCCAACTTCTCGAACTCCTCCTTCAGATTCTCACCAATTTCGATGAGTTTTAACGCGTCCAAAAATTTGTCCACCGCCTCAAACGCTTCAACTGCACGCTGCACCAAATCGTCCATCAGCTCGCAGTTTCGGAATTCGTTGACGCGTCGCCATGCGTTAACCATCGCCGACTTGCGCTGTCTCAACGAAAGCAAAACGTCGCGCAGTCCGTTCCACTGAACATTTTTTTGTTTAAATTTTGAAATAAAAATATTTATTTAATATTTTTTAAATGTTAGAAAATTTACAAACTTTTAATATTTCCGCAATTTTGCTGATTTTGGACCTAAGATTTGGCGACGAGCATTCAAAATAAATGTCCTCCAACAATGCAACAAATCCCCGTCCCTTTTTCGGACTTGCGTCGAATTTTTCTCGCAATTTTTTCAATTGTTGAATTAATTGTTTTGCAATTTTTTGTAAAGGTTTTTTGGACGTTTCACCCCCGACGCTTTTTGTTGATGTTAAATAGTCGTCTTCCCAAAAAATGGAAATTTGATTTTCAGACGCAACTTTTCTTTGTTTTTCTAAATGTTATTAATCATAATGATTGAATTCTAAAATTGATCATTACAAATATAAATTTTAATAAATTTTATTAAAATTATTATACTGTTTCAGTCCTTGAACTCCTGTGTTTGTACTGTACTTTTTGTTATTAATTTATTATAATTATTATTATATTATTAAATTTAATAAATGATAAAAGTTTGCCTTCAACTGCCATTATTTCTTTTTTGCATATTTTATTTATCATTTCTTCCATTAATGTCATAAACTTTTCAAAATTTTCTCCCATTTTTCGCCCAAAAGATTGTTCAGTTTTTTCAGCAAATATTTTTTGAAACCTTTCGATGATCCCAATAAATTTTTCATAATTTTTTGTTGTTTCCATTCTATTGAGCATTTTTTGTCCTTTCGAATTTTCGTCGAACAAATTTTGGACGATAAAAATTTCAATTTTTTTCATCCTATTTTTTTCTTTGCTTTTCCACCAGTTTTTCATTAAATCGTGCGCAATTTGACAATCCAAAGATTCTAAAAATAAATAAATAAAAAAAAATTTGGAATTTTCCCCTTTTAAATATTAACCTATGAACTTAGACTTTTTCGGCGTCATTGGTGAAATGTTTTCGGCATTTTCATTGCCTGGAATAGAATAATTTGTTCAGAGTTTACACAATTTAGTAGGAAATTGCTAAAACTCCCAAAAACCGGGCTAAAAATGGCATAAGTCGACCCGGGAACAACCCAAACCTAGAAGCTGACCATTTGTGGCATGATCCAAATTTTGTTTTTTATTTTCTTTTAATTCCTCAGGGCATTCTTTGTTTGTGCGCGAATGTGGTGCACTGTCCAAAACTAAAAATGGGGGTTTATTTAAATTTTTAAATAGTAATTTTTCATTTAGGTAAATATTTTTACCCGGGATATTCCCAATTCTGCAACTGATTTTGTTCGTTTTCAATGCCAACTCAGTAACATTTTTGTTTTTCGCAATTTTGGCCATATCCAACACTTTGCCTCCGTCGGCACGAATTGTCAATGGAATTAAATTTGAATTGGCAAAATTGATTTGCGCGGTGTCCAGCGCTTTTTCCAACTTGTCCCATCGCTGCTGGTCCCCAAATACCAATTCATACAATTCGATTATCACCAATTCGTCCCCCATTTTGCCGATGCATTTGTGCGCAACATTCATTGAAAGCCAAATTTTGACAAAGGCATTCAAAAGTGGCAAATTGCCTTCGCAATTAATCGGCACACTGTCAAGAAATTCAACCATTGAAAGATGATCACTTTTTGTTGATCCATTTTTGCTTTTGCCATCCGCGACAACGAGCCTTTCTATTGAATTAAAAAGATATTAAATATGCAAAAAACAACGTTTAAAAAGTATTGGTTTGTCCTTGCAATTAACTAAAATCAACAATTTTTTAACCTAAAAGAAAAGAACAGATATTTTCATATGGACAAATTACTTGAATGATCTGAATTCACATGATCAGATCACATAAAGTCTCAACTTTTTGAGAATATTGATTAGGCAGACCTTTCTGATCAGATCTGAATTCACATGATCAGATCACATAAAGTCTCAACTTTTTGAGAATATTGATTAGACAGACCTTTCTGATCAGATCTGAATTCACATTTCAGATCACATAAAGTCTCAACTTTTCGAGAATATTGATTAGACAGACCGTTCTGATCAATCGAATTTAGAACAGATCAGCAGCAAATATGCCGCGGCGGACTTACCCTCTTTTGGGACGGAAACATGGCACACAAAATCTTCAACGTGCAATGTGATTTGCGCAAATTTGTACACAATTTCTGAAATGTTCAGCGTGTATTGTCCACGTTTGTTTTGTCGCAGTTCGAATTGCGCCCGTTTGGCCAGACGCTTCTGCGCTCTGTTCAACGGCACCTCCAGCTCGTCCCATGTGGATTCGTCGGTCAAAAAGCGGTACAAATTAATGCCAATCTGTTCATTCTTCTTCAGCACTTTCATGTATCGATGTTTTGTGCCAAATGAGTACCATATCCTTACAAATTCGATCAAATTATCCCAAATCCTTACAAATTCGGCCATGTTATCCACACGATACAAACTCTTCGGGCATTTGCATTCAATTAGTGGGATAATGAACTCGTCTTCGTCTCCGTCACTTTTGCCTTCGGTAAGGTCGTCAACCGTTAGCGTCCTATTTGTCGATAAAAGTGTGGAGCTTTTTAGTGACTGATCGGTTTCGATATGTTTGGATGATGCTTTTGGAGTCTCGTCAAGTTCCGTTGATGAGCTGCTGCTCCCGCCCGATGTCGTTAATGACCTTTTTGAATTTGGTTTTTGATTTGTGTTCGATTTAACTTTTGTTTCTTTCATTGATGATCGATTTGAGTAACTTTTTTGGTTCTGCTGATCAGTTCCGCTATTTTTTGATGAATTTCTTGTGGATGATTTTGCAGATTTTGGATCTTTGTCACTCTTCGACGATCCGCTTCCTCTTTTATCAAACTTTTCTTCAGAATTTGGTCTTCGATTTGAAGATGTTTCGTTGACTAATGAACTCTCTTTAAAAGAGTAAAATTTAATATTTAAATTCAACAACAACCGTTTAAATGCCCTGATTTGTTCCTAGACTATTTTTCTAAACTCATCACTCTCAAATGCACTGGACTTTTGATTATAGGATCCTAATTTCTTTCTAAAAATATTGAAAATATAAATAAATTTATTCATTTGTTTTTGGGAAATGTGTAACAAAAATAAATAAATTTAAAACGTAATTTTGGGAGCATTTTTTAAGATAAAACTATTTTTGGGATTTTATTAACAAAAAGCCGGGTTTAACACCTTTTGATTGGGCTTAAAATTGATCAATTAATTAAAATAATTTTTATTTATGCCTATATTATTAGTACCTTGTCGCCTTTCGTCGACAATTGTGCACCTAATTTGTGGTGTTTTCATTGCCACCAATCGGACATGAGCGTTGGTGATAAAGTCCACCATGTCCAACGTAACATGGCCTCGTTTGCCCATTTTTGTCGAGAAGAGGTTTTCTTGTGCCAACCCCAATTGGACATCGTCCAGCGGTCGCTCGATGGCGTCCCATTCGCTGTCGTTCGTCAGCAAATGCGACAAGTTGAAGACCAACTGATTTGGTCCCGTTTTGCGCAGAACTTTTGAGTTCTTCAATCGGAAGGAGTACAAAATTCGAACAAAATCGTTCAAATGTTCACTCTTCTCACAATTGATCGCGGGAATGGAGCTCGAGTCGACCACCGAATTGGGCAGAAACGGCGGAACGAAAGTGTCCGTCGTTTCGTACGAACCGATCGCCGGAGGGGCCGGCGGTATGGCGGCGGCTTCTTTCATCTTTTTCGTTATGTTTCCCCGATGCTTTTTTGGAAGTGAATGCGCACGTTGCCTTTCGACGGACGAATCCGATGACGTGGCGAAACTTGAAGAGCTTTCTTCCGTCCCTGGCGAATATTTTTTTGTGGCATTTCGTTGCCCCGCTTTTTCTTGATGCACATTATTTGGATATTTTGTTGGCATTTTTTCTGCCTTTTTACTTTGAGTTTTCCAATAAAATTCTTCAATTTCTTGATCAGATTGATCTGAACTTTCTGATGATGTTCTACTGCTGCCATGTGTTGGAGTTTTTCTTTGAATTATTAGTCTATTTAATTTTGAATGTTTCTTTTCAATTTCTTCCACCGCTTTCTGATCAGATTCACTTGAACTCTCTGAACTATTTGTTGCCGTTCTTTTATTACCATATTTTTTTGGCGTTTTGTTGCCAAATTTTCTTCTGGACGTTTGGTGTGCCGGTTTTTGTCGCTGGTAAAATTCATCCGATGATTGTTGTTCATCCCCCGCGGTGACATATTTTGAGGATTTGCTGCCAGATGCTGAAGTTTTGTTGTCATAATGTTTTGTGGGTGTTTCGCCTCTTCTGGATGTCCTTTTCCGATGAAATGTTTCCAATTCTTGCCGATCGGAGTGATCTGAACTCTGTTCAATGAATTTTCTCGTTGCTCGTCTGCCATATTTTCTTGAAATTTCCTCTTTATAATTTTTGCTGCCCGATGTTTCTGTTTTAGACGACGATTCAAACTGGGTTGCTGCTGCACTTTCTTGATCAGAAATATTTATTCTGCTTTTCCTATAAATGTTGTTGATCGATCTGGACGAATTCATTTTGGAGCTGTCGCTTTCTAACTTTTCATTTCTTACTAAAAGTTGACTCCAATTAGAATTAATAAACAAACACACTGACTTAAAATGTAATCTTTGTAAAAGAATCAAATTTTGGGCCCTCGGATAATTTATTGTCCTTTTGGCCTCATTTCCACTTTTTTATTTTTAACTTCTTAAAACGCAATTTGCTCTGCCGCTTTTACCTGCACTTATTGGCCTTATTGTGCACTCCAAAATGCCAAACTTATCGGCCATTTCTGTGACCATTTCTTTGCGCACAATCTTCTCCATGTCCAGCCTTCCGTCCGCGTCCAGGGGAATGCCATTGTCCCGTGCAAATTGCACGGTGGTCCTGTCCCAGTCGTTGTCCAATTGCGCTGTGGGCCATTCACTTTTCATTCTGATCATCAAACTCAAATTGATTTTCACCACCGATCGTTCACCGATCAGGATTGGGTAGCCGACACCAAACTGGTGTAGTAGTGCAACCAATGCACTCACAAAGTCATTTTCATCGCATTCGGGCTGTTGAGCGGACAAATAATTATGGGATAAAAGCACAAAAAATAATAAAACAAATTGTATTAAAATTAATGATTTATTCATCTAAAAATTGATTGACCAGCAGTTTCAACAAAAACAATTAATAACTGTTCTGAAATCCTAGAAAAACAGGAACAGATGCAAAATTGCTTGGAACAGGAACACAAAACAAGCCCAAGTTGCTGAAACAGCAAAACACTGTTTGGTATTAAAATACGAAATTTAAGGGTTTAAAATTTTATTCTCAACAACACATGGCTCACATACCTAGGCAAATAGAGTAATTTTATTCATTAGTTAAAACCTTCGAATTTGAAAAATTAGGGTTTAATATAAGAAAATTTTTGACCTATAGGGGGTACTTAACACTTTAAGCGTCTCTCTTCAACCCCTAAACATTTGATTCAATTATTACGGTGTCTAATTATGTAATTAACTGTTTGCACCGTTCAGTTTCCCTTATTCAGCTAAAAAATGGAAACAAAATCAGCAGCGTTCGTCTGTCGTCTGCCACCCCCAAACCTTTTCACATAAATTAATTTCATCATAATTTGGCAATAATTAGTGAAGTGAATTAAATAAAAACAAAAAAATAATGGAATGGAAGTGATTTCCTTTGATAAATGAATATTATTCATGTTCGTTGCCAAATATTGATCAATAAAATTGCGCTGGTTGGAATCCATCTAATTATTTAATGGATTATTTCATTAATTTCTTCCTCTCTCTCTGGATGTCAAACAATCAATCACCTCACGTCAAATGTTTATTTCCTGAAAAAAAAATCAATCTGGTTCATTTTTTAGCATTTATTTTGGTTAAATTATGTCAGCGTATATTTGATTTTTTTTTGTTGAAAAAATTATTCAAATTTTGCTAGAATAATTTGATTTTACTAAAATTCAATTTGTGAAGATATTCAAATTATACTAACTCCTCGTATTATAAATAGTTGAATATTTTCAAATTTTACAAGGAAAATTAATAATCCTAATATTCAAATAATACGTCAACTATGTACCAGGGATGTGTATCGTATCGTATCGTAATTTAGAGCCATATCGTATCGTATTTTCGCTTGAAAAAACTGGAAATTCTACCATTTTTAAAATTTTGAAACGTTCTAGAAAAAAATCGTATCGTAATCGTAATTGGCCATATCGTGAAGCGTAAAAAACTCGTATTGTAATTTGGTGTATTGTAAATATCGTATATCGTATTTTGAGGAGACGATATCGACATCCCTGATGTTTAAAAAACTAAAGGATCCCTTCTTAAATTTATAGAGCACTTTTTAATTGTAATATAACTCAAATTCGATTAAAAATGCTAGGGGGCAGTGGCACCGGATCAATCCAGGCGTGGAACATTTTTCGATGAGAGCACTCGCATAGCTGATCATTTGGTGGTGCCAGCGAGACAGGCTCGAACAGTATGCATTGACAGTATTTGCAGCCTGAACAACCGATTGATTGGAAGTGATCGATCGGCATTCTCGAGGGGCGAGACAAAAGCAGACTGATCAGAATCATTGTCTGATATGTTGATTCAATACGACCAGGAAGGCCAACTCACCATCGAGAAAAAATGGCATTGTAATGGCAGTTTTCTTAAGGAATTTTCAAAAAAAAAACAAAATTTTTTTGAGAATTTTGCTTCACTTTTGGGGGCGGGGGTCGGCGGTGCCGCCGATAGGCGCCGCCGAAAAATTCTGACTCAATTTGTGAAGAGATTTGCAACCAAAAATTTCAAATTGTACAAATCAAGGAGCACTATTTTCGGGAAATTCTAATTCCTCAAAAAATGAGAATTTTCTCCAAAGTTCCAAGAAATGGCAAAAGAATGGCAAGTGTGGAGAAATGGCAATTTTTCAAAATAATGGCATTTGCCATTAAAAAAGGGCAAATTGGCCTCCCTGAATACGCACCTGCGTCTGCGGGCCAGCAGATCAGCAGGCCCATTTCATTTTGGATAGGAAAAGAAAAAAGTTAAGACAAAAAAAAACACTTACCACCGGTACCCATTTTTTGTGAAGCTCAAATATTTGTGAATTACAATTATTTTAAAAGAATTCTTACGTCTAAAAAATTATTGAATTTTTGCCACTAATAAATAGGTAATAAATAACAATTTAAGGGCCAAACATTGCCGATAAGAATGGAAGTGATTAGAGAAGAATTACATATAAATAAATATAAATATACACTGTTATGAAAGTGTTTTTAAGGGAAATGACATTTTCAAGGTTAGGGGGCTGGATTTATGGATAAAAAAAATTGACAAATATTAATAAAAAATTTTGGGGTAAGAAAAAAGCCTATTTTCAGGGATGTATTTTTTATAAATTGAAAAAGCTTTATTTAGGGGTTGGTATTGTTATTGCAAATTCTTTTAAAACGGCAAAATAATGGATTAGTTTAAGACCTATTTTTTAAATCTTTTTTGGCAAACGGCTTTTTGCAAAAAGCATTGATTTTGATTAAAGTTTACAAATTCTGTTTTGTATTTTAGAAATAAACAAAAATAAAAATCCTTAAAATTTAAGGACTATTTTTTAAATCTTTTTTGATTGCAAAAGGCTTTTTATTTATGAATTTTTTTTGAATTCTGTTTCCGGACATTTTGTCTGATTTTGCTACCGAACCTTTTGTAGTCGGTCGATTTTCCCAATTGTTTAGAATCAGACAAAATGTCTGAAGACAAAGATTAAATTTATTCATAAATTAAATTTCATTAAAATATTAGTTAAAATGTTCCATCAATTTATTTGTAAAAAAAAAAGTTCAAAAAAAAATCCTGTTGTGTCCTTGTCCGATAGGGTTAACAACAATTGAAGAATAAATTTTATTGAAGAATAAATAAATTAACAAATGGTGGACGGAGGTCAAGTTTGGTTGGGAGTTGAATAATAATAGAAGTGAAAGGACCGAGGGAGCGGGGGAGTAAGAGTGGAGGAAAAATGATATGTAATCAATGGGTCAATCGATAAAACGGAACGCCAAGGATGACCGTTCCTCTCCAACAGATCCTAAATTTGCACATGAGTTCAAAAAATAATTATCATATGTAATTGTAATTGCCATTTATCCATCATTTTTAACAATCAAATCATTTTGTGAATTTTATGAACAATTTATTTATCATTCTTTCTCTTAAATTCTCAATTATCCCTGCCGCTGGCTCAAACCGTTCAGTGCCGCGATGAGTTGTTGGATTAGAGCAGCGACAGAAGCTAAGCCTGAAATAAAAAATAAAATATTAATAAAAATAAATTTCAGCCATTAATTATTTTATCTTAGTTTGTGTATTTACTTTTTTTAATTGAGCCAGTATTATTTTTATTAGCTCGGTGTCAATGCAAAAAATACTTTTTAACAATTTACTTGGGGCAGATGTAGTCGGGCTTGAGGTTGAAGTTGAACTTGGAGTAGTTGAGGTTGAAGTTGAACTGGTTGAAGTAGACGAACTTGTTGAGCTTGTTGTTGAACTTGGAATAGTTGAGGTTGAAGTTGAAGGAGTGGTTGAAGTTGAAGTTGAACTTGGAGTAGTTGAGGTTGAAGTTGAACTGGTTGAAGTAGACGAACTTGTTGAGCTTGTTGTTGAACTTGGAATAGTTGAGGTTGAAGCTGAAGGAGTGGTTGAAGTTGAACTGGTTGAAGTCGACATTGTACTTGTTGAGCTTGGTGTTGAAGTTGATGACGTTGAACTGCTCGAAGTCGTGTCAAAACAGTCGAAAGTTGACCAAGCCCATGGCCAATTTGTGGTCGAGCAATTACCGGACATTTTCCATGGCCAATGCCGCATTTTGTTATTCCAATGCTGCGGCATTGAGCCGCCCTCTCCTCCACCGCCACTACCACCACCACCGAATCCACCGCCGCCGCCGCCACGACCACCGAATGGCATCATCCAAAAAGCATCGGACACCAAAAGCAACGGAAGCACAAATAAAATCATTTTTTCGACAAAATTCATCATCTTTAATATGTTTTTCAAATGCTAAAAATCAAAAAGAATTAACAAAAAATCATTGATAATATTTAGGAAATTATGAAAACTTTTTAATGAAAGAGCCAATGAATGCTTATTTATATTCATTTTATTTTAATAAAATGACGTTAATAAACGTAATTGTGCCCAAATGATCAGCTTTGGTTTACTTATTATTTGCACAACATCCAACTTCATTTCAAAGTCAGTTTTTGAAAAATTTGCTTATTTCAAATGTGTACAATTGAATAAATATAAATGCAATAATTAAATCAAAAAATTGTTCACAAATCAGTACCCAAGGAAAACGCGATCATGATACACAATATGTATGCTAAACAAGTTCTTCTTTTTTTCCTAATTCATTGTTATGGTTTCATTTTTTTATCTTGAAAAATTGCACTTGTTCACTTCCCAATATATATATAATTTACATCATTAATTTTTAGGCGAATTTTTTCAGAAGGAATTTTCTCCACAAATCAATCCTAGGCGTCACATTTTGTGTTCTATCCGAGACTAGCAGGGCCCGCTATCTCTAGCCTTGGATTTCGTTGTTGGGTGGTCCGACAAGCGCCGCTGGCAACATTTTTTTATATTTGTTAAGAAAATTGCGCAAATCGGCGCCAAGAAAATTTTGAATTTTTAACTCAATTTGTTGAGATTTGTAACAAACATAATACGATAATTTTTAAAGCTATTAGGTCTTTGGTCACCCTGAGTAGAGCGTCATGTGTTGTTCTCATTGTACGGCTTGACAATACGCACAAATAGACCCGCCCGCTTCACCACACACGCTCGGCAGTGGCAATTTGTGGTTTTCGCCTTTGAAGAGCCGTAAAACATATTTGACACGTTCATAATTATAATTTTCAACGCCAGAGGGCAATTTATTAATACGTAATAATGTCGTGGCTACATGCAATTTGACGCGACTGTTTATTCTACCATTCACAACCCGTTGTCATTGGCCTCATAATTAGCTTACGGGTGTATCCATCGGGTTACCTTGGCACAACGTTGTTCGGCTCATTTATTCTTGAGGGTACATTCAATATGTAATTTTGCGCATGCTTATCAATTTAAATAACAAAAATTTTAACAACATATTTTTAGGGGAAATTTTCAATTCGCCATTTTTCTCTTCTGGTTTTGAATAGGTATGTCAGTTTAACAAATATTTCGACACAAATCTTATGAAACCATCCAAAAGGGATGCTCGTTAATATAAAGACTATTTGTGAATTATTGTTAGAAGATGACATCATTTTTAATTATAGTTTTATTTTTGACATCATAAATATTCCTAATATTTTATATTTTTGGAAATGATTTCCGTCAAATGCTATTTTCGCTAGATTAACGGGGAAACGTCCAAAAAAATCACCACTTAGTGCTTCGACAGAAAGAGTCTTTTTTGTTTTAAGCAAATCTCGCTTATAATAAGATTCGTTTTGCCACATAAATGTCAGTGAATGTTTTTGACACATTCGCCGAATATCCATTTTCGTCCCCCTTTTATACACACTGACTTTTCGGAAAATGCCAATAATTGGTGGAAATCAGAAAATATGTAAGCCCAAAAAGAGATTTAAAGCCAAATAGCTCAGAGACCCTCAAAATTCATTCATCGCCTTTTAAATTGGCCCAAAGGGTTATCGGTATTTCGGTAAAAATACTCGATAATACCGAAAAATACCGCGGTACTACCGTACCGTGCTGCACTAGTGCATTCAACCGCCAAATATTTTTTTCCACTGCCCGATTTGTACACGCGCTGTTTTGTCGTGTGTTTTTTCTAAGAGTCTGTGTTTTGTCGTTTTTGTGAGAGTCTGTGTCTTGTCGTTTTTGTGAGAGTCTGTGTTTTGTCGTTTTTGTGAGAGTCTGTGTTTTGTCGTTTTTGTGAGAGTCTGTGTTTTGTCGTTTTTGTGAGAGTCTGTGTTTTGTGGGGTGTGTTTTGTGGGTTTAATGTCAGTCTGTGTTTTATAGTTTTTTTGGGAGTCTGTATTTGTGGGGTGTGTTTTGTGGTTTTAGTGTAAGTCTGTGTTTTGTCGTTTTTTGTGAGCGTCTGTGTTTTGTTTTGTAAGAGTCTGTGTTTTGTCGTTTTTTGTGAGCGTCTGTGTTTTGTTTTGTAAGAGTCTGTGTTTTGTGGTTTTAGTGTCAGTCTGTGTTTTGTCTAGTCGCGTGTCGTTTGTGAGCCTGTGTTTTGTGTCGGCGGGCGGATTTTGTCTTTGCGCGGCAATAAGACCATTCATTAATTATTATTAATTATTATCCTCGTGGCAATAATAATTTCACTTGCTAAAACAATAAGACGAAAGATGTCACATGTTTTCAATAATAATTTCTCACGCAAACCTAACAAGAATTTTTTTCATTTCATTATTTTATTTACTGCACTTCCATCATTCTTCTTCCCATATATGTAAAAATAATATTATGTCATAATTTGCGTTCATCAAAAAATTTCTAAAATTATTTTTAAAAAGTGTCAACTAATTTTGTGATGTTGGCTGCTGCAATTATTTTGCCAATATTTTTTTTGTCCGAAGTGTACACAACGACAAATCGTTTTCACCTTCAGCGATTTGGCGGCCAGCTGAGTGAGGCGAATACTGTGACAGCAAAGGTCAATTAATTACGACTAATTAACAAAGACTTTCATTCAAAAATATTAAAAAATGTCTTTTTCTTATGAATTTTGTTGAGACTTTCTACTGCGGGGAATGTGCTGTCACTTCTCATATTCGCACTTTTAATCCGGTTAAGCGACAAACCGCTAATATTTTCATGGCATAATGTCACGAGACACATTTAATCTTGATAAATTGTCGCTCAAATTAGCGGTTATAATCCGCAAAAGGAGCGAGTGTTTTTAGAAGAATTGGAGTCAAGCAATCTGTTTGATCCAAAACTCAAGCATACAAAGAATTGTGAATCAAAGATTAATTGGTTTAGGATTCAAATACTTTATGCACTTTTTGACCTTAAGGCGGTCGCGCGAGACGATGTCACTGTCAAACAGGCGCCGAATGACTTATTCCGCGCGTATATGTCACGGGGAATGTTCACCTGCGGTGCCAAATATGTTGGCACATTGCAGACATTGAAAAGGCTGATTGAGGCAAACAATTAAAAATGATTTTAAACAAAAAATTATGATAATTTTTGTTTTTAGGATGCCCATGAGGAGTACTCACAATGCGAAAAGTTGATGGAACGTGTGGATAGCAGCACATTGGACTTCGGCAAATCAAAATTGGGGGTCGGAACTCAACAAATGGCGACGTTCAAAGAATTTCTGGACTAATGTGACCAAATTTGCGACAATTTGGCAACTTTTTAATTCAAATCGGTCTCATATGTTTAACAGAGATTCTGGATTAAATTGGAAATTTCGTCATGATTTCGAATAGATGTCACATAATATTTGATCCATGGATTCGTTTTTCATTGGGGCATCACCAATTGCATCTGTTCACGGCGTCGGCTTCTGTTCGGCATGATGAAGAGCTGCAAACACTTCTTGAAGGTGGCCGTAAGAAAGCATTCGGCCCTAAAATCAAATTTATAAAAAGTTTAAATAAATTTCGGCAAAAAATATTTAAATTGACCTGCACTGAACTCTGGTGTTCGGTCTGACGTGAGAAAATAAGTCGTGACAGAGTTCTAAAGGTAAAATATATTAGAAATAAAATATACGTCAATACCAACCGCATATTTGGTCCATCAAAGCTAAAAAAATATATTTAAAAAATAAAATTAGTTAAATTAATACTTGAAATTATATTTTAGAAAATATCTTTTAAAATGGTTTTCCTTTTATTTTTCATTATTTGAATTTGCATTCCCCCGTTTCACCGTGCAGCGGTTCGTTATCATGGATTTCGCAATATTTGTGCCCATTTGACGCATCGTCCGTCGATGGCACGTGCCGTCCAGTGTCGTCTTCGTCGACACCCTCCTGCACAACCAAAGCCATTGGGCCTCCGATAGAGTCGTTAATTCGTTCGTCCTCCTCGCCAAAAGTGCGCATGGCCGTCAGGAGGACGACGGTGACGGAACTTAAGAAAAATGCAAAAATAATTTAAAATATTTAAAAAGTTAGCACTGACCTCAAAAGAATTGTTTTGAAGTGTAGGAAAAGCATTTGTTGAATATTAAATTTTGAAGGCAAAAGATCTTTAAATCGGCCGAGAATGCTGCTGCTTTTGCCCCGGGAATTGACGAAGAACGTGTGAATGGGTGGGTTGGGGGAATGCCAAAACGGTCGTTGCCAATTCTCTGAAATTAAATTAAAAGCTCTTTCATTGGCATATAATCTATTCATTTTGGCAAATGCTTTATGAAAGCCTTGGGGCATAAAACGAATAGCAGCTGAATTTGATCATACGCAAACGAGGAGAAAAATGATGCCAGAATTGATCAAATTTGTATGAATTACGTCAATAAAAGCAATGATTGTGCAAAGCAATTAGTGCAACCGCAGAACGAGAGTTTAGCTAATTCGATTTCGCGGCTATATTTGAACGTCAAACGGAAATAGGAAAAAATGCCATTCATTGCGTTGGTGTGAGTAATGAATGATGCGGGGGGGGGGGGCTAAAAATGGCACTTTTGAGCCCGGAGGGTATCCGGATCTTGGTGCTTCGGATCAGGAGTCCTGGAAAATCTGTCCGGGGTCCTGTCCTATCCGGAGTCTAGTTTAAACATTAGGCGGTTTTTGTTGTGCAACTCGGCTTAACTCTGCTAAGGACGAATGTTTTCCCCGATGCCCGGGGGGGGGGAAGTTGGATGGATAGGCAAACATTGACATTTTGTGTCTATATTTATTCGAATATTATGTTTTTCTTCCTTTCATCCATCACACGCAGCGGACGATTTTATTAATGTGTGAATTGGTAATTGGTGAACGTGTTAAATGATGTGTTAGGGGGAGGGCATGTCTAATGACGATTCTAGCAAAAGGGAACGGACAGATGCAAAATAGAGGCGATTTGAACGGATTAGCCTCAAATGTCTGAGTTTTCTCGCCAATTTTGAGTCTCGGGATTCCCCTCGTGGGCATACAGATTAAAGGCAAAAGGATTGCCCCCGAAGGGTTAGGCGGTTGAGGTAAGTTGGGGGGTATTTAAGGGATAATGAGCCGGCGGATTCATAATATTCAAATGGTTTGGCCAACGCCGTTTTATGCTCCGGGAAGGCCAAACCTTCGGCCCCGTCTTCTGCTGACCGTTAATTGCTTTCTTCTCATCTCCTCTCGTGCGGCCTTTCCTCCTTTTCCTGCACTTTTGATGTTTCCTCGAGACTGACTCTCGACTCCCTTCTGTCCTTTTTTGACACTATTTTTGTGCTTATTTTCGTGTGCCAAACCTTTATATGTCGGCAAACAAACAGCAAATTAAACTGTGGGGCGTGTAAATTAGTCAAATGGCGGCAATTGCCCACGCGCAAACATTTTTATAGCCAAATTTTAAATGAATTAAATAAAATGCTTTTGGGTTTATTAATTCCATTTCCGATCTTTGATTTAGATTTGGTAAATATAAAATGATGCTATGTCCATTACTAAAGTATAAAATTTTGGCAGCGATAATCCAAAAAATGTCAAACGATCATCAACCCTCGTGTAAATCTAAAAATGTTCCATTTATAGAGTGAAGCGGGAGGGCCCTTCCCGGGATCGGGGCGCAATTCCCGGGGTTAAAGTTGTGGGGGGGGGGGGGATAAGCAAATGCCAAACGAATTCATGAATAAAACACGACTTAATTATGAAAAAAATAAATAAAACCAAAGAATGTTTGATCCAAAATGCTTTGATTGCTTATAAATAATTCCTTGCACGGTTTATTTATATCTTTTGGCATTTCCCCCCAAAATAATTTATGTAGCGGAATGCTTAAAAAGCCAACATTATTTTGCATAATGACAAGAAAGTTTAAATGCCAGATCTATTTGTGTAAAAATTTATGCCATTCGAATTGCGCCAAATGTTTGCAATGCTAAAAAAATTGTTGGCATTATAAAAAGTTGAAAAAATTTTTGCCAGGACCGCAATTTTTTTTGAGAATTATTCTTTATAGGCAAAGGTTTGGAAAGAAAAAGATGGCCACCGAATGTAAGGCAGCTGACATTTTTGAAAGAAATTATGCCAATTTTGCAACCATTTAAGGTAGTTTTAGTTCAAAATCATTGAAAATACTGTACAAATAAAAAATTAAGGAAATTTTACGAGAGGTCCATGGAAAAATTTTTTCAGTATGGAATGCCTTTATTTGGTAAAGATGCCAAGAGTGTGCTAAACGGCGTAAAGGTGTTATTTTATTATTTAAGCACTCAATTGTTCGCAGCAAGTGATTGAACCACGTTGTGCAATGCATCATTGATTAAAATTTTAAACTGAATTCATCAGAAAATAAACATATTTAGAATGAACAGATTTTATATATACAATAGTTAACATATACACAATAATTACATAGGGAATACATATACACAATGTTATCTATGGAATACACATATACACAAAAATTACATACGGTCACTAGTTAGGGTTTTGAGCACACCGTTGAAGAAAACAAATAATTAATGAATTTTATGTGCTTTCCTTTGTTGGCCTTGTCGATTAATTTGTAGTCCTCTTTTCTTCAGAGAGCGATACCGGCTCAAAGCCCCGCCGCAGCACCATGTTCTGGAAGGAGTGAATGTGCACCTGAAATGAAGAGTTTTCAGACGTTTTTGAGTTGTAGCTAAAGAAAAATTTTGGAGAAATTGCTTCATTTTGGCCATCAGCGTCCATCACGCCCTTGTGGAGATCGAGGATCGTCTGCGGGACAATTAATTTTTTTTTTCAAAAATATCTGTGCCCACGCCTCCAACTACCTTAAGTGTGATAGCGCCGTGGCGACATTTCGGGTTGTTCAAAATTGCCAAAAACTCCAAGTTTCGTGAAAAGGGGGAGTTCTCCCTCATAAAAGATCGCAACGCGATTGCTTTGCGCTTCCACTTTCTGACCTTTTGATCTCCTTCCTCAGTATCGCCACCTCTTCTTCCTCCGCTTTTTTCTCCGATTCGTCTTTTGCTTATCTTCCGTTCGATTTCCGTTACGCCGTTTCGTCTTCCTCCTCCGCTTCATTCACTTCTTCTTCACTTTCAGTATCGGATAGGAATTCAATCGGCATTTCAGCATCCATTACTTCAATGAAATCGCTAAATTTTTGCAGGTTGTGTGGTGTTGAATTAATTACATAAATAAGAAAGCCGGAGCGGTAATTTGAAGAAGCGCGATGTGAAGCTGGAGCAAAAATTGAAACCTGGCGCAGAAACAAAAATCTGGAGACGGTGGATTTAGCGGAACCGGCACAAAACCTGAAGATGGCGAATTTGGCGGAACCGGCACAAATCTGGAGATGGTGAGTTCATGAATTCTGTGTGCTTTCCTTTATTGGCCTTGGCAATTAAATTGTATTAGGTGGCCCTCTTTTCTTCAGGGAGCGACACCGGCTCAAAGCCCCGCCGTAGCAGCACCATGTTCATAAAAAGCCGCGATGTACGTCCGTTTCCGTAGAGGAAAGGGTGAATATGCACCTGAACGCGACCTGCATCCCTACAGTAACCCAAAATTTAGCCGCTGTGGTTAACTTATTGGCAATTATGCAAGGTTTTCGATATAATTCTATTCACAGGTTGCAAGTCAATTACGAAGAGAAATCCAATAAAGTTTTTTCAATCACGGAAAAATGCCTGGAAAAGGGCATGGATTTTGAAATATTTTAAAACTTGAGAATTTTTTTTTTTAATCTTCGTATTTCGTTTTTATAGAAAGCTCTAATCGAAAGTTGATTTGAACGTTTTGTTGGTTGATCATTATTTTTATGTCTATTTTGGTTAAAAAAATGAAAAAAAATTGTTGAATTAAAGAGGACTCGAACTTTCACAGATAAAACTGATATTGAGAACACAACCACTGAATGTAATCTTATTTCATTAAGTGAAAATGCATAAACTTTGAAGGCTTATATCTTGCCACCCAGGTTTTTGAGTCGAGACTCGATACCGAGACTCTCGTGCAGCACTAGTAGAAATGTGGAGGTGATCTATCAGTGTGCCTGGTTTCATCCCGAAACTCCGTGGACACCTGAGGACCTTCCCTTTGTAAGGAAAATGTCCGATTTTTGGAAGGTTTTGTCATGTAACTGGCAATTTTTTATACAAAGTGATTTATGCCCGTGAGGCCAAACCTCCGGACCCTCTTTTGCTCACGTTAATTGCTTCCTTCTCATCTCCTCTCGTGCGGCCTTTCCTGCACTTTTGCTGTTTCCTCGAGACTGATTCTCGACTCCCTTCTGTCCTTTTTGACACTATTTTTGTGCTGTTCGTGTGCCAAAACATTTATATGTCAGCAAACAGCAAATTAAACTGTGGGGGTGTGTAAATTAGACAAATGGCGGCAAATGCCCACGCGCAAACATTTTTATAGCCAAATTTTAAATGAATTAAATAAAATGCTTTTGGGTTTATTAATTCCATTTCCGATCTTTGATTTAGATTTGGTAAATATAAAATGATGCTATGTCCATTACTAAAGTATAAAAATTTTAATGGATTCTTTTGGCAGAGATAATCTACAAAAATGTCAAATGATCATCAACCCTCGTGTCAATCTAAAAATGTTCCATTTATAGAATTTCCCGGATTTAAAGTTGTGGGGGGGGGGAGGGGGGATAAGCAAATGCCAAACGAATTCATAACGACTTTAATATGAAAATAAATAAATAAAACCAAAGAATGTTTTTTTTAAATTTATGCATCCGAATTATGCCAAATGTTTGAAAACTAAAATTTTAAAGCAAAAAAAAGTTGATCTAAACTAAACTAAAAGATTGCCATGCCAAGATAATATTGAGCTTTTCTGAATAATTTTTGTGCTAAATGTTATTGCTTTTTTGATGCCAAAAAAAAAGTTGGGCCAGGACCACAATTTTTTTTGAGAATTATTATTATTTCATTAAGCACATTTTTTACATTTTGGCATCCCAAATATGTACAAAAAAAATTGTACAAAAATTGAGGGGGGTAAATGCACTTATTTGCGCAGTTGTTTCCACCTTCGAGTCCGTCCACCGATGTCCGTCGTCCATTCGGCTCATCCGATCCAATAAATATTCACTAATTTTATAAAAATTGGTCATTTCCTTCAAAAGGACACAAAAATGTTTTTTTCCTCCTCAAAATTAGTCCTATTAATTTTAACGCTTGTACAATTGGCAATTGAACAATGCTGGACATTTTCGTTTGTGCATAGAAAATGGGTAAATTTGTTCTATTTTTTATTAAAAATTAAAAATTTTGATAAACGTCATCTAAATTATTAACAATTTTAAATTAATAAATCTTAAAATTTGGGTAGGATTTTTTGTTGCCTCGTGATCTGATGGAGAAAATATTTGCACTGGAGGCTGACGCGGAATTGGACAAAATGGAGGTGGAAAGACTCACCGATCAACTGCTGAAGGAGGTGCCCCGCTCAGTGTTGGAACAGTTGGAACTTCCGAGATTCTACTCTCGTCTCCCATTTAACAGTGCATTCAAAAAATAAATTAAAAATGTCTAAAAATGAATTTATTCATAAGAAAATAAAACAAATTTCAGTCCGCTGGCAGATCAAAGAATTACTTTTTGACAAATCGCTGGTCTGGAGCCAAAAACACGAGGCCATTTTCGCGCTGATCCAAACGCTCCCGTCACAAATGCGCCGATTTGCGCCCATCCAACATGTCGCCCAATCGTCCGTAGACGATTTGTCATTCGCTCGTCCGACCCTCGCGGGGACGGGACACTCTCGACTGTTCGAGAGTCTAAGCGCTTTGAAGTACACCGTCAGCTTCACTTTTGTACAGTGCCGAATTTTTGTAACTTTTTTTGTATGCTTTGCTATTTTAAGCAAACCAAAGAACTTTGTGAAATCCTTCCGCAACCGTTGGAGGCACAACTTTACACGGCACTCTCATCAAACAAACTGAACATTGAAGTATAAAAAAGCCTAAATATATAAAATTTTGAATAAAACATTTAACCAATTAGAAGAAGCTTTAAAAGCTTTTTTCTTTTCAAGCAAAAATTAGCCGCCGTGGAAAATGTAATGTCCGAACTGCCATTCGGCGTGTTGGACCGTTTATTCTTTGTTGGAGTGCCAATTGTGGACGCAGAAGTTCGGGAAAGATTTAGAAGACTATGGTCTTGATTAATTTTTATATTGATATTTAATTAATAAATTAATTTAAAGGTATGATCGACCATATTGGTCATCAGACGCCGGTGAAGAGGAGGGCATTGGCCTAAAAATGCAAAATAGCAATAATGGCATGTCATAAGGAAATATGACATTTTAACGCTTTAAAAAATAGAAATATTAATACTATTAAAAACACTAAATTTGTTATTAAAACAAATAATTCTAAACAGTTCCAAATTAATTTACTCACAAATCAGTTGATTCCCCGATGTTGCTGAATTTGCCCGTCCCATCTTCGTCAGCCCAACAGGACCCAATTGGACGGGCCTCAATTTTTTATCAACATCAATTGCCCTCCTCTCAGCCCATTATTCCTCCACTAAAACCACCAAAGGTTTTTCATTTTATTTGCCTTTTTCCTCAAAAGTTTAAAGTCGGCAAAAAATCAAGGAATTTTTTTGGGAAGAAATTCAGTTTTTTTTTAGAAATTTTAATTCTAATTGATTTCTAATTTATACATTCCCTTAACGATGCCGAACGCCGTGACGATTGATGAGCATTACAATGTTGCGGCACCGCCACTAGAAACGTGGAGGCGCGGTTTGTGCCCGCAATGCAATGGGATGCCAGATGCAATGACGTCCCTAAGCAACATGGTCAGCCCTACGGCAATGCCAAAGGCACAACTGCCAGCGGCTGTTGGCGTTGACCATCATGATCAACACCAAAAGCAGACGACAGAGCTTGTCGAGCAGCAGCAGCCATCCATGGAGAAGAAGCCTGCTGTCAGACATGGAGGAATATCCATTCGAGTGCCAACTTTCATCCCCGAATCCAATGGATCAGCACCACCAACGGCGGACGGAGATAATGGTTGTGAGGAAATGGACTTCACAATTAATTAAAAATGCTTTTTGTTAGTTATTCTTCCGGATGTGCCGGACATTGGAGAGGCAAATGCAAATTTGTCGCTAAACCAATCAGCAGAAAAGGCAAATGGGATCAAAGTGCCAGCGGATTCTGTGGAGCAGCGGACTCGTAGCAAAATAGGAAAGCGGCAACTGATCAGTGCGGAACAACAACAATTGGACTTGGACACCGACGACGACGGGAGGCGCATGATCGTCCGCCATAAGGCAGAGTCAAATTAGTCGAGAAAAAATGAAGCATTTAAATAATAATTAGCATTTTTATTAAAAGCAATGAAATATGCTCAAAAACAGGACAGCCCCGCCAATCAAATCACTCGCCAGAAACACTTTAACATTTACTATAACCAAATCGGAGACGGTTGCTAACATTTGAAATACTTAGTCTGTATTAATTCATTAAACAAATGCCTAAGCGGTTAGTTGCCAATTCAAAAGAGCTAAGAATTAAAATTTTTCAAAAATCTGAAGCCTGACTTTTTAATTTTTTGCATTTAATTATTTATCAAAAACACTCTGATCACTTAGCATTTGCTTTATGAACTTCTACAGAATGGTACCAAATTTTGTTTAATTTGGAAAAACTAAAAAAATATAGTAAATGCCAATTTAATTCTGGAGAGGATAGCGCTTGTACTGTTCAGAAACGACGTTCCGACAATTTCCACGGTCGCCTTCAAATGCGGCACGTCAATCGATTGCTCGGCATTTTACAGAAACAGAAATTTGTGCGTTAATTGTCTCATTTTGTTTGTACTGTATTTGTGCCTTGGTTCCCACGCTCTTTCATTTTGGAGACAATTTGCCACACAAAAATCTTTTGTTTTTCAATTTGACAATAATACCTAATTTTCACTCACCAAACTTTCTTCATAAGACACCGAATTTAACCAAATAAATGTGTGTTTGTTGGCACAATTCGAATGGCATAAATTTTTACACAAATAGATTTGGCATTTAAACTTTCTTGTCATTATGCAAAATAATGTTGGCTTTTTAAGCATTCCGATACATAAATTATTTTGGGGGGAAATGCCAAAAGATATAAATAAACCGTGCAAGGAATTATTTATAAGCAATCAAAGCATTTTGGATCAAACATTCTTTGGTTTTATTTATTTTTTTCATAATTAAGTCGTGTTTTATTCATGAATTCGTTTGGCGTTTGCTTACCCCCCCCCCCCCTTCACAACTTTAACCCCGGGAATTCTAAAAATGGAACATTTTTAGATTTACACGAGGGTTGATGATCATTTGACATTTTTGTAGATTATCTCTGCCAAAAGAATCCATTAAAATTTTTATACTTTGGTAATGGACATAACATCATTTTATATTTAATCAAATATAAATCAAAGATCGGGAATGGAATTAATAAACCCAAAAGCATTTTATTTAATTCATTTAAAATTTGGCTATAAAAATGTTTGCGCGTGGGCATTTGCCGCCATTTGTCTAATTTACACGCCCCCACAGTTTAATTTGCTGTTCTGCTGACATATAAATGTTTTGGCACACGAAAATAAGCACAAAAATAGTGTCAAAAAAGGACAGAAGGGAGTCGAGAGTCAGTCTCGAGGAAACATCAAAAGTGCAGGAAAAGGAGGAAAGGCCGCACGAGAGGAGATGAGAAGAAAGCAATTAACGGTCAGCAGAAGACGGGGCCGAAGGTTTGGCCTTCCCGGAGCATAAAACGGCGTTGGCCAAACCATTTGAATATTATGAATCCGCCGGCTCATTATCCCTTAAATACCCCCCCCCCCCAACTCACCTCAACTCCCCAACCCTTCGGGGGCAACCATTTCGCCTTTAATCTGTCTGCACTCGAGGGGAATCCCGAGACTCAAAATTGGCGAGAAAACTCAGACATTTTGGGGCTAATCCGTTCAAATCGCCCCTATTTTGCATCTGTCCGTCCCCTTTTGCTAGAATCGTCATTAGACATGCCCTCCCCCTAAACACATCATTTAACACGTTCACCAATTACCAATTCACACATTAATAAAAATCGTCCGCTGCGTCTGATGGATGAAAGGAAGAAAAACAGAATATTCGAATAAATATAGACACAAAATGCCAATGTTTGCCTATCCATCCAATTCCCCCCCCCCCTCCGGGCACCGGGGAAAGCATTCGTCCTTAGCACAGTTAAGCCGAGTTACACAACAAAACCGCCGAGTAGTTCTTTGGACTTCCGACCAAACACTTCGTTCTAAATTCAATTAACGAATATTTAAGCTAAGTGCTAATGTTCAAACTGGACTCCGGATAAGACCGAACACCGGACAGATTTTCCAGGACCCCTGATCCGAAGCACCAAGATCCGGATGTCCTCCGGGCTCTATTCAAAAGTGCCATTTCCCCCCCCCCCCCCTCCCGCATCATTCATTACTCACACCAACGCAATGGCATTTTTTCCTATTTCCGTTTGACGTTCAAATATAGCCGCGAAATCGAATTAGCTAAACTCTCGTTCTGCGGTTGCACTAATTGCTTTGCACAAATCATTGCTTTTATTGACGTAATTCATACAAATTTGATCAATTCTGGCATCATTTTTCTCCTCATTTGCGTATGATCAAATTCAGCTGCTATTCGTTTTATGCCCCAAGGCTTTCATAAAGCATTTGCCAAAATGAATAGATTAAATGCCAATGAAAGAGCTTTTAATTTAATTTCAGAGAATTGGCAACGACCGTTTTGGCATTCCCCCAACCCACCCATTCACACGTTCTTCGTCAATTCCCGGGGCAAAAGCAGCAGCATTCTCGGCCGATTTAAAGATCTTTTGCCTTCAAAATTTAATATTCAACAAATGCTTTTCCTACACTTCAAAACAATTCTTTTGAGGTCAGTGCTAACTTTTTAAATATTTTAAATTATTTTTGCATTTTTCTTAAGTTCCGTCACCGTCGTCCTCCTGACGGCCATGCGCACTTTTGGCGAGGAGGACGAACGAATTAACGACTCTATCGGAGGCCCAATGGCTTTGGTTGTGCAGGAGGGTGTCGACGAAGACGACACTGGACGGCACGTGCCATCGACGGACGATGCGTCAAATGGGCACAAATATTGCGAAATCCATGATAACGAACCGCTGCACGGTGAAACGGGGGAAAGCAAATTCAAATAATGAAAAATAAAAGGAAAACCATTTTAAAGATATTTTCTAAAATATATTTCAAGTATTAATTTAACTAATTTTATTTTTTAAATATATTTTTTTAGCTTTGATGGACCAAATATGCGGTTGGTATTAACGTATATTTTATTTCTAATATATTTTACCTTTAGAACTCTGTCACGACTTATTTTCTCACGTCAGACCGAACACCAGAGTTCAGTGCAGGTCATTCAATGTTTAAATATTTTTTGCCGAAATTTATTTTAAAGTTTTTATAAATTTGAGTTTTAGGGCCGAATGCTTTCTTACGGCCACCTTCAAGAAGTGTTTGCAGCTCTTCATCATGCCGAACAGAAGCCGACGCCGTGAACAGATGCAATTGGTGATGGCCCAATGAAAAACGAATCCATGGATCAAATATTATGTGACATCTATTCGAAATCATGACAAAATTTCCAATTTAATCCAGAATCTCTGTTAAACATATGAGACCGATTTGAATTAAAAAGTTGTCAAATTGTTGCAAATTTGGTCACATTAGTCCAGAAATTCGTTGAGTTTCGTCCTCTATTTCGTGGCCGAGAAAATGCAACACCAGATAAATGCTTAATAACGAGCTTCTTGATCGTGTAGATCCGGCTGTCGAGTCGTGGCACGGAAATCTCAATTTCAATAAATTCAAATGCGGTTGAGCACCGAAGGGGGCATATTGGATGCTTTAGGGCGGCATTCCAGGTAGGGAATGCTGTCGGGATCATCGTCAGGGACGCGATGTCCGGTGGTGGGGAAAACGACAATCAGTTTTAGCACCCTAAACCAACCAAACCTAGAGAAGTAAATATGGATCATAGTCTCCAGTAGGGTTGGACAAAACCGGATAATCTGGAACCGGTATGGGACAATTTTAGATAAAAATTATCCGGTATTGAACGATGACAGCTAAATTATGCTGGATCCGGAACCGGTATCCGGGTGTTTTTGAGTTATCCGGTATCCGGGGGACCCGGATAATATCCGGTTTTGTCCAACCCTAGTCTCCAGAGTCAAAATCACCCAAATCATATACCAATTGACTCCCGAATTCGAACATTTTTGAAAAATTTAATTTTTTGAAAAAATAATTTTTATCCTCAAAATTAGAGCGGCGGGTCTACCGCGGGAGAAAGGCGGGTAAATATCGCTTAAAGCTCCCAAATGGACAGCAAAAAAGGAAAAAAGCGAATTAAATGTTTGAACGAATTGTTGGTAATAATAAATCTTTGGCGTTCTGTCAACGCAGAAAAAAAATTTACAATGGTAAACCCGAGAATTTTGTTTTTTTTCTTTTTTTTTGTTTTGCTGTCCATGGGGGCTTACCTGACTGTTTGTTCTAAATATGAGAATGTCTTTTTTATAACGTTACGTTTAAACATGTTCAGGTAACAAATTTGCATCGAATGTTGGACCCAGAATACGTTAAATCTCAAATTAAAAAGTTGAGCGGCAGCACTTCAGCCGAGTTCGAACAGTTGACAACAAATGCACAGAACTGTTCTACTAAAACAAATTCGTCTTGTAAGACTTGTTTGGTTTTATTCAATTCTACGAAAACGAGCGTTTTTTTTTCTTCTTAAGATTTGCATTGCCCAAAATTTTAAGGAAAAAATTATCTCTGCCTAAAATTTTTTTCGATTCAGCTTTGAGAAGATGCAAAAATACACTTCCGACCCATCGAAATTCGACGGATTCCAAAACACAGTCGACGATGGACAAATGGTTGATGCCCAAAACCAAATTGGCGGAATTGGCAAAAGTCAAAAAATATGGCATCACCACCACCAACAACAACAACGGCACAACAGAGGAATTGGTGCCAGACTTTGCCATTGATGAGGCACAAAAGGTTTGAAAAATTCATCGTTTGGTGAATGAGGATATTTTGGAAGAAAAAAATTGGAAAGATTTAGTGACAAAAATATGTACTGCTTGAATTGCTTGTTCAATGAAAGTCCATGATCGAACAATTTTTATTTTTTAGAAGACGAGAATCAGAAAATCGCCACAAATTGCGCCGATGGGGGGAACTGCGATGGTAAAAAAGCGCAAAATGAAGCCGAACAATGTGACTTGGTTGGACCAGGTCAGAACATTAAAATTATTAGTCTCTTAGTTTTGTAATTTTTTAAAATTTTTTTATTAGTTTCTCAGTTTTGCAATTTTTTTTTTGAGGACTCCTTTAAAAGTAATTTTCATATTTAAGCCATCATCGAGTTGTGAAAACAACGACATTGCACTGCCAACTTCTTATAAACAAAATGTCCAAGACATTGCTGCATCTTTTCACACTCCACCACGAACAGCTTCATCTTCTTGCAAGCGGCCAGCTAATTTCAACACGACGGATGACAAAACCATGATGGCACTGCACAACGGCAACTCAATGCCAAAGTCAGCGAATGCAAAAACCGTGCCGAAATCGGATGGAACATTAATGCCAAAGTTGGATGAAAAAAAATGCATGCCGGAATCAGATGGCCAAACGAAGCGCACTCTTTCATTGTTGGACGAGGCGCCAGAGCCAAGCAATTTGAGGGCCCGTCGTGACAGACTGCTTCATGAGCTGTTTGGCCATAGAAAGTTCCGCAGCAGTGCGCAGCTTCAGGCAATCAACGCGGTGATCGAAAGTATGTTGAAGCATTATGTTTTTTTTAATCTCAAACAGCACTTTTAGTATTATTTATATTTTTTAATTTTATTCAAAAATTTTTAGTCTTTCGACGTGTTTATTTTTTTAAATTTTATTCAAAAATTTTCAGAGTCTTTCGACGTGTTCATCTCCTTCCCGACCGGGGCGGGCAAGTCGTTGTGCTATCAGTTGCCCGCCTGCTTCCATCCCGGCGTCACCGTCGTCTTCTCGCCTCTAATTGCGCTTATCCATGATCAACTTGCCGCGCTGCGTGCCCGCGGCGTTCCGTGCGCGTCGCTGAACTCCACGCTAAAGACGGAACAACGAATCGCAATCATTCGGGTTTATTTTTGTTAAAATGTTTATAACAAAATTACTTTTTTTTTGGAGGTCCATAGTATGCCTCTGCCCGTGGCCTAGGCCTTGGATTTTGCCTGGTTTTGGTTCGGAAACGGGGTCATCATCATTTTTATTCTGTAAATCCGATTGTAGTCAGTTTCAAATCCTGATTCTGCCGGGATGGGCAAAATTCCGTGCTGCTCCAAACACTTTTTTGTCTTGAAATGAATGTTCCATTTTAAGGATCTCGAAGGCAATTTGCCTCAAATTCGCATTCTCTACCTGACCCCCGAGTCGGCCGCATCGGACGCCATTCGGTCGCTCATTGGACGCCTTCACAGTCGTGGCCTGATCAACTATTTTATCGTGGTTATTTTTTAACAATTTTATTTTTTCGGTTTTTAAAAAATGGAAATTTTTGATTTGAAGGACGAGGCCCACTGTGTCTCCACTTGGGGCCATGACTTCAGGCCCGCCTATTTGAAGCTTAGCAGTCTCCGCTCGTGTGCCAACGATGTTTGTTTTTTTTCAAGAATTTGTAAGGGAGGCTTAAAAGTTTAGATTTACAATAAACCCAAAAAAAAATTATGCATTTTCTCTACAACACACGTTCCAATCTACTGATTTATTTTTAAGTTTTATAGAAATTTTGGTTTTTGGGGGGTCAATCCTTTTTTTATTATTAAAATACAATTAAAAAAATCCCCCAGATTCGGTGGGTGGCGCTGACGGCGACTGCAAATCAAAAGACCGAGGCGGACATTGTTGAACAATTGCAGATGAAAAATGTATGAATTTATACTTCAAATCTTCGGAATTAACATACTAAAAGAATGAAATTATTCAAAAAAACAAAACAAAAAAAAGTTAGTCAAAATTGCGTGCTGCCAATTTAAGCCCAAAAAGTTCAAATCGTCCACGTACCGGCCCAACATTTTCTACGAGGTCATCATCCGCGAGTCGTTGTTGCCCACCGATGCGCTCGATCATATGGCCAAATTTGTCAAAAAATGTTTTGCAAGTTTGGCCAAAACCGACGGCTCAACACCAGCAGCGACAAAAACGAAGGACAGCACGGACAAATTTGCCGGCAATGGGATCATCTACTGTCAGGTGAAAAACGTTATTTACGATCATATTTTAAGTTTGAATGTTTTCTTAAAATAAACGATCGTCAAAAGAAATGTTTCTTTTTTTTTCTTCAAAAAATCTTTTTAAAATTTGTCCAATTTCAGACCCGTGCCGATTGTGAGCCGATTGCCCAATTGATCAACAAAAAAGGTGGCATTCCGACCGATGTTTACCACGCTGGGCTCAGCGACATTGTAATATGTTATGATAAAAAAAAATTCATAAAAAAATAGCTAAATACTTCCAAACAAAAATGTCGATGTTCAATAGTGCATTTTGGGTCCAACCTTTTTTATCGTTTTTTTTCCAAAAATACCAATAAAAGTCGCTTCAAATTTTTCGAAATTGTTGCTCATTTTGGAACCCAATAATTTGTTTAAGAAGCGTGAAGAGGTGCAACAGAAATGGATGAGCGGTGAGGTGCCCGTGGTGGTGGCCACAATTGCGTTTGGCATGGGCGTCGACAAGGCAACCGTCAGGTGGGGGGAACAACAACAAATATTTCTGCCTTTTTTTTTAAAGTAATTAAAAATTCCTGAATTTTTTTTTTGAGGTTTGTCGTCCATTGGAATCCACCACAGAACATGGCCAACTACTACCAGGAGTCGGGCCGAGCCGGTCGGGACGGACATCGCAGTTTTGCCCGCGTGTACTATTCACGGGACTACCACGGCATGATGCGCTACAAATTGGCCAGCTCACTGAAGCAAGTCAAGGTCGGCTTATATTTGTTTAATGTGTCCAAAAATTAAATAAAATAAATTTCCAATTACGGTTTTATTGCCAAAAATAAATTTTGTCCGTTTTTGAACGATTTTTTTTTTGTAAAATTAAGTGAATTTTGGTTGATCGTTTGTAATTTTCAACAAAAATTTTAATGACTTTTCTGTTAAGCAAACTGGAATAAGGAATTTCTTGTAAGGCCATAAGCCCTAAAAGAGTTTTTAAAAAGCGACAAATTTTTTGCTTATTTATAGACCAAAAATGTGCCGAAGCAATTGGTGGAACAGCGAAAAAAGGAGATTCAGCGTGGATTTGACAAAATGGTCGAATATCTGGAAGGCACCGGGTCGGTTTACTTTGCATTTATTTCCCGATTTATTTTTCGATTTGAATTCCCAAAACCAGATCTTCAAATTTGCTATATTTTGAGTGAATTCGCATAATTGCGCGAACGATTTGCGCATACATACACAATGTTTTCTTCAGTTGTCGCCACGCTCTGTTGGGCGAGTACTTTGACGACCGTTTGGATGCGTGCGCGTCGCATTGCGACGCATGCAAAACACCGCAGCGCGTGCGTGACTCGCTGAAGTGCATGGAGCTGCAACAGTCGCCGGCAACAAAGCGCGCCAAAGACGCAGCAGAGGGCGGCGACGCTTCACTTTATGGCGGCGGGCGAAAAGGGTGCGTTTGCGTTGTGGTCCTTCGGCTTGTGGTTCTTCGCTAACAGTAAGCCGGATCATTCGTTTCTGTTCGCGATCGATCACAAATCAGAAAGCACAAATTATCTGTCGCGTGATCGTTTGGTTATTCCCATTTGTTGTTTTTTTTTGTAGTCAACAACGTGAAGCCGAATATTACCAATCGATGGCGACCGACGACGCCCGCGGCGATGAAACGCACGGGGAGCGTGAGGAGCGCCTTCGCGTCCGCGTGTTTTTGCAAAAAGAGCTGAAAAAACGACGACGCGCCGGGGAGGCGAGCAGTCCAAACTTTTCGTCGGCCACAAATTTGTTGATGGCGCAACAGCAGAAGGTGGAGGAGGGGAAACATGGCGATCCGTCGCTGAACCCGGAAAATCAAGGTACGTTTTTGGTTTTTGAATATTTGCGTTCGCTTTTTTTATCCGTTTTTAATAATTTTAGGAAATTTCCCATTTCTGCGTTCGACGGACACTGCAAATCTGAGCAAAATTCCGGGCCTGACTCTCCGTGTTTGTTTTTTCATACATTTTTTTTGCCAAAATTATCGGATGCCTGGGAGAAGAAACCCTTTTTCTTGCTAAGATTTTTTGTTTTTGAAATTTTTTGTATTTTTTTTTCTTTAAATACTTAGCTTCCGGGGTTGATTAATTAATATGCTTTACATAAAGTGCCAACATTTAAGCGTCGTGATCAGAATCGCTCCAAACTGTTTGAAGAACTGCGCATGAACCAGTCGAGTGCCGTTGTGAACTTTGGATGCACTGAACACAAAATGCTCACCACGGAGGCGCTCCACGCGATGGGCGGACAATTGGAGGAGCAAATTTTCATAAGCGCAAAAATTGGCAACATTTATGCCAATCGGATAGGTGCCAAGGTGCGCAACAGCTTTTTAGACACACTCAAATTCAATGACCTCACATTCTTTTTACGCCTATTTTGATTTAAATTGGAGTTTCAAATCGTGCACTTTGTCCAAAGACAAGGGCAATTTGTTTCAATGACGATTTGTGACAAAAATGACGGTCACAAAATTCAATGACAATTTGTCACAAAATTCAATTCGATTTGTCACATAATTCAATGACGATTTTTCACATAATTCAATAACGATTTGTCACAAAATTCAATGACGATTTGTCACAAAATTCAATGACAATCAACACGCCACGATTTTCTTATTCAGATTTTTGAAATTCGCAAAATGACTTCCCGTGGCGAAGTGTACCCGAGGCCGGAGGAATCGGAGCAAAGCAATGAATGAATAAAAAGAAAAGCTCCCATTGTATAATCGAACTGTGTGCATTAATTAATATACGGCTTTTCGGGTGTCATTTATTTTTGAAATTTTTTTTTCCGCTTATTTTTAGCAATGGAAAGTTCGGGGGAGGGAAAAGCAGCTCTTCAAACTTTTTTTCGATGATCGAATTTAAATGCGAAAATGTGTGTAAAATTCTGGGTTTTTTCAACTTTCTATTCTCAACGTATGTTTAATATTGATTGTTGCTCTGCTCGACTTTTGTGATCACTGAAATAGAATTGCGATCGAATTTGTTTTTTTTTTTGAATTTTGCCTAAAGCTTTGTTCATATATTTGACATTGTGTGTAAGTAAAATTCTGTTTGGAAAGAATAAAAGTGATTTCAAAAAGTGTATTCAAAAACATTCACGAAAATGGCAATTTTGTACATTTCGACCACTCAGCACAAAATTGATAAGCGCGAGAATGGAAAGGGTCCTTTTGTTTGCACAGAACGACAAAGTCAATTCAAACATCCATCAATAAATTGTTGTTGTAGTAAAAGCAAAGAAAATTCAATAAATAATATTTCGCAACGTTACAAATATATTTTTTAAAATATAATAATTATTTTCAATTTATTCCCCCCCCCCCCGAAATGAAATTGGAGAAAAAAAAGCATAGGGTGATTCTTTTGTTTTGCAACATTTGTAATTTTTAGACAACACGAATTAAACAAAAAATCTGATCAATTTTAACTTTAAAACAAAATTGAACATTTTAATTTGTAAATATTAAATTTAATAATAAAGAAGCGCCAATCAATGCTGACAAATTTGGATCCGGTAACGCAGGCATTTTTGGCCTCTCTCTTCACCTGGGGCGTGACAGCTCTCGGCGCTGCCGTTGGTACTGTTTATATAATTTTAATTTTTGGTCGAGGGTTTTTGCACTAAGGGGTCGAGGGGGGGGCTTTTTGCCTCTAAGGGGTCGGGGGGGGGGGGGGCTTTTTGCCCCAAGGGGTCGGGGGGGGGGGGGCTTTTTGCCCCTAAGGGGTCGGGAGGGGGCTTTTTGCCCCTAAGGGGTCGGGGTGGGGGCTTTTTGCCCCTAAGGGGTCGAGGGGGGGGGGGGGGGCTTTTTGCCCCTAAGGGGTCGGGGGGGGGGGCTTTTTGCCCCTAAGGGGTCGGGGGGGGGGGGGCTTTTTGCCCCTAAGGGGTCGGGAGGGGGCTTTTTGCCCCTAAGGGGTCGGGGTGGGGGCTTTTTGCCCCTAAGGGGTCGAGGGGGGGGGGCTTTTTGCCCCTAAGGGGTCGGGGGGGGGGGCTTTTTGCCCCTAAGGGGTCGGGGGGGGGGCTTTTTGCCCCTAAGGGGTCGGGGGGGGGGCTTTTTGCCTCTAAGGGGTCGGGGTGGGGGCTTTTTGCCCCTAAGGGGTCGAGGGGGGGGGGCTTTTTGCCCCTAAGGGGTCGGGGGGGGGGGGCTTTTTGCCCCTAAGGGGTCGGGGGGGGGGCTTTTTGCCCCTAAGGGGTCGGGGTGGGGGCTTTTTGCCCCTAAGGGGTCGGGGGGGGGGCTTTTTGCCCCTAAGGGGTCGGGAGGGGGCTTTTTGCCCCTAAGGGGTCGAGGGGGGGGGGCTTTTTGCCCCTAAGGGGTCGAGGGGGGGGGCTTTTTGCCCTTAGGGGTCGGGGGGGGGGGCTTTTTGCCCCTAAGGGGTCGAGGGGGGGGGGGGGGTTTTGCCCCTAAGGGGTCGGGGGGAGGGGGCTTTTTGCCCCTAAGGGGTCGGGGTGGGGGCTTTTTTGCCCCTAAGGGGTCGAGGGGGGGGGCTTTTTGCCCCTAAGGGGTCGGGGGGGGGGGCTTTTTGCCCCTAAGGGGTCGGGGGGGGGGGGCTTTTTGCCCCTAAGGGGTCGAGGGGGTTGCCCCTAAGGGGTCGCGGGGGGGGGGGGGGGGTTTGCCCCTAAGGGGTCGGGGGGGAGGGGGCTTTTTGCCCCTAAGGGGTCGGGGTGGGGGCTTTTTGCCCCTAAGGGGTCGAGGGGGGGGGCTTTTTGCCCCTAAGGGGTCAGGGTGGGGGTTTTTTGCCCCTAAGGGGTCGAGGGGGTTGCCCCTAAGGGGTCGAGGGGGGGGGGGCTTTTTGCCCCTAAGGGGTCGGGGGGCGGGGCTTTTTGCCCCTAAGGGGTCGAGGGGGGGGGGCTTTTTGCCCCTAAGGGGTCGGGGGGGGGGGGCTTTTTGCCGCTAAGGGGTCGGGGGGGGGGGGGGCTTTTTGCCCCTAAGGGATCGAGGGGGTTGCCCCTAAGGGGTCGAGGGGGGGGGGGGTTTTGCCCCTAAGGGGTCGGGGGGGGGAGGGGGCTTTTTGCCCCTAAGGGGTCGGGGTGGGGGCTTTTTGCCCCTAAGGGGTCGGGGGGGGGGCTTTTTGCCCCTAAGGGGTCGGGGTGGGGGCTTTTTGCCCCTAAGGGGTCGAGGGGGGGGGGCTTTTTGCCCCTAAGGGGTCGGGAGGAGGGGGCTTTTTCCCCTAAGGGGTCGGGGGGGCTTTTTGCCCCTAAGGGGTCGGGGTGGGGGCTTTTTGCCCCTAAGGGGTCGAGGGGGGGGGGTTTTTTTGCCCCTAAGGGGTCGGGAGGAGGGGGCTTTTTGCCCCTAAGGGGTCGGGGTGGGGGCTTTTTGCCCCTAAGGGGTCGAGGGGGGGGGCTTTTTGCCCCTAAGGGGTCGGGGGGGGGCTTTTTGCCCCTAAGGGGTCGAGGGGGTTGCCCCTAAGGGGTCGAGGGGGGGGGGGGGGTTTGCCCCTAAAGGGTCGGGGGGGAGGGGGCTTTTTGCCCCTAAGGGGTCGGGGGCGGGGCTTTTTGCCCCTAAGGGGTCGAGGGGGGGGGGCTTTTTGCCCCTAAGGGGTCGGGGGGGGGGCTTTTTGCCGCTAAGGGGTCGGGGGGGGGGGCTTTTTGCCCCTAAGGGATCGAGGGGGTTGCCCCTAAGGGGTCGAGGGGGGGGGGGGGGGTTTTGCCCCTAAGGGGTCGGGGTGGGAGGGGGCTTTTTGCCCCTAAGGGGTCGGGGTGGGGGCTTTTTGCCCCTAAGGGGTCGGGGGGGGGGGCTTTTTGCCCCTAAGGGGTCGGGGTGGGGGCTTTTTGCCCCTAAGGGGTCGAGGGGGGGGGGGGCTTTTTGCCCCTAAGGGGTCGGGAGGAGGGGGCTTTTTCCCCTAAGGGGTCGGGGGGGCTTTTTGCCCCTAAGGGGTCGGGGTGGGGGCTTTTTGCCCCTAAGGGGTCGAGGGGGGGGGTTTTTTTGCCCCTAAGGGGTCGGGAGGAGGGGGCTTTTTGCCCCTAAGGGGTCGGGGTGGGGGCTTTTTGCCCCTAAGGGGTCGAGGGGGGGGGGGCTTTTTGCCCCTAAGGGGTCGGGGGGGGGGGCTTTTTGCCCCTAAGGGGTCGAGGGGGTTGCCCCTAAGGGGTCGAGGGGGGGGGGGGGGTTTGCCCCTAAAGGGTCGGGGGGGAGGGGGCTTTTTGCCCCTAAGGGGTCGGGGTGGGGGCTTTTTGCCCCTAAGGGGTCGAGGGGGGGGGGGCTTTTGCCCCTAAGGGGTCGGGGGGAGGGGGCTTTTTGCCCCTAAGGGGTCGGGGTGGGGGCTTTTTGCCCCTAAGGGGTCGAGTGGGGGGGGGGGCGCAACCCGTTTATTAGAAAAATTAAAATCTTTTTATTTTTATATTTTCAGTTTTTGTGTCTCCATCATCCAACAGAGCATTTCTTGGTGAACAAATTTGTTTGTGGGTGGTAATTGGAACAAATAAATGAGAAAATATTTTTTATTTTTGCATCCCAAAAGATTGCAGCCTCGGCTTCTCTTCTGGCGTAATGTTGGCCGCTTCCTTTTGGTCATTGCTTGTGCCGGCCATCGAAATTTCGGAACATCAAATGGGCAAATTGGCCTTTGTTCCCGTCGGTCGGTACAACAATTTTAAAACTAACAAATAAGGCTCGGACGATCGAAAATCTTGTCAAGATTTTCTCGAAATCTCAATCGACAAAATTTAGCGAGATTTTCGGCATTTTTACTGATCTAAACAAACATTGATCGGTGATTTTGTTTCGATTTTTTTCGAAATCTCTATGGAATCTCGACCTGACAAAAAATTGTATTAATTAAATTTAACTAAGCACACATTTCAGGTTTCGGCTTTGCGTTGGGTGCCTTATTTGTGCATTTGTCCGATAGAGTGACGCAACGGTGTGCTTTATCATTTTTGGCTTTATTATTTTAATTTTATAACTTTAAGTAAATGTTTAAAAACTATAATAATTCAAGAGCATAATTGTGCCTAAAGGTTCAAGGATAAAGATAAATTAATTAGAATTATTTAAAGAGGGAAAAAATGATTTTTCATTTTAAGTTACAACAGTTCCGATCAGTTTATCCCGCTTTCCGATGGTTTGGCTGAAAGTCAACGAAATGCGGCGGACATTATTAACGAAAAAACAACGAATTCTGTCGTTGATGAACAGAGATGAGTCGAGTGACAATTATTTTAGGGCTTTGTAATCTTGATTATTAAATCAATCATCAATTCAATCCGATCACTATTTTTGCTTCAATGTTCCAAAATTTTAAGAACAATTATGACGACGGGGGATCCAGCACCGCGTTACGCCAACGTTTCAAAAAATCACCAAATTTGAATGGAGTGGCGGCAAGTGAAGTGGCAATTGGCGTTGGCGCCGAGCAAAAGCATTCCCACCAAAAAGTTTCGTGGCACCGAATTTGGCTGCTAATCATCGCAATAACGGCACATAATTTTCCTGAGGTAAACGTTTAATTTTGTCTATTTTTATGCTTATATTTTCTTCAGGGTTTGGCCGTCGGTGTTGCCTTCGGCGGGGCCGGCAAATCGGCGTCTGTCAGCCTCGAGAAGGCGTCCAATCTCGCGCTGAGCATTGGCCTCCAAAATTTCCCTGAGGGCATGGCCGTTGCATTGCCGCTGGCGGCATTTGGGCACCCCAAATGGAAGGCATTTTTGTACGGCCAAATGAGCGGAATGGTCGAGCCGATGGCCGCTCTGATCGGCGCATCGCTTGTGCTTACCATGGAAATGTTGCTGCCCTACGCACTTTCATTTGCCGGTAGAACATTTTGCGTATAATGCTCTTAAAATGCCGACGAAACAAAATGCGGAATTGCACTTTATGATTAATGAAATTCGATAATTATGCTAATTAGGTATATTAATTTATGATTGATTTAGCGGGTGCAATGATTTTCGTTGTGTTTGACTCAATTATTCCGGAAGCAAATTCGCACGGAAACGGAAAGCTGTGTTCACTCTTTTCTGTTATTGGATTTTTGGTGATGATGTCATTGGAAGTTGGCTGCTAATTTATTTATTTTTAAACGTTAATTTAAATTGCAAAAAAGGATAAATTGAAACGCATTTCATTGCTTTTTTATTAAACTTAATTTTATTCAGAATTATTTTGGCAATATTTCACAACAACAACCATAACCCGGGTTTACTTTCTACTTAACTCGGGTTAACGAATTTTACAAAAATGAATTTAACGTAATTCTTTCTCATTTCTCATCTCAATCACCTCCATTTCATGACGAAGCTTGCTTTATATAATTAATTGCTTAAAATAAAACATTTAAATTTTTTAATATAATTTGATCAACAAACAAACAAAATCTACTTTTCACTTTTAAAAATTTAGGTAAATGGGATTTGCTGCTGATTGTTTGAATATTGATTTATCTTTTTTTTTAACAAAAAAATTAAATCAAATTTGAGTAAATAAAATGCTCATTCATTCTAATGACCGTAGGTGAAGAGTGGCGGCGATTGTCTCCCCATTATTTGTTTTTTTTAAATCGGATTAAAATTAAATGTTTAAAAAATACGCTAAGTCTGTCTGATGCGTAAATATGGTTCACCGAATAATTTATTCCGATCAATTCAATGAATATTCATTGCTACTAAGTTAAAAAACCGAAAGCAAACTTTTTGCATCGGAAAAATTTATGCCATTTACTCTGATTCGATTCATCCAATAATCATCATCATCATCATTACATTCCTCACATTGTCAGTTTGTTTTTCTGGAATTTGAAAAAATTTACTAATTTTTACATTTTTATTACACATTTTAATTGATTTTGACAATGGACGAATTGGTGGACAATAAAAACATGCGAAAAAATCGGCTCATTGAAATTTTTGGCAAGTTTTATGTTTTGCGATCAGATTTTTTGGATTAGTCTTGATCAAACCAATTTAAAATATATTTTATAAATTTATAATTTTAAAAATTTAATTTATACGCACATATTTTATTATGTAATCTTAAAAAGTCTTTTGTTTCAGATGACGCAAAAATTGTTGAGTTTTCTGATCAGACCGATCAAAATCGCCGACAGATCGTCACCGAAAATTGCACTGACAGAAATAAATGTCGTCCATCCGTGAACATTGTGATCATCACCATTTTCATTACGATACCTTTCATTTTGTTCGTCATTATGATTCTTTTCTACCATTTTGTCCAGTATGAATAATTAAATTATGCCCACATTTTATTTATTTATAAATAAATTATTGCAATAAAAATTGACCGTTTGATATGTTAAACTTTAAATGGGATCGAAAAACAGAATTTGCTAAATAAAAATTTTGAATTTTTGATTCAATTTGTTAAGAAAAATGTTCCAAAAACTGCAGAAATTAGTCAACTCTAGGCTTTTAGTGGCGGCCCCCGGCGGTGCCGATAGGCGCCGCCAGTAGAATTTTTAAATTGTGGTTTGTTTTGTTAAGAAATTAGCACTAAATTTTTGAAAATTAAGCCTAAAAATTGGCAAATTTGTTACCAAAATCTCATTCTTAGGGGGTGTATATTTTTCTGTTTTTACAGAGTCAAAATTCTTGGGGAACCGAAGAATACAGCCACCGCCTCACACCCTGGACTACGGCACGGCCGCTTCCGGTCTGAATCCCTCCCACCCCCCGCCCAAATCCCCCCAAAGCCAAAACTTCCCAAATCCCCTCAACGTCTTAGCCTAAGCCAAGCTTGCTCTAAGCTAAGCTTAAGCTTGAGCGAGCTTAGGCTTAGGCCTAAGCTTAACGAACCCCAAGCCGGGGTGGCTTAGGCCCAAGCTAGGCTTAATAGTTACAGCTTTCAAATGCTCCATTTTTATAATCCGCAACAAATTGCTTAACTTCCGTTTAGTCATTAATGCATTTGCCACACAACAAAATTTGTAAAGTGATCAAATTGCAAAAACAATTAAAATTGCTTCCAAAAAAAGGTATTACAACAGATGCAGAACAAAGGGAAGAAGTTGAAAATGCCAAAAAAACAATTCCATCAAAATCTTCGCCCCCAAAAAACGCCTTTACAAAGCCATAAAAAGGCCAAAAATGCGATGTACAACGAGAGGGGTGCATCACCTTGGTGCGCAAAAAGGAAGGTAATTAAGTTAAATAGGAAGGTAATTAGCTGAGAGAACGGGTCAATTTGTCTCTTTCCCCGTCGGCGATACATTTCGTCGAATAATTCAATTTTGTCGTCAGAATTTGCGACATCGATCGTTGCTTTGTTGTCGTCGTCGTCTGTCCACAGATCACGCGTGATCAGCTCAAACAAAGTGCTCAGAGTTGTCGCTTGTTGGCGTGCCGTGATCGCCAAGAGTTGCTCAACGGCATTTTTGTCCAATCCTTCGGGCAAATGTTGGCCAAATTCTTCCAAAAATGCCTGAAACTGCTCGAGCAGTAGTGACTGTTGGCGTCCACCGAATTGGCATTCTTTTTGCAAAGCCGACGGCACTTTCTGTTGTTGTTGTTGTGCTTCTTCCAGCTTCTTCAGTTGCTCAACGATCAAATTGCGAAGTGAAGAGAATTCTCGAAACAAATTTGTCTTCTGGCCAAGCATTTTCAACGCAAATTTGGCATTCTGTTCAAAAGTTTCGCCTTCTTCGTTTGTGTCGATTATGGCACAAAATTGTGTCGCAATTTTTATAAATGGCGGAAATGCTTCATTTTCATTCAAAATCGAGTGGAAAACGTTTTCAAATTCATCAAATTTAATTTGGCACATGCTTTTTGCCATTTGTTCCAAAGCAATGCTAAAAATACAATGCTAATACTTTTTTAAATTTAATGATAGAGTTACTTTGGAGTTTTCGCAAAAATTCCACTTTTTAATTGCTCTGAAAATGTGAAATTAACAAAAATTTAAAAATATATTTTTTGAAGTTTTAATTACCCCGCATTATGCCCACAATGAAACTGATTTCTTGTTGCATTTTTTCTTTTTTCAATGGAATTTCGTTGACACTGATACAATTGAATGGTTGGACAGCAAAAATCAGTGCCATAATAGCAATGATGATGAACGATTTTGTGTAAAACATTTCACTAAATTAATGTAAAACTCGATTAAAATTACTCAAATTTTTATTAATTAAATATAAATTCCCAAAATTTAGTAATGAATAAATTGGTAAATTGAAAGTTGTAAATTCATTGGGTGTAATGGCATTTTGGTGCTATGCCGGAAGATGCCAAGGCATATACCTACGTCAAAATGGGGCAGGCTTCTTTCTGCTCACATGAGGCTAATGACGGCAATAATGCCAACACATCGATTTTATTTGTTTAAAATCAATAGCACCAAAT
The DNA here is from genome assembly GCA_018350325.1 of Globodera rostochiensis. Taxonomy (NCBI): domain Eukaryota; kingdom Metazoa; phylum Nematoda; class Chromadorea; order Rhabditida; family Heteroderidae; genus Globodera; species Globodera rostochiensis. The sequence continues at coordinate 277,805 of JAEVLN010000010.1, forward strand.
TCACTAATTTCCCATAAATTGCTTTTCATTTTAATGGTTAAATTGCATATTTTTTTTATTGTTTATCAACACTATTTTTGTTTGCTAAAATGGGAAAAATACTAAAATTTGGTTCGACGAAAGAAAGCAAAACGAAGAAAACTTTTTTGCATAAAATCAAATCGAATTAATCTCTTTTTATTCTTATTATTTTATATTGATTATAAATTTGTGCAAAAATCTTTATGGTTACATATTTTAATTAAATTTCATCGCAACATTTTTTTGGTCTTCTCCATTTCGACATTTATAAAGAAATCAATCAAATAATCCGTCAAATTCATCGATTCCCGGCGCTTTTGATCAAATAAACGAGCGCGTTCTTGAGAATTGCGGATTTTGCGCTGTTTTGAATTGCTTGAGCGAGTGGACCCTTCAAAATTAATTTTATCAGAATTATTCCATAAACACTAATTAGGTAATATTAATTAATTAGTATACCTTAAACTTTTGGTTGTATTCATCGGCGAGGATGCTCAACAAATTGAGCTCTTTGTATGTGTAAATCAAATGGACCAGCAAATTCTCATCGGCTTTACCCTGATTTAAATTTTAAAAATTAAAACAAAAAGTTGTACAAATTGTACCCCCCCCCCTCCCCCCCTCTAACCTCAATGCATTTTTGCATCAATTTGGCCACCTGTCCAACCGGGCCATTGCGAACAAATTCCACAATGGCCAAAAGTGCACGCAACGAATCTCTGCTGAATTCCGATTTGATCGCTTTTTCAATCGAATGTTTGGTCAAATTTTCATACTAAAAATTTGAAATTTCAATTTTTTTTATGTAAATTCTTTAATTGGTCATTTTCAAATTTTATTTAATGCGCCTCGTCGAAAAGAAGACGTAATTGACGAAGACTTTGGTTAGCCAATATTTTGATGAACACTTTCTCATCCGTTCCCAAACGCCCTTCGCCGGCCGCGTAGAGCGCCTCGGCATCATAAAAATAATAAATTAATTTTAAACAAATTATAGCGATTGCCTTACAAAGTCACATAATGTTTAAAATGTTAATAAAAGCTTATTCATTTAATTAATAACAAAAAGTATTTCTAATAGTTTTTCTTTTATTATAATTATTTTTATGACAATTTAATCGACAATTTCACATTAATTTTGTAAATTGATAGGGTAGATGACCCACTTTTTTAGCTTTTTCAGGCTCCTCCACAAAGCTTTGGTCTCGATTTGCCGTCAGCAAATCAAGCAAAAGTGCCTTGAAAGTGCCGCTTGTTTCGGCACTGACTTCCTTTTCCAATTCACGGTTAAACAACGCTTTGTACGCACTTTTGATGGCCCCAAGTTGCCGGTTACTTCGAGTGACAAGAATCTGAATTTATAATTTGTGCCGTTGCCGTAATTTGGGCCAACCTCAATAAGCATTTCTTCGTTTGTGCCCAGTCCCTAAAAAGATATTTATTAAATTTAGTTGAAAATTCTATTAAAACAAAAGAAAAGTTAAAACCTCCATGGCTTTCTGCAAGTACTTGGCATCATGTTCCGCTGGCGTGTCCGTTAAAGTCTAAAGTGGGGGGGGGGGGGGGGGTTTTGGGTATTTGAAAAAATAATTCCTTTTAAATTAAATATTTTAAATAAAATTGTGACCTGCAACAATTCTTTGGTGATCAATTCGCTGGCCGGAAGCCGTTTCATTAGCTCCTCCTTCAAGTTCAGTCCTCCAAATTTCGCAGCATATTTTTGTTTTAAATTTTGGCGCTATCAAATTTCATTTTCAATTTTGAAATGTTTAGGGACAAACGAAGCTCCCCGACCCCGAAGCCCCCCCCCCCAGGGTGGTTTATGTACCATATTTATATGGCATTTGCCATATTTTGGGTCCGTGCCATCAAATGAGTCAAAAATTCAAAATTTTCTCGGAGGCGCCTATCGGCACCGCCGACCCCCCCCCCCCCCAGAATCAATCAAAATCCCCGACCCCGACTTTCCCACTCCCCGACCCCGACTTTCCCACTCCCCGGAGGGTCGGGGAGCAACGCTACGACGAACTTGATCAACGCTCGCTGTCCCCAACAATTGCACCAATTTCTGGCAACTTTCTTCGGACTCCTGCGCACTTTCCAACGTTTTGTGAATGGCATCCGCCCGTTCGTCCTCGTCAAAACGGGCACTTTCGTCGTTGCGAACATTTCGCTTTTTGTGCTGCGCTTCCTCAAGCCACGGAAGGCTTTCGTCGTTCCAATTATCAGCAACAGTTGAATAATAACTCATTTTGAAGCGGTAATTATCAAAAAACAAACTCAAATTGATTAAAATTAGAAAAGAAAATTGAATTAAAAAAACATTGAAAACCGAAAATAGGAGCGATCACGCAAAGAATATTTTGGTGATGATGAAGACATTTATTTGTGAATGAATGAATGAAAATGTCTCTTGTCCCATTTAAATCAAAATCGATAGAGAATTAATTGATCAAATTGTTATTTATTTATTATTCAAAATCAAGAAGAAAATATATTAAATTAAAAATTGCTAACGAAAAATCCGTTCAACGACAATAAATGTTTGGAGAAAAATAATTATCCTAATTAATTATTTGCTTTTAAAATATTTATCCCAATTTTATCAGTGAGAGACTTTGTACAAAAATATTATTATTACGAGAAAAATTGATAAAGGAGAATAAATAACTGAACAATTCTTAAGTTAAACTTTTTTTCATAGAAAAACTCTAAATTTTCGTCAACTATTTTGCTTTGTTTTTTGGAAACTTTTACGTCAGATGATTTATTTGCATACCGCCGGAGAAAATTAACATTGAAAATTTCAGGCCTGCTCACGGTTACCCGTAACCGCGGTTATCCGCGGATAACCGCGGTTAACCGCGGTTAACGATTATGGAATTTTAAAAGGTCGCGGTTACGGGCGGTTAACGGTTATGAGCACTAAAAACCGCGGTTAACCGTCGTATCCGTTGTTTTGTGACGTTGAAGAAAAATGTATTGAGGCGATTTGCCTTTATAATTTCTTTGACTTTTATTCACATTCCACCAAATCCTACTATCTATCCAGTGGCTCAGTGTTAAAACTCTTAACCTAATTTTATTGGGTCTAGGTTCTAACGCCTTCCGCTGTAATCATTTTATTTTTTATTTATATTTAATATCCCTCCTTTTTAATATTCTTTCAATTTTGCAAAAATTTTAGCTTAAAAAGAAAAATTCTAAGTATTTACATAAATAATTAGTGCATTTTAGAACTCAATTAGCTAAAATCGACTTTAGGAAACTAATGCGCAAAAAACAGAAAAATATTACTCTGATCGGTCGCGCTTTGTTAGATTTTAATCATGAAAGTGTTAGAAAGAGATTTCAAAATTTTTTCCATTGACAAAATCTGATAAAAATCACTTGTTAAGTTCAATACACATCAATTTTGATTTAATTTTAGAAAGACGCCACATCACGATCGAAAAAAAATAGTTTTAAAAATCGACTTTTTGAAATCTGGAAAACTTTATTGATTTTTAAATAATGCGGTTAACCGCGGATAACCGCGGGCGGTTAACGGTTATGAGATTTTTAGGACGGGCAGTTACCGGTTACGAGTGTTTGAGGACGGGCGGTTACGGTTACGAAAATTGGTAACCGTGAGCACCCCTGGAAAATTTTATTTATTTTTTGCTCGCGATTTTCCTAAAATTTTCAGAAAAATGTGCGGGGAAGGTGCTGCCGACAGCCGCCGTCGAGAAATATTGGACTCATTTTTTTAAGAAAATTGAACCGAAAATTTCCAATTTTATATGTTACATTTTTACATTGATTTATTTCAAATCAACAAATTTTAATATTCCTGACTTCCGACACTTTTTGAGGTCGGCGATTGGCATCCGTTCTATAAAAACAATTAAATGGCCAATTAGTTTTTATATTGTTAAAGTGTTCTTATAAATAATCAATAAATGAATGCTTAATCGAACCCACGGCCTCGGCGTGGTGATCAGAGCGCTATACACGCACGCCAATGCTCTAACCGTTTGAGCGCCCGGGGCGATCTTTGGAATTTTATTTTAATTACCTATTTTTTACATTTTTAGTAAATTTAAACTAAAATTTGCTCAAGAAATCACTTGGCTAAATTAAGATAATAATGTCTGTGTGTTGGCAGTTGAGGCATAAACCAAATTTACTATAACAAACTATTTGGTCAAATTTTAAAATATTAAAAAATGATCAATATTATTATTATTGTGAATTTGAATCAATATATCGTATGAATGAATGGCTTCTTCTGTTCCCGAACGGAGAATCCGCCGTGCCACCATTCCTTTTTAGGCCCATCTGCGGCCTCCCCAACGCGGGTAACCGCCCCAACCGCCTCCACCCCAACGCGGGTAACCGCCGCCCCAACCGCCGCCTCCCCAGCGCGGGTAACCGCCGCCCCAACCGCCGCCTCCCCAACGCGGGTAGCCGCCCCAACCGCCGCCGGGGTAGCCCCAACGAGCTAAACTTTGTATTCAATTAATATACCTAATTCATCATAATTACCATCATTAACAAACCTTCAACGGTGGACAAGCCAACGTGGACAGCGAGCAGTAACAGAACTGTCAGAAGAGTTTTGATCAGCATGGCGAGAAAGAAAGCTGGGTAGTTCTCTTCAAATTGAGAGATAGAAAGTTCGAGATTGAATTGCAGGAATTAATTGGTTGGTTGTTGTGCAAGAGTTGGCCTTTATATACCCCGCGGTCTGATCGAATACCGTCCGATCGGCCAACGGTCCCCATCAGTGCCCCCGCAGTGATCGCCAAATTTCGTTGATCATACCGGACCTCACAATCGATGGTTTCTGTGCTGTTTTTGCAATTTGCTCAAGAAGTTCAACCAGTCGCGCCTGCTGCTGATCACTGAAACGAGTGATCGGTTGATCAACAACAAAAAAATATTTGTGAATGTTCGCTGAATTGACCATTTTTAAAACTGTTTGCCAAGAGTGATTGCGTGCGTCAACAGAAGAAGAAACCGGTCTTTAAAAAGCAAAAAATATTGATGTTTTTAATTGCTCAATGGCATGGCCGATTTGACATTGTAATTTCGACATTGGAGCATAAACTCTACTATCCTTTTGTAAATGTATACAACAACAAAAAAAAAACCTTTTTTGCGACAAAATTACAATTTTATTTAAATTTTAATAAAACGATGCCGGATTTTCCTTAAATCCCGATGACATTTTCCTTAAATCATGATGTCGGGTTTTCTTAAAATCCCAATGCCGGATTTCCTTAAAATTTCGATGCATGCCGGATTATCCTTAAAAGCCCGATGCCGGATTTCCCAATGCCGGATTTTCCGACGCTGGATTTCTTGATGCCGGCTTCCCCGATACCGGATTTTCCTTAAAATCACGATGCCGGATTATCCTTAGATCCCGATGTTGGATTTTCCCTAAAAACCCGATGCTGGATTTCCCGATGCCGGATTTCCCGATGCCGGATTTCCCGATACCGGATTTCCCGATGCCGGATTTCCCGATACCGGATTTCCCAATGCCGGATTTTCCGACGCTGGATTTCCTGATGCCGGCTTCCCCGATACCGGATTTTCCTTAAAATCACGATGCCGGATTATCCTTAGATCCCGATGTTGGATTTTCCCTAAAAACCCGATGCTGGATTTCCCGATGCCGGATTTCCCGATGCCGGATTTCCCGATACCGGATTTCCCGATACCGGATTTTCCTTAAAGTCCCGAGTCCGCTCTACTGTTAACAAAACTTCTCGTTTTCCCTCTTCCATATTACTCATACGGCATCTTTCGTCCTTTTGCTAACATGTTGTGTAATAAGCAATCTACGTATTGTTTTATCCTCTTCGTAATGCCATTATGCTTCATCATCCCCTACGTCATTGGCTTATCAATGCCCTCATTCAACTTCCTGCTTCATTCCCCCCCCCCCCCCCCAGGGGCTTCATGTTTGTGCGGACTTTGGTCGGTGCCTTTATTCTCTTGCCTCTCTGTCCTTCTCGACCTTCCAATTTTCAAATGTTTTTCCCCCCCCCATTTTATTTCACGACAGACAGACACTAACATGCACACACACAGACAGTGTGTTTTAATATGTACTCTACTTTCTCTGCTCTTTCACGGCATCGCCAGAGTGCGTTTCTCTGCACTTCCACGGCATCCGCAGAGTGCATGTTCGCTCGCCTGAGGCGTAAACAGAGAAGAGCCCCCGCGGGGCGGCGCGTTGTCATCGTCAAAACATCGTACGCGTGCGTTCGATTAGCGCTCTCTTAACCCTCTAGAGCATGTTGTGCGTTAGCTGCTCCTTTGTTCATCTTCCGCCGGTCAGAGAGGACAATTCAGTACCCATAGTCAGTACCACCGCGTACAATTAATCTATTTTTATATGTACATAATTCAAAACCCCAAATCCTAATCCAGTCGAGAATTTGCATCATTCGAGACAGAAAGGTCATAAATTGAAAATGATTTAAGTAATTAACGCAATGGATTCAAATTTCAAAACAACAAAAAATGAAGATGCATATTAAGCAAAAAAATTTATTCTATATTTAATCAAAAAATTATATTTTTAACTCTTTTAAATTTATAAGAAGTTTGGCTGAAAAAGCTTCACAAACACTTGCTTGTGTCCAACAGCATTCATTGAGAGACTGAATTGTCCCGGCGCTGAATCGTCCCCGATCTCTCTTTCTTTCTCTCTCTCTCTCTCTGGTTATGCATTGAGCACAGCTTTCGTTCTCCCTGCCCCTTCCCCTGCGGGGAGATCGGGGGAGGGTGAACGCCGCCCCCAGGGGGGCAAGCACAAACATCCCCCCCCCCTCCCCCTTCTTGCCCAACCCAGACGAAATATATTTTTCAGACAGACAAACAACACAATTTGTGTCGTCTGCGGCGCCGGTCGTTGTCGGGGGGCGGCGGCGGCGGCGGCGAAGCCCGCCGCTCTTCCCGTGCCGCCGAAAATGCTTTTTTCTTCTTTCATTGCTTACGGGCATTTGTTGTCGTTTTCTGCCGTCTGATAATCGTCGTCGTCGTCGTCGTCGCTTCCCCCTTAATTACACATAAATTCAAAATTTAAACAAAAAGATACTTTTCGATGGAATCAATGCCAAAATAACTTTTTGAAATTTAGTCTAGTCTCGGTCTTCTCGAGAACAAACTCGAGACATTTTGGGAGACCGACCAGCGACGACCGACACGCGCCTTTCGAGACGGCCAACAATTTATTTTTTTAAATTAATTTGCCTTCTTAAAAAGTGGTCGGCCTTTGGCCGGATGAACTTTTTGTGTGTCAACGAAAATGGCGAGACAGAAAATTTCATTTTATATTTTTGCAGCTTTCTAAACATTTGTCTTTTGCGTAAAAAGCCAATTACCATTTGCGCGTGCGCGCGCGCGCGTGCGATCCGTCGTCATCATCATAATTTGTGTTTAAAAGTTTCCGCCACTTTTAATTACCCAACCAATTGCCCCCCCCCTCCCCAAAGTCATTGTCCCTTCACCTCATTAAAACCACCGCCACCGCCGGCGGCGTTTGCCAAACAAAATGAACCACCGGGGCCTGCCCCAATTCATTCATTCATTCATTTGTATTGATTCAATTTGACGACGACGTTCACTTTTGTTCACACATTCACACCCAATTCACCATTCTTTTTTGTTCGCCATTTCCCCCTCACTTTTGTGTGTGTGTCTTGTGCTTCTATTCCCCCCCCCACCCGTTCTCGATGTGAAAAGCACAAATAAATTGTGTGTTGTGCGTGTACATTTTCTTCTTGTGGTGCTGCTATCGACGGCAAGAAGAAGAAGACGAATGAAGAAGAAAGTCAGTCTTCTCACGCTTTTTTTGTTTTTTGCTGTCAAATGAATGAATGAATGCTTTGTTTAGGCCCCCCCCCACTCTGATCAGTGAGAAATGAATGAATGGATCAATGCTAACACCCTTAATTTTTACACCAATTATTGTTGAGCTTCCAATTTCGCCCGAGGCGGCCAGAGAGCGGGACCTATCATGAATTTTGGATGGCATAAGCTTGGTTGGGCCTGTGTTGACCGGGCTTCCCCCCCCCCCTTCCCGATTTCTGTCTTCCAAACAGAACAATAAATCCCCGGGAGCCGGGGGGGAGCATCATTCGGGAGCCGGGGGGGGGAGCATCATTCGGGAGCCGGGGGGGGGGGAGCATCATTCGGGAGCCGGGGGGGAGCATCATTCGGGAGCCGGAGGGGAGCATCATTCGGGAGCCGGAGGGGGGGGGCATCATTCGGGAGCCGGGGGGGGGGAGCATCATTCGGGAGCCGAGGGGGGGGGGAGCATCATTCGGGAGCCGGAGGGGAGCATCATTCGGGAGCCGGAGGGGGGGGGCATCATTCGGGAGCCGGGGGGGGGGAGCATCATTCGGGAGCCGAGGGGGGGGGAGCATCATTCGGGAGCCGGGGGGGGGGGAGCATCATTCGGGAGCCGGGGGGGGGAGCATCATTCGGGAGCCGGGGGGGAGCATCATTCGGGAGCCGAGGGGGGGGGGAGCATCATTCGGGAGCCGGAGGGGGGGGCATCATTCGGGAGCCGGGGGGGGGGAGCATCATTCGGGAGCCGAGGGGGGGGGGGGGGAGCATCATTCGGGAGCCGGGGGGTGGAGCATCATTCGGGAGCCGGGGGGGGGGGAGCATCATTCGGGAGCCGGGGGGGGGGGGAGCATCATTCGGGAGCCGGGGGGGGGAGCATCATTCGGGAGCCGAGGGGGGGGGGGAGCATCATTCGGGCGCCGGGGGGTGGAGCATCATTCGGGAGCCGGGGGGGGGGGGAGCATCATCATTTCCCGAGTCTTTCGGGAGCCGGAGGGGGAGCATCATTCGGGAGCCGAGGGAGGGGGGGGGCGGGAAGCATCATCATTTTCTCCCATTTTCGCCTGCCCTATTCGTCGATCGTCTCGTGTCAGCCCGCCCCCCCCCCCCCCCGCCCGCCTCCCCCCCCCCCACATTTCAATCGTCTGAAAAACAAAAAAATATTTGCTCGACCAGTTTTTAAATTTTGGTTAAAGGACAGCCAACCAGCCAGCCAGCCACCTGCTGTTGATAATCCTCTCCTACGCAACATCCCCCCAAGGGAAACATTCATTCTATTAAAAATTAATGGATGAGAAACGATGGATGCTTGGCATGTAAACGATTCCGATAATCGTCGTCATTTTGTCGCCGCCAATCGTCGTCTTTCATAATAACATCATTAAACCCAGCGTCCGCGCGCTTTTTGTGAATGTTTGCGTATTCATTCTGTTGTTTTTCACATGTATGGGCGGGACTGCTTGCTCTGTTTGTCAAACTGTCCATTCCATTCCCAAAATTTGCTTGACTAAAAATTCCAAACATTTTTTCGTTGACAAATATGCCCCGCCCCCTATATAAAGTTCCATTTTTCAGATTCAAACAAATTTATATATAATTAAAGTACTACCGGACGGACAGTGCCGACAAAAAAAAGGCTTCTTCCATTGATAACCGCGCGGAATGGAAACAACCACCACGACAACTTCAAACGGCGGCACAGTGCCCGGAGGCGTTGGCGGATTTTTTGGTGAGTAAATTGGGCAAATTTGCAATTTTCCCCTCAGGCCATAACCATTCATTTACCATTGAAAATTTTGCTTTCTTGTTTTCAAAATGATGTGGACTTCGGGCGGTCCATGTTTAGACTTTAGACCTTTAGACTGAGGACTCACTCCCTCCCCCCCCGCTTTAGACTTTAGACTAGAGTTAGCCGAGACCGGGATCCCGGTTTTTTAATTTTCTCAATCCCGTTCCCAGTTCCCCAAAAATCCCGGTCCCGGCCAATTCTACTTTAGACTTCCTCCCCTTCCCCGCTTTATCAGTTTCGGTGTATCTTTTGGGGGTTCCGCGGTTTTTGTCCACAAATATTGCATTTCGCATTAATTTTTTGCCGACGAGTGTCTTTCAGCGCCAATTTGGCGATTAGCCGCGGATTGGCTTCACCACAACCATTCCTCCCTTACCTCCCCAACAGCCCCCGGCGCGGCTGTGACAGCGGCACCGTCAGCGGCGGTGCCACCACCACCACCAGCGGTGACAGCGACGGCATCCCCCCAGGCAATTCGAGCTCACGAACAGCAACAGCAGCAGCAGGCCAACAAAAGCGGGGGAAGGGCGCGGAAGACGAGCTCCACCGCCAATTTTCTTGGTGAGCCTAAGCAAATTTAAATTTAATTACCCGGTCCGTGGTGGTTGGTGAGTGACTCAGATTTTAGCATTTATTAATTGCCTTGAGAGTCTCCAACAAACTTCCCCTCAGGGGATGCATATTCTTGGGAGCAAAAGAACATGCGGCATAGAATGTTAATCCCACATGTGCGCCACATTTGTGCTGCTGGCTGATAGCATATGTGCCGCGCCAAAAAGATTTATGCTTAAAGCAGGGGATTTAAAGCGATTGTTGGCTTCTATCTAAAAAATGGCTTTTAGCTCTTGCCTAAAGCGTAATTTTTTGACGGTTTAACTGTTGGCGATGCGAAAGTTTTGGTGGCTTATAATTTGTCGGCCCAAATGTGGGCTGAACAAAAAGCTACAAAAAGTCATTTGTATGTGCTTTATCCAATGATCGTTGAGGTCATCGGTAGGGAGGTCGTGCCATGCTGCCGCCCCCGGCAAGTAATTTGACTAACTTCCCTTGTGCCGGAAACAATTTGGAGTTGGACAATGGGAAAGGAAAAATTCGCGCGCACTCCTTTCTTTCCCCTAAGGGGTTTTTGTTCGAATACGGTAGTCTGGTTGTTTCTCACTCTCTCTCACACATACACGCACTTTTCTCTACACATTCATATCAAAATCAATCAATTTTGTCGTCCTTAGGGACCCTTTCCCCATATTTTTGCCCACTTACCTTTTCTCGTCCATTTTCATTGTATTGCTTATTTATTGTTTCTTGCTTTCATTTACTTAAAGTCACGTTAGCTGCTGTCCCTCCTCCTCCTCTCCTGTCACAGAGACCCCGGCTTTTCCATCCCCGATGAACCCCGGCTTTTCCCCACCCTCTTAAGAATCCCGGCTTTTCCCCACCCCCGAAGAACCCCGGCTTTTCCCCACCCCCGAAGAACCCCGGCTTTTCCCCACCCCCGAAGAACCCCGGCTTTTCCCCACCCTCTTAAGAATCCCGGCTTTTCCCCACCCCCGAAGAACCCCGGCTTTTCCCCACCCCCGAAGAACCCCGGCTTTTCCCCACCCCCGAAGAACCCCGGCTTTTCCCCAGCTTTTCCCCACCCCCGAAGAACCCCGGCTTTTCCCCACCCCCGAAGAACCCCGGCTTTTCCCCACCCCCGAAGAACCCCGGCTTTTCCCCACCCCCGAAGAACCCCGGCTTTTCCCCACCCCCGAAGAACCCCGGCTTTTCCCCAGCTTTTCCCCACCCCCGAAGAACCCCGGCTTTTCCCCACCCCCGAAGAACACCGGCTTTTCCCCACCCCCGAAGAACCCCGGCTTTTCCACCCCCGGAGGGGCGGGGAATAAAATTAATTGATTGGTTATGGTGAATCATGTCCTCTCCATCACGAATTATTTTGCGAAATTGTCGGGAACCCTTCAAATTAATTTTGATTGCTGTGACACTTTTTGACGTTCATTGGTAATAAAAGCCTTCTCTAGTCACTGTGATTGAATTGCCAGATTGGTCACTGATCCGTTCCATTTGTCCCCTTTAAGCATCGTTGGCCGCCTCATTCAGCGGCGGCGGCGGCGGTGGCAGCGGCGGCACCACTCACACCCAATCGTTCAGTGTGTACAACAACAACAACGGCTCGGACGAGGCGGCCACGGCTGAGCTCGGCCCGTTCCTGCGCAGCTCGCCCATCCCGTCCCTGTCGTCGTTGGGCAGTGAGAACAATTTGAACAGCAGCAGGTGGTGGAGGAGGAGGGGAAAAATTGAATGCTTTTTGTGCTTTTAGTAATATTGTGATGGGGGAGAGTTTGGGGGTGTCGTCCAGTTCAGCGCCAATCATTTGGACCCCCATAATTGACCACCCAAAACAATTAAGCTGAGCCAAACTTGCTCAGTTTTTTGAAGCCTTTTTGTTGCGATCGATTAAAGAAACAATTTTTTGCTTAACGATTCATTTCACATTTAGGTTAATTACCTAGTTAGAAAAACGTTAAATGATTGTTCAAATTTCCGGTGCCGAAATGACCTACGCCAATCGCCCAAGGGGGGGGGGGCAGGGATGCCAGATCACCTTCGAAAAATATGGCATTTTTATAGAACTTTTCTTAAGAAATTTCCAAAATTATGGCATTTGGCTTAAAAATAAGGCATTCTGGCATCCCTGGGGGGGGGGGAATTGCTAAGTGAGAATTGACAGATTTTGCTTACAAATGTGCTAATTTTTGGGGAGGGTGAGAATTGTAATCATTCATCGAAAAAGTAAAATTCATTTCATTGATTTTTGTATAAAAAAATGGTGGTGACGCCATCACATCAAAATCAATAAAAACTATCACATTTTGGGTGATGATTTGCTGAAAGCGAACATTCCATTTGAATTTGTGCGCACACCAAAATAATTGAACCGGTTTTGTACAGCTATAACAATGTAAATAAACACGCAAATAAAGACACCAAAATCATCACTCAAAACTCGTTCTCTCTATAATTAAAGCAAAACTCTGAACATAATTTTGCGGATTGATCAAAAAATAATTTTACGGATCGATCAAAAAACTATTTTGTGGATTGATCAAAAAATAATTTTACGGATCGATCAAAAAAATAAATGTTGCTGATCCAGTCAATAATCAATCATTTCCATTCAGTTTGACTATAACTTTTTTTTTCTTCAGGAAAATGTCGACAGCCAGTCAGAAGGTGCGAACTCGGGAGGATTTGGTTTATGAAGGTACGGTATTATTGTGTTGGCCTGTTGCTGGAGCAAAATACGGTATCATCATCATTTATTATTCACATTTTTAGGATGGCTTCTGAAGCGCGGAGAACACATCAAAAATTGGCGGCAACGATATTTTGTTAGTTGGGATGCATTGTTTGCATTTGATCTTGATACCGAAACCGATCTAGCCCATTTTCGGGATCAGTTAGTCCTTAACGCCTCCGGGTTTATAACCCCCCGGGGGTTGAATCAGTCCTTAACCCCTCTGGGTTTATACCCCCCTCCCCCGGGGTTGAGTCAGTCCTTAACCCCCCCCCCCTTCCCCTCGGGGGTTGAGTAAGTCCTTAACCCCCCCCCCTTCCCCTCGGGGGTTGAGTAAGTCCTTAACCCCTCCGGGTTTATACCCCCCCCCCCCGGGTTTAAGTCAGTCCTTAACCCCCGGGTATGGAATTGGACCCTGGCGAAACAATTGGGCCGATCATTGAGAAAATATTGAAAAAATTTTAGGTTCTTTTTCGTGATGGATCATTGCTCGGCTACAAGGTAAAAAAGTTGATCAAATCTCTAAACTTAAATTTATTCATTGACAGTCGAAGCCCTCCGAATCGTTCGTCGACCCTTTGAATGATTTCACAGTTAAAGATGTCCAACTTATGAAGGTTGCAAATGCAAAACCAATAGAGAATTTTGACTTAAAAGTCATTTAAAAATTATTAGATTTTGAATTCAAAATTCCTAACAAATAAGCGCTTAAAATGTTTTGTTTTTTAGTTGGACAAACCGAAGGCCAATATCATTTTGGTTCGTGGCCTGCAATGGACCACGGTTATCGAACGAATGTTTTGCGCGGAAACGCCCGAGCTGCGCGACGCGTGGATCAACGCCATTAAGGTGGTTGGGCAGCAAGCGCTTGGGGGGGGGGCGGGAGTTCGGCATTCCGCGCGCGCATGCTTTTAATCAATAAAACTCATTCTCAGAGTGTCGCAGAGGTGCTGAAGCGCGACGACATTTTGCACGGGTGCGTGCAGGACCAGGAGATGATGGACGTGTCGCAGTTGCCGCAGGCAATGGACCCCGCGTGTTACCCGTGGGCATACGCGCCGGGCGGGGGAAGCATCGAAAACGGAGCCATCTCCGGCTCGCCAGGTAAAAAGCATTGGCTTATATATGATTATATATTTGGGTTAATTATAAGCTATTTTGTCAATTTGTTAAAATCGGCTTTCCGGATTAAAATTCATAAGGTTTTCGTTCATTTGCTTAATTATTAGTATAGAGGCCGGATTCGCGGGAGTCCCGGTCTTGATTCCCGGGATCATTTTTGTAAAACACGGGGGCCGGAGCACCGAAAATTTGGCGATTTTGTCACGAAATTCCTAAAATCCAATCTCAAAAGTCCCGGATCGACAATGCTGTTTTTTGGTACACGATGCTTACATGGATTTTCCGAAAATTGGCCAAACTTATATTGTTCAACAACAAACAGGAATGGCACCGTATGGCGGCGGCACCGCTGGCGGCGGTGCCCACACGACGGTGGCGGCAGCCGGTGCGGCACAACTACGCCAGCTGCAGCACGAGGCGGCCGTGAAGGCGGCCGCTGTTGCCGCGGCACCCGCAACAGCGGGCACAGCGGAAGTGGTGGCAGCGGCGGAGAAAGCAGCGGCCGAGCTGAACAAGCCGGACTGGCAGAAGCAGAAGCGCAGCAAAATTGTGAGTGGAAAGATTGTGTGATCAGAGTGATCAGACGGGTGGACTAAATTGATCCGTCATATTATAGATAATCAAATTGATTTGTTTTAATTCAAATTAAATATATAAAAATGGCACAGACATTGGACGACTTCGAGTTCCTCAAAGTGCTCGGCAAAGGCACTTTTGGCAAAGTGATTCTGTGCAGGGAAAAACGCACCAAGCGACTTTATGCCATCAAAATCCTGAAGAAGGAAGTGATCATTCAGAAGGTGAGTGTTATTATGCCATGACAAAATGTCAAAATAAATAAATTATAAAGATTTTAATTTTTTTTAAATAAATTTCAAAATTTTTAAATTATCATTTTTTAAGAGTTTTATAATTTTTCATTTTAAAGTGAAAGTATATGTGCCTAAATATATTAAATGCCGATTCTTTCAGGACGAAGTCGCGCACACACTCACCGAAAATCGAGTGCTGCAGCGTTGCAAACATCCCTTCCTCACCGAACTGACCTACTCCTTCCAGACAACTGATCGACTCTGTTTTGTCATGGAATTCGCGATCGGCGGTGATCTGTACTATCACCTGAACAGACAGGTGATCAACAAACCAGAGAACAGAACAGGGGATGGATGTGATTGGTCGGTTGAAAATGAAGCACTCACTACTGTAACTGTTTACTAATCGGTAATCGTAAGATTTTAAAAAGGGTCTGTCTGATCAAAAGATGCTCTTAACTGATTTGGGTGCTGATCAAAATCTAGATTTGATCATTCTGGAGCAGGGTATTTTTTTGGTTTAGATCATATTATACCATCAAGTACTCTTAAAGCTTTCATAGTTATGGGTTGATTAGTCTTGTCCCCGATTAAAGAAATACAGTACCAGCAGCGTCGAGTACTGTATTATTGAGTTGATGTGTGAATGTGTACTGTACATTATGCTTGTAGGTCGGCAAGTACAAAGAGGGCTTCTCCGAAAGTCGGACTCGTTTCTACGGGGCAGAGATTGTGCTGGCGCTGGGATATTTGCACGACAACAACATGTCAGTTCTTAATAGAGACCGAACCGCTCGAGATTCTTGATCAAAAAATCTTGATCGGCCTTCAAGACCGATCTCAACTTCTTATTAACAAAATTTGTGTGCCAATGAGAAGAAAATTGCGAAAAATTTTGACGAAATTTTCGAACCAAATTCGACATTAGTAAATAACCGAACAGAGTAACCGCATCCTTTACAGAGTTTATCGCGACCTGAAGCTGGAGAACTTGTTGCTGGACCGGGACGGGCATATTAAAATTGCCGACTTCGGACTTTGCAAGGAGGACATTTCGTTCAGCGGCCGGACCCGAACATTTTGCGGCACCCCAGAATATTTGGCGCCCGAAGTTTTGGAGGAAAATGGTGGGGACATTATTGGCATTTCTCGGGGTGTGTGTAATATTTGAAATTTTTTTAATTTTTCCCCCACAAATTTGGATTTTTTAATAAAATCTTTTAAAATTTTAATCCATTTTTAATATTATTTCTTTGTTCTTTGTCAAGACTATGGCCGTTCCGTGGATTGGTGGGGCGTCGGTGTTGTGATGTATGAGATGATGTGCGGTCGATTGCCCTTCTATTCCAAGTAAAAAATAATTTCTGGCAACAAAAATATGTTTTTTTTAAAAAAAAAATGATAAAATTTTAAATTGATAACCATAAGCATTTAATTTAAACGCGTTCAGGGAGCACGAGAGGCTGTTCGAGCTGATCTTGCAGTGTGCCCTCCGTTTCCCCTCCCGACTGTCGCCCGAGGCGAAAATCCTCTTGTCCGGCCTGCTCGTCAAAGACCCAAACAAGCGATTGGGCGGAGGCCCTGACGATTATCGCGAAATTCAGGCCACCGAATTCTTCAGACCCATCGATTGGGACCGACTCTACAGAAAGGTGTTGTTTTGTTGTGTTATTAAAAAAACATTTAAATTTTAAAAATAAAAATTACCACTAATTACCTAATTACATTTACAGGAGATCGAACCACCGTTCAAGCCACAGCTCAACTCCGAGTCGGACACCAGCTATTTTGACGCGGTGTGCCGCCCATTTTCCCCCCGTTTTTTATTGAAATTTAAAACATTTTTAAGGAGTTCACTCGGGAGGCTGTGCAACTCACTCCGCCAGCTGTGAGGTAGTGGTGAACAAACAAACAAAAACAAACACTTTACAAATGCTCAAAATTGTCTGTCTGATCAGTTGTTTCTTTCTAACTGATCAGTCAGGCCAGAGATCATTTTATAAACACTTTTTTCCTATTTCTTAATTTTGGGGATCAATTTGCCAAGGAATGGGCCGCTTGACACACTGGACGAGATGGACGAAATACAGAACAACTTTGTGCAATTTTCGTTCCACCACGAGCAGGAGCTGGCCAGGGTGCCGGATTCGCTACGAGAGAACAGCGAGATGATGGAGGAGTGATCAAGACGGGCATGTTGTGGAAGTGTAAAGCATTTGAAGCAAAAACGAATGTCAATACAAACAATGATCAATCAATCAACCCAACTAAAAACCATCCACCCGATCAGGGACCTCAAGAAATTTTTGATCCTTTTTTATGGGTTCCACCATTTCACAGTTATTTTTCCCCCGAATTGTATAGAAAAGTTAGTCGTCCCGCCCCCAGCACATCCGTTGATCTGTTTTCATTATATCCGGTAGATTTGCGTTAGAAAACTGAATTTAACATACCTATAATGTGTGTAATTCTCAACCAATATATTGCTCGATGTTTACGTGATGATCCAATCGATTGTGATTGATCTGACTGGTGGTCCAACCAAGCACCAGAAAGTGATCGGGCATAATGATGCCATTGGAGCACACACACAAACATCGATTGAGATCAATCACGTCATTTGTACTCACTCATCCAATCTTTTCCGGTCTTTTAATATCTTTTTGTTGTGTCCCTGTGTGGTTTTATGTAATAAAAAAATGTTTTTGTTGTTGCTTGCTTTTACAACATTTTTTCACACTCAAAACCTTTGGTTTGGCGCGGTTTCTGGGAGGTCTTCGGGGGACCGAAAAAACGAATTCTCAATTTTTCGGATGGGTCTCAAATCGCTAACCACCAACTCAGCGCCTGTCGGGGGTAGGGTTGGGATTTATAGTTGCTAAAAACCTCCAAATCGTTAGGTTTTTAGTTGCTTAAAAATAGGGTTGGACAAGAACGGGTGTCCAGGGTCCGGGATACCCGGTATCCGGGGGTTGGATCCGGGCGGGTTAAGCACCCCTAATGGTGGTATTTTTTCGGAGAGATTTTTTTTTGATAATGCCAAATATTTCATAATATTAGGGTATACATTTCAACAGAAATTATCAGGAAAAGATTCTTTAGGACCACAATTTTTAATTCCATTTAAAAGGCTTTATCATTCTGATGAGAATAAAATGTGCTTAATGCCAAATATTTCATAATATTAGGGTATACATTTCAACAGAAATTATCCGGAAGAAAACCTCGTAAAATTTTTATGGCATTCTGACATTATTTTTAAATTAAAAATCCAATCGTTAGGGGTGTAATATCGCGCGATCTTGCATGAAATGCGATCGGCGATCTCAAATTTTTTAATGCGAACGGCGATCTGCGATCGGCGATCTGCCCAAAAAAGCCGATAATTGCGATCACGATCGCGCGATCGCGATCACGATTCCCATCCCTGGTACGCATCACTTCAGTGCCGGACACTTCAGTGCCGGACACTTCGGTGCGGACACTTCAGTGCCAGCAAATTTGAAAGTCTATAACTTTTTTTACTCAACCTAATAAAATAAACAAGATGTCATTCAAAAGCTCCAAGCTTTTAAAAGCTATTGTTAAGCCCAAAGCTAAACAATTAGAAAATTCTTGAAAAAGTTATTTCAATAAATTACGAAAAACCTCGATTTTGGGTGTTTTTTCACATTGAACTTTTTGAAAACGAATTGAACCGCTTGGCTTTTTCCGCTAAATGATTCTTCTTATTTAGAGCTTTCGAATGACATCTTGTTTGCATGATTGGGTTGAGTTTAAAAAGAGTTATAGACTTTCAAAGGTTGCTGGCACTGAAGTGTCCGGCACTGAAGTGTCCGGCACTGAAGTGAACGCCGCCGTCAGAAGAGACACCAGCCTTTTAATTGCTCGCAGCCCCACTTTTTTTTTACGCGTCCCACTACCATATCGTGTATGCATGTTCAACCCAAGTCATCCATTACAAAGTTAGGCATTCTAGCTTTTTTACAGCTTAACAAAATTAAACAATATTGGTACTATTAGAGAGCTTTAATTGAGAGTAGAGATATGCTTCAGAAAGGTTCAAATGGTTCAAAGCATTTTCGTTATATTAGCAAAACTGCCAAATTTTGAGAATTACAGTTTTTCGAAGTTTTCTGCGTATAACTTTCCTGTTTGACTAAACATTTAGTTTAAGCATATATTATTAAACTTTTTGAGAGCTTTCTATGGTACCAATATTGCTTTATTTTGTTTAATTCGAGAAGAGATATAGATTTGTAACGGATGAGATGGTCCTTTACGCGTCCCATAATTTTTTGTTAATCTTTGCTCCGATTCCATGTTATTTAATTCACAAATAAAAGATTCCATATGGTGTCCCTTTGGCTAGACCCCGGCCATTGAATGTTCGCCATTGAATACACCCCACATTCAACCACATACCTATTACAACATCAAGCACTAACTTCCCACTCCAACTACACGCTTCTCAAAATTTTTTCGATTACTATTTTATTTAGAAAAATAAAAAATACTTCAATATTACTGAAACTAATTCTCCAACTACTTTTTCCGTTACTCGCTGGTTGGTTCAGTAATGTTGAAGACTTTTTGGTTATTCTCTATTAAATAGTCCCCGAAAAAAAGTTATTTAGGAAGCGTGTAGTTAGAATGAAAGTAAAATATGTGAGAAGCGTGTGAAAATGTGGTATAGGTATGTGGTTGGGTGGGCAATGGTGGAGAATTGCGGTCCCGACGAAAAAAAATCTTAACAATTTTAATTGCATGTTTTCTAGGGTAAAAATATGCGTAGAACACGAATCCGAGCTCGGATTTTGTGGATGTCAAACCCCGAAATGAATTCGAACAATTTAACGATATTTCAGGCACGTGAAAAATAATTTATGCATAAACCAAAAAGGTTAAAACCTTGAAAAAATGCACTAAAACGTTTGTAATAATAAGAAAACAAAACAATTTAATCGTTACGGATCGAAAGGTGACCTAAAAAATTTGGCAACCCAAAAAAAAGTTGCATTTTGAAAGTTCGAAAAATGTTCGTATTCAGGTTCGGGGTTCGACATCCGCAAAACCCGAGCTCGGATTCATGTTCTACGCATTATTACACCCTAGAAAACATGCATTTAAAATTATAAGCATCCAAAAAATTTTTAAAAAATTTTCGTCGGGACCGCAATTCTCCACCATTGCCGTTGGGGGTGACATTATGTAGCCATAAAACTGCTGGAGCTAAAATTCGAAAAAATGCCTCCAAAAATCAATAAGAATCACATTGTTTGGTGCTGATCAAGAATATGGTATCAGTTTTTGTCAAATCATTTGTCTATGATTTCGTAAATTAACATTCTTTTTTAATTACTGTGGTGTCCGGCATAAAAGCATAAACTTTTCTAAAATGTCGTCAAATGCATCAACGTTGCTCGCCGTCTCACGGCAGGATGATACTCGCCCTCCACACAACACCAAAACGCTTGATTGCATAAAAAGGGCATTTCATTACTGGCCCAAATTAATAGATTAAATGTCGCAATGTCGAGCATTTGACGATGAGTCTCGTGTTGCTTTGTTACGCCTTTTTGCTGACCCCCGTCCTCTTGATCATCTGCGTGTGTGCTCCAATACCGGTAATCGAATACGACAAACGGATCAAACAAATTTGATAAAAATCATTAACAAAAGAAATGATTTGACAAAGGATACCATATTCTTGGCCAGCAAGGCTGCAATATTCAAAAAACAAACCTTTGCTACAATAAAATATTTTTAAACGACAAAAAAATGCTGCGGGCGCAACCCCACGTCTTATCGAAGTAAAAAGTGCTGCGGTCTGCATCCCAGCCCCCAATTGAATTCGAATGAAATATGTTTACTCAATTCTTCTGGAATCGGAGCAAATTCAATTCTTATGGAATCGGTGCAAAAAAAAATTATTTATTCAGCAATCGTGGTTTAATGTACTTTTCCGTGCCTGTGACCGAAACTGGCAACGAAACGACGGCAGAGGATGTTGTGACTGGCAGCGAAGAGTGAGGGAGAATGGAGAGACGTGAACGCAACACGGCAGTGCTGCGCACCGATCGTGGCTTCTCACCGTTTGCCGGAGATCGCAACTTGTTGCCAATTTTGAAAGACCACTAATCGGCCACGATCACATTGGAGGTTAATCAGCCAGTGAAATCAAAATGAATTGCAGCTCGATTTTAGACGAAAAGAGCTCCATAAGGCCATTTTGTGACGACACGTAGGCGCGGGAGTCCTGCGAACCCATGACGTCAGCGTGGGCGACGACTTCGATGCCATGGACTGGGACGAAGTGCCAGGCGAAATGGACAAATTTGTCAGATGGCTTGACGCCGAAATGAACGCCGGTGTGATGAGCGCGGGAGAATTGGCAGCGCGTGCCAGCCACCGCTTCGTAAGTACCAATAATATAAATAATTGGCCATATAACGGACAGGTGCAAAAAACCTAATAAAATATCGAAATATGCGCAATCAATTTTTCTCTTAAGAACACAGCCACCCAACCAGCAGCTGCAAAGCCCCTTTTCACATCTATACTTAAACCAAAAAAGCACAAAGCACCGCCGGCTCACCTCTCATCTAATTATTTTTGGAAAACACCTTTGCAATCAAAGCATGCTCCAAAAATTCGACTTTAGCGCCAAAAAATTAAATTCCGAAAAAAAGCGCCAAAAAGTTAAATTCGGTCGTCAAACTCCGAAAATTGTGCGTGAGTGAGTAACATTAGAGTCCGGGATCAAAACAAAAATTGTTTGGGTTTTTTTGTACAAAAAATTGGACCAAAAGTTCTTTGGTTTTGGGTCAAATTAAAGTTTGACTAAATATTGTTTAGGCCCAAGTTTTCGGTCTCTCTAGCGAGCACCAGGGATGGTCGGAATTCCGATTTCCGACTTTTTTGGGGTCGGAATTCCGATTTCCGAAACTTTGAGCAAAAAGTCGGCAATTTTCGGAAAAATCGATAATTCTTCGGCCCACTTTTCTTAACAAATCTCGTTAAGATCTTCAAAAAAAATTCCCGGAGCCGCCGAACCTCTCCCATTCACCTAGAAACTTCAAAAAATTACAGTATTTTTTAAATTTTGGTTGCAAATCTCTTAACAAATAATGAGGCAAACATTCAAAATTTTCTCGGCGGCGCCTATCGGCACCGCCGAACCCCTCCACCTCCCTAATCCCAATCCCGGTTGGACCGGGATTAACCGGGACAAAAATTCAACCTCTAAAAGGTCATTTTTGAGCCAGATTTCCCAGTGTTTATGGTTTAGTGGTGAGTGGTAGGGATTTGAGGGATTGATTGGTTGGGTTCAGATCTCCGACGTTCAAATTATTTTTTTCCCCGATTTTCTGTAACATCTATGCTGTGAGAAACAATTTTTAAAAACTTTTTTAAATTTATCCCGATTAAAAATTTCGGTTTTTGGCTGTGTAAATATATTCAAATCGCCTTCAGCCTTCAAAAAAGAAGCGATTAATGCCGAATTTGAATGCCAAAAAGCCAACCCCAATGTTATTGATGGGAAATTCGACTTCCGATTTGAATTCTTTCAAATTAATGCGGGATTTGGAGCCGTCCAGCATTGTGTCCAACGTCACATTGATATTCATTTTGGAGGGCAAAGCTTTAAAAAATTGGCAATTTGACTAGGAATTTGTAAAATATTATTTTATTTGAAAGGAATTTATTTGTCTAAAATTTGCACAATTCTCAAAAAGGTTTCCCCGGAAGCGTCAGTGATTATTAAAAGTCGAGAAAACAGTGGTTTCTAGGGGGGTTTTCTGGGGGCAAAAAATTGAATCTGACCTACGTTTCTACCAGCTCCTAACCCCGTACCCGAATCCGAACAACTTTTCAAAAATACAAAATTTCTAAAAAATCAATTTGGCCTCAAAATTAGGGTTGGACAAGAACGGGTATCCGGAACCGGTATCCGATCCGGGATACCCGGTATCCGGGGGTTGGATCCGGGCGGGTTAAGCACCCCTAATGGTGGTGTTTTTTCGCAGAGATTTTTTTTTTGATGGTGTTAGTGCTAGTTAAAATGTCTGAATTTTGCGTAAGTCATCTTGCCATTTTCCCTAAATGTTCAAAAAAAAAAAGTTTAAGAAAAATGCAATAAAAAAATACTCTTTTAAAGAAATAAAAACCAAAAATGCACCCCTAAAATCGAATTTTTTTTTTCTGAATCAGCACCCCCTCCCCAAAAATTCCTGGGTACGCCCTTGACCGTCGCCTGTTTCAGATGAAGAAGAGTTACTGGCAAATGAAATTCTTGATTGAATTTGATTTTATTCGTTTATTTTATGCGTTTATTTACTTTTAGGCAAAAATTGCGTGAAAAAATTTTGATTTTTTATAAAATTTTAATTAGTATTTTCAAAAATTGAAGAAACGATCGTGTGACCTAAAAAAATGATTTTCGTTTCTTTTCAGAGCAGGGCTCGTTTAGGAAAAAAAAGAAGTTAAAAACCTTATCTAAAACCAACAAATCCAACAATTCTAAAAAGAGATGAACCAAATTACTTTTGTTTTACAATTTTGAATCAACTATATGTAAGCATGAGCCGATTTGTGTCCAATCATCGGTTTCAGAGACTACGACGTCACCATCGCCGTCCTCCATTCTATTCTTGTTCATCGTCATTATTGTGCCGTTCAGGGTTAAAAATTGCGGGTTCGGAGTTTTATCGGGGGTGAGACTTACAAGTGTCGGGGTCGGGGAAATCCCCGAAAAATGGCCTAAATTTGCGGGGTCGGGGTTTATTATTGAGATCTTCGAGATTTTACGAGATTCTCGATCGCAAAATCGATCGAAATTCTTTTGAGATCTTCGAGATTTTACGAGATTCTCGATCGCGAAATCGATCGAAGGGATGAAAAATCCAAGAATAAAATCAATAAACATTTATTTTAATTTTATGCTTCTTTAAACCAACAAATTTAAATTTTTCGGACTAAATTATTTGAAAAATCCAAGAATAAAATCATATTCTTAATGTTTACACGAATAACTTCTATAAAAAAGTGTTATAAACATTTATTTTAATTTTATCGGACTAAATTATTTGAAAAATCCAAGAATAAAATCATTTTCTTAATGTTTACGAATAACTTCTATAAAAAAGTGTTATAAACATTTATTTTAATTTTATGCTTCTTTAAGCCAACAAATTTAAATTTTTCGGACTAAATTATTTGAAAAATCCAAGAATAAAATCATTTTCTAAATGTTTACGAATAACTTCTATAAAAAAGTGTTATAAACATTTATTTTAATTTTATGCTTCTTTAATCCAACAATTTTAAATTTTTCGGACTAAATTATTTGAAAAATCCAAGAATAAAATCATTTTCTAAATGTTTACGAATAACTTCTATAAAAAAGTGTTATAAACATTTATTTTAATTTTATGCTTCTTTAATCCAACAATTTTAAATTTTTCGGACTAAATTATTTGAAAAATCCAAGAATAAAATCATTTTCTAAATGTTTACGAATAACTTCTATAAAAAAGTGTTATAAACATTTATTTTAATTTTATGCTTCTTTAAGCCAACAAATTTAAATTTTTCGGACTAAATTATTTGAAAAATCCAAGAATAAAATCATTTTCTAAATGTTTACGAATAACTTCTATAAAAAAGTGTTATAAACATTTATTTTAATTTTATGCTTCTTTAAGCCAACAAATTTAAATTTTTCGGACTAAATTATTTGAAAAATCCAAGAATAAAATCATTTTCTAAATGTTTACGAATAACTTCTATAAAAAAGTGTTATAAACATTTATTTTAATTTTATGCTTCTTTAAGCCAACAAATTTAAATTTTTCGGACTAAATTATTTGAAAAATCCAAGCATAAAATCATTTTCTTAATGTTTACGAATAACTTCTATAAAAAAGTGTTATAAACATTTATTTTAATTTTATGCTTCTTTAATCCAACAATTTTAAATTTTTCGGACTAAATTATTTGAAAAATCCAAGAATAAAATCATTTTCTAAATGTTTACGAATAACTTCTATAAAAAAGTGTTATAAACATTTATTTTAATTTTATGCTTCTTTAATCCAACAATTTTAAATTTTTCGGACTAAATTATTTGAAAAATCCAAGAATAAAATCATTTTCTAAATGTTTACGAATAACTTCTATAAAAAAGTGTTATAAACATTTATTTTAATTTTATGCTTCTTTAAGCCAACAATCAACTTATGCTCAACAATTATGCATATATGAGCCGATTTGTGTCCAATCATCGGTCCAATAACCATCGCATTTTTTAGGGCTTCTTCCTCCTCAAATTGCGATTCGTCCATTCGGCTCGGGGTAGTTTCTTAAAAAAAGTGATGCTCTGTTAATTCTTAAATTTAAGGAAAACTCGGGATCGGGATTAGTAAGCTGATTTTTGCATGATTTCTTCCAATTAAAATAGTTTCAGAGACTACGACGTCACCATCGCCGTCCTCCATTCTCTTCTTGTTCATCGACATCATTGTGCCGTCCTCCATTCTCTTCTTGTTCATCGTCATCATTGTGCCGTCCTCCATTCTCTTCTTCAGTGGCGGTGGTCTGATCAGTCGTCTCTTCGGTGCCGTATAGATCAAAAAGCCGGCACTGTCCTCAGCAGCCGCTGCCCCCGACAATTTGCTGCTCGCCATGGGTACGATAATTGCGCCCCGCAGCAGCAGGAGACGGTTGTGCAGGCCAATGGCCGAAGCGGACGTGTGGGAGGTGTAATGGCACAAAAGGAGGAGGAAGAGGAGGAGAGGGAGGAAGTGCCAAAGTGGGAGACGACGATGAGGACGGAGAAGAAGCAATAATGCCATATTATAAATCCTCTTAGAAAATGAACCGAGACATGAAATGAGAAAAGCGGCGAAACAATTTAAATATTTTTATTTCAAAAAATTAAAAAAATTAAATTACCCATTTAAAATAACTAAAATAGATATCCTTAAATATGTATGATGGCCAAGTCAAAAACTAATTTTGCTGAAAGCTACTCTAACGCAACATTTAAAATTTTAAAAATAGAATGGACTGCTCACAATGCCGTGGCATGAACGGCGGCGATGAATGATAATTTGCCCATTTAAAACACGCAAAATTAAATGAGAAAAAAGCATTTCAAATAATAAATACAAATAATTTTCTGTTAATTAATAAATTCTTCCGAATTTTGTTTGGATTTGGAGAAAATATTTTTTTAATAATTTATACATTTAAAATATCTTTGAAATGTAAAAAGTTTTCTGTTCAACGAATCGATTATTTTTATTAATATTTTCGTTTATTAAATTTTCTTTTCTCTTTTTGGGGGCCTTCTTCGACGGGCCAAATTTTTGCTGAATTTTTTCCACCGACTTTATTGACCGGTGTATTTGCTTCGTTCGCATCAATTTGGCCATCCAAAATAAGTTGCGTTAGTCGCGCCATAAGATCTATTAAATTAAATAATAAAATAAATTAATATAATTAAAAAATTGTATTCTTTCATTAATAAAATTGCCATTTATTTTGCTGGTCCATGTGCTGTAACAATGGAATCGCGGCAAAGCTTTGTCCCATACGAAAATGAAATAGACAAAAAGTGAAGCGCCAAGAACAATGAGTCCGACAAAGGCACTGCTGAACGCCTTCAACAGTGTGACGATGACCACCGAAAAGCAAATAAACATGAACAGAATGGGGATCAGCAACGGCACGCGGATTGACTAAAAGAATTTTTTTAAGTAAATTAAATCCAAATTGAATGATTTCACAGCTTTAAAGCTTTACCTCCTACCTATATTGTTTTCATTCGCTGAAACAATTTAATAAATTATTAATGGAAATATATTTGTTAGAAATTAATAATTTACTTATTTAATTCTAATCTTAGTTAAAATTATAGATTATAGATTATCAACGGCATTTATGCCAAAGTCAATTCTCTAAAAGACTCTGAAACAATTAAATTTAATTAGTTTAATGTCTTTTTTTGCCTGAGGATGAACGGGCAAATGTCCAAATCGGATGTACAGCAATGCGCACATGGTGAAGCCCCGTTGAAGCCATTGTGCAAAGCCGAGATACTCCATCAGCTGTTCCGTGTTGCCGACAAAGGAAAAAATGAACACCAAAAGCACCTCAAAATGAGCCATTTAGTAGTGAATTGTCTAAGTAAAATTTATAAACATCATTTTTTAATAAATGTTGAAAACAAAATGCTAAAATTAAAATAAAAGTATTTGCGCATAGTTTTACATGAACAAAAAGTGCGGCCTTCGGACTGTCGTGTTTTGTGCTAGCAAACGAAATAAACGAAGGCAAATGACGTTCACGAGCAACAGCAAAAAGATATCTGAAAATTTAAAAAATATAAATTTTTAAAATTCAAAAAAATATTAAAATATTTACCTGCTGGCTGAAAACATTGAGCCGTTCATGGCATTGATCAGTGCCAAATTGATGACAAATGGCATCACAACTTGGAGCCTTCCGATGGTATTTTGTGCAAAATCCTTGCAAAAAATTTTTTCAAAAAGTTTTATTTTTATTTAAAAATACCACAACAACGGCCGGCGAGTTTTCAATTTGTGGCACAGTCAGCACAATGAAATAGGACAAATTGATGGTTGCATAAATTGTGGACACACAGCTCATCCCCACCAAAATAGCGAAGGGCATCGTCCTAAATTGGGGATGAATCAATTTTAAAATAATTATTATTTAACTTTAAATTTTATATACAAAAATATTTTAAAATAAAGTATAAAAAGTAAAAATAATGAATAAAAATTGTGCCTTTTTGGGTCTTTTATCTCTTCGGCACCAAAATTCAACACATCCCATCCGTCGTAACTGAAAAATCCGGCAAAAAAGGCATTCACTAAATTTCCGGCCGCAAATGTTGAATTGGCAAAAGGGTCTCGTAGGTTTTCGTAAGAGCCTAAATTTTGCAAATAGAATTAAAATAATATATTTAATTTAAATTATTATAATTAAATTTGATGAAACATTTACCTTTAAAAATCAAAAAGTAAAAAGCAATGCCAACAATCAGAAGGTTGGCGACTATTTTTGCTAATGAAGTGACCATCAAAAATTAGAAGAAAAAAAATGACAAAAAATATAAATTTAATTCTTTGACTATTTTTACTTGGAATCGCGCGACAACTTTTCGAAGTGAGAAAAAATTGAGAAAAAGAAGAAGCCAAACGGTGAGAAAGCCGACTAATTTTTTGAAAACGATTTGTTCCAGCGAATCGTCGGGCAGCATTTCCCTAAGCCCAAAGCCTAAAAATTAAAGAAAATTTTACATTTTTTATTACAAAAACAAAAAACAATAATAACACCTTGCACAATGTATTCGGCAAAAGTGTTCGCCTGAATGGCCAACATCATTGGGTAAATGAGCACACATCCAACACTCATAAACATAAAGGCAATTGCATTCCTAAATCATTTATTTATTTATTTTATTTATTTTCTGGAGACTAGGGTTGGATAAAACCGGATTATCCGGGACCGTTATCTGGATGTTTTCGGAAATTTTTTGGGTAAAATTATCCGGGTCTTGGACCAACCCCAGCCAAATTACCCGGATATCCGGACTGTTTTTGAGCTAACCAATATCCGGGGGGACCCGGATAATATTCGGGTTTGTCCACAACCCTACTGGGGACTATACAAAATATGCGCTTTTCTATAATGGGCATAATTAGGTAAATTAAATAAATTAATTTATTTAAGGAATACAAAAATGTGACCATTTTACATGGCAAAGATAAGCGAAATCGCCGCCCGATCGGCGAATGCTTGTGCCAAGTTCCACGTAACAATATGCTCCCAGTGTGCTGATCGCTCCGCAAAGAATCCAAACGCACATTGAAAGTCCGATCAGAAAATGGAACATTTTGTGTAATTTTTTTAAAATTTATTTAAAAACAAAACTCACAGATCCGGTATATTTGACCACTGATTTGGGTGAAATGAAGATGCCAGCCCCGACAACATTGCCGACGATAAACGACGTGGCACCCCAACGGCCGATTTGATTCTCCGCCCGGGGCGCCATTTTTATTTTAATTTTTCAATTGAATAAATTGAATTATTTTTTTATTGCTTTTCAAACTTTTAGTTCCCATAAAAAATAAGCAAATCTTGACGATTTCGCGAAAACAATTGTATAAAAAAAAATTGTTTGTTCGTTCAATAAGCGGAAAAATTCGCTAAACAAATATTTGCAAAATGCGATCATATAAATAAATGTAAAACAGGCGCGGAGAGACTGGACGAAAACTGTCCCGATCAGCAGATCGATATTACCGGAGATGGATTGGATTATAATTTTTGATTAGTTTTTTTATTGTCTTTTTTATTGGCAATTTCCAGGCTGTTGTTATTACAAAAAAAATCAACAACAACTAAATATATCAGGAAACGTTTTAAAAATTGAGACAAAAAAAAAGAAATAAAATATTTTACGTTCTTAAATTGCGTCCGCATTTTTTAACCCCACTTTTGTTAATTTTTTGCTTATCAATCGGACCATTCAATCGCAATTTGTGTGACTTTAATGGCGGAAAACGCTGAAAAGTAATTAAATTACGGGAAAAAAAAAATTGATTTTAATTATTTAAATTTAAAGAAAACAAATTAATAATAAAAAATAAATTGAAAATAAAACCCAAACAACAAAAATTTAAATGTATAATCAAACCGGCCGGATAGATCGGTCGTTTTCCGACTAATTTTTAATGTTTCTTCTGCCAATTAACATGTCCCCGGGGGGGGGCGGGGGACAGAATGGCTGCTGCTGCATGGAATAATTTTTGGTGACTGATTTTTGAGTGAATGGGCAGCAAAAGACGCAAAGAAAGGAACCATTTTGCTTTTTACGGAAAAGGAAGAAATAAAAATTATCGCCTTAACCTAATAAAAACTATTTTGTGATTAAAAAAGAAATACAAATTTTCTATTATGGGAGTAAATCGGTGTCGGATGCCAACCCTAGTTTGAATTTATAATTTGAGTCGATTTATGTAAAAACAGAATGGTCAAAATCGCACACATACAAATGATATCCATTTTGGCCTTTCCGCAACTTAGGACCGGAGCTCGTTCACTACTGTATATCCTTCAAATTAATTAACTAACTTGCCACAAAATTTCTAGAAAATCATAAATGTTCTTTTAATTTGTTGAAAGGTATAATTTCTTTCCAGCAGAAGATAATGGACAAAAAAAGGTCGTAGTTTTATGCAAATGAAGTCAAACAAATTTAACCAAAAGCTAAAGGAGAAATAAAATTTGAAAGCAGTTTTTGAAAACAAAAATATAAAATGAGAATGTCAAAATACTGAGAAAACAAAGATTGAAATTTTGAGAAGAAGAAAAATAGTGTCAAAAAATCGTTAAAATCGTATAACAAAATGTTCTCAGGTCACCAACATTTCCATTTACTCAATTGTCCCTCAGTGGCGTTCCATCGATCGCTGATTAAAGCGGCTTTGGTTGCCAATTGGAGGCGCTCGGCCATCGTAACGTTTGTTGTTGGAACGAGATTCGCTGATGTCGGATGAGGAAGAGAACGAGTCGAACTGCTGTTGTTGCTGATGATGCGGAGGTTGCGCAGGAGGTGGCTGAACGCGATTGATGACATGGCCGACCAACGGCAGCTTCCCTGCAGAATTGGAAATTTTTTTGAAACACCTAGCGTTTTTCGGAAAGTTTAGGCTCGCCAATGATCTCAAAAGTCCATTAAAAAAAGGCTTACGACAGATTGCTTCAAGGTATGTCGGCTCCCGCTGTTGTTGAAAGCCGGCACTTTCACTCGCCATTTGACTGTTGTTTGTTCCGTAGCCACGAGACGATTTTGCACGCGATTTGACGACAAACTGCCCTGGATTTGCATTAGACGAAGAATGGTTTTGACCTTAAAAGCCGGCATATTCTCTGATCGTTAGGGGAGAGTCCGTTTTTAGAACATAATTCACAGAAAGTTACAGTAAAATATTGTAGTCCCATTTCAAAACACTCATCTACCGTAATACTGGTGCCGCTGCTTTTGCTGTTCAATTCTTTGCTGCTCCTGTAACAACTCAGTCTCTCTTTGTTTCTTCGCAGAGTTGAGAAGGCTCTGCTGCTCCAGGTCGTTCAGATACTGCTCCACCCGGTTGCCCGCTTAAAGGAAGGAATAAAATTTGTGTTGTGCACAAGAACAAATATTCCAAGCGGAGTAAATGAACATGTTCAATAAAATTCCCTTCCCCTTCCGCTTACGCATTCCGTTTCTGCTCGGCTTCGGCATAAACCCGATGCCGGCCTCCTCTTCCGTGTACTCCTTCTGATTGTCTTCCCGTGTTTTCTGTTGCACTTCGCACATTTGCTTAATGCTTGGTCCAAAAATCGGCAATTTGCAAAGTTCCTCAAAGAATTCTGTCACATCCTCAGCCTTAATCACTTTCGGGCCGTTGGAGTCGTCGGCATTCGCAGCGTCAATGAGCTCCTTTTGCTCTTTGTAGAGACGGAGCGATTCCTTAACACCGATTCAGAACAATTAAATTGAGTTCATTCTCCCAATAACTGACTCGGAGTCCCTTAAGCTTCTCCAGTTGAAGCTTCCGGACCGATTCCCGATCGCTTTTAGCAACCATTTCTTCCGCCTCCTGGATGGACAACAAAATGTACGCCTCCATGCTGTCGTTGTACGGCTTCAGTGCCCACGTCTTCAGAAAGGAGCAAAACAAAGCAGCCTGAAATGTTTTTCAAAAGTCGCGTTGAACCATCTGATCGCTTACGATCTAAGGCCTAATTGAGACCGAAGATCGATCTCTCGATCAACAAATCAAGGCAGTTCGACCGATTCAAATGCTAATTAATGCCTTAGAATAGATCTTCTCCCGCTCGTGCAGCATCTGCAGCCGGTACGACTCCAATGTAGTCAAAGTGCCACGCTTATCCGCGAACAGCTTCCGCTTCGCTTCGTCCAGTTGATGAGTCACTACCACTTGATCGAAGCGGTAGTGCATGTGCACACTCCAATCGCAGCCGCATACCTTAACAATGAAACGATTCCGTTAGACCGGATTCGTTCAAAAACTCGCTTTGCATTTGTCCTGTCCATCAAATGCCCAACAATTTTTCAGCGACTCATTGGGCATATTCTCCTCTTTAATGTTTTCCAAGTAACAGTGCGGGTGGCAGTGTCGTCTGTACAGCTTGATTTCATTGTCAGCAGTCTTTTTCACTTCGGTGCAACGGGCCTTAATGGAATTAATTGTAAAAACAATCTCACTGAAAAATGCGATGTTCGATCAAACACTGGAACAACGATTTAAATGCCGACCGCAGTGCAAACGGTGCGCGGGTATTGCAGACGAACGAACTGGACAGTTTCAAAGATGGGCGCGGTGGTCATCTCCTGTTCCCCTCTGCTGATGGCTTCTTGGTGTTCTTTGATGCGGATGAGGTTGTCCTGTGAAGTGCGCAAATATTGACAACAGTTTAAAGCAAAAAAAAAAATTGAGTTTTTCACCTGAATTTTCTGGGAAATGGACGCCAATGGGTAGGTCAAGTCGACGATGGTCCGATGGGCCTTGTTGAGCGACACGGTTTCCCAGATACGGTGGGGCTCCAACGCGGACACGTTCTTCAACATTCGCTGAAGTTCCTGTTTTGCCTGGCTCCAACTCTCCGAAAAATTGTCCATCTGTTTCCGGGAGTATTGAACGTTGGCCATTTTGATGAGACACAAATTCTCAAACGCCTCATTGTCCAGACAGTAAATTCTGTCCCGGTGGAGGGGAATGGACACCTTAATTTGGGGTTGGACGGGGCCAATCTTGGTAGACAAAAAACGATTTATTTTTATAGACTTAAATGTTTAATACATATTTAAACAGTAAATCCCCACATTATGCGCATCTTCAATCGGATTCAGAATTGCTTGCAACACTTCCCGCGTTTTTCCTAAAATGATTTTCTTTTTAATGTCCCATGGCATACGAAACGAACCCATTTTGTAATTGGACCCTCGAGCGTAAGTGCACATAAAAAAAATGTTCTGAAATAAACGGCATTTCCTTCCATCTACGGGCCCTTCCATTGCCTTACCTTTGCGGCGTTTTTATGCAAGTACTTGAGAAGTTCATTGATGCAGTATTTGAATGCCAGCCCAGTGCGCGTGCTGTTCGGCCGCAGAAGGATGCAAATGGCGTGCAGTTCAGGCAATGTGCTGATGAAGCTGAGCGTCTTGTGCAAGTTCAAATTGTCTTCTTTGATTCCGCCCGTGTCGAGAATGCCCGGCGTATCGATCAGCCGAATTTTGTACCCAGCTGAACGTTTGAATGACTATTCACTTTTCAGGAAAGAAATTTCTCTCCCATCTAATGACTTACCTTTCGAAGGAGTTATGTACGCATTTGGCCATTTGGTCTGCGCTTCGCCAGGCTCAAGGCACTCGTCTTTGCTCTTCTTTCCTATAAACACCTCCGTCTGCACCAACTTCCCGTCGGCATCGTATTCCTCCGTACAAAACCGGGACGGTATCACCGACTCAATTTTGTCCGCCTGTTCAATTATTTGTTATACAATCATGAGTTTTCGATCCATACAAAATTTATAAGATAGTTGTAATTTTTTTTTGAATAAATAATGTTTATAAATATTCGATTTTCGGCGTGCATTTCAGGGTGGGTTGGCGTAGGGGGCGGAGGTATTAAATGGATCACAAGACAGAATGATGTTTTTCTGTTACATGCTCACCTGAATGGCTTCATCGAAGGTCGGATGCGTCAGATAATTGACGATTGCATTGATCAGCGTTGATTTGCCCACACCAGTTTCACCCAACAGCAAAATGGTCAAAATGCCCTTACTCTTCAATCTTTCCAACTCCTTGTTCAACTGAATTTTGGCAAAGTGTTTGAATTCCATTCCATGAGCGTCCATATCGTTGCAACGAAAAGAGAACTCCTCCACCGGCGTGGCACCACAAGCGCAATAGAAATGAGTCATTAGCTCCTGTTTAAAAGTAATTTGAACAATGTGTTAATGTTCATAGGCCATTTGACTTACATTTTCCTCTTTTACGAAGGCCAACGTTTGGCCACAGTCATCGCAGCCCCACAATAAGTCGTTGTTCTGACATTTACCCCCATAGCCTTCGCAGAGGGGACATGGCAAACTGCATGGTTCTGTCTTCTTCCGAGGTACTGCTCCAACTTCAGTTCGTTGAGAATTTTCAATCTGTATATAGATCTTCTGCTTTTAAAATTTCCCTAATTTACTCACCCGGGCAATGGAAATTTGCAATTTCTGTGCTTCGTCCGTCACACAATCGGCCGTCAGCAATCTGTCGCCGCGCATTTTGACCAATCGACTGCTAATGTTCGGGAATCCGTCCAATTCGAGAATGCCTTGCGGCAATCCGTCGTATGCCGTGGCCTCCAAAGCATCCAAATCAACAAAGGCGCAGCTTTTTCCCCGTCCAGCCATTTGGTAAAGTTGGCCCAAACATCGTCGAAAGGATCGTTCTCCGTCGTGTTGAGAAGACAAACCGCCTCCATCATCGACGGGTGGAGTTGTTCTCGACTCGCTGTACAGAAGGACAAAGTGCAAAGTCGAAGAAGCTCTGCTGCTGGAGCCACCGTTGCCAAGCAGCACATCCGCCAGCCGTCGATTACCACGTCCGATGTATTGAGCACCTTCAAAAGCGAAGATTACACCATTTCGACATGAATCCCCCCCCCCCACAATTTTGTTTGCCTTTTGAGTCCAGCTGCCGGATCAGCTCCATTCTTGGTTCCAACATCCGATCACAATGTTCCAACAGATCGCGCCCGTCTTCCACAAATTGTTCGACCGCACGTGCCAACAGTTCCGTTGAACGTTCGGCTTCATCCGCGTCTTGGCCTTTTCTCAAATTAATGACGCAGTCCTTCAGCATATCATCGATCGCGGCTTTGTTCGTTTCACATTGCTGTAACATTTGTCTCAAATCGTCACACTGACGGAAGCTGAATTAAAATAACATTAATTATTAAAAGGTCAATTAAAATTAAATTTTAGAATAAATCCAACTTTAAACTGAATGCATTTTCATTTAGCAATTGGCCGGCATTTCGAAATTCTAAATCAAAGTGTTCCAAAGACTGGGCACAAAACTGGATCCGCTCCACCAGGCCATAATCTGCAAATAATTTATTCAATCAGTACACATTTGGCACAAAATACCTTCGATTATTGAGGCGGGCAAAAATAATTTGTCGTCGACAATGGCAGAAAGTGGGATCAACGAAAAGCTGATCGGATGTCCAAAGCCGTGGTTGAAGCCAGCAGCGGTCTTTTTGGTAGATTCCACAAACACGTCGAGGCCATGCAAAAATTCCTGAAAAGCCAATCAGTAACAAACACAGTGGCCAAAAAGCACCAAATCATTTCCGCTGGAGTCAATGGACGGGTCAACGAACACGCTGATCCGGACGGAGTTGTTCAGAGAATTGAGTGCGGCATCGTCAGAAGCGGACATTGAATAGCCACGAATATGCTTCAGAGCAAGCTTAAAAAAATGCATTAAATATGTTTTCTGTTTTTGCTTTTATTGGCACCTTTTTTGCCATTGGAACATTCATTTCCGTGCCAAAAGTTTGTTGGTCAAAAGTCACAATTGCTGCGACAAGTGATCCGAAGCATGTCGACGCGACAAAATGAGTGGCATTTTTCTGCGGGCTTTGCTGCAGCACGGAGTTGCGCACTTTCGGGTCGTCCAGTTTCAACGAAATTGTCTGATCAAATTTTCGATTAAAAGCACAATAATGCCGACTTTACCGTTTTTGGTGAAATTTGAATGATGCCGAACGAATTGTTTTGTCCTCCTTTTTGGTCTGCCGCCAAAAGAAATTGTCCGAGAGGGCAAACATCGTCAAGACGCGCCAGTCGACTGATCACACTCAGCTGAAAAGACTCATATACTGTATTTCCTGTAAATTAGAAGACTAAAACGGGACGAGATTTTAAGGAAACCCCGGGATCAGAATTGAAAGACCACCATTTTACGGATGAAAAATCGAGTAGATCCCACTCAAAAAAACCGGGATCATATAAGGAAGAGTTTCAGTCCCAAAAGGGGACATTTGAGTCTCAATCCCGATTTAGGCTAACCACAACCAATACTTAAAAACTACCTTCTGCTCCGTCCCCAACATTTTGGTGCGTTCCTCCAATTTGTCCAATTGATCAATTTCAATGATCTCTTTTCCCTGTGTTGGCACGCTCTGTTCTGTAAAGGATCGCATGTTGAACTTTTTGCGCATAAATCCAAGATCGTTGGAGGTGACAAAGTTGTCCGAAATCACGTTGTACAAATTGCCAAGATGGTCTTTTCCGGACACCAAAAAACGCTCGCTAAATTTGAATGAAATATAATTAACTTGTTCCGTGCCGTGGCACCACTCACATTGGTTCCCAATCATCGTCGACATTCTGTTGTTCACTCATCGGCACATCTTCATCAACCAAACGACGTCCACCTTCTCTGTTGGCATTCTCTCTTCCTCTCATCGGCACATCTTCATCAACCAAACGACGTCCACCTTCTCTGTTGGCATTCCGTTGTCCTCTCATCGGCACATCTCCATCATCACAACGGCGTTCACTTCCAACCTTTTCGGGCACATTGCGGCTGGCACTGCTGTTGTCCAATTTCGGGTGAAGCAGCATTTTGTACTTGCCGCGATCTTTGACCGGCTCAGCACTCCAGTCGCTCGGCTCAATGTCGATGAACTCTGCCGGCTCGAAATCGGCGTCCAGGATTTGCAATTGGAGATCAAACTTTTCCGTCAGTTGTTGCATTGACATGGCCAAATGCTTCGGCAGAAGCTTTTGCGTCATGTGGCCAACCGTCGGTTTGCAGTGTTCATCACCAGAAGCAATAAATTGTTCTGTTTCAGTCATGAAGAACTCGTATTTCAGTCGAGCGGCCGACTTGTCCATCCGTTCAACTTGCAGGACCGCAAAACATTTCTTCTTTCCCGTTGGTCGACCAGTTGTTGTGGGATGCTGTCTGGGTTGATCCTGCTTTTTAAAAGGAATCTAATTATGGTAATTTCACATTTTCGCTGACCCCCCCCCCCGCATTTTTATTAACGCGACGATCTTACATGCTGAAGCGTAGTCCCAACCTGCTCATTTCCAACTTCAGTGCCATCTGAGTATTTCAAAACATTATGCTTGGCTGCTCATTTTACGTTTTGCGAGTGCATTACCTTCGTCATTTTGTCCACCAGCAGTCGACACCAAGTCGAAACCGCTCTCAGTTGGGGATGGCGCATTCGCCTGTTGGCGTTGAGTCAACTCGGCGAGTTCATTGGCCACTGAAAGAGTCAGATTCGACATTGACACACAGCAAAAATCGGGACAATTTATAAAAAGCTTTTAATCTTTCTTGGGTTATTCAATTTAACCACTTTACAAGAATTAAGGATACGAAAAAAGTTTGGCTCCATTTTGAGTTAAATGAGCAAAAATACATCAAAACAAATGGGCGCGACTTGCCTTTGTCTGCTGTCAGGTCGCCGCCGGTATTGTCAGATGAGCTTGTCATCATTTGTAAAGAAGCCGATTTTCAATATCTTAAGAGCCTGAATTTTAGTTTTGATCATTTATATAATTGTTAGGGAGGGTATAATTTAAATTGAATCACAGTCCCTTCTTGCACAATCAAGATACAAACATATTGTTGAGTTCGGAGTAGAGAGAAGGCCCGGGATATTTAAGGGTGAAGAATACAGAAGACAACCTATAGTATGTATATTTGAATAAATATTAAAGAATCGGTCGGCCCAACATTCCCTAGTGTGAATTCGAAACAAAATTCAGGACTGTTAAAACTTTTCTACATCGGCATTATTGATCTGGCCGCAATGTGGATGCCCGGCTTTTTCTGCGCTTGGGCCAATCTGCGCGGTGCCGTGTTCTGCTCCTATCCGACACTGATGTATTTTGTGGGAATCCCCGGGATAGGTTTGAAATAGTTTTTATGAAGAAAATAATCTTTTATTCTTCTTTTAAGCCCTCTGGGGTGCCGAAACTTGTGCTGATTTGGTAAATTTGTCACCGCTTTAATGGAACGGGTAAAACAAATTTAAATGCCAATGCCTAAAAGGTTTTGGCATTCAATCGCTGTCTCGGTCTCGTCTCCCCCCGTTTCTCGCACATTTTGTTCTCCGGCCAGCGCACCTTGCTTTGGCTTACCGGCTGCTCCATTTACGCCCTCTATTGGGCTGTGTTCATGAAGCCCGTTGTGTACAGCAGCATTAACTTTGCTTGGTTCTTCTACCCATTTGCTGACTATCGCACCGGAGATGATCAACACGAGGAGGTGGTGATTAGTGTTCGGCACGATACGATATTTTGATATAAATATCGCAACATATCGCGATATTTGTATCGAAATATCGTATCGGAAAAAATCTATTAATTCGATATTTTTCGATACCGATATTTTATCGAAATATCGTATCGAATATCGATCGAAGCCATTTGCCGAACACTAGTGGGGTGATCACTGATCAGCAGAATGGCGATGTTTAAGAGTTGGAAATAAATTTGTTTTGTTTTGTTTTAAAATAAATTTATTTAAATTCCCAATTATTAAAAAGTATGAACACTGGCTGCACAGAGCGCATAACACTGTCGTGGCATTTCTGTGCCCGCTTATCTATCTGATATTTGCCGCCAAACTTTTTTTTTACGACGTTCAAAAGAACCGCCGACAGTTTGGCGTTGTCGTCTCCGAAATGGGCGCAGTGCAAATTCGAGTCAATTATTGTTTTTTTGATCACTTTCAAATTACCTATTTTTGATCACTTTCAAATTACCTATTTTTGTATGATCACTATGGTATTTTTGCTTGGTTAAGATCTTTACTCAAGTGTTTTTGATCTCCCTGCTGAACACGTTGACCTGCTTTTTATTCTTTTACTTGCAAAACTACGAACCCCCGCAGTGGATGGTGACCCTTGCCGAATTTGCTTGGTAAAAAAATTTAAAAAATTAATTTTTGATTTTCCCGAAATTTTTTAGGTTACACGTTCATGGTATCGGCAATTCTTTCTTTATTTAATCAAACTTGCTTGTCCCAAGGATTGCCTCCGCTCATTTATTTGACGTTTAACAAAACCATACGCGACGATTGCCGTCTGATGTTCACGAAACTGTTCCTGCGTCACCGTATAAGCCACATAGGCGAGGTGGTTACTGTAGTTCAATCGAAAATAACCGTGGTGAACGAAGAAGCTTCTCCAAACTGTGAGTTGTGCAAAGATTATCCATTAGCAGGAGCTCCAACAACGGCATTTGATTTCACAACACAACCATTTGGAATTTGTATAAGGAATTTATTTACAAAAAAATTCAGTTAAGGTACCAGAACTGGAAACAATCAAACGATATAAAATGCTGAAAGTGAGCGCGTCTTCTCGCGACAAATGATCTGAGGAAGAGCTTGCGTCCTAAACGCGGAAAGGCTCTCTCATATTTGCATCATAATCTCCAAATTTAGAATTTTTGATTATAAACTTGGATAAATTGGATTTTTGATGTTGGAATTTAGGTAGTATGTAGTTTGTCCACCTTTTGTTTTATTTTTTGGTACTTTATCATTTTAATCATTTATAAATAAAAACAGTCTTAGCCGGCGGGCAAGGAATGTCTGTCCAAATCATTTCCACTTCAAAAGAAAATGCCACGGTTTTTTCTTGAGCGTCCTTGGACGGAATGTAAATGGCCAAATATGGCGTGCGAAGAGCACTAATGGCTTGGAACCGGGCTGGCTCAGCTACGTCCAAGCCGAGAACCGAACCGAAGCTTTTCAGTTATCCAAACCGGAAAACCGAGAACCGAACCAAAAGTCCCTTATTTCATGGTTTGGTTCTTATTTTTCGATTTGATAGTAACAATTTTTGAATTTTCTCTCCTTATTATTTGCACTATTTATTCTTCAAACAAATGTTTTACTTAGAAAAAGTATCGTGAATTTTAATTAATGGTATAGTAATTTGAGAAAATTTTACCAAAATATGAATTGCATGTAAAATCAAAGTAGCAATCTCTAATCACGGTAC
Source organism: Globodera rostochiensis (assembly GCA_018350325.1). Lineage (NCBI taxonomy): Eukaryota > Metazoa > Nematoda > Chromadorea > Rhabditida > Heteroderidae > Globodera > Globodera rostochiensis. The sequence goes on from JAEVLN010000010.1 coordinate 317,831, forward strand.
ACCTCGATTGGGCGCCGACAAGTTTTTTGTTAAAACTTTGTTCAAAATCAAGCAAACCAAACATTCTTGGTATTATTCGAAAGCCTGTAATAAGTAGAAGCTTAAAAGGTAAAAGCTAAGCGATTTGACTTGAACAAAGAAAGTTATGACACCACAACTAAAAGTTGGCACGAAAAGGAAATTTTTACACCTTTTAAGCTATAACTTTTTTTTTGAAAAGACAAATCGGTTAGCTTAAGCTTGATCAAAGGTTGGTTCAGCATACTAAGAGCTTTCGTATGATACCAAGAAGTTTTGGTTTGGTTGACTTTGAACAAAGTTATAACGAAAAACTTGTCGGCGCCCAATCGTGGTGCTCCGCTTTAATCATTATGCGATCTTTTGTCCCGCCCAGGCGTTTTAACCGTCCACGTCCACCCCAGTGGAATCATTAATAAAATGGCTTTTTTAAATGCTCAAAAACACCGCAGCTTTATTAACCCCAAGATTTAGCTATTAAATAGAAAATGAGTTAAATCCTATTGAAAAATATTTCATCTTTTTAAAAAGTTCAAGTGTCCAGTTCTCGAAAAAAGTAATTTTTTGCATTTTCATCCTTTTTTTCTTTCTTTTTTTGTTTTGTTTTCTCTCGTTTAATTTGTTTGTTTATTCTTTTAATGCGTATTGTTTGTTTACACCTAACGGCAGTAAGCATCAAACATCTCATTTTTAATCGGAAACTGACTATAAATGCAACAGAAATGTTATTTTCAAGATATTTTGCTTGGTATGTTTAATCAACAATTCCATTTATTTATTTAATCTTTATATACGGTAATTGCTTTTCATTTTTCGGAAGAGACAAATCGCGCACCAAATTTAGAAAAATTTGTTTCTTTTTTCATTCCATTAAGTTTTCAATGTTCATATTAACAACATTTAATAAAACAAATAATATTAAAATTCAGATCCATTTTTTCTACATAAATTTTAAGTGAATAAAAGACAAAATGACTGAGGGAAAGGTCAAACCAAATGTCCCCTTTTGGGACTGAAACTCTTCCTTATATGATCCCGGTTTTTTTGAGTGGGATCTACTCGATTTTTCATCCGTAAAATGGTGGTCTTTCAATTCTGATCCCGGGGTTTCCTTAAAATCTCGTCCCGTTTTAGTCTTCTAATTTACAGGAAATACAGTATATGAGTCTTTTCAGCTGAGTGTGATCAGTCGACTGGCGCGTCTTGACGATGTTTGCCCTCTCGGACAATTTCTTTTGGCGGCAGACCAAAAAGGAGGACAAAACAATTCGTTCGGCATCATTCAAATTTCACCAAAAACGGTAAAGTCGGCATTATTGTGCTTTTAATCGAAAATTTGATCAGACAATTTCGTTGAAACTGGACGACCCGAAAGTGCGCAACTCCGTGCTGCAGCAAAGCCCGCAGAAAAATGCCACTCATTTTGTCGCGTCGACATGCTTCGGATCACTTGTCGCAGCAATTGTGACTTTTGACCAACAAACTTTTGGCACGGAAATGAATGTTCCAATGGCAAAAAAGGTGCCAATAAAAGCAAAAACAGAAAACATATTTAATGCATTTTTTTAAGCTTGCTCTGAAGCATATTCGTGGCTATTCAATGTCCGCTTCTGACGATGCCGCACTCAATTCTCTGAACAACTCCGTCCGGATCAGCGTGTTCGTTGACCCGTCCATTGACTCCAGCGGAAATGATTTGGTGCTTTTTGGCCACTGTGTTTGTTACTGATTGGCTTTTCAGGAATTTTTGCATGGCCTCGAAGCGGAGCACCACGATTGGGCGCCGACAAGTTTTTCGTTATAACTTTGTTCAAAGTCAACCAAACCAAAACTTCTTGGTATCATACGAAAGCTCTTAGTATGCTGAACCAACCTTTGATCAAGCTTAAGCTAACCGATTTGTCTTTTCAAAAAAAAAGTTATAGCTTAAAAGGTGTAAAAATTTCCTTTTCGTGCCAACTTTTAGTTGTGGTGTCATAACTTTCTTTGTTCAAGTCAAATCGCTTAGCTTTTACCTTTTAAGCTTCTACTTATTACAGGCTTTCGAATAATACCAAGAATGTTTGGTTTGCTTGATTTTGAACAAAGTTTTAACAAAAAACTTGTCGGCGCCCAATCGAGGTGTACCGTGATTAGAGATTGCTACTTTGATTTTACATGCAATTCATATTTTGGTAAAATTTTCTCAAATTACTATACCATTAATTAAAATTCACGATACTTTTTCTAAGTAAAACATTTGTTTGAAGAATAAATAGTGCAAATAATAAGGAGAGAAAATTCAAAAATTGTTACTATCAAATCGAAAAATAAGAACCAAACCATGAAATAAGGGACTTTTGGTTCGGTTCTCGGTTTTCCGGTTTGGATAACTGAAAAGCTTCGGTTCGGTTCTCGGCTTGGACGTAGCTGAGCCAGCCCGGTTCCAAGCCATTAGTGCTCTTCGCACGCCATATTTGGCCATTTACATTCCGTCCAAGGACGCTCAAGAAAAAACCGTGGCATTTTCTTTTGAAGTGGAAATGATTTGGACAGACATTCCTTGCCCGCCGGCTAAGACTGTTTTTATTTATAAATGATTAAAATGATAAAGTACCAAAAAATAAAACAAAAGGTGGACAAACTACATACTACCTAAATTCCAACATCAAAAATCCAATTTATCCAAGTTTATAATCAAAAATTCTAAATTTGGAGATTATGATGCAAATATGAGAGAGCCTTTCCGCGTTTAGGACGCAAGCTCTTCCTCAGATCATTTGTCGCGAGAAGACGCGCTCACTTTCAGCATTTTATATCGTTTGATTGTTTCCAGTTCTGGTACCTTAACTGAATTTTTTTGTAAATAAATTCCTTATACAAATTCCAAATGGTTGTGTTGTGAAATCAAATGCCGTTGTTGGAGCTCCTGCTAATGGATAATCTTTGCACAACTCACAGTTTGGAGAAGCTTCTTCGTTCACCACGGTTATTTTCGATTGAACTACAGTAACCACCTCGCCTATGTGGCTTATACGGTGACGCAGGAACAGTTTCGTGAACATCAGACGGCAATCGTCGCGTATGGTTTTGTTAAACGTCAAATAAATGAGCGGAGGCAATCCTTGGGACAAGCAAGTTTGATTAAATAAAGAAAGAATTGCCGATACCATGAACGTGTAACCTAAAAAATTTCGGGAAAATCAAAAATTAATTTTTTAAATTTTTTTACCAAGCAAATTCGGCAAGGGTCACCATCCACTGCGGGGGTTCGTAGTTTTGCAAGTAAAAGAATAAAAAGCAGGTCAACGTGTTCAGCAGGGAGATCAAAAACACTTGAGTAAAGATCTTAACCAAGCAAAAATACCATAGTGATCATACAAAAATAGGTAATTTGAAAGTGATCAAAAATAGGTAATTTGAAAGTGATCAAAAAAACAATAATTGACTCGAATTTGCACTGCGCCCATTTCGGAGACGACAACGCCAAACTGTCGGCGGTTCTTTTGAACGTCGTAAAAAAAAAGTTTGGCGGCAAATATCAGATAGATAAGCGGGCACAGAAATGCCACGACAGTGTTATGCGCTCTGTGCAGCCAGTGTTCATACTTTTTAATAATTGGGAATTTAAATAAATTTATTTTAAAACAAAACAAAACAAATTTATTTCCAACTCTTAAACATCGCCATTCTGCTGATCAGTGATCACCCCACTAGTGTTCGGCAAATGGCTTCGATCGATATTCGATACGATATTTCGATAAAATATCGGTATCGAAAAATATCGAATTAATAGATTTTTTCCGATACGATATTTCGATACAAATATCGCGATATGTTGCGATATTTATATCAAAATATCGTATCGTGCCGAACACTAATCACCACCTCCTCGTGTTGATCATCTCCGGTGCGATAGTCAGCAAATGGGTAGAAGAACCAAGCAAAGTTAATGCTGCTGTACACAACGGGCTTCATGAACACAGCCCAATAGAGGGCGTAAATGGAGCAGCCGGTAAGCCAAAGCAAGGTGCGCTGGCCGGAGAACAAAATGTGCGAGAAACGGGGGGAGACGAGACCGAGACAGCGATTGAATGCCAAAACCTTTTAGGCATTGGCATTTAAATTTGTTTTACCCGTTCCATTAAAGCGGTGACAAATTTACCAAATCAGCACAAGTTTCGGCACCCCAGAGGGCTTAAAAGAAGAATAAAAGATTATTTTCTTCATAAAAACTATTTCAAACCTATCCCGGGGATTCCCACAAAATACATCAGTGTCGGATAGGAGCAGAACACGGCACCGCGCAGATTGGCCCAAGCGCAGAAAAAGCCGGGCATCCACATTGCGGCCAGATCAATAATGCCGATGTAGAAAAGAATCTTGTAGCAGGAGCTGTCGCGCAAGTGCTTCCAGATGGAGAACATGCACGGCACGTACAGAACCTTAGTAAAGTAACAATTTGATCATATTGATTATCATTCATGATCAGGCCACCATCAGTAGATGATCTCACATAGTAAATGGCGCATAACACGCAAGCAGCGATTGACTCCGGCACAAACTGCCGACGCTCCAGTGCAATCGAGTTAATCTCCAGCCCTGTACAGTTGTACAGCCGTTCGTACTCAGCATGACGGAACAAGAACAGCTCCATCACGAAATGTAATGTTTCAACAAGATATGAAAGTTAACTCTCCCGCATCGTGACAAAAAAAGAAAGTAAACATTTGTGGCAAAAAGTGCTATTATTTTGAACACATAATTAAATTTGAATTAACATTTTTAAGCAACGTTGCTCAGACGGTAATTCATTGGCTTGTGTGTGAAGCTGTTCTCTCACTGCACCGAAAGTGTTGGGTGATAGATTCTTGCCCGGTGCTAACATGTTGGGTTCTCGATTCTTGCCCGGGGCTAACATGTTGGGTTCTCGATTCTTGCCCGGTGCTAACATGTTGGGTTCTCGATTCTTGCCCGGGGCTAACATGTTGGGTTCTCGATTCTTGCCCGGGGCTAACATGTTGGGTTCTCGATTCTTGCCCTGGGCTAACATGTTGGGTTCTCGATTCTTGCCCGGTGCTAACATGTTGGGTTCTCGATTCTTGCCCGGGGCTAACATGTTGGGTTCTCGATTCTTGCCTTGGGCTAACATGTTGGGTTCTCGATTCTTGCCCGGTGCTAACATGTTGGGTTCTCAATTCTTGCCCGGGGCTAACTCGATTCTTGCCCTGGGCTAACATGTTGGGTTCTCGATTCTTGCCCGGTGCTAACATGTTGGGTTCTCGATTCTTGCCCGGTGCTAACATGTTGGGTTCTCGATTCTTAGCCGGGGCTAACATGTGGGGGTTCTCGATTCTTGCCTGGGGCTACCATGTTGGGTTCTCGATTCTTGCCCGGGGCTAACATGTGGGGGTTCTCGATTCTTGCCTGGGGCTAACATGTGGGGGTTCTCGATTCTTGCCCGGGGCTAACATGTGGGGGTTCTCGATTCTTGCCTGGGGCTAACATGTGGAGGTTCTCGATTCTTGCCTGGGGCTAACATGTGGGGGTTCTCGATTCTTGCCCGGTGCTAACATGTTGGGTTCTCGATTCTTGCCCGGGGCTAACATGTTGGGTTCTCGATTCTTGCCCGGGGCTAACATGTTGGGTTCTCGATTCTTGCCCGGGGCTAACATGTTGGGTTCTCGATTCTTGCCCGGGGCTAACATGTTGGGTTCTCGATTCTTGCCCGGGGCTAACATGTTGGGTTCTCGATTCTTGCCCGGGGCTAACATGTTGGGTTCTCGATTCTTGCCCGGGGCTAACATGTTGGGTTCTCGATTCTTGCCTGGGGCTACCATGTTGCCTACCTAGGTATCTCTTTTTACTGCAAATGCCCGCCAATTAAGAAGGGCAATGCGAAAGCGGGGCTCACTTGCTCATTATAAAATAAAAACATTTTCTTTCCTTCAGTCGTCACATTTGCGTGACTCTTCTTCTGCTTCGGCATTTAAATTAAAAGGGCAAAAGCGACAAAACAATCCGACAAAATACAAATCATTCATATAAAAAAATGTAAACATGGCAACGGAGGACGTATGGCACAATGTAAAAAGAATTGAAGAATGTGAAACGGAGTGAAAAGTATGTAAAGCAAAAATCCGAACTTTTTATTTTAACTTTTTAAATTGAGCCATTTTTGTTTAACCCACAAAATGAAAAGGTATTTTGTCCTCGTTTGGACCAAAAATGGCAATTTAAGAAAATGATTTCATAATATTCATGAAAACGCGCGTTTCAATACAGTGTCACCCATATCGTATGACCAGGGTTGATCCGGGTCAAGAAAAATGTCGGGTTTCGGCTCATTGGGTCTTCGGGTTAAAAATTTGTTTTTTCAAAATATTAATCAAAAATCAAAATTAAATGTAAAATCATAAATAATTGTGCAATATAACTTTTTGTCCAAGTTTTATGTTGCTAAAGGGTTCTTATCGAAGTTTGAGTGAGACTTCCACACAACGGCCTTAGAGCTACCGACGAATAATGAACACAAAATGCCATCAGAAAACTCAAATTCAAATTAATTGACCAATTCTGTCCCAACATTTTTAAAAGTTCATAAATTCTGTTTATTGCTGAATGGTATAATTTCTTTCCAGGAAATAATGGACAATAAAAGGCCGTAGATTTATGCAAATGAAGTCAAACAAATTTAACCAAAAGCTAAAGGAGAAATATAAAATGAGAATGTCAAATTTCTTACTGAATTTTTAGAAGCAATAAAAATAGTGTCAAAAATTGTTAAAATCGTTGTTCTCAGGTCACCAACATTTCCATTTACTCAATTGTCTGTCACTGGCGTTCCATCGGTCGCTGACCAAAACGGCTTTGGTTTTGGTTGCCTTTTGGAGGAGTTCGGCCATCGTCGCGTTTATTGTTGTTGGAACGAGATTCGCTGATGTCGGAAGAGGAGGTGAACGAATCGAACTCCTGCTGTTGCTGATGATGCGGAGGTTGCGCAGGAGGCGGCTGAACGCGATTGTAGACAGAATCGGCCAATGGCGGGTATCCTGCAGAATTAGAGATTTCCGAAATCCTAATGTTTTTTGAAAAAAGGTTGAAGCCCGTAAATCCATAAAAAAGGATTACGACAAAGTGCTTCAAGGTATGTCGACTCCCGTTGTTGACGAAAAGCGGCACTTCCACTCGCCATTTGACTGTTGTTTGATCCGTAGCCACGAGACGATTTTGCACGCAAGTTGTCGACAAACTGCCGCGGATTTGCATAAGACGAATGGTTTTGACCTTAAAAGACGGCATATTCTCTGATCGTTAGGGGAGAAGCCCGTTTTTAGAACATAATTCATAGAAAGTTACAGTAAAATATTGTAGTCCCATTTCAAAACACTCATCTACCGTAATACTGGTGCCGCTGCTTTTGCTGTTCAATTCTTTGCTGCTCCTGTAACAACTCAGTCTCTCTTTGTTTCTTCGCAGAGTTGAGAAGGCTCTGCTGCTCCAGGTCGTTCAGATACTGCTCCACCCGGTTGCCCGCTTAAGGAAGAATTGGAAATAAAATTTCTTTTTTGGTTTATAATCTAAGGTTTTGTTTTGCACTAAATAAGCAAATTCCGGCTCCTTACGCATTTCATTTCTGCTCGGCTTCGGCATGAACTCAGTGCCGGCCATCTCTTCCGTGTACTCCTTCTGATTAACCTCCCGTGTCTTCTGTTGCGCTTCGTACATTTGCTTAATGTTTGGTCCAAAAATCGGCAATTTGCAAAGTTCCTCAAAGAATTCTGTCACATCCTCCGCCTTAATCACTTTCAGCCCGTTGGAGTCGTTGGCATTCGCAGCGTCAATGAGCTCCTTTTGCTCTTTGTAGAGACGGAGCGATTCCTTAACACCGATTCAGAACAATTAAATCGAGTCAATCTCCCAAAAAACTGACTCGGAGTCCCTTAAGCTTCTCCACATAAAGCTTCTGATCCGCTTCTCCGTCGGTTTCAGCAACAAATCGTTCTCCATCCTGGATGGACAACAAAATGTACGCCTCCATGCTGTCGTTGTACGGCGTCAGTGCCCACGTCTTCAGAAAGGAGCAAAACAAAGCTGCCTGAAATGTTTTTCAAAAGTCACGTTGAACCATCCTGATCGCCCGCCTATGCTCTAAGATAAATTCGAGACCGAAGATCGATAAGTCTCGACCGTCGATCAACAAATCAAACCAGTTTGGCCAATTCAAATGATAATTAATGCCTTGGAATAGATCTTCTCCCGCTCATCCAGCATCTGCAGCCGGTACGACTCCAATGTGGACAAAGTGTCACGCTTATCTACGAACAGCTTCCGCTTCGCTTCGTCCAGTTCATTTGTCACTACCATTTGATCAAAGCGGATGTACATGTGCACACTCCAATCGCAGCCGCATACCTTAACAATGAAACGATTCCGTTAATTGGTTTAGAACGATTCCGTTAGACCGGATTCGTTCAAAAACTCGCTTTGCATTTGTCCTGTCCATCAAATGCCCAACATTTTTTCAGCGACTCATCGGGCATAGTTGGTGTTTGGATGTTTTCCAGGTAACATTGCTTTTGACACTTTTTGTACAGTTTGATAAAGTTGCCTCCAGCAGTCCTTTTTTCTTCAGTGCAACACTTCTTAAGCATTTAAATGTTAAAAAATATTATATGAAATGCCGTGGCAGTGTTTGAGTGATTCGAGGATTTTTGATGCGACCAATCAGCGCCAGCAGGGTTACTTACTACCTATTCGGTAAAATACTAAAAACCAGAAAAAGCGTCGGCACTTTCCCGTACCAACCCCGACCTCTAGTGCGAACGGCGAGTAAAGATAAGCAAAGAAGATAAAATAAACCCAAGCAACACGGGAACAACGAGCTAAATGCCGACCGCAGTGCAAACGATGTCCTGGTGTTGCAGAGGAACAAACTGGACGGTTTCAAAGATGGGCGCGGTGGTCAGCTCCTGTTCCCCTCTGCTGATGGCTTCTTGGTGTTCTTTGATGCGGACGAGGTTCTCCTTGAAGTGCACGAATATTGACAACAGTTTAAACCAAAAAAAATTTGAGTTTTTCACCTGAATTTTCTGGGAAATGGACGCCAATGGGTAGGTCAAGTCGACGATGGTCCGATGGGCCTTGTTGAGCGACACGGTTTCCCAAGTACGGTAAGGCTTCAACGCGGAAACGTTCTTCAACATTCGCTGGAGTTCCTGTTCTGCCCGGGTCCAACTCTCCGAAAAATTGGCCATGTTTTCCTCGGAGTACCGAACTTTGGCTTTTTTGATGAGACACAAATGCTCAAACGCCTCATTGTCCAGACAGTAAATTCTGTTCCGGTGGAGAGGAATGGACACCTTAATTTGGGGTTTGGTCAATATTTTGTACCAATTTAAACAAAATTTGCTCATTTTTATAATACTTAAATGTTAATAATTAAACACAGTAACTCCCCACATTATGCGCAGCTTCAATCGGATTCAGAATTGCTTGCAACACTTCCCGCGTTTTTCCTAAATGATTTTCTTTTCAATGTCCCATGGCATACGAAACGAACCCATTTTGTAATTGGACCCTCGAGCGTAAGTGCACATAAAAAAAATGTTCTGAAATAAACTGCATTTCCTTCCATCTGCGAGCCCTTCCTCCGCCTACCTCTGCGGCATTTTTATGCAAATAAGTGAGCAGTCCGTTGATGCAATATTTGAAAAACATCGACATATACATGCCGGGGGTGGACTGCCGAAGGATGAAGATGGCGTGCAGTTCAGGCAATGTGCTGATGAAGCTGAGCGTCTTCTGAAAGTTCAAATTGTCCTCTTCGACTCCGCCCGTGTCGCCGATGCCCGGCGTATCGATCAAACGGATTTTGAGCCCATCTGAAGTTTAATTTAATTAATTTTAAAAGTAGAAATGTCTCATCTGACGACCTCTCAAAGTGATTATGTCCGCCTTAGGCCTTTTGGTCTGCGATTTGCCAGGCTCAAGGCACTCGTCTTTACTCAGCTTTCCTATAAACACCTCCGTCTGCACCAACTTCCCGTCGGCATCGTATTCCTCCGTACTGAACCGGGCCGGTATCACCGATTCAATTTCATCCGCCTGTTCAAATTATTTGTTGTACAATCATGGGTTTTTAGAAAATGATCTGAGAACTATACAAGGATTTGACATCAAAAGATCTGATCGAATCACCCAAAAAGACACCTGAATTGCTTCCTCGAAGGTCGGATGCTTCAGATAGTTGACGATCGCATTGATCAGCGTTGATTTGCCCACGCCAGTCTCGCCCAACAGCAAAATGGTCAAAATGCCCTTACTTTTCAATCTTTCCAACTCCTTGTTCAACTGCGTTTTCGTTGCAAAGTGCTTGAATTCATTTCCATGAGCGTCCACATCGTTGCAGCGGAAAGAGAACTCCTCCACCGGTGTGGCACCACAAGCGCAATAAAAATGAGTCATTGGAGCCTTTTTGGAAGAAATTTAAACAATTTAAATGTTCAAAGGCAATTGACTTACATTTTCATCTTTTACGAAGGCCAACGTTTGGCCACAGTCATCGCAGCCCCACAATAAGTCGTTGTTCTGACATTTACCCCCATAGACTGTGCAGAGGGGACATGGCAAACTGCATGGTTCTGTCTTCTTCTGAGGTACTGCTCCAACTTCAGTTTGTTGAGAATTCTCGATCTGAAGATTTGCGTTTTGCTTTATCCTTGCATTTATTGACCCGAGCAATGCAAATTTCCAATTTCTGTGCTTCCTCCGTCACACAATCGGCCGTCAGCAATTTGTGCCCGCGCATTTTGACCAATCGACTGCCAATGTTTGGGAATCCGTCCAATTCGAGAATGCCTTGCGGCAATCCGTCGTATGCCGTGGCATCGTCGTCACTCAACATAACATCCAAATCAACAAAGGCGCAGCTTTTTCCCCGTTTAGCCATTTGGTAAAGTTGGCCCAAACATCGTCGAAAGGATCGTTCTCCGTCGTGTTGAGAAGACAAACCGCCTCCATCATCGACGGGTGGAGTTGTTCTCGACTCGCTGTACAGAAGGACAAAGTGCAAAGTCAAAGAAGCGTTGGTGCTGGAGCCACCGTTGCCAAGCAGTACATCCGTCAGGCGTCGATTGCCACGTCCGATGTATTGAACACCTTCAAAAGCGAAGATTACACCATTTCGACATGAATCCCCTCCCCATTGCCTTTTGAATCCAATTGCCGGATCAGCTCCATTCTTGGTTCCATGGAACTGAATTAAATTAGATCAATAATGATGCGTCAAACTAATCCCAACCTTAAACTGAACACATTTTCATTTTCATTATGAAATTTTTCGAAAATTAAAATAGGCGCTAGGTCAAACTGCCAACCGGTCATAATGCCAACCTAGCCAGAGCCCCAAGACCAAAACTGCTCAAAATGGGCGTTAAACATACGTTATAAAAACGTTTCATAATTACATATGTAAAAATTAGGGCTGCGATCTCAAAATTTTTAAAATCCGCATTGGAGCATAAAAAATCCTCATTTGATACCCAAAATCCGCAAATTCATCATAATATTTTTTACACTAATTTGCAAGAATTGTCTGAAAAGATGAAATTTCGGACAAAACCAACAACCCGATTTAATCTTGATCGAAAACTCGGGTTCAGCACCAAAACAAACCTAGGGACATGTTTTTTTTGAATGGTTGATGCAAATTTAGGTGGCTTTCAAGATTTTTCAATTCTATTCCAAACACTACCTATCATTATAAATTCATTTATTATATTTGAATGGGTCAGTTATGTTACATATGTTTGAGATAGGGTGGGGATAAAGATCAACACATCTGCTGCAGAGTGTACATATCGGTCGTCCTGCTCTGTCTACCCATTCCCCCCCCCCCCCCCCCCCCGCCATCAATCGCCCGTCATTTTCTGGGGTCGGCGTTTTGCCCAAACACATTCAAATGAATGCAAATTGACCTCTGTGCTGAATGCTCTCTGGTCTTTCTTTGTGTACAAATGAAAAAGAAAAGGGCTAATTTGTAAGGGTCATCACCAGCAGCAGCAGCGGAAGATTCGCCGCATTTAAAGCAGGGTGCGCATCTGTACTTATTTGTCAGTAATGTACTGATACATCTAGATCGATTTATCTCGTCGGGAGCTGTCAATTGATACCAAATTTGTGCAGCTTGGTGCACGGGAACACACAGAATAGGCCAAAAATATTCATTTTGGACATGTTTAAGTTGTTTTTTGTTTTCTCAGTAACTTGACATTCGTTTTATGTTTTTGTTTTCGAAGACTTTGTTTTAAATTTTATTTACCCTGCTTTTGGTTAAATTTATTTTCACTTTATTTGCATAAATTTGAGGCTTTTTAGTTTGGCCGTTTTTCAAATATCCCATTATTTTCTAGCAATGCACTTGAATTTTAAAGCTGAAAAAAGTTATTGAATGCCCACAAGGCTTGGTGAGGGAGCGCATCTCGCGCGGGAGAGTCCCGAGTATAAATTCAATTATTTTTGCAAAAATAGAAACGATTTTAACCTAATTACAATTACTTCGACACATTTATTGTTGATTTAAAAAGTAGCGGATATTCGACAAACTTTCTGATTTAACTTTTATTTGGGCTGTCACGGGTTGCCTAAAGAAAGCGTTTATTCGCCAAATTAAAAAAGGTCCAAAACAACGCGCCGTTCATTTATTTTCCTTGCCCACTTTTACCCTTTTTACGGGTGAGAAAAGTTAAAATGAACCAAACATTAATTACTCTTAATGCTCCGCGAAAATTTATTCTTTTCTATAAATGATTCTCTTTTATCAAAAAATAAAAAGTTGACTTAGTTCAAAAGAGTTTCACTTTTGGATTAAAAAGGTAAAATTGTTTCTTTAAAACGATATTAAAACTTTTATGATGCGACAAATTTTGCATAGATTTAGGAGGGTTTTTAGCATTTATTTGATTCATTTTGTACAAAAATTACATTTACAAATTAGCACAACTTGGGACCTACCATCTCCAAAACAAAAAAATTTCACTAAATTCATGAGAATTTCCGCTTAGGTTGAATAATTTAAGAAAATTTGTAAATTGTCCAAATTATGCTGGCCAAAAGCGCTCGTCTCCTCTTAATTTGTGTGCTCGTATTAGCCGCGTTGATCGAAATGTCTGCAGGTAATATGTACCAAAATTGAAGCACTATTTGCTGTTTTTGATTGGTCTGATTATGTTCAGATCGTTACAAAAATCACCAAAACGCCTAAACTCTGTCCTTAAGCCTATGGATACGGTGGCTATGGTTATGGTGGGTGCTGTGGCGGTGGTTGGAATGGCGGTTACGGTGGTTGGAATGGCGGTTACGGTGGCTGGAATGGCGGTTACGGTGGTTGGCCTGGCGGTTACGGTGGCTGGAATGGCGGTTGGGGCGGAGGATGGGGAGGAGGCGGTTGGGGAGGGGGCTGGCGTCATCATCACTGGAGACACCATTGGGGCTGGGGTAAAAAGTGATCACTAATTGGGCGGCGTTAACCTCTGTCTGTGCTACTTCTTTGAACTGATCCAAAAATGATGTGACATTTGATCTGATCACTTGATGCTAAGTGAAGGATGGACCAAATAAATGATCAGGCGCTTTTGAATGCGCTGATCAGATCAATCAACTGTCATTGTAATTTTTGGCGCATAATCTTACACAATTAACTCTTGTTGTCACAAGAAATTATCAAATGCATTATAATAAACCTTTTTTTATTTAAAAACTGTTTAGAATTTTATTTGTTTTTTATAGTCGGTTAATTAATTAACAATTTTTAAAATGCTATTTGAGAAAATGTAACCAATTTTACGAAAAGCAACAACAAAAAAGCCAATTTATGCATTAGATCACAATGCACAAAGTTTTTCCCAACATGAACTGACGAATGTGCCAACATTATAATTGGGAGATGCAAATAATCGTTTCAAATGTTCGCAAATATTCGCCGTCCATCGGTCCACCTCAGAAAATGTGTCCTTTTTTATGCCATTTTCCAATTTTTTGTTGCTTAGAAACTTCAAAAACAAATTGCCAATTTCATCCAAGAGTTCGGCATCAATTTTGCTCATTGCTTTCCACTGGTTTAATTTTGGCACTTGCTCGGAAAAACGACGCAAATATTCATTTACCAAATCATTCTTTTCTGAAACAAAATTTTTTTAAGCAAAATTTGGTTTTAAAAATTAGTCTTTATGTGGACAAAGTTAATTTGATTGATTTTAATAATTTTGCTTTTCACATTATCGAGATCATTATATTTTTAGAATATTCTTGATCCAATTTTTTGAGGCTCTATTTTGAATTTTATTTTTTTAAACCGTCGTTGGTCCCCCCGCTATTGTACAGCAGCCATTCGTGAAAAACGCTGATGATTTTCGTGTTGTTAAAACTTTCCGAAATTTGTTTCCATTTTGCGCAAAAGTCATCTTTAATCAATTGGGCGGCATCTTCCTCGTACAAAATTGTGCGAAGAAAGTGGCGGTCCAACGCACAAAATTCACTGAACCAATTCGGGTCGGCGACTAAACGAATTCGTGCGGAGAGAACGGAGCGATTTTGTGCCAAATTCAGCTGTTTCCAAAATTCTACGAGCAAAGCCACGTCATGAAAAAGGTGAAAAGATTTATTAATTTAATATTTTGTCATTATTTTAAAGGCTAGCCGAAACTTGCGGTCCGAATTTTGCGGCCCTGAAACTTGCGGCCCGAAATTTGCGGCCCGTAACTTGCGGCCCTTAACTTGCGGCCCGAAACATGCGGCCCGAATTTTGCGGCCCCGAAACTTGCGGCCCGAAATTTGCGGCCCCGAAACTTGCGGCCCGAAATTTGCGGCCCCGAAACTTGCGGCCCGAAACTTGTGGCCCCGAAACTTGCGGCCCGAATTTTGCGGCCCCGAAACTTGCGGCCCGAAATTTGCGGCCCCGAAACTTGCGGCCCGAAACTTGCGGCCCGAAACTTGTGGCCCCGAAACTTGCGGCCCGAATTTTGCGGCCCCGAAACTTGCGGCCCGAAATTTGCGGCCCCGAAACTTGCGGCCCGAAACTTGCGGCCCTTAACTTGCGGCCCGAAACATGCGGCCCTAATTAAAGCAAAAAAAAAATCAATGATAAAATCAACTTTTCACACAATTTTTGGCGGCATTGATAAAAAATAAAAGAAAATAATAGTTTGATAAAATTTATTTTTTAACTGGAACCACCATGACTCTGTTCTCAATTAGGTAGGTTAATAATTGTTCTGAAAGATGGGGACGCTTCATGCAGGATAGAATTTCTGTTTACGAATTGGACCCGATCCGGGGCGTTTTGACTAGGCCACGAGCCAAAAAATGCATAAACAATGATTAAGCATTGAAAAATCTGGTCGAGACTTTTGATCGGAATGTAAATCCGAACGACGATCAGCTTAATCACGCGTTTGCGGGCGGTACAATACCGACTCGCTAGAACAATTTTGATCAGTGGGACGACTAGTCAAGACAATATGAGCTATTAACTTTTACTTGCATTTTTATGACAAAATGGTGTAATAAATTACCAAGATTAAAATGTTTTCTTTTTTTTTTTTTTGCTTTAATTAGGGCCGCAAGTTTCGGGCCGCAAAATTCGGGTCGCAAAATTCGGGGCCGCAAAATTCGGGGCCGCAAAATTCGGGGCCGCAAAATTCGGGGCCGCAAAATTCGGGGCCGCAAAATTCGGGGCCGCAAAATTCGGGGCCGCAAAATTCGGGGCCGCAAAATTCGGGCCGCAAGCTTCGCACCACCATTTTAAATACCCAGAATATTATGTAAACTTAAATTAAATTGTTCCAGAATTTTTAATATATTTATTAAATGGCTAAAAATTTTAGATAAATATGGACGAGAATATTTTTTTGTTCTGTTGACTAGTGTTCAAAAAAGGGGGTTTTTCGGTATTCGGTATCGGTATTTTGGTATAATACCGATACCGAAAAATGCCGAAACTCCAAAAAATTCTTTGGTACGGTATTTCGGTAAAAATACCTAAAAATACCGCGGTATTACCGTACCGTGCCGAACACTACTCTCGACTCGATGTTCAAAAAATTGGAAATAATTGAGTAATCAGCAAAAATAATCAAAGATTTTATAGTTGATTTGATTGATTGATTGATTAGACTTTACCATACCATCGAATTCATTTCGCCTTTCCCCTCACACACCGCTTTTATTTCGTTCATCAAAAAACGCGCGTATGCCCCAATAAAAAAGGCGTCTGCGACCAAAATCAACGGGCCTTTGTCAGAAAACAGCCACCGGTCCAACACATTGCGAACAATTTGGTTACGATAGGCCAACGAATGAAAGTCGATCAGGCATTTTTGCTGGGGATCGTCGGCAAAATATGGCAAACAAAACGATTGTTCAAAATTGGCCCAAGTTATGCTGGAGTTGTGCTTTTGGAGGGCAGCGAGCGGTGTCTGCGCGGAGAATAGCGGCATCTGAAAGTTTATAATCACCAGAGAGGCCAAAACTATGGCATTTTTATGGCATTCGTTATTGGCAAATTAACAGAAATACAAGTAAAAATTTGATTCTTCAAATTAGTACAAAGATGCGAAAATGAACAGAAAATTTTCATTTTTGCCCTCAAAAGTGCCGTTTCCAGAAATGCCAATAAAGCAAAAAATAAAAGTTCGGTATACCGGCCGGTTTTCGATATTTTTTGGGAGAATATTCACATTGATTCTGACATATGAAAGATTACTATTTTACGCAATACTTTTAACTAGGGTGGCATGGTACCGGGACTAAAATTTCAGTACCAAAATGGAAAAAATTGGCCATTTCAGTACTGGTCCCGGTCCCGTGCCAACCTACTTTTAACATTATTAAAAAAATACCCCGTTCGCTTGAATGGGAATGATGTTGACGTTGTAGTAAATGATATTTGTTGTTTCATAATCATTGTCGTCGTCGTGGTCGTCGACGTTGTAATTGTTCAACAATTCCTCCGTTTCATCGCTTATCGACCCTTCACCCTTTTGGAGCTCGATCGCCTCGTTTGGCAAGCAAAAACACTTCAAAATGCCATTCAATACTTTTTTCAGCCAACATTTTTTGTCGCTTACAGTGCCATATTCTGACGCAAAGCTTTGTTTCCTGATTAATTGCCAACACATTTAGACATTTATTATGTATTTAGTCAACATACAAAAAATATTTGGGGCTCATTTGTCAGCTACAAGAGCGTTTTGAGAACCTGAGTCCAAGAATACCCAAGTTAGCCCTTGCCCACCAGAACTGCGCGAAGCTCGGGTCACTACACGAAGCCCCACCTAAGTTTTCAAAGTTCGACGCCCTAACTAAGTTTTCAAAGTTCGACGCCCTAACTAAGTTTTCAAAGTTCGACGCCCTAACTAAGTTTTCAAAGTTCGACGCCCCAACTAAGTTTTCAAAGTTCGACGCCCCAACTAAGTTTTCAAAGTTCGACGCCCCAACTAAGTTTTCAAAGTTCGACGCCCCAACTAAGTTTTCAAAGTTCGACGTCCTAACTAAGTTTTCAAAGTTCGACGCCCCAACTAAGTTTTCAAAGTTCGACGCCCTAACTAAGTTTTCAAAGTTCGACGTCCTAACTAAGTTTTCAAAGTTCGACGCCCCAACTAAGTTTTCAAAGTTCGACGCCCTAACTAAGTTTTCAAAGTTCGACGCCCCAACTAAGTTTTTAAGATTGAAGCCCCAACTAAGTTTTCAAAGTTCGACGTCCTAACTAAGTTTTCAAAGTTCGACGCCCTAACTAAGTTTTCAAAGTTCGACGCCCCAACTAAGTTTTCAAAGTTCGACGCCCTAACTAAGTTTTCAAAGTTCGACGCCCCAACTAAGTTTTCAAAGTTCGACGCCCCAACTAAGTTTTCAAAGTTCGACGCCCCAACTAAGTTTTCAAAGTTCGACGCCCCAACTAAGTTTTCAAAGTTCGACGCCCCAACTAAGTTTTCAAAGTTCGACGTTCTAACTAAGTTTTCAAAGTTCGACGCCCCAACTAAGTTTTCAAAGTTTGTCGCCCCAACTAATTTATTTAGGATCGGATTGCCCAAAATTTGTCGGATCGGATTGGGAAAAACACCGGATTTTGGATGATCCGCTGCAACCCTGCCCTGCTCCCTACCGGGGGCTTGAATGGTTGTCCAGCCGGCGATCCCGCTTCAATAAGAATTGCCCATTTTCGTCTGTGGTTATTGTGTGAACATGCTGAAAGCATCGTCTATACAAAAGCTCATTTCCGATCACATGTCTCAGGAAGTTATGCGTGTTTTCGATCACTTGCTCGTTCCCCCGTTGCAGCGTTTTTTGTGCAAATATATTTTGTATCATGCAAAAGAACTTGTCCGACTTTGAGGTGAACATTCTCATAAAGCGGTCCCACAAAATGATTTTGTACACCGCGGGCGGATCAATCTGATTTTGTTTTTATTTTATTGTTTTTTAAAACCAATAAAAATTTGTATTTATAGTAATTAGATAAACTGATAACACTTTGCTTGCCTGTGCTATGCGAAAAAGTTTTCTTTTTAATAAATGCGATTTTTCAGGCGAATTTTCAATGATGAACATTGGTGAAATTGAATTGAATAAGCAATTTGAAATTAAAAATATTTTTAAAAGTAGCACCATCTAAAAAATAGTTGTCTTATAGACCGGCCAAACAAATAAAATTTTCCAAATATTTATTATAAAAATATTGAATTAGGAAATGCTTCTTCAAACAAACGGTGTCTGAAAATTTTTGACCTATTTCGGTAAGGAAATAAGTCTGTAATTTTACCATAATTCTTGAAATCGTCTGATCCGGGACCGGGGTTTTCATTGTTTAATTTGCCGGAGGCATTTTTCCGGATAAATCCGCAGAAGACTTGGCCGGCCGAAATCGGTTTACTATTAAATACATAAACCATTTTGGTCAATATGGGAGCCAAACTTTGGTTTATTATTTGAAGAAATATTTGGAAAAAAGTTTGTATTTGGCCGGACTCTAATGTTGTCCACAAATAATTTAACAATTTATTCTAAGGTCCCTGGTAATTTGAACAAAAATGATAATTTATTAAAAAAAAGCATGAATACACGCTATAAAATATAATCATAACCATCACATGAGATGCTCAAAATCAATTAGTGAATAAATTATATTGATTGAAATTTTAATAAACAAAAAGTAAATAATAATATTAAAGAGGGGGGATTCGTACTGAAAAATTAAACATTTTAAACTAAATTCAAATTGCTGTTTAAAACCCGAGGTTTAAGAATTGCTTCATTCAGTTGTTAGCGCAATTCATTCATTCAATGCAACACGTGTGTTCTTGCGATCATTTCAATAAGAATCAAGGTCATTGCCCGAGTTTGTCAAGCTGTACTTTGATGGTGAGCAAACGATTTGAATTTGATTAAATAGAAACGTCCAATTGTAAATTAAAAAACTTAGAAAATCATAAATTAAATTATAAAGCCAGCAAACCCAAGTTTCGTTAGCCCTGCTGAGTTTGTTGACGTGAATGACCAACACTAAAAAGGCCCCCATTAAATTCCATTAAATTTTAGAAGAAGCCAATTTTAACTTATTATTCAATTTAGTTTCCCACAACTTTTACCAACTTTCAAATTCCTTTTAGGTAATGTAAAAAGCGAATGTCACGATTTGGTCGTAACATTTTCCCATATCATTTTGTTGCCATTGTTTCGGCACTTCGTTCAAACAAACATTGCGTGCCATTATTCGAATAGCTAAAGTAAATGGAAGTAATAAAAGGACATTGCACGCAAAAAGTCTTTTCTAAAAAATTAAATTTCATTAGAAAAGGCTCAAGGCTTTATTACTTACTTATTCATTAAGATTTAACCATTGACACTTTTTATTAGCGGTCTTGACAAATGACCATTTTCAACGACCCGGTTGTGCTGAGCGGCGCGAAGGCTTTTGTGGCAGTGTTCATGATTTTGTCCAACAGCATTTTGGTGTTTGTCACATATAAAACAAAGTATTTTAATTTTAAAATAAAAATTAAATTAAATATTTATTAATACGTCACATATAAAACAAAGTATTTTAATTTTAAAATTAAAATTAAATATTTATTAATACGTCACATATAAAACAAAGTATTTTTATTTTAAAATTAAAATAAAATATTTATTAATAAACCCCAAATTTTAAGGGCTCTGAACAGCACGTGCAATTGGCTGATCGCCGCCAACTCGGCTTGCATTGCGCTCTATTCTCTGACGTATTTTGTTCAGTTTGGCATTGTTTTGTTGCGCCCCTCCGGCATTCCCCTCTGGCAATGTTGCCTGCTCGTCCCCGTCCCGCTTTTCTTTCTCTGCTGCCAATACGTTTTGTTCCCTCTGATCGCTTTGGACCGACTGATCGGCGCCATTTTCCCATTAAAGTTGTTAAACATTTAAATAAATATTATTTTATTTTAATTAATTAATTTAGGCAAATGGACAACCGGTATAAGCGTCGTTACATGTTCTTTGCCCTCGTTGCGTCAACGTCTTTTGGCCTTTTTATCGTCGCCGCTTCTATCAACAATTCGATAATTTCAGAAGAGTTAGTGTTTTTTATTAATTTAATTAAAATTAATAATGCTTTTAATTTGATTTAAGTTTGGTTTTTTGCATGACTTCGGAACCGGCCCCGACGTATTTTGCGAATTGCAGTTGGGTGCTGAACAGCGGCTCTGCCATTCTTTATTTGGCACTTTGGGTGCGCATCAAACTGCTTTCATCCTGCGTTTCGCAAAGCATGCAAAATTTTGGAGAAATTTAAAAAACGAAAAATATTTTAGAAACAAAATTTAATGATGCGGTCACTCGAAAGATCCTTTTTTCGTTGGTGTCCATTTTTCTGGTCGAAATGTCCGGTTGGGCGTCATATTGGACAGTGTTTTTATTGATCCATTTCGATGTTGAAGCAACTAAATGGTTTGTACTCAGTTACATCGGTTTTGTGATGCAACTGACGTTGTCACTGAATGGCCTCATTCTCTACGTCCTCAGGCAAAATTTAAACAAAATTTGTAAAATTAAATTCACAATTTTGAAACTCATAAATTTTAATTTTTAGTAGTGACTATCGAACGGCCTTTCGAGCAGTCCTTCGGATTGGCAAAACTTCCCAGCCAACACAAACTCTTTTTGTTGTCTCATCAAAACGAACCGGAAAAACAAACGTCGGGAAGACAATTTGAGATGGCTAATCATTCAACTTTTTTTTTTTTTTTGGAATTTGGCGGCATGGCGCCCACATATCGAAATAAAATATCTATCGTACATCGTTTACTTCGATTATAATTGTATGTAGTCAAACTCAGGGATTGGCGGAATTCCGTTTTCCGTTGTTCTTTAGCTTTTCTATTTTTTTTGGATCAGTTTTCAAAAATTAGTGTATGAAATAGGTGTTAAGCGGAAACAAGAAATAGTTGGAAAAAATTTGCATTTGAACAAGAATAAAGCGTTTTTGTTTTGATAAAATATAAATTTTGAGTTTACTTGGAATTCGTAAAATTGGCCCATTATGTACTTGGAAATCAACATGTTTGTACTTGGCAATTGTCTTTACTCGTTTGGGAGCCCTGAGAGAACATTAAATTAATGAAATCGTGTCGATAAACATAATTTTCTACAGTAAAAAAAGGCAAACACTAACGTTAAATTCGCCTCAAACGTTCACCATCGCCAGTAAACATAATAAGGCATTTATTAATCACTTTTTATTATTAAAATACATAGTAAATCGGTCAAATTTTGAATTATTTAGAATAAAGTGTTCTTTTTAAATTAGATGGCAAAAAATAAATCAAGATAATACATCATCGCATTGGTATCAATCGAAAGCCCTTTATGAGTTGAAGCTATTTGTAAGCAAAAGCTCTAAACGTTTGAAAGCTTTCAAGAAAGTTATGGCCAATTTGACTTTGTAACATTTTTAGACGCGCACATCACTTCTTTCCTGCTAGCACATATTTTATAAAAATCTGAGCTTTCAAATGAAAGCGAATTCCGTAAATCAAAAACACAGACAAAATGTAATTTCGTTTTTCTCATAGCTCATGTTGGTTTTCTACTTCTTTTTACAAAAAGAGTTTGTGTTGGCTGGGAAGTTTTGCCAATCCGAAGGACTGCTCGAAAGGCCGTTCGATAGTCACTACTAAAATTAAAATTTATGAGTTTCAAAATTGTGAATTTAATTTTACAAATTTTGTTTAAACTTTGCCTGAGGGCGTAGAGAATGAGGCCATTCAGTGACAACGTCAGTTGCATCACAAAACCGATGTAACTAAGCATATACCATTTAGTGGCTTCACTGACATCGAAATGTATCAACAAAAACACTGCCCAATAGGACGCCCAACCGCACATTTCGACCAGAAAAATGGCCACCAACGAAAAAAGGATCTTTCGAGTGACC
Source organism: Globodera rostochiensis (assembly GCA_018350325.1). Taxonomy (NCBI): domain Eukaryota; kingdom Metazoa; phylum Nematoda; class Chromadorea; order Rhabditida; family Heteroderidae; genus Globodera; species Globodera rostochiensis. Next base: position 340,290 of record JAEVLN010000010.1, read on the forward strand.
GCATCATTAAATTTTGTTTCTAAAATATTTTTCGTTTTTTAAATTTCTCCAAAATTTTGCATGCTTTGCGAAACGCAGGATGAAAGCAGTTTGATGCGCACCCAAAGTGCCAAATAAAGAATGGCAGAGCCGCTGTTCAGCACCCAACTGCAATTCGCAAAAAACGTCGGGGCCGGTTCCGAAGTCATGCAAAAAACCAAACTTAAATTAAATTAAAAGCATTATTAATTTTAATTAAGATTAATAAAAAACACTAACTCTTCTGAAATTATCGAATTGTTGATAGAAGCGGCGACGATAAAAAGGCCAAAAGACGTTGACGCAACAAGGGCAAAGAACATATAACGACGCTTATACCGGTTGTCCATTTGCCTGAATTAATTAATTAAAATAAAAATAATATTTATTTAAATGTTTTTTACTTTAATGGGAAAATGGCGCCGATCAGTCGGTCCAAAGCGATCAGAGGGAACAAAACGTATTGGCAGCAGAGAAAGAAAAGCGGGACGGGGACGAGCAGGCAACATTGCCAGAGGGGAATGCCGGAGGGGCGCAACAAAACAATGCCAAACTGAACAAAATACGTCAGAGAATAGAGCGCAATGCAAGCCGAGTTGGCGGCGATCAGCCAATTGCATGTGCTGTTCAGAGCCCTTAAAATTTGGGGTTTATTAATATTTAATTTAATTTTTATTTTTATTTTTATTTTAAAATAAAAATACTTTGTTTTATATGTGACGAACACCAAAATGCTGTTGGACAAAATCATGAACACTGCCACAAAAGCCTTCGCGCCGCTCAGCACAACCGGGTCGTTGAAAATGGTCATTTGTCACCGCTAATAAAAAGTGTCAATGATTAAATCTTAATGAATAAATAAGTAATAAAACGTTTAGCCTTTCCTAATAACTTGAAATTTATTTTTTTTAAAAATGACTTTTTGCGTGCAATGTCCTTTTATTACTTTCATTCACATTATGGCACGCAATTGTTTGTTTGAACAAATACAAAACGATATGGGAAAATGTCGCGGCCTAATCGTGTCATTCGCTTTTTAAATTAAAAAGAATTTGAAAGTCGGTAAAAGTTGTGGGAAAGTTCTAAAATTTAATGGAGTTTATGCTGTTTTTTTGTATTTTAATTGAGGAGGCACACAAGGTCCGCTTAAATGCCTTAAGTAATAAATGAACGGATGTGCCGGAACATTGGCAACAAATTGACAAAAAAATTTGCTAATTTGCAAGGAAAATGACTTAAAACTCGGAGGTTTGATGTGCATCGTTTGCGCATGCGTTTTGAATAGTGCACGCAAATGTGCATCTTGCTGAATGCAAGGCACGCCTCATCTCCCATTAGGCGTGCTGGACTGCTCTGCCACCTCACGCACAACCGAACATCAGCCGTCCAGTGTTGGTTGGTTTGTTGGTTGGTCTTCTGCTTCTATGCCGCTGAGACAATCATCTCACAGACATTATTTGATGTCCCAGATGTTTTTTCGTTATCTTAGTAAACAACAAGGACGATCATGGATACTAATTTTGATATCTGTGTCCCGGATATGGATATATCAAAGAATTTTATATCCGTATTTTTGCAAATGCTGTAAACGCAACCATTTATTCAAAAAATGATCAATTATGTAAGTATAAAGTGTTAGACAAAATCCAAAATTTTTTTCGCAGAGAATTCGTAATTGATTTCGAAATGTTTTCCGTATTTGCTCACTCATTAAGATCTTTCAATTTCATTCTTAGACGGATGAATACTTTTAGTAAATGACATGCAATTGGACGGAATTAGGGTTTTCGCTCCAACATCGAAAGAGCAGAATCAGCTTAATAAATCACCAAAAAACTGTTTTACATTTGAGCGAGGTACAGGTTGTGGCGGAACCCCAGAAAATTGCACCTGGTTGGGGGATGCCAAAAATGGGGGGGGGGGAGGGGAATTCGGGGTTTGGACATCGAATTACGGGATGGGCACTCAGAAGCGTTCGGAGTGTCGTTCGACTTTGCTGCTCGGAGTTGTCGGTGTTCGAACTTCTAAGTGCTGAGCCCCCCACGATGGAAGATCACCAGAATAAATATTATTGGGATTGGGGGGGGGGAACAAATATTGATTGGGTTTTGAGCGTCTCAGCAAATCCTCCGAAAACTGAAAAGTGATTTGAACCCCCGAGCGGGCGCAAAAGTCGAGTGGGTGAGTTTTGGACCCGCCCCTTTTAGAAGAATGGTGGATGTCGATGTAAATGGAATGGGAGAGGGAAAGTGATCGTCGCGTTTAGCGACACAAGTCTGCTAAAAATTCAAAATGTTTTTGCTTTCCCAAGTTTGGTGACCAAGTCGGATGCGAACAGTCTTCACAGCCGCCGAACTTTGTATTTTGTTTAAGTTCACAATAATAAACATTTAAAATTTTATGAGTTTTTAGCCCGTGTTGCCCTTGCTGGTAACCCTTGCTTGCGTGTTTTGAAAATTCGAAAATTCCGATTTCTAATTAATATGCCGAGGTCTATGTAGTTTGGCTCGACTTTTCAGATGGGAGAGGTCCGGCACAGGGGCGGAACATGATTCCGGACATTTTTGGAGCCGGAAATTTTGGCAAAAAAAAATCGGAAATTTACAAATTGACAAGAGTGTAAAAAATTTATCGTTCAGGAAAATGCAAACGCTCAAATGTGGTCCCACCATATGCAGAGGCAAAAATCCAAAAACAAGTTGAAATTGATTGGGCATTTTCTGATTGTATTTCGGACGTTTGTTTTTCCGTTTCATTTTACTGGGACAACAACGAGAATTTTTGCTGGCTGCGGGGAAATTTTGCCAATACGAAGGACTGCTTGAAAGGCCGTTCGATAGTCATTACTAAAAATTAAATATGAGTTTCAAAATTGTGAATTTTTAAACTTTGCCTGAGGGCGTAGAGAATGGGGGCGTTCAGTGCCAACGTCAGTTGCATCGCATAAGAGATGTAACTGAGCACATACCATTGGGTGACATCTATGACATCGAACTGGTTCAGCACCAATTTCACTGTCCAATAGGACGCCCAACCGCACATTTCGACCAAACAAATGACCGTCAACGAAAAAAGGACCTTTTGCGTCACCGCATCATTAACTAAAAATTTTTTAATTTAAATTTCTGTCAAAATTTTGCATGCTTTGCGAAACGCAGGATGAGAGCAGTTTGATGCGCACCCAAAGGGCCAAATAAAGTATGGCAGAACTGGTGTTCAGTGCCCAACTGCAAGTCGCAAAATACGTCGGGGCCGGTTCCAAAGTCAAGCAAAAAACCAAACTTAAATACGAATTAAAAGCATTATTAATTTTAATTAAGATTAATAAAATAGACACTGACTTTTCTGAAAAATTAATTATCGAATTGTTGACAGAAGCGGCGACAATAAAAAGACCAAAGGAAGTTGACGCAACGAGGGCAAAGAACATGTAACGACGCTTATACCGGTTGCCCATTTGCCTGAATTAATTAATTAAAATAAAAATAATATTTATTTAAATGTTTAACAACTTTAATGGGAAAATGGCGCCGATCAGTCGGTCCAAAGCGATCAGAGGGAACAAAACGTATTGGCAACAGAGAAAGAAAAGCGGGACGGGGACGAGCAGGCAACATTGCCAGAGGGGAATGCCGGAGGGGCGCAACAAAACAATGCCAAACTGAACAAAATACGTCAGAGAATAGAGCGCAATGCAAGCCGAGTTGGCGGCGATCAGCCAATTGCACGTGCTGTTCAGAGCCCTTAAAATTTGGGGTTTATTAATAAATATTTTATTTTAATTTTAAAATTAAAATACTTTGTTTTATATGTGACGAACACCAAAATGCTGTTGGACAAAATCATTAGCACTGCCACCAAAGCTTTTCCGCCGTTTAGCACAACCGGGTCGTTGAAAAAGCTCATTTTGTCAAGACCGGTAATTTATTTATTCTTCTATTAAAAAGTGCCAATGATTAAATCTTAATGAATAAGTAGTAAAACCTTAACCTTCCCTAATAACTAATCACCGGGAGAATTTTAAAAGATAAAGTGAAACATTTTAATGTAAAGAATAGACACACAAAAAAAAAATTACCCAAACGAACGTAATGATTTTAAATTTATGAATTCAAAACGATAAAGAACCGCACACTTTTTCATTGTCTCGAACATTCAAATGGCAAATTGTGCTAAATGCCGTTGTTTGTAGTTTAATTAAGGAGGCACGCAAGTTCCGCTTAAATGCCTTAAGTAATAAATGAACGGTTGTGCCGGAACATTGGCAACAAATTGTCAAAAAAAAATGGTAAAGTGTCGGTAAATCACGCCATTTTGCAAAAATAATTGAAAAAAAGGGGTGACGACGGCATTTTCATCATTAAAATGCGTGAAATTTACTTCTTTCGAAGAAATAATCTGACGTAACTTAAAACTCGGAATAATAACTAATTTCTCACGAAATCGGCAGAAAAACTTCGAAAATTGAAAACAAAAGGCAAATGGGACAAAAATAACCATTTTTCCAATAAAAATGCGTACCGTCGGGCTCCTCGCCCGTGTAAATTTTACAAAGTTTAATAAAATTGTCGCTGACATGGAGGAGGTGGTTCAAAACTATACAACACTTTTTTGGTGTCAGCAAGCACAGACCAATAAGCAAACAAACACACGACGCATTCTTACAAAAAATAATTTAAAATTCAAAAATCATAAAATTTCATAGACATCTCAAACATCGAAAGGTTTTTTTTTGACCCACCCCTACCCCCGACTTTGGCCCATTAAGTTTGTTTAGTTCGTCGCGTGACTTCAGATCTCATTTTTGACAAAATATAAAAATAAATCGCCCTAAACAATGAGATTTTCAAAAAATGTGATAAAATCTAAACTCCTGTAATTTGAAAGAATTTTTTGATAGTTTATTAATTAATTCTCGTCACAATGAGAACTTATGATTTGCAACTAACAAATTAATTTATTTCTATTTCCTATGTTTAATTCTTATTAAGATCTAAATCCAATGTAAATGAGATTTCAGTAAAAATAGTAAGTGTTTTTTTCAAGACTAAGCATTTTTTGTATATTTCTTTCGGCAAAAATTTGTGGCGCATCGCTTTGTGTGCCGTTTAATCGGGATTTCTTTCAGTGTTCTGAGCTGTCGACATTAGATGGGTTGTCGACTTTTAAAGGCCGTAAAGTTTCTGGAAACGATTTCGGAACTCTCTGAAATTAAAAAATATATATATAAAAACGCACAAACATTAGGGTCTGTAAACTTTGAATAGCTTAGAAAGCCTAAGCGCTACTAAAGCTCACCTAAGCCTATTTTAAATAGTTTGCATTGAAACTAAATTAGTGCAGTAAAAATTTAAATTTAAAATATTTTAAAAATAGCGATAAAATCTATTTAAAACAATAAAGTGTTCCCCCACCTGTTCATTATCAAAAAGAGGATTGGGTTAAGCCCGCAGTAAACCATCCAGGGGGCCTAAACAGTGTAAAGTTTTCATTTTTAAAAAACAGAAAAGAGGGGGGGGGGGTGACCTGAATTAAATAGACGTGATTTGTGCGTGTAAGTGAAATGGGAATTATTTTTAACAATTTCCCAACGCAAATTTCGCCGTCGCAAGAACTGAACGAATTCCACGCGATGATCAGAAGGCCCATCACCACGTAAAGAATGATAGCCTGAGGGGACATTGATCAATGATCACTCGGTACGCGTTTAACTTGTCGTTGTTCATTTTGACAACCTGCACAAGCAATCGCCGTTCGTAATCGTTCAGCAGAGGCGGTCTTCTCCCATTTGTGGCTTTAACATCGTTCCGACGCGTGCTGATTCGGCTCTAATCAAATCAAATTTAATCAATTTTAAAAATATTTTTGACAGATCACTGACCATTTTGGCGATTGCAATTATGACAATGTAAATGATCAGGCAGACAATCGGCATCACAACCGTAGCACACCAGAACACTTCGCGGATTGTCTGCGTGTAGGGCTTGGAAATGTCGAAGACGAACTGGCTGGTGCCCGAAAAGAACAGGTCGCCCATGTAACGCGTCTGATGGAGCGCAATGATCACGAAAAACAGTGTCCAGCAAAACGCGTGGGCAACCTGATCACAACGTAAATTAACAAATCAAATTGAATTGGAACAGCTGTTCCGGCTCGAGATTTTTTGAGACCCGAGATTTTTCGAGAATCTCGACCTTGAGATCTCGCTCGACGAAAAATGAGCTTCACGAGATTTTCCGAGACCGAGATTTTTTTAAGAATATTGACTCAAGATCTCGCTCGACGAAAAATGAGCTTCACGAGATTTTTCGAGACCGAGATTTTTTTGAGAATATCGACTCGAGATCTCGCTCGAAGTTCAAGTCCGGACTCTATTTGTGATCGGGATTTGTCGCGGAAGAGTAAAGAAAATCCGTATCATTTAAATTTGGAATTGTCCGTTGATCAGATTTATATTATTTCGTACATTGAATAGTTTCGCCTCAGTCTCCTCGTCAAGTATGAGGGATGAGCCAAGAAAACGTGCCCGGAGGATTACAATGAGACGGTTAATGGCAAGCAACAAGTGCTGCATGACAAGAAGGTTCCAGGCATTGATCACAATGCTACCGCAAATCTGTGATCAATATTTTAAGTTATGATTAACAACGCTTGCTTAAAAGATTTAAATCATAACCATTTGTAACCAAATCGGAATCTGATCAGTGATCAGATTGAGTGCGGCAAACATTAGCATTGGGGCCAACTGGAGACAGTCGGTGACGCCATTTGTGAACAAAATTCGGAAGCAAACATTGTTCCGATAGTTGGGGTAGATCAAGAATATCTGCAAGGAACTGGACTGAATAAAATCACCCAACTCCCGGGGTGAGGCGTGATCCGGATCACATCTAATTTTTGAATCGCAAATTGTCCTTAGTGAAAATGGAGACTAAAAATTCGATTTTATTGGTAAATTCCATCGAGATGTGCCATCTATTCAAGTTTGTGGTTACTGGGAGCGTCATCAGTTGGAGCACCAGCATTGGAGTGCAGATCAAAATGTTCATCAACGAGAATGGGTTCAGGTTCAGTTTCAGCGGATGATCGCTTTCGTTTGCGCTTGATGAATAATTGGAAATGTTATTGATCAAATAGTCAATGGATATGTTGTTGCTGTTCATGCTTTTGTTGTTGTTCGCCGCCAGCATAATAGCGTTGATCAGTGAGAAGGAATCATTAAAATGATCAATGTTGTTGGTCGTCGTAGAAGACAACGTATTATTATTATTGGTCAAATGCTGCATTATGAACAAAACCTGACACATAAAAATGGGCAATTATGAGCTAAAGCAATGCCGGGGCGGGGACGGGGGGTAGGGGCCGTAATTGGCGCAATGGCATTTGGGGCCGGCACTGCTTGCCAATTTTAAATTTAGTTCGTTGACGTAATAATTAAAATTAATGAAGCAAATCTGTTGAAAAAAATGATAAACTGCGAACAAAAACCAAATTCATTTAAAGAATTGAAAAGATTCCACCTGTTCTATGCGTATACCTATTATGCATATTCAATAATTTCCCGGCTAATTATTTGTTTTCCACGAATTGATGGATTGGCTGCTGCATTTTGTGATATTAAGTACACCCAAATTAAAACAATTTACATGCCCATTCATCAGCCAATTTTCTATAATTTCTAGGCTTAATGAACATTTATGCTTGGGTATTTTTAGGCTTTTAGGATACTTATGTTTAGGATAGTTGTAATGAATTTTTATTCGTATTTATTAGGTAATTAATTAGCATGCGATGCCGTCGGGGCTCCAAATGACTGGTTCCTCCCTCGTGGTCGGGGGTGGGGGTGAAGCGCAAAAAAGTCATTAAAAAAATTTCTTGCTTTCATTTTTTTGGGGTGCCATCCGAAAAGAATTTCAGGTACTTAAGAAACATATATATTTATATGCTTTATCTAATTACCCCCCCCCCCCAAATACAAATTAAATAACTTATTCCCAGGGCTCCCAGATCTGAGATTTTAGCCTCATTTGTGGTTTTTAGAGTTTGATGAGGTTTTTTGTCGCTTTTTAATTTTCTTAACGTTATTTCATAAACATACCGCAAAAACAATAATGTAAAATGTAGTAAACTGCAAATATTTTCTCTAATATTGATGGCATAAATTTGTCAATTATTAGACTTAGTCCATGATTATGTTTCTCTCAATCAACAATGTTTTGCCAACTGAGTACCCTCTATAAAGAGGCTGTTTTTGTACCAACTTTGCGGAGCTCACTCGGCCAGCAATTGTTGCTGTCGCACTTTTGAAATGATTTCATGCGATTTGTTTCGTCGAGATGAAGCGACTGAACAAGAACAGGTTGCTGTCGCTGTGTTCTCGTCATTAGGGTTGGACAAACCCGGATAATCTGGAACCGGTATGGGACAATTTTGGATAAAAATTATCCGGTATTGAACTATGACAACTAAATTATGCTGGATCCGGAACCGGTATCCGGGTGTTTTTGAGTTATCCGGTATCCGGGGGACCCGGATAATATTCGGTTTTGTCCACCCTACTCGTCATTAACAAAAACCGCCTTATTTGATGAAAAATGAAAGGAATTTGAGAAGGAGAAAGTTGTTTTGTGGGGGAACGGCGGACGTTCAATTGACATACAAAACGGAAACAAAGTACAAATGCGTCGAACGAATTTGTTTTATAACGCAAAATTGAGCTGAAAAACTATTCAATACGTTTAGGGGGGTAACCTGCGCACTGCCCGAATTGATTTGCGCATGGAATATATTTTTAATTGAAAGAAAAACAATGAAAGTGAGAGGGGGGGGGGGGGGGGGGATCGGTCTCGCGCGCATGTTCAAAACTGGTCGGGCATGAGAATTCTAATTTTTAAATTACATAAATTAATAATGTGATTTTAAGGAGGGTCGGGTGTACACCAGGGATGATTGGAATTCCGGTTTCCGACTTTTTTGGCGTTGGAATTCCGATTTCCGAAATTCTTTGAGGCTCCGAAATTCCGATTTCCAAGTTTCGAAAAATTTTGAGGCTTCGGAATTCCGATTTCCGACTTTTTTGGCGTCAGAAAGCCGAGTTTCGAAAAATTTTGAGGCCTCGGAACTCCGATTTCCGACTTTTTCCGATTTCCGACTTTTTGGCGTCGGAATTCCGATTTCCGAGTTCTTTTTTGAGGTCGTCGGCCCCCATCCCTGGTGTACACGTTGGAAATGTTTAAGCAAGTCTGAAGTCTGGCAGTCATATTTTGAGGAAATGTCGGCATGTAAAAAATGTCAAATGCAACGAATGCGAAAAAGAATTGTTGCCAAATGATTGTTCAACGAGTTCAATGCTTAAACATTTACAACAATTAGTGCACTAATTGTTTCTTAACTCTCCACTCAATTCCCGCAACATCAATTTTATTAAAGCGGGAATATTTGCCAATGCTCTCCGAAAAAATGGACTTTTCCACTTTTTGTAGGGTGAAAATTCCATAAATGACCAATGGGACAAAGAAAATATTAATGCCTAATTTGGTTTTTGAATTTTTAAAATAAAAATGTTCTTCCAACATATCGATTTTTTTAACAGACACCGGATAGGTACTCGCGCACGCGAATCCGGCACCTAATAATATTGACAATTTTTGAAAGATTTGAATGCTTTTTCCAAATGAACAAAAAAGGGCAACAATTTATGAGGTAAAAATGCAATTGCCAATAAAAAACGTTGTGCTAAAAAGTGCCAACATTTATTTACTCATTGGCTTTTGGCATTTTGTCCTTTTGGTCTGAAAGTCGGGATGTCCTCTTTTTGGCGTCCAATTCTCGAACTTTAAATAATGGCATAAAGTCGCCAGCCATTGTTTTGTTTATACGCCAGTTTGCGACGATATTGCGCATTCTTTCATCACTTTCGGCTAAATTATATTTATTAAAATGCATTTATTCAACAACAAAAAAACTGTTTCCAAATTCAAAATGTAATTTCACAATTTTGTAAAAGCAAATGTGACAAAAAAGTAAATTATTTATTGACAAAATTTAAAAATGTTATCTCAAAACGGCGCGCTAACATAATGTCGAAGCCACGAAACGTCGAAGCCACGAAACGTCGAAGCCACGAAATGTCGACTCAGCCAAAAACGACGAAATGTCGAAAAAAAAATAATTTTTTTAAAGTCGATAAAAAAATTTTGTTAGGGGTATACAAGGGCGTAGAATCCGAATACGACCTCCATTTCGACCAATTCCGAACCCCGGACCCAAATTCGAACAATTTTTTAAAAATTCAAAATAGTTTTTCTAGTGGTTTTCTGGGCCGTAGAATACAATCTGACTTTCATTTTGCCCAATTCTGAATCCCGGACCCGAATTCATGCCTTTTGAGAATGATTTTAAGACCAAAATTGATTTCTGAACATTTTTGAATTTTCAAAAATTGTTCGAATTTGGGTCCGGGGTTCGGAATTGGTCGAAATGGAGGTCGTATTCGGATTCTACGCCCTTGTATACCCCTAACAAAATTTTTTTATCGACTTAAAAAAAAATTATTATTTTTTCGACATTTTGTCGTTTTTGGCTGAGTCGACATTTCGTGGCTTCGACGTTTCGTGGCTTCGACATTTCGTAGGGCAGCGCTCAAAACACAAATATTAAAATTAATTTTCAAAAAAAAATATTCATTCTATATAAAACTTACGATTTTTTTGCTTTTTTTTGCCGAACCAGTGGTCAAGTTCTTTATAAACTTTAGCCCTTTCTTTTCTCTCTATGTTCAAGCTTTGACTTCTACTGATCACTAAATTATTTCGACCATTTCCGTCCGAAGCGTTCATTGGCTTTGGCACATTTAGGGACAACGATTTTCTTAAAAGACTTTGCTCGTTGAACGAACGACTCGCAAAAGCGGAACTCTGCAAGTTTATTTGTTTAAGTGAAAAAATCATTTAAAAATGATTAATAATTTATAACAAAATTTTTGAAAATGAATTTGCATCGAAAGAATGTGCAACTTTGAATCGAGGATTGAGCGTGAGCGCTGCGAACACATGGCTGGTCGGCAGAATGTCATCCGAATTTTCAAAGTCAACAAAATTGGACTGGTAATTACTTAAAATGGGAAAAATAAATAAATAATAAATAAATAAAATTGTTTAAAAATTATTATTTAACATACCCTTCATCTTCACCGTCTTCTTCGTTTGGATTTCCAAATATTCCTACAAAAACACCGGACAAAATGGTCGTCACAATAAAAATAGTTGCAGTTGAGAACATGGCAATTTATGGTATATCCGTTACTTCTATAATATATTTTATAGAGATTAAATATTATACATTTAATCAAAAAGTTTATTAACAATGATCACAGATAGAGATCGGACTTGATAACCGATCGAGATTACGATCGAGAATCTCGAAAATCTCGGTCAGGCCAAATTTTTTTGATCGAGATTTTGATCGAGAATCTCAAAAAAATCTCGTCGAGAGATTATGATCAAGAATCTCGATCGGTCCGATCTCTAATCACAGATCACATACATATCCTGATCATATCCAATGTCGCTGAAACGAAATCCGACCAATGATTTTAGCTTTGATTTAGGGCAGAATATAAAATCATCACCAATATTTTTAGAATCTTGGCAACATATCGGTGGAAAGAAAAAAATTATTATACATTCACCAGAATTAATAAATGTTTAAAATCTTTTTCTAAAATTGAATATATGGTGAGTGGAATATAATAATCAATAAAATATTCTTTTCATTTTGCCAATGCCTTTATTTTGGCATGTGATGTTGCATTTTATAATTTTAATGTAAATTATTATACAATTATAATATGTGGCCCATTATTACTAAAAGTTGGACAATCAGGGATGGGCAAAATGTCGGATGTCGAAAATTTGCAGAACTCACAAATGAAATAAAGTTTAAAAAATGCAGAAAAATTAATCATTTTTACTTCTTGAGATGTTTTCTTGAAAAATGTCAAAAATTACCGATTACCGCTCGGTATACCGAACTTCGAATTACCGTTACCGATTACTGAAAACCCGCATTTGCCGAACACAATTTGAACTTTTGTTGTATGAGCCAAAAAGCATGAATAAACTCCGGAGCTTTTATGCGTCTATTTTACTGTAAAAATGTGAATAATTTTAAAACATTTTTTGCATACGATTTCCAATAAATGACGTGACTGGCTTTAAACATTGTCTTCGTCGCATTAAGCTTTTATTGTTTGTAAATTCCTTTAAACTATTGAGAGAATGTTATTATTCCTTTATTATATTCATTCATTAAGATGCTTAAGAATCGTTTAATGTCTTTTATCAGATTGCTTGAATTCGTCATCTTCAGCTGCTTTGCCGCTGGCGATGCATCCAAAGCCCTTCCGGGCATGCCAATAATTGGCACAATCAAATAGCCCTCATAAAGCATTCTTTACTCACGTAAATCGGCAGGTGCAAAGCTTAGGCGGCAGCAATTTGCGTCGCTATGTGGCCCCTTTTGTAATAAAAAGTGGGCCAAGTTGCCATGGAGATTAACAAAGTTCATCTAAACAAAGATACAAATGGTTCACCTCGGCACTTAAATAGGAAGAGGGGGGGGAAGGGGCAAGTACCCAACCGTATGAACAAAATCTAATGGGGACGGCAAAACGGGCACTCATTCACTCACTCAACAGCATTTTTGTATTAATTGTAGTCAGAAATGGACGAATGCCAAATGTAAGCCCGCCCATTTGAGCTTCACGGCTTTTCACACTTAAATACCGTCGTGTTCATAAAGTGTTTTAATAGGAGCACATTATAATTTAAAAAAAAAATAAATTAAAATGAATTTATTTAAAAGAAAAGTCGAATATAATCATGTTTAATCCACCCGGAACCGTTTTAATTCAGGAGCCTGAAGAAGTCCAGCGAGGCGAGCATTTTGAAATTTTAAATTTGTTGAGAATTTCCCGTATTAATGAATTTTCATTTCAGTAAAAAACCTTTGAAATGAAATTTTGTTTATTTAATAAATAAAAAAATAATTAAAAAACTGCAAAATTGCAGAAGTGATAGCGGCTTCTTCATCTCAGCCCTCTTCAGCAACAGAAGAGCTTGCAGAACAACCGCCCGAACAAAACCGAGTCATTGTCAACCGAAGAACATCGGCGCAGCTTCATTTAACACGCACCGACGGGCAACAAGAACAAAAAAAGGTCTTAAATTCACAAAAAATAAAATTTTAATGTTGAATAACAACTTAATGCAAAATAAAAATAAATACACTCCAAAACTTGCACGTATTTAAAATTTGAAATATTGTTTTTTCTGATAAGACGAGATCTTCAATATTTTGATATTTTTAATTTTAATTTTCAAAAATAGTTTGTTTTCGCAAATTTCCACAAAATTTAGAAAAATGTGACAGCGCGTCCAAGCTACTCTTCACTTCGAACAAACATCATTCGTATGACGCCAGAAAGCATGAAGTGCAAGCTGTATTGCAAGTAAAAATTGATTTATACCTAAATTAAAATTTTAAAAATTGGTTTATTTATTTCATTAAAATTTAAAAATTGGTTTATATATTTCATTAAAATTTTAAAAATTGGTTTATATATTTCATTAAAATTTTAAAAATTGGTTTATATATTTCATTAAAATTTTAAAAATTGGTTTATATATTTCATTAAAATTTTAAAAATTTAGAGGAACAAAATGCATTTATTGCAATCCGGAGAATTGGACTGAATGCCAACAAGCTATTAAAGGCTTATATTCAAATTGGTTGCAGTTTTTTTGGAGTTTTAAATAATTTTGCCGTCCTAAGGATAACCGATGAAATTTTGGCGATGGCACGGCCGACAAGTCGAACATTCGAGGAATTTGGCCTGATTAAGCAACTTAAAAGGCACATTTAAATCATTTTAATACCATAAAAATTAATGCATGTTATGGATTTGATCTGATTTAAAATTTTTTTGCCTGTTTAGGTTGGGAATTCGCACTATTTTGAATCTTCAATGTGCCAAAGAGCACGACTTTTGCGGTCCGCCGTTAATAGCGCACACCGGCTTCACCTATGATCCTGAAATTATAATGGGCGAAAAAGGTTTGGTTTTTCGCCTATTTTTTTCTAATAAAAATGAAATATTCTTTTGGCCAGTCTATTACTTCAATTTTGCAATTCCTGACTTTGGCACTGCGTCGTCAAAGTCCATTTTAGACATTTGCAAGGTCATCTGGTTCTCCTTGACATATGGTGAAGATTAATTTTAAAAATGAGAATTCGTTTTATAAATAAATGTGAAAAAATTAACTTTCTTTTTTTAATAAAATGAAGGCCGAACTGCCGTTCACTGTCACGCCGGCCTTGGCAGAACGGGCACACTGATCGCATGTTTCTTCGTTTGGTCAAAGGGAATGTCAAGTTCTAATGCCATCGAAGTTGTCCGTCGCGCAAGGTGAATAAAAGTTTTTTGGTAAATTTTAAAAAACAAATTTCAGGCCAAATTCGATACAAAGCATTGATCAAATCAACGTTGTCGAAGGTATTGAATCCCGTAAATATTCGTCTCTATTCTTAGTTTATGAAACGTAAAGGGTTTTCCAATTCTAAAAAACGTCAAGCACAAAAAAGTAAATCAAAATAGGTACTGATCTTTTTTTTTTTTGTTAAAATTTAAAGGTTTAAAAGTGTATTATAGTAAATTCGTATTTAAAACAAATGACAATAATTCTTTAATTTTTACAGAATTTGAATTCCATGTTCAAAAATACGGTACCGCATTGCCAAGCATATTCTTTGCGAACAACGGCATACCGCTTCGGGAATTGATGATCAATCAGAGGCAATTTTTGCCAAGCGATGAAGCTCGCCGCTACGCGCACATCCCGAAGGCAATGTTTTAAATATAAAAATTAATTAGGTAATTGTTTACGATTTTTCGGACTTTAGGTCATTTATTTGTTGTGTGACCGACTTCTACGGAAGGTTTTTGGGAAAGATGGCTTTCAATATGTGACGCCAAACGCTCATCATGCCAGATCGTGCACATTTGGCACAATTTTTGTAAATTGGCAAAATGCCTTCACTCCAAGCGGGTAAAATGAAATCAATAAATTTAAAAATTGTAATTTTTAGTTTTAAATATTTTTCCTAAACTTTCGGTTAAAATCAAATGTTAAAAACAATTTCAGAAAATTACAAGTTCGTCAGATGGTCACTGCTTTTGCACGGATTACTGCTTTTCCCTATGAGAAGGATCAAGCACTGATCAACCATTTTCAACAGCTTAGTCTGATAAAAGCGGAGTCAGCGATTGGTACCGAGTTAAATTGAAATTTTACAAAATAATTTTTTTGTTGAGTACCACGATTTAACTAGATTATGTCAAAGATGCCTTAATTAATTCGGTCTTGTGAGCGTCAATATTCATCAAAATCAATTAAAATCCTATACTTTTGCTTTATCAAATTACGTATTGTCCAATTTTGAGGCGAGTTAGAAACGCGACAGTTGATTATGTTGTTAAATGCATTTTTGGAAGCCATAAAACGTCCATATTGTTCAAGACGCTCGCTGATCGATGCATTAGGCCACTTTTCTCCAGACAACCCTACCGTACTCCCACCAACAGGTACGGTATGAATTTTATGCATTTCTTTGAGAAAATCATATTAAAATGTGTGAAATAATAACCTTGTTCATTACATCATTTTTAACAAAAGATCAAGAAGAGGAAGAAGTGGAATTTGTCAAAATGTTGATGAATCCTGTTGCGCACTATGCAGAAATTGACGATCTTTTGGGATTGCTAGAGGCAATAAACTTTCATAATTTAAAATTCATAAAATAATTTACAGACAAATTCAACAGAATGCCAAACATCAAATTCAAATGAGAATAAATGCAAAGATGATAATGAAAGGCAAGTTGATGAACCAATTAAATGTGTTGAAGCCGTTAACGCAGCTGTAGATGAACAACAAATAAAAATGGAACAAGAAATTGAAGCTGTGATACAAATAGCTGAAAGAGTACAAAATGATCAGACTTCAGAACAGGTAAATCAAAGGCATTTACATCTTTTGAAACAAGTCAAGGGTCTTTTGGTCCTAAACTCAATTTAATTCAGGAACCAGAAACAGCAAAACAAAACATTCACACGTCGGAAGGAGTCCATCAAGTAGAACAAAAACAAAAGTCAGATAATCATGAAGTATCTGAAGCATTTCCGAACCCGGTAACATTGCAACATCAAACATTGCAATTTGAACTGCCTGAGACTGTACCAAAAGATTTACTGGAACCGCAAACAATACGGCAAGAATCTGTTAACAAAACAGAACTTGTAGCAGTGCATGAAAATGGCCAAGTCAATGGAACCGAAGTTGCGGTATTTGGGACTGAGACATTACAAGTAAAAGAAGTTGAAGAAGCTGTACGTCCCCAAAGTGGTGCTGCAGTGTTCACGACAAAAACTTGCGCAAAAAAATATGGAGGCGTTTCAATAGAACAATTTGAGAAAACTGCCAATGAAGCGATTGACGGAAAAACAGAAAAGGAAAATTGTGAGAAAATAGATCATTAAAACATGCATTAGTTGCAATTTAAATTATTTATGCAATTTTATTTACGATAAAAAATGTTTAGTCCAATCAACTTCCTCGTCAAATTCTTCTCAAAACCCGAATGGTACAGTGAGCTTAACAACCGGACAAAAGCAACTGGAAATTACGGTATATTTTTTGGCATGATAATGAAAAATAATTCGAGATAATAATTGAATTTATATTTTCCATTTTTAGCTCGACAATTATGATTTGCACACAAATAAATCCGCCAATTTAAATGCTGTAAATTTATTATGCAAATAAAATTATAAATAATTAATTTTTTGTTTAATAGGACTGGCAGTGCGTTGTGTTTTATGTATGCAATGTAATCAGCTTTTTAACTGGTAACAATTTTAGAACAACTGTAAAGTTTGAGAAATTCAAAATAATTTAATTGAATAAAAGTGACCATATTCATTAACTTAATTATTTAAAAGAATTATGTCTAGGAGAAAATTATGATACATTGGTCGATTTGCTTACATTTTGGTTCACTGGAGACAATAATCGCGACGTAAAACAAGCAGTATAGTAAGCAGATTAAATTTGTAATTACTATAAATATCGTATAAAAGAGTCAAAAATCTGAAATAAACTTAGTCTCTAATTATTTAAAAAAATAACATTTATTCAGATGAAAATTTAAACAAGCTGCACAGATTATAAATAATTTTACAATATATTTTAAATTTTATTTAAGAGATTTGTAATTTACATTTTATATAAAAATTTATAAAAAAGGAGAAAATATTTTGTGTTAATGAGCCGGCCAATTTAAATAGCATTAAATTTTTATTTCTCAATATTAAAAAATTGAATTTGTTTTTGTCAAGTTGTCATATGCGCGACTTGTTTGCCCGAAATATGCGGCAACAAGAACAGCAAGCGGCCGAATGGCGTCGAAGAATGGGTCATCATAGCCTCAAGCGTTTGTTGTGATAGATGAACAAATTTATATTTGTAATTTTTATTTTTGATAAAATAAGTTTGTTTCTACAATGTTTAAAATCACGGAAAAAAAACTACTCAATTACGGAAAATGCTAATTTCGGTATTTTGTCATTTCTAAAATATCACTAAAATACAAAATCATTTCTGATTTCTTTTTGCAAGCTCAAATCACAGAAATAGGACTGGAATTGGTCATTTTAAAATAATAATCAACATTTGGAATTTTGTCCTTTTCAAAATTAATCACCAAATTACAAAATTTGATAACTTTTTTAAACTCAAATCACGGAAAATACTAATTCTGGAAATTTTGTCTTTTCAAAATAATAATCACCACAATTCTGATTTCTTTTTGCAAACTCAAATCACGGAAATATAGTTCTTTTTGGAATTGGTCATCTCCAAAATGATGATCACCAAAATACAAAATCAATTCTGGAAATGTCAGTTATACAAAAATTAATTCTGGCATTGTCTTCAAAATAATATTCATCAATACAAATCAATTCTAAAATTTTCAAAATAATAATCACTTAAATACAAATCAATTCTGGAATTGTCATTTTAAAAATACCAAAATACATTAATTCTGGTAACTTTATTCAAACTCAAACCACGCAAAATACTATTTTTTTTTGAAAAAAAGCAATTTTTGTATAATATTGTATTTACGAATGTCAGCTTCTTTAAACATCAATTTTTGGCTTATTGGAGGTTAGACAAGAAATTTATTTACCTATTTTATTTTTGCACATTTAACTAAACGACAAATCCGTTCATCAATTTACAGCAGAAAAAAATTTCACTATTTTTGACAATGAATGAATCACTGACATAAATTTTGCGGCCATACGATAACCAAACGCGTAATGAAAAGTGCGGCGGACGGACAAAAAATTGTCATTTGTTTAGTCCAATCGTTCGAATAATTCCATCACTTTTTCGTTTTGACCGATTTATTTGAAATACTCCATTAAAAATTAGTTATCAAAAAATAACAAAATTATATTTTTTATTTATAATAGATGCTAAACTTCCCTGGACTTGTCTTTATTTTGTCCACTTTATTCACTTTCTCACACCGAACTGCCGCTGATCAACAAAAAAGGTCAAATTAAGTGTATTCGAATCTTCATAAATATTTCTAAAAGATTTTAAAGTCAATTTTTAAATATTTCTAAAGTTTTTAGCATTCATCTGACCAATCCGACCCAAAGACATTTCAAGTTTGCATACAATGCCATGGACCAATGCCTCAAAAAAGAAATAAGACAGAGCCAAATCAATTCATTTTCTCTGAAATTTAAATTTCAAAGTAAATGCGTCAACGGGTATGAAAAACATAATTAAATTGTTTAATTTTTTTTTTTTTTTTTTGTATATAAAGTCTGCTAATCTGCTACCCAGGAGCGTTGGACATCAATGGAACCAGATTTATCTATGGAATGGTGCCGGCCATTCAGTTTAGGATCAAAAATATACCGGGGGTAAAATAATTTATAGGTTTATTATAGGTTTATAACTAACCATCTAAATTATTTTTTTAAAAATTTGCAGTTAATTTACATAAATATTTTTGAAAACCCATTCTATGAAATTGACAGAATGACGTGGCCAAGAAATGTGCGGAGAAGCAAAAAACGGAGTGCAAAATTGACAAAAAAGTTGACAAAATGTTGTGCACTCGCGACATTGCTTGGCACGGCCTCAGAGTGAGCAAACCAACCAACACGGCCAACCAATTTCTGCTGGAGCTGTCCATCACCAACAGAACGTTCAAAAAAAAAGAAGCTAAAATAAATAAATATATTTAAATATTTCATAGTTACACATTTGTTGGGCCTACACGCAAGTTCAGCATTGTTTTTGGGAATCGGGACAACCTGTTGACGCAGTTACTGGACCAAAATGGTAAGGGGATGATTTGAAAGAATTTTTTTTTTTAAACCTTTTATAGCAAATAAAAATGTTCGGGGACAGTTTAAAGAAAAATCAGTAATATTTTTAAAAACCATTTTAATAGTTTTTCTTTTATGCAATTTGCAGATGATCGCATCAAACTGTTGCATGGCGCAGAAGACGACGCGATTCGCAATGCGTATTTTGAGAGAAAAGCTCAAAAAGAAGTCCATCTGAGCAATTACGTGGGCCTTTGGATGCTCGGCCTCGACTTTTTGCCGATGCACGTCCGGGAAACAATGCACATGCACGCCTACCGGGACTGCGGGTGCGAGATGCACGCCTGGGTGGGCATATTTTGCACATTTCCTCTTCCTTTTAAATTGAAGCAAAATTTAAAAATTTTAGGGTAAAAATATTTTTCATTTTTATATTAATAGGGTTTTTGGTTTTATCTCTTTTTGGGTTTTGAATATATCTTTTAATAAATCATTAACAAATTTAATTAAGTTCACTCGGCCCAACGATATACCGATAGCTACCAATGCATATGAAGTGCAAATGCCAGCCAAATGTGCCACTACGGCACAAAACGACAAACTTGTCGTAAATGCCAATGCCGAGACAAACCCAGTTGGTGTGATCAGCGGGAAAACGCTGCTAGTGAAATTCCGAGTAAACAAAAAGCCCAAAATAATTACCCTTCGTTTGGAGGACAAAAACAAAAAATTCTTCATTTTGGAGATGACCATCTCTGGGCAAGAGATTCAACTCGTCACGCAACCGGAACAGGTCTTTGGGGGTGTAATTGTTGCAGATACACTCACTCATCTGCTGATCCAAACATGGATCAGTTAGGGAATTGCCAAGTTTTTGCAATTAAGAATTGTAATGGATTTTTTAAACAACGTGATTACTAGTGTTTGGCACGATACGATAAATTCGATAATTATCGCGATACTCTCGATCGAAGAAAATCCGCCTATTTCGATAATTTTCGATAACGATAATTTATCGAAATATCGTATCGTTTATCGATCGAAGAAAATCCGGATTTTTCGATAACGATAATTTATCGAAATATCGTATCGTTTATCGATCGAAGAAAATCCGGATTTTTCGATAACGATAATTTATCGAAATATCGTATCGTTTATCGATCGAAGAAAATCCGGATTTTTCGATAACGATAATTTATCGAAATATCGTATCGTTTATCGATCGAAGAAAATCCGGATTTTTCGATAACGATAATTTATCGAAATATCGTATCGTTTATCGATCGAAGAAAATCCGGATTTTTCGATAACGATAATTTATCGAAATATCGTATCGTTTATCGATCGAAGAAAATCCGGATTTTTCGATAACGATAATTTATCGAAATATTGTATCGTTTATCGATCGAAGAAAATCCGGATTTTTCGATAACAATAATTTATCGAAATATCGTATCGTTTATCGATCGAAGCCATTTACCAAACACTAGTGATTACTAACTGATAAACTCTCCTCTGTCCATTCAGTCCCAGTCAACGCAAATCAACCTCGCTATTCCCGGCGGTGTGCGAAAAAACTCGACTTTTTTACAGCCGAGGAGTGAGAAGTATATGCATGTGAACTTTGATGTGTACGAATTTTTCTACGAGATGAGCATCAGCGGAATGTATACGCGCATTTTTCCGTGGCCCTACGATTGGTGGACCCGCGCCAATCAGACGCTGGGCATTTCGCGCGTCTGGGTGATTTGTTTTAAAAAATATTTTCGGAGATCGGAAAATCACTTTTTAGCGAAAAATGATCCTTGTGATATGTTGAATTACATCTATTTAAAGCTTTGAAACTTTTTTTTCTCAATGTTTATCGAATTTTAGCTTTCCGGCGACCTTTATCCGGACAGTGCCGAAACTTATCTGCTGGACGATGACGTAAACGCAATTTTTGTTTCTTTTTCTTTACCTAACTATTTTTCCATTTTTTCTCTCTAAAATTGTTGGCCCCGTTGGACAGAACTGGGTACATTAAGCTTTAAGCTTTTTTCATGTTCCAACTCCTCCGAGTTCCGACCTTTACAAACAAAAAAAAGCTGCAGATATTTTATTATAAAAATTTATTTTATTTCTTAAATTTATTTTAGAAACCGCGCAAACCAACAAGCCAATCCCACATTGACAAGTTCCAACCACTGACTGTCGGGGACGCCGTTGTGTTTCGGGGCCAAGTGAACAAGAACGCCAAATCCATAACCTTTTATATGACACACAACAGCTACAAAATCAACACTTACAGTTCAGCGCTTTAATAATATATTATTTTATTTTAATTTTAGAGAATAAAATTATTTAGTTGGCACTGCGGTGCTGAAAATTCAGTTCAATTTCACGGATGGAGGCAAACCCAACACGTTAGAGGCTTCTTACCAGAAGTGGAACCATGTAGGACAATTTGCAAAATATATCAAAATATTTCAGCAGCAATTTACAATAAGTTCCATTTTTGATTTTTACTAATTTGTAATTTGAGATTTTCAGCGAGCTCTGCTATAAAATGTGTATAGGTAATAAGTATTAAAAATATATTTTTCTTTAGAACACCGGAACAAATCAATTCGAAAAGTTCTTCAATAAACCCCAAAAAATAAAATATCTGCAACGGGGCGCACAGTTCGAATTGCGCTTTACAGTTTCTAAGGCTACCAAAAAGCAAACGAACAATTGTAAGCTTTTCGTTTATTAAAATATCGAAAAATATTTTCTGCGCAAAAGATTGCATTTTTTTTTAAATTTTAATATTTCTTTGGAGAGCTGCCGGCCAAAGCCACCCTGTCCGAATCTCTGATCAGGACTGAAAAATTGTTTGATCAAGAGAAAAAACAACTTCTCTTTTATTAAAAATGTTTAGAATGCGATTTGATGTAAATGGAATATCTCATCTGATCGCTGTGGTATATTAC
The DNA here is from genome assembly GCA_018350325.1 of Globodera rostochiensis. NCBI lineage: Eukaryota > Metazoa > Nematoda > Chromadorea > Rhabditida > Heteroderidae > Globodera > Globodera rostochiensis. Next base: position 362,733 of record JAEVLN010000010.1, read on the forward strand.
CCTTTTTAGGACATAAATTATGATTTTAAAAAAATCGGGAAAAAAAAACAACTCAAAAAACCAATTCCCGCACCCAAAACGGCGTATCCGTGGTTCCGTGGTCACGACCAGCCACACTGTTCGAGCCTCCCTGAATAAAGGACTCAAATCCACCCACCAAAAAAAAATGAAACACCACAAATTTTTTTTTCTTATGCTACAAAAAAAATGTATTTAAATTCATTTATCAGATTTAGTTGACTAAGTAAGAACCAAAGTTATGAAACTTGGGGTCACCCCAAAAGGCCGAGGGTGGCAAGTGGCCTGAAGCTCTTATGAATGCATTTACAAAATTTTTTGTTTTATGTACAATTTCATTTTAAACTTGGCAATATTGTTTTTAAAGTTTTCACTGTGACGTTGGACACGATGATCGACGGCTCCAACAAACACATTGTTGTGGGCGAATTCAGTTTGCAAGTCGGACATCCTATCAATAACATTGGGGTTGGCAATTCCATTCAAATTTGGCATTTTTTATTCTTTTTTTTTTAGTCTGAAGGCGACATGAATATGTTCACGCAGCCAAAAATCGAATTAGCGCAGCCAAAAATCAAAATAGCGTCGAAGGTAGCATTTAGGGTTGCTCCCCGAGCCCTCGGGGACGGAAAAAGTCGGGGCTTTCGTCCCCGACCAAAAAAGTCGGGGTTTTTTACTCGGGAAATTTTTTAATTTGGAACAGTCTAAGAACAGCTTACAATGTTCTGTTCTAGAGGTTAGAACAGGAACATGAAAACAACAGATAGGCATCAAAAGCCGAGTTGAGTCCAGCCCTGATCTGATCGCATTTATTAAATTGTGATTATTGACCCTTTTGTTGAAATCTGATGTTGAACTAAGATCTTGACTGAATCAAACTAGAGTGGGGTACTGCCTGATCACGATGCCCCCGAATTTTTGGAGACCCCAAAATGCCGGCCGGCTGATCTCCGAACCTAACGGGCGAGAAGCCACCCTTTTAGATCAGTCAGAATTTGAGAATAAATTCGCTTTCAGAAAACTCCGAATTTTTTTTTGCAAATGTTGAGCACCCTTTTGGCTGTCGAAGATTCGGTACTGTTTGAAGGCTGTCTGTGTGAGGATGCCACAGAATTACGCATTTTTTTCCTCCACAATACGGTTGAGCCCACCATTAACGGTACTCATACATACCAGGGATGGGCAAAATTTCGGATTTCGGATTTCGGGTTTCGGATATTTCGGGAATTTTGGGATTTTTGCGTTTTTGGATTTCGGATTTTAAATCGTTTCTGATTTTTGGGGTTTCGGAAATTTCGGGTTTTATTTTCCGATTTTGCCCATCCTTGCTTGATACATACATTGGTGCTAAATTGGATTTATAATTTGTTTTCAGAATCGAACATTCCGCTCGGAATCATCTTTAAATTTCATAAGATACACAATCAAAACTTTATGATTCTGCACTTTAACGCGACCAAGGTTAGTTAGTGAGTGTTATTAAGTTTTTTGAGAGAAAAATGACAAATTTTTTTTTCTCAAAATTCACAGGAAAATGGTGGCAAAAGCCAAGCGTGGACAAACCCTTCCCGACTTTTTGCTGGCGAAGATTTCAAAATCGAGATTAAAGTGGAGCAGGACGGCTTCAAAATTTACATCCACGGCGCTTTTGTGCAAACGTTTGAACACCAATTCCCTCCGTGGGCTGTCAATTTCTTTCGGGTGGGCATCGATTTGAATTGGCTTAAATAATTTGAATCGGGCAGTGTCTGTTGGCACCGTTCACAAAATCATTAAATTCTTTTAAAAGTATTCATAAAAAAAAGTCTTGCAATTTTGCCACTCCAAAATATGGGCTTTTTATTTAGCCCCCCCTCCCCCCCCCCCGATCGGTTGACAATTTGTTTTAAAATAGGTTTCGGCATTTTGCCAAAAATAATCTTAAGAAAAACGCCGTAAACGAAAATGTATTCATCAAAAAAATGTTCTTACCCAAAAATGCGCTTTTTTAGCACATATTTTGGTATTTTTTGACTTTTTAGCATTTTGGCATTTTTTGACTTTTTTAGCACATATTTTGGCATTTTTTGACTTTTTAGCACATATTTTGGCATTTTTTGACTTTTTTAGCACATATTTTGGCATTTTTTTACTTTTTTAGCACATATTTTGGCATTTTTTGACTTTTTTAGCACATATTTTGGCATTTTTTGACTTTTTTAGCACATATTTTGGCATTTTTTGACACATATTTTGGAACAAATTAAATGTACATGTTTCGATGTTTTTAGCACATATAAATGGCATCTTTACAACCCAATAATCAGATTATAATAAAGCTTGCATCATTTAATATGCAATGCAAATTTAATTAATTTGTTTAAGATCGAAGGCGACTTCAAGAATACGCTAAAAAGGGTCAAACAAATCAGAGGCCCGGCGGTGACCAACGATTTGAGTAAATTGGGCAAATTGCCAATTGTGTACAAAGTGCCAAGCGAGAAGAAATTTAGCCTTGGCAATATCATTTCCATTCACTCAAAGCTCGCGAACATAATGCCAAGCGAGAAGAAGCTTAGCCTTGGCCCTGTCTCAAAGCTCGCGAACAAAGTGCCAAGCGAGAAGAAGCTTAGCTTTGGCAATATCTCAAAGCTCGCGAACAAAGTGCCAAGCGAGAAGAAGCTTAGCTTTGGCAATATCTCAAAGCTCGCGAACAAAGTGCCAAGCGAGAAGAAGCTTAGCTTTGGCAATATCTCAAAGCTCACAAACAAAGTGCCAAGCGATAAGAAGCACAGCCTTGGCAATATCTCAAAGCTCGCGAACAAAGTGCCAAGCGAGAAGAAGCCTAGCCTTGGCAATATCTCAAAGCTCGCGAACAAAGTGCCAAGCGAGAAGAAGCCTAGCCTTGGCAATATCTCAAAGCTCGCGAACAAAGTGCCAAGCGAGAAGAAGCCTAGCCTTGGCAATATCTCAAAGCTCGCGAAACCAAGCAAAAATGACACGGCGGCGAATGTGACATTATTTACCGTCTCTTTGCTTTACGGAGCGCTGGAAACTTATGAGACTGGTGGGGGACGACTAATTTAAATAAAATATTTTTAAAAAATTGACATTAATCTATGTACTGTAACCAATTAATTGTCTCATTTCTTGTTCTTATACAAATAATTACCTACCTAATTATAAAAAAGTGCCACAATTTTAGTTCCTTATTCTGTTCATAATGCATCATTGAAAAGAAGTAAGTGCAACTTTTTTAATTTTTTTTTTTGTTCTTTTAATTAATTAAATTTTTGTTACCAATTTCAGTTGGGGGAGTTGTGTTGCATGCAAAATTCAGCAAGACGCATGTACAGGTGTTTGAGCGCATCGTGAGCAAAGATTATTTGCCTCTCAAATGATTTTTCAAAAAATTCAGAACACGGATCATCATATGGTCCTTTTGAATGAAACAGAGTTGGCAGAACCAATTAACGAATCATTCACCTTGAGCATTGCATTCCGAGAAAAAATTGAGTTACGTATGAACATCACAAGGCTGGTCGTGCCCACAACTCTGCCTCTATGGGCCATCGAATATGTTCGCGTGAGTTGGGCCAAATTTTGTTACATTAAAAATGGGACAAATTCAATTTTTAATTAATTATCGACTATTTTGTTGACCCTTCGATCACTAAATACAAAACTGGTACAACAAATGTCAAGAAAATTTATTTCAGATCGATGGGGAGAATTTGTTGCAAAGCGAAACGAACATTATCATGGATACTGACTTGGATAAAAGAAAGAAGAACAAACGTTTGTAAGAATGGCCGGATATTTTTTTAAACAAAAATATGGAGCTTTCATTTAAAATATTTTAATCTTTTTGTTTTGTGTCCCTCCAAATATTTCTTCATGAACATTAATTGGCATTAACATTTTGTTATCGTTCTTTATTCATCCGATAATCAATTTATTTGTGTGTAAATTTTATTAGGAAGTATAAAATGTCGATGAATCAAAAAAAGGTTTTACGAAAAAGTCGGAAATGTGCATAAAAATGCTTTCCTTTTTTTCTCATCTGTACAAAATCTCAGCGTTTTGGTCAACAAAAAACAATGATCGTAATAAAATTGGTTGCTCACAACAACAATTTCCTCCCATTCCTCCCAATTTGGCGATAAGATGTTTGTGGTAGTGATCAGCCCAGAAGGTTCGGTTGGTACTATTCGGTAAAGTACCCAAAAAGTACCGGTACCGAATAGACCGAAAAAAATTGTCGGTACAAAATTTTTGAGTGTAACTTTTTAACAAAATTCGTTTATTTGGAAAATCTGAATAAACCAATTGGATATTTCAGCTCAAAAAAATCAGCATTTTGTCCAGAATCTTTCGTAGAACATTAGAACATCCTGTATCTGAATATCCAGAAAACAGCATGTTTTTTAAACCCAGGTAAATCCAGACCCAGGCCATTTCCAAATCCTGCTCTTCGTCCAAAAACGCCCAGTTGTGTCTTTTTTTGTTTTATTTTTAAAGGTATTTCTGACTTTAATTATTTTGGTTTAAAAAAAGGTAAAATTATCAAATTTCGTCAAATTCTTCTCTCATTTGTCTTCTTTTTCCGGCCCATCGGACGGCATTCCAACACAGCACCAAAAATAGGATGACCAAAAGGGCTAAATTTGCGCCCAATGATAGCGAAAGAATGGAATGAAGTTGGAGATGAATTGGACTTGTTGAAGTTGTTGGACCGAGTTCGGTTGCTGTAAACGCTTCTGAACAAACAAAAAAAATTATGAAAAATTACTTAAACATAGCAAAAGTTCCCGCTTTTCGATCAATTTAATTTGTCAGATTATAGAGTATAGTCGCACGCGCCTCCTAAAGTGATCAACTTCCTTTTTGAGGCTCAAAACCAAATCAATCATTTTTATTATAAATGCAAAATTATGTACTCGTGGCTTCAGTTGAAGTGACCACCGGAATTGTCCGTTTGTTTCCATTTTGATGTTTCACAAAAGCATTGGGAGAAGACGAAGAATAATGGCAACCATCGAGTGCATCCGCCGAATTGACGTCAAATGCCCGAGGGGCCACCGTACTACCGGTGCCAATGGTTATGGTAGGTTGAATGTAGAAACGATTTCTTTGCCGTTTAACGGCACGATTCCCTGCGGACGTTTTGATTGGTGCCGCTTCGCAGCCGCCCACCGCTTCTTTGCTAGCCGCCGGCACTGAGCGTAGACGGCGAGTCGCCTCACAGCCATTGTTTTCGCGAAGCTCTCTAAAATTATAATTACCTATTATGATTTAAAAAAGGGGGAAACGAATAAAAACATTTTTAGAATATTTTAACGGTTATATAAATACCATTTTTAAATACTTTAAAGGAATACAAAAAACATTTTTAAATACTTTAACGGTTATATAAAAAACATTTTAAATACTTTAAAGTAGGGTTGAGCGGGACCGGGACTTTTGGGAAAAACCGGGACCGGGACTTCCCGGGACCAGAAAAACCGGGACCGGGACCGGGACCAAGATTTTCAACCGGGACCGGTACCGGGACCGGGACTAACCGGGACTTTTCAAGGGAAAATTTTTTTTGTAATGTTCAATGGTAAAACAAAAAAATTTTTTGTTATTCAAAAATATCTTCTTCTGTCTTTAACTTCAATTTAATCAATCATAATGTTTTTTGAGATTCAGCTTTACTTTTAGGGGGAGGGTGGGGGTTGGCGGAGAAAAAAAAACTGGTTTACGTAAGAGTGAAGGATAACCGGCGGTGCCGACAGGCGCCGCCGGAGAAATTTTTACAAAATTGGCAATCTTTGTTAAGGAAATTGAAGCAAAAATTCAGGAAGATGTGATAAATAAAATGCATGTTTAGCTTAATTAAAAAAAATATTTAAAAATATTAAAATATTTTTATTATTAGGGGAAGAAAATTATGTGAGTAGAGGAAAAAGAATAAATAAATGTTGTACTCAAGCGGACTCGAACCCGACACAAACATTTGACACGTCGGAAGACAAACCACTAAGACACCGAGTTATCTTGGTACGGCCTTGTAAAAAAGATTGAAATTATCACTCAAAGATGCCATCATTAGGGGTGTAAATTTAGTCCCGGTTGGTCCCGGTCCCGGCGGGACCAAAAAACCGGGACCGGGACTTTCAGATTTTAAAAAGTCCCGTCCCGACCGGGACCGGGACCTGAAAAAACCGTGGATTTGGTCTCCTTCAGGAGAAACAATTTAAAAACACTAAGTACTTTGACTGGCCTTCCTTAAACAACAATCCTTAACAATCCCGTCCCGGTCCCGGTCCCGGTACCGGTCCCGCTCAACCCTACTTTAAAGGAATATAAAAAACATTTTTAGAATACTTTAACGGTTCAACATTTTAAATACTTTAAAGGAATATAAAAACTTTTAAATACTTTAAAGGAATATAAAAAACTTTTTAAATACTTTAAAGGAATATAAACATTTTCAGAATACTTTAACGGTTAAACATTTTAAATACTTTAAAGGAATATAAAAAACATTTTTAGAATACTTTAACGGTTAAACATTTTAAATACTTTAAAGGAATATAAAAAACTTTTTACATACTTTAAAGGAATATAAAAAACATTTTTTAAATACTTTAACGGTTAAACATTTTAAATACTTTAAAGGAATATAAAAAACATTTTTAGAATACGTTAACGGTTATATAAAAAACCATTTTTAAATACTTTAAAGGAATATAAAACGTAAACACAATTCACTTGTAAATGCCGATTCCCTCAATAATTGTTTCGTAAAGTTGTCCGCAGTGTGCCAAACCGTCCCGGTACATTCTGAGCACATTCCATGCCGACATTCGGCGCCGAAGCTCTGCTGAACTTGCATTGCGCAGATGAAAGTGCCAAAGGTACGGCGTGCAAGGCTCCAGACGCCAAACGGGCAATTGTATCTATTTAAACGAATTAAGAAGGCGCTAATGAATGCACACTTTTTTCATTCACCAATGTGTCCACAATGCCTTCGAGCAGTACAACTTCGGCTCGGTGATGCTCATACAGAAAGAGTGCCCAGGGCAACTGCAGCAACGGGTTGCGCGCAAATGAAAAGTGCGCGAGGCGTGGCAGAAGGGCCAGAAGCGGGGCAGGCATTGAATTACGTGTTGCGAAACGGTTGTCGTCCATGGACAAGCTTGGCAAGTCGAGAGTTAATAGTTAAAAAGACAAACAAATAAATAATTATATTGAATATGAGATCGAGAAGCGCCGCATTTTGGAAAAAGCGGATGGGTCACTCGGTCACCAGACAGACAAGTACATAAATGATTTTTAAGCATTTTATTTTTTAATTTTGAAATTAAAAAACAAACTTTCTGTTACCGAACGAGTCAAAATTCTGTTGATTGTCGTCCCCCCCCCCCCCCCCCCCCCCTCGGACAATTTAAATCGGGCGGACCCGATCAAATTAATTGTTCATAATCAAAAAACTGAATAAGTGCCTGTCCAGAAGACAGCATTGGGTGACCGCCAAAGGGATTTGCGCCAATGAGCAATTGTCCAGCCGAAGTGCCCGAATTGACCGAGCGGGCAAAAAGGTGAACGGGTCAATGCGTGCCAATGGATTTCCCGACAAACTCAGCGATTTGAGGGCGTTCAGGCCGAGAAACAGCTCGGCACGAACGCTCTGAATAAATTGTTGGCATTGTAAAAGCGCCTTTTTTTGTTGTTGGTAATGCGCACACGCAATCCGAGCCTGTCCAACCGTAATTCCTTTAGACGACGACAGCCCTGGAACACATTGTCCGGCAGTTCAAACACCGGATTGTCACTGAGATCCAAAAAGCGCATGAACTGGCATCGTGCCAAAGTGTGCACGCCAAGTTTGCCAATCTGCAAACATTTACACACATGCAGCAGTTTTTTGTGTAAACTTTTGGTTTCAATTCACTTCATTCCCGCGCAAATCAAGTTCAACCAGTCGCGTGCATTTGAACGAGACGCGGTGCAAATCGCCAATTTGGTTGTTTTTGGCGCGAATTTGAACAGCCGAATCCAGATGCGCAAGCTGAAGCGCCGTCCGGAGTCCACAATTGGTAAGGGAAATGCGCTCGACATGGCGACATTTGGGAACCCAACGGGGAAGCTCATCAGCACCCAATGAGCAATTCTCAAAGTGCAATCGTTCAATGCTGGCACTCCATTGTGCCTCCTTATAAATAAAAATTCTAAGACTTTTTTAAATGGTTCTTTGGCATTTTGTTTCGAAAATGAGCGCGCACCTCTGCCCCCAGGCCAAAGTTGGTGTTTGATGCCTTTAGGGCTTTGAGCGCGGGCAAATCACGCAGAAATGTGGCACCGACCAGCGAAGGGCGCCGTCCTCTTTCGGCACCAACCGGCGGGCCAGAGAGAGTGAGTTTTTGCAACTTTGGAAAGAAAAGGCCCAAATTTTGCATTTCTATTGGCACTTCGGACTCTGCTGGACGAAGCTCCAACACATTCACATTGAGTGCCCTCAAAGCGTTGAACAGCTCCAAAGTGGCGAGTGAACTTGGCGTAAAAATGTACATAAAATCCAATTAAATTAACAAAAAAATATCTAAAATGCCCAAATGGAAATATTATTTTTAAAGCTAGAAAGAAATTTGTTTTTTCATTTAAACGATTTTCATATTATTATTATCTGCTGGTCTAATACCTTCCGTTCCAACGTTCAACGATCACTTCAAAATTAGCTTCTTTGGCATTGGCATTGTCCATCGCGTGAACGATTGTTTCTGGTCTAAATTTCCGGTGGAATTCGATGTGCAAATGGCATAGCATTCTGTTTGTCTGCTCAGCGCTTTTGGGCGGCATTCTCGCACAACATTTCTGCAAATACACGTTGAGGAGCAATATGCCATCGTTCCAAAATCAATCACATCAAAAATCATTAAAGTTTTTAATTTTATTTTTTTAACATGCTCATTGGCCAATTTAAACTTTTTCCGAGAAAAAATTGACGCAAAATCTTATTCAAAATGCTTCGTTTTGTTTAGTTAAAGTGCTTAAGTTTCTACCAATTGGCTGACTGTGTCGTGCCAAAAGACAATGCACGACGATGCTCTATTTGAGCCAATTTCAGTGCCAACTCCCGAAGGCGTGCCGTGATGGAGAAGCATTGCCAATTTGAGGGTGCTCAGAACGGGGAAAAGCATTTGCTCGAAAAATGTAAATTACAATTTTTTAAATAGAGTTTAAAATTTGATTAAAATTGGAATACCCAAAATACCAAAACAAAACGTACACCAAAAGAATATGCCAAATGCCAATCAAATGCCCATTATTTCTTTCCTTCTCCAAAAAACTATGGCCAAAATGGGCACGGCTTCCCAATGTTTTCGCTCGAGTTACATCCCAAAAAAAAACATTTCCACACATAGGCACATCGCCGGCCGCAAAATCCATTTTGGGACCATCTTTTAGTCAATTTCTGCAAATTTCAGGGCGGATTAAGCAGAAGAAAGTTGGCATTGTGCCAATGGGTAAATGTTAAATGCAAAAATATTGCAATGTTTGTGATGTTTAATTTTTAAATTATTTTATGGATTCAATTTGACCACCGTTACAAAGTTGACTATGCCTTAAGCAAGCTTTTAAAAATAGAAGTAATGCTTAAAAAGAATTGTCGACAAAAAGGAAATCATTCTAAAATTCCAGAAATAGTTTACAAAACTTGCAAATTATTCAAAAGTTTAAGAGAGTTCACTTTCAGATTTTGATCGATGTTTAACAATATTTAAAATAAATTTTCCCATTTTGTCAAACTTTACGCGCAGCTGCCCTAAGCTTTACACCCCGGGGGGGGGGGAGCAGGGAAGCAAACAGCCAACCTTCTTCGTGATTAAATGGAAAATTAAAGGTAAACATATGGTCCAGACTCCAAATCACCGAATCAAATGTCAATCGATCGACTTCCATCGGTCTCTAATGCACGAATATGGACACATTTTGTTGTAGCTTGTCCACATTTTTGCTTTTCTGATTGGGTTAATTAATAATTAAAAAATTGCAACCAAATCTTTTTATTAATTTTTGAAATATTGCCCAACTCAAAAGGAGTTTTATTTTTAATTTGCTTTTTTTAAATTTATTTTTTTGCAAATTCCATCGCCCATGCATAGATAGATAGATGTAGATAGGTAACTTTGTACATTTTTTTAAACCGAACAATGTGAAGTTGTTGTTGATCACCCACCGGCACACTCACTCGTCGACCACCAACGATCATATCGCCAAATTGGGAGGAAATTTGTTGTTGTGATTGTGCGGAACTGCTGACCTGACTTTCTTTGTCAACGCTCGCCGATTTGCGCGCTATTTACTGAACAGCCCACCCGCCCGCCCCGCGATCAACAACTAATCCGCCTAATTAATTGTCCAATCCACCTAATTAATTGCCCCCTTTTTGTCCTTTGAGTGACACTTTACTAATGATAATGACCTTCTCCGGCAATCTGATCTCAAGTTTTTCAAACGTCATTGTTTTTCGCTCGACCAAAAACACGGCGGTATTTAAACCCATGGCAGAAGTAAAGTTAGTAGCACTTTTCTAATTTGTCCAATTCACTTAATTACAATTAAAAAATGTTCTACAAAAATGTGCTTCTGATCGGCCTGGTCTTTTTGCTTGGCGCTTTCATCGGAATGCCAACCGCCGATGCGTGGGGTAACACACAAATTAATTAATTATAAATTATTTAGCAAATTAATTTTTTTTATTCAATTATTTTGTTTAAAATTTTTAATCTATTACTTTAAATTAACTTTTGAAATGACATCATAATATACATATATGAGCATTTTAACTTTACAGGCGGATGGGGAGGACGTGGAGGCGGATGGGGCGGCGGTCGCGGATGGGGCGGCGGTCGCGGATGGGGCGGCGGTTGGGGTGGCCGAGGCGGCGGTTGGGGCGGGCGTGGATGGGGTGGCCGAGGCGGATGGGGAGGATGGGGCAAAAAATGAAAGTGATCAAACAATCAATCGAACATTTCAATTCGCACTTTTCGTAAAAAGATACAATATGAATTTTTTGTTTTTGTAAATATTTCTTGTGTTTTCTACAAAGCATTGATGGAGTCAATGATCAGTGCCTTTTAGCTTGTCTATAATGTCCTAGATTGTCTTGTTTTGTAAAAAAACGAAGGTAAATTACTCGGAGGACCGGACTAGTCCTTTTTCGTTACTCCCAAACATTTTTGAGGCCAGAATTTCGAACCGAGATTTTTCAAAAATCTTAAAGGTTCACCAAATGACCAGAGTTGGCCAGATGTAGTTGGCCAGACGGAGTTGGCCGGAAGGAATTGGCCAGACGGAGTTGGCACAACGGAGTTGGCCCTGACAGAGATGGCCCCAAGGCGGAGTTGGCCAAGATGGAATTTGGCCCCAAGGCGGAGTTGGCCCTGAGAGAGATGGCCCCAAGGCGGAGTTTGCCCAGATGGAATAGGCCCAAGGCGTAGTTAACCCAGACAGAGATGACCCCAAGGCGTAGTTGGCCCAGACAGAGATGGCTAACAACCGGTGGTATGATATACATCTACGGCCCCCCGGTATGCTGGCTAGCTTAGCCATTGATTAGTCTTGGCGGGCCCTGTCGAATTCTCACCACTCGCACGGATATGTTGATCCCTCCGGACCATGGACACAAATGAAACGGACCGGATAAAGCATGAAGTGAATGCATATCTAATTGAACCGCGTTCCAACTTTGGCATATGGAAATCCATTCAGAAAAATGGCCCAGCCTGACGAATCTTTTCAGGTCATAAAATTAAAATTTTAGGCGATTTAATTCTGCCCCTGTGAAATCTCAAGATTCATGCCACCAAAACAATTTTTAAGTATGCGTTAAACTTGTTGTTGGCAAATGTCAGAAATTTGATGGGAAATCATAGAGATTCAATCATAGATAATGTCAAATGATAAATCAGATATCAGTTTCGTGATCAGCGCCCTTGAAAGATCCCGGAATGTGTTTTTTAGAATGTTCGACTTTTTTTTTTAGATTAACCATGGTCGCATAACCGACAAGTACCAATGATGTGTATCGTATCGTATCGTATCGTATCGTAATCGTAAATACCGTAATTTTGGCCATATCGTGTATCGTAAAAAAATTGTATAGTATTTTGCTGTATTGTAAATATCGTATATCGTGTATCGTATTTTGAGAAGACGATATCGACATCCCTGACAAGTACCCATTTTTTGTTACCGAATTTTTTCCCCCCAATCATTTTTCAAAAACTCAAAGTTTTTTCAGACTCGAAGCTCGACTCAAAAATTTAGTTAGCCAGACTCAACGAAATCAAAAAATGTAATTTCGTCCATCCCTCATGATCACTTCGTCGCCAAATTTGGGTAGGAAATGGGTTGCCGAGGTTTTTGTGGAACCGCTGAATTTGATCAATGCCCAACGAATTGCGCGAGTGATTGTTTCTCTGTTCACTAAACATAAAACAGCGCAGGCCATTACCTAAATTGCCTTTTTAGGTCCGGTGACTTCCGTTTTAATGGGCGATTGAATTGCAGTCAATTAATTAGTTAATTAATTTCATCATCAAATTATAATTATCGTTTCTTTCATTTAGTACTCCATAATGGACCCCCCTTCTTTTTGACGAACGCAGCTTTTTCATGCGTCATTTTTTTTCTCGCTTTTCTCAAAAAGTTCCGACGCTTTTTCAGTATTTAAATTCGAATTATTGGATGGAATGTATCAAAAAGAAAATTTTTTTGTTCATATTTATCCAGCTCATTTAGTATCCAAAATCCAAAATTTCATAATGCTCTGCAAAAACGTGCTTCTGATCGCCCTGCTCCTGTTGCTTGGCGCCTTCATTGGAATACCCACCGCCGATGCTTGGGGTAATAATAATAATAATTAAAATTGCAGTTTAGCATATTATTTTTAATTTTTAAACAATTCCATATCTAATTTCAAAAAATTTCAGGCGGACGGGGCGGGTGGAGCGGAGAACGCGGTGGCTGGGGAGGCGGACGCGGTTGGGGAGGCGGACGAGGCGGTTGGGGAGGCGGACGAGGCGGTTGGGGAGGCGGACGAGACGGTTGGGGAGGCGGACGAGGCGGTTGGGGAGGCGGACGAGGCGGTTGGGGAGGCGGACGGGGCGGTTGGTGAGGTGGACGGGCCGGTTGGGGAGGCGGACGAGGCGGTTGGGGAGGCGGACGCGGTTGGGGAGGCGTGGTCACAACTGGGGGGGGGGGCGCGGATGGGCAAAAAATGAATTTGACTGATTGCATATTATCATCTGCTCATTTTGTTATTTTTAAATTCCAATATTAGTCACGGACTAACACATTTTTGGCAATTGTTTGAATTCAGAAAAAAAAGAAAATAAAGTTTACATTTCAATAAAATATTTTACTAAAATATTTTAAATACAATAAAAATATAAAATTGCGTTAAAACTCAATATTTGTGTATTTTAAAGAATTTTTTCGCCGAGTATTTCTTCCAATTGCTCAGTGGCGGCTTTGAAATCGCCATTTTTGAGCTAAACATAAATAAGAGTTATTAATTATTATACAATATAATTTTTTATTTTTGTAATTTTACCCAAATGCTTCGAATTCCAACATCTTCTGCGCCCTTACAATTAACTTCAAGGTCGTCAATGAACACACATTCGCCCGCTGAAAGCCCCATTTTCTGCAAAGCTGTCTAAATTAATTAAAAATATATTTAAAACAGACAATTAAAATGCGCGCACAGAAAAATAAAATGTAAATTCTTTGTTTTTCTGCGCCGGGGGGGGGGGGGGGGTAATTTATAACGGGGACAAAAATGTCGCGGGTGGGTGAGACACAATAGAGGACATGGGGACCCATTGTTTTGGTCCGCAGTCCTTCGGGGCTCAAAACACCCCCCCCCCCCACTTTTATACACCAAAATGTTTCTGGCTTCTCGTCTGAATGAATGCAACAAAAAAATTGTTTTCAATCGTAATAATTAGGGCTGCTACTTTTAGGTTCAAAAAATATTGAAATAAGTGCCTAAAATAGGTGCGAAAAAGTGCCAAAATAGGGGTACTAAACACCGCGTTCATAAGCAAAAATAGGTGCGAAAAAATGAGTTTAAAAATAACAATAAAAGCTTTAAAAAAAATTAGTGATCTTGGCAAGAAAAATTCGAAATTTATTGCATAAAGATTTTTCATAAAAGGCCCAAATAGGGGCAAAAAGTTAAAAGTGGCATCCCTAGTAATAATCCATCACAATTAATTTGATTTTTACCTCATAAAAATCCGAATTTGGTTTGCGCTTCCCAATTTTGCACGATTCAATGACAAAATCAAAAGCGGACGTGTCAATGCCCAGCGTTGTCTCTGACCGGTCCGGCACCCAATAGCCGTTGTTCGTCAAAATGCCGAGCAAATATTTGCCAGAAGAGCGGAGGGATTGAATGGCGCCATCGATGTAAGCGTTCTTAAGTCTCGAATAATTTTTGTAAAAATTAAGAACAAAAACTTTTTGTTTTAATGAATTTGCCGGATTGACCCTCTCAAGGTCTTCTGCGTTTTTCTAAAAAAAAAACGGTAATATTTGATGAGTTTCATTAAAAAAGCTGCTTTAACAAAAAAATTTTCGGGCTTGGGTCCCACAAATAGCGAACAATTCCAAAAAATGCTCGGTTGGGATCCCCCGGTGTCGGAATTTAAATTCAATGCCCTTGAATCCCGACGGGATCTCAAGAGAATCCCGACGGGATCCCGTCCGGTCTCCTCTAGTTCAAGCAGTTGGACAGTTGGATTTTACATATACTAGACTAAATGTGATAATTAAAATTCCACCCAGCAATTTGTCCTCTTACAATTCCGACTGATTCAAGCAGTTCAGGCTCAATGTCATGAATAGTCAGAAGGCCACACTCGAACTGTTCAAATCGCTTTTTTAATTCTGGATGTGCTTGGACTATAAACAATTAAAGACAAAAAAGGGAGGAAATCATAAAAAAAATACTGATTTTGAGACGATTCAAATAGTTGTTGAAGTTGCCATATTCCATCACAACTCCGCCCAAATCGAACAAAACCGCCTTTATAATTTGGTGGACCATAAGGACAAAAAATAGTAATAAACTTTAAAGAAAAGTAAAAATGGTCTTCTTTAATATAATTTAAAACATATTTTTGGTTTTTAATATTTACAATCAAAAGAATTCTTAAAAAAGAATGATGAGATTATGTGGAATTGAACACATTAATATTACCAAAGCTGATAAGAGACATTTAATTTGTTCTTATTAACCATAAATTTTCAAACTACAAGTAATAAATAAAAGAAGCATTAAAATAAAATAAAAATATAATTTTATATTAATGAAAGTACTTATTAATTAGGGACCGGACTTATATGCACTAAAAATGCAAATCTAAGCATAAAAAATGCACTAAAACTTCGGTTTACGCGTCCCAAATTCGATGTCCTGGTATGATTAAGGGTTTATTGGAGTTACAAAATACAACTTGCCCCGGGGCACTATTTCTATGAAACTAAATGCTGAAACGAAACATTTTTTGACGATCTTAATAAAATGTGAAAAAATCAACTTTACTTTATTTTTGAATTGCCCACTAAAATGCGAAAATTAGCAACAACAATTAGGCACTTATTATGGGTTTTTTAAAGTGTGTTTTTTTATTGGCAAAATGGGTTTTGCCAATTTTGTAAGATATTTAAGCTTTATAAAATTATTATTTTCGAGTGTTAATAAGGTTAATTTGTGGAATGAATGACCGTGAACTACCCTACTTTAGAGCTTTCAAGGACCAAATTTATGCAAAAATAAGTTAAATAAAAAAGAAAATTGAATCCCCAAAAATGAAAATTCCGTTAAATAAAAAATTCCCGAAAAACAATTCTATCGCAACAATTCCATTTGTTTCGCCAGCCTTCTTTTCTATTCGTCCATTGCTTGGCCATAATGTTTCTTCACATCTTCAAGCATTTGTCCAAGCCTTTTGCCCATTTCTCGTGCCGATTCTACGAGTTTCATTATCCTCTTAATTTCTTCTTCCGTTTCTTTCTTTTGCTTTTTTCCTTTTACATTAATCAACTCTTTTTTTGCCTTCTCCAAATTGGGCATTTCTTCATCGATGACCTTCCGTGCCAATACATCCAATCTATCGAATAATCCCAACAAATCATATCCATCTTTTTCTTTGGCCTTTAACGCCTCAATTTTGGATATTTTTTTTCGATTTGTTTCCGTTGTAAATTCTTTAAATTGTTCCAGCATATATTTTTCATTCCCTTCAGCGAAAGTAGTCTCTTCGGTAAGCTTCTCTTTGGTCCATTTTCCCAATAAATCTTTCGTTATATCGTGGACATCTTCAAAATAAGATAAATTAAATTAAATTAAAATTGTTTTATTCATTATTTGCTCACATTTCCATGCATTGGATGTGAAATCTATCACCAAATCATAGCGGACATAATTCAAAAACGCAATTTTTGCTTCTTCAACTCTGCTGTCCATTCTTTCTCTAAACAATTAGTCTTAATTATGCTTAATTATATGAAAATGGCAAATCACTGCTGCATCCGCGGAAACCACTAGAAATACTACGATTTTATAATATTTTTTATTTTGAAATCTTTAGGCAATTTGTATAATGGTCAAATTCGAAAAAACTTGCAATATTTTGCAGAATTTCTCAAAATCCTGCTCGACGTAATCCTGGAGATTGGAATCCTCCGTGTCCAATGTCACGTCTTCCATTTTTAAGAAATTTGCCGAAACATTTTGAAATAATTTTACAAATTCACATCCTCTAATGTGGCTGCCATAGTGAGAATAAACGTAATTATTATTTTTCCATTTAAAGGCATTTTCTGACGATATTTGATTGAGTGGATTGGTGATAATTTCGGGTATTATCATGTAAATCAATGAGGAACGATGGCCATCAATTCGGTCGTATATTTGTCTGAGAAGTTTTGTCGTCTCGTAAAATGAGAATTTTTGCTCGTTGAGAGCTTTCAACGTTTTATAATTTCCTGTTATAATAAATAATTATATTTCTGTTTTTAATTATGATTATTAAAGAATACCTCGTGAAATGCTTTTTGCTTCTTCATTTTCATCTATTTTCCAAAATATCGGTATTGCGACTCCAATCACAGGAATTTGACTTTTTTTTGGATTAAAGTCTTTTATTTCCATCCAATAATCAAATATGCTTAAAAATAATGGAAAATATAAAAATTTGAAGTAAAAAACCTAAATTTGTTGGGCCATTCCGGGACATTGAAACAATTTGGCACAGCGAGAAATGCCCGAATTTTGTCCTTTGAATTTTCAGGACTTTTTTTGATGGTTCCGTCAATATTTTTGCCGTGAACAATCGCCTCGAGTCGTGCCGCAAACGAAAAAAATAATTCGAATAATTGCGCCTCCACATTAACCTCCAGAAAATGTTTGAGGCCGCCTTCGGCATTTTTTGGCGGAACATAAAATTCTTTTAGTAAATTTTTGGCTTTTTCATTCAAATTTTGGTCCAAAATCGCTATGATCGCCGTTTCAAAATTCAACTTTTTGTTGGGCAAACACTCAAATTCTTTACTTTTATTCTTTTTCACTATTTGATTTGTTGCCGAATTGTACAATTTTTCCAGAAATGATTTGGCCCAATTCAAATCAAATTCAATGCTTTTTCCATTATCATTTTTAATCGAATTTTTTCCAAAATGCTTAACAAAAATTGCAATAAAATCATAAAATTTCTTATGGTTTTCTTTTTGTTTGATTATAACATGCATTTCTCGTTCATATTGTTTAATATTTTCCTCGCAAATTTGTCGAATTTTTGCCAAATTTGAACAAAATTTAGTCTCCTTTGAAGATGTGAAGAAATCCAATTTCCACTTTTGCTTTTCATCCGCCTTCATTTCAAGGCCAAATTTCTTTTTATCGAATTTGACCCTAATTATTTTCATTGCATCTTTAAATTCGACACTTTTCAAATATTCTTCCAATGTTTTTTGCGTTTTATCCTTACGATTTATTGTCTCACTGAGCTGGTCAATTTGTTGGATTATTTCTAAAAAAAATAAAACTTAAAATCTAAACTCTCTTTATTGTTGTGATTGTGTTTAAAAATTTGAAAAATTTGTGAGCCGACGGGCACCGAAAAGCTTTTAAAGACTCAGAAGAGATTCAAATAAAATAAATTTTATGCCATTTTTGTTAAAAATGCCCCAACAAACAAAAAAAGTCCATTCAATAAAAACGGACCTTTCCAAACGTTCCAATCAATTCGAATTGCTTCGTCCAAGAATGGGTAAATTTTTGAATTTTCAATTCCTTCGTTTTCCTTTTTTGGTTTATTTTGTTGTTTTGATTCGTTTCCCTCCCCCCACTCTTTTCGTCTATTCTCATAACAATTCTCGGCAGAAAGTCGCTCAAAATATTTCATCTGATCTTTTGCGTAATTGACCAGATCACCGATGTTCAGTTCGCCAAAATAATCGTCCAATAGTTCAAATTTGGCCATTCTTTGCAATAAATTCTGGGTAAAAATGCCAAAAATGCACTTATCTCTTCGGGTCAATTTGATTACGTCTTTGAAGTATTCTTTCGAAAATTCCTCCAACTCATTAAGCCCCCAATTTTTCAAATGTATCAGCAATTTGAGCGCAATTCGTCGAGATTTGACGGGGTCCTTGTCGAGGGTATAAACACTCAATCCATTATCTTTCAAAAAGCTTTTCTCGAATGGATTTGTCGGGTAATTCAAAAAGTTGCCATAAATAAATGAAGCAAAATTTATGATGTCTTTTGGAGTCATTTGAATGTTTAAAGCGTTGAGAAGGCCAAATTCCTCTGAAAAATATGAAATTTTATAATTTCTATTTCAATTTCAACCGAAAAATTCAAACTTACGAATAAGACGATGATTTAATTTGTCAATTGATTGACTTTCCAAAATAATTTTGTCCACCTTTAATTCATCATACGATCTTTTTATGACCGCTTGAATGACAAAGTTGGAAATGCTTAAAGTGAATATAAAAATAAAAATAAATTATTAAATATTATTTTACCCATTAAATTGCTTCCCAACACATTCATAAGCCTTTAAAAGCGCGCGTAAAGTGCCGTTTTGTTGCGATTGCTCTCCAATCTCGGCACTCAACATTGCCCCGAATGAAAAGAGCAATTTCAAAAATTGGCTTTTTTGTTCCAAATTTTGAACTTCCTTAAAATCCTTCAATAGGTTTTTGCCAATCTTTTTAATTCGTTCCTTTGGCAATCCATCGGTTAAAATGACGGCATTAATGTTGATGTTCGGGCAGCACAAGTAATTTCCGGCAAAAATGCCATCCTCAACAACAATTTTTCGCGCAATTTGGCCAATCCATTGCTGCAACATTTGCGCATCGGCCAATTTCAATTCCAATGGCCGCTGATTGGAATTGGACGCCGCCGAATGTTCGCCTTCGTTGGCGGATGTTATGCCAACGATAAGCGAATTGAACAAAGCCGAAACGGGGCCAGAACACTAAAATTGGGGATATTTGTGTGGGTCGGACGGAAATCAGACAAAATTAATTATTCAATTAGGCCTTTTTGTGCGAATTATTATAAAAAAGAGTCGTTGCTCGCTCTATTTTTTAAATAAAAATTATTAAGACTATTTGCAAGCACAGCCCCTTGTGTCAAATACATTAAAGACTCAACAAGACGATAAATTTTGATGGGCTTAAATTGACAAATTGTCTTCAAAAATTGAAAGCATGTATGCCCTTACAAAATTAATTATTCAATTAGGAGCTTTTTTGGAAATAACCCTAACTTGGCTTTATACCCTTAGACGCATAGCAGATTAATGAATTAATTAGGCTTTTTCGGGGCCATCCCTAACGCTAATTAATTACATATTTAATTATTAATTAAAAATTCCCAACCGTTGCTTCAAAAGTAATTGATATCATCAGAAGGGAGACAAAGGCCGTTTTGGCCCAATAAAAAGAGTAAAAAATCATTTTTTTCTAAATGTTGATTTGAATTTAAATTTAATTAAAAGGTTGGTTTTCCCAAATTGTTAACGAAATCGTACAATTTATGTGGGGGGGGGGGTGGGGAAAGGTAAAATAAGCATATTTATGAATAGAATATAAATGAAAGGTTTTTGTGAACATTTTGGAGCAATTCGCTGTCTTTTTATTGGCTTTATGCTTAACCATTGTTAGTGGGGGAAAAAAAGAAAAAATCCACGCAAATATTTTAGTTGGCTTGACCAGATTTATGTGACATTATTTGTCTTTGGATGACATTAAATATTAAATAGTTTGTATTTTAATTGTGCCGTCTTAAATGATGAATGAATAAATGAAAATATTA
The DNA here is from genome assembly GCA_018350325.1 of Globodera rostochiensis. Taxonomy (NCBI): domain Eukaryota; kingdom Metazoa; phylum Nematoda; class Chromadorea; order Rhabditida; family Heteroderidae; genus Globodera; species Globodera rostochiensis. The sequence goes on from JAEVLN010000010.1 coordinate 383,128, forward strand.
TGAAAAGGAAAAATTAAAATACAAACTTTTTAATATTTAATGACATCCATAGACAATATCAAAATAAAATAATTGCGCGCCTTTTTTCTTTTTTCCCCCGCTAACAATGAAGTAACGAACTCTTATGTTGGAGAATTTAAATGAAAGGTTTTGTGAACATTTTTGATTAATTCGCTGACTTTTATTGGCTTTTTTGGTTTGGCATTTTCCCTTTTGCACTTTCCCCTTTTTGGCGCATTGCTTGTTGGCATTTTCACTTTTGCACTTTTCCCCTTTTTGGCGCATTGCTTGTTGGCATTTTCCCTTTTGCACTTTTCCCCTTTTTGGCGCATTGCTTGTTGGCATTTTCCCTTTTGCACTTTTCCCCTTTTTGGCGCATTGCTTGTTGGCATTTTCCCTTTTGCACTTTTCCCCTTTTTGGCGCATTGCTTGTTGGCATTACCCTTTTACACTTTTCCTCTTTTGGCGCATTGCTTGTTGGCATTTTCCCTTTTGCACTTTTCCCCCTTTTGGCGCATTGCTTGTTGGCATTTTCCCATTTACACTTTTCCTCTTTTGGCACATTGCCTGTTGGCATTTTCCCTTTTGCACTTTTCCCCTTTTTGGCGCATTGCTTGTTGGCATTTTCCCTTTTGCACTTTTGGCGAAAAAGACAATCTTTAGTGGAGTATTTGGGTGTACTGCAGTTAATATCCCATTCCAAAACGGCAGCTCGGGACGCTTATCACGCTTATGCTCATCAGCCTAATTGGACTGATGGCCATTCATCCAATCGCAGTGGTACAACACGCACATCCCACTCAGGCGCAATCAACAACAAAAACGACGGCCGATTGGACATTAGCCACAGCACAACATGGAAGACGCCTCCGACAAAGGCATGGCCGCAATCAACGGCAAGGCCATAGTCAACGTTAACAGTGCCAAAGAAAAACTTCGAAACCTACAACAGCAAACCGCCCAGGAAACAGCGCGGCACGACAAGTTGCAGATCGCCAGTCAGCAGATCACCTTCCGCCGAAGGTTGGGATTCGACAACAGCAGCAACCGCCAATAAGCAACGAAACGACAAGACTACCACGGTTCTCCGGGGGGGGGGAAACCATCCCTCCCTCAAGTGCAAAAACAACGACAAAACAACCAGCACGACACGAGAGGAAATCAGCCTCGCCCTTCCAACGTCATCGCACCGACGGTCCCCACCAATGGCAACTCGACAACGACGCAACATGCCTCACACACACACACACACACACACACACACACACACACACACATACACACACAAGCGATATGCGGCCCCGTTGCCCTGCCTTTCCCTACCTACGAAGACGGACAGACGGGCCCGATCAAAAAGAAAGGAAGGATGAGCCCAATCTACGGATGAGCTCTTCGCCGTCGGGAATATCGGATTTACTCGTAAAATCCGAAAAATAGAAAGTTTCGATTTAACCACAATTTTGGCCCAATTTCCCATGTTTGCACAAAGGTGCACATTTTTGAAAAGAGAGCAAATCGTTCGAAAGTCCCCCCATTTTTGCCCATTTCATGCACATTTTCAATCTTATCTCGCCCAATTTATCAAATATGTCAATCAATTGCTAACTCACCCCACCGTCTGGTAAACAATTTTGGTCCCTTTATAAGCCCACCACTCTTCATCGCAAATCAATTCAGTCTCATTCATTGACCACATTCAAGTCATTTTGCCGCCCATCAACAGTTTCGCTCTCGACCTTCCTATACCCCCTTCACTCGACACAACATTTTTCAATCAATCCACAAATATAACCAATCGATATCCATCAGTCCAAATCCATTCAACTTTTTGGCCAACTCATCCAAAATCCATATCAAACATTTCAAACCCATTCATTTCTCCGGCCATCTGTCCAACCTTCACCCAATTCTGGGGACTCCCGGGTCATTCAATTTCCCGGTTTTTCCATTCCATACAACTGTCCGATTGAGCAATTCACCTTTGTCCCCCACTAGTCACTTGTGTGATCACCTCAATCCTAGGTGATCACTTTTTGTGTTTCACATTTTGAGAGAAATCTCCGTTTAATTACCCAAGTTTGAGCTAAATAAATCGGGCGAAATCTTGGCGTTTTTATTTCCTACAACTGGCCCAAATCCCGGCCACTTTCAACTCCAACCCAAACAAAGCACTAACGTGTGCAAATTTGTGTAGGATTGCAATCCAATCTCCACACCCGCCAGGATCTGAAGAGACGGGATCTCAAGCAAATCCCGAGGGATACTTTAGAGCTTTCAAGGACCAAATTTATGCAAAAATAAGTTATATAAAAAAAGAAAATTGAATCTCGAAAAATGAAAATTCCGTTAAATAAAAAATTGAAAAGCAATTCTATCGCAACAATTCCATTTGTTTCGCCAGCCTTCTTTTCTATTCGACCATTTTTTGGCCATAATTTTTCTTCACATCTTCAAGCATTTGTTCAAGGTTTTTGCCCATTTCTCGTGCCGATTCTACGAGTTTCATTATCCTCTTAATTTCTTCTTCCGTTTCTTTCTTTTCCTTTTCTCCTTTTAGATTAATCAACTCTTTTTTTGCCTTCTCCAAATTGGGCATTTCTTCTTTGATAATCTTTCGCACCAATTCACCCAATCTATCGAATAATCCCAACAAATCATATCCATCTTTTTCTTTGGCTTTCAACGCCTCAATTTTGGATATTTTTTTTCGATTTATTTCCGTTGTAAATTCTTTAAATTGTTCCAGCATATATTTTTCATTCCCTTCAGCGAAAGTAGTCTCTTCGGTAAGCTTCTCTTTGGTCCATTTTCCCAATAAATCTTTCGTTATATCGTGGACATCTTCAAAATAAGTTAAATATATTAAAATTGTTTTATTCATTATTTGCTCACCTTTCCATGCATTCAATTTGAAATCTATCACCAGATCATAGCGGACATTATTCAAAAACGCAATTTTTGCTTCTTCAACTCTGCTGTCCATTCTTTCTCTAAACAATTAGTCTTAATTATGCTTAATTATATGAAAATGGTATATAATGATTAGGAATAGGTTTTAGAATTAAAAAAAAATTTAAAATAAGCGCCTAAATAGTTGAGAAAAAGTGCCAAAATAGAAAGTGAAAAATAACAATAATGCCTTAAAAAGCTTACTTTTTTAATAAACTAATTTGTAATGCTAAACAACTCGATGTTTATTCACTGCTGCACCCGCGGAAACCCCTAGAAACGCTACGATTTTATAAAATTTTTTATTGTTGAAATCTTTAGGCAATTTGTATAATGGTCAAATTCGAAAAAACTTGCAATATTTTGCAGAATTTCTCAAAATCCTGCTCGACGTAACCCTGGTGCTTGGAATCCAGTGAATCCTTGTCCAATGTCACGTCTTCCATTTTTAAGAAATTTGCCGAAACATTTTGAAATAATTTTACAAATTCACATCCTCTAATGTGGTCGCCATATTGATTATAAACGTAATTATCATTTTTCCATTTAAAGGCATTTTCTGACGATATTTGATTGAGTGGATTGGTGATAATTTCGGGTATTATCATGTCATTCGATGAGGAACGACAGCTCTCAATTTTATCGTACGTGTTTATGAGAAGTTTTGTCGACTCGTAAAATGCGAATTTGTACTCGTTGAGAGCTTTCAACGTTTTATAACTTTCTTTTTAAAATAAAAATAAATATATTTCTGTTTTAAATTATGTTTATTAAAGAATACCTCGTGAAATGCTTTTTGCTTCTTCATTTTCATCTATTTTCCAAAATATCGGTATTGCGACTCCAATCACAGGAATTTGACTTTTTTTTGGATTAAAGTCTTTTATTTCCATCCAATAATCAAATATGCTTAAAAATAATGGAAAATATAAAAATTTGAATAAATTGTAAAAAACCTAAATTTGTTGGGCCATTCCGGGACATTGAAACAATTTGGCACAGCGAGAAATGCCCGAATTTTGTCCTTTGAATTTTCAGGACTTTTTTTGATGGTTCCGTCAATATTTTTGCCGTGAACAATCGCCTCGAGTCGTGCCGCAAACGAATAAAATAATTCGAATAATTGCGCCTCCACATTAACCTCCAGAAAATGTTTGAGGCCGCCTTCGGCATTTTTTGGCGGAACATAAAATTCTTTTAGTAAATTTTTGGCTTTTTCATTCAAATTTTGGTCCAAAATCGCTATGATCGCCGTTTCAAAATTCAACTTTTTGTTGGGCAAACACTCAAATTCTTTACTTTTATTCTTTTTCACTATTTGATTTGTTGCCGAATTGTACAATTTTTCCAGAAATGATTTGGCCCAATTCAAATCAAATTCAATGCTTTTTCCATTATCATTTTTAATCGAATTTTTTCCAAAATGCTCAACAAAATTTGCCATAAAATCATAAAATTTCTTATGGTTTTCTTTTTGTTTGATTATAACATGCATTTCTCGTTCATATTGTTTAATATTTTCCTCGCAAATTTGTCGAATTTCTGCCAAATTTGAACAAAATTTAGTCTCCTTTGAAGATGTGAAGAAATCCAATTTCCACTTTTGCTTTTCATCCGCCTTCATTTCAAGGCCAAATTTCTTTTTATCGAATTTGACCCTAATTATTTTCATTGCATCTTTAAATTCGACACTTTTCAAATATTCTTCCAATTTTTTTTGCTTTTTATCCTTACATTTTATTGTCTCACTGAGCTGGTCAATTTGTTGGATTATTTCTAAAAAAAATAAAACTTAAAATCTAAACTCTCTTTATTGTTGTGATTGTGTTTAAAAATTTGAAAAATTTGTGAGCCGACGGGCACCGAAAAGCTTTTAAAGACTCAGAAGAGATTCAAATAAAATAAATTTTGTGGCATTTTTTTGTTAAAAATGCGCCAACAAACAAAAAAAAGTCCATTCAATAAAAACGGACCTTTCCAAACGTTCCAATCAATTCGAATTGCTTCGTCCAAGAATGGGTAAATTTTTGAATTTTCAATTCCTTCGTTTTCCTTTTTTGGTTTATTTTGTTGTTTTAATTCGTTTCCCTCCCCCCACTCTTTTCGTCTGTTCTCATAACAATTCTCGGCAGAAAGTCGCTCAAAATATTTCATCTGATCTTTTGCGTAATTGACCAGATCACCGATGTTCAGTTCGCCAAAATAATCGTCCAAAAGTTCAAATTTGGCCATTCTTTGCAATAAATTCTGGGTAAAAATGCCAAAAATGCACTTATCTCTTCGGGTCAATTTGATTACGTCTTTGACGTAGCTTTCCAACGAAATTTCCTCCAACTCTTTAAGCCCCCAATTTTTTAGATGTAACAGCAATTGGTACGCAATTCGTCGAGATTTGACAGGGTCCGTGTCGAGATTTGAAATGCTTAATCCATTCTTTTTCAAAAAACTTTTCGCGAACGGATTTATCGGGGAAGTCAAAAAATTGCTTTTAATGAAAGAAGCAAAATTTATGATGTCTTTTGGAGTCATTTGAATGTTTAAAGCGTTGAGAAAGGTAAATTCTTCTTCTGAATATCAATATTAAATAGTTAAAAAATTCCACTGAAAAATATGAAATTTTATAATTTCTATTTCAATTTCAACCGAAAATTCAAACTTACGAATAAGACGATGATTTAAATGATTTAAATTGTCAATTGGTTGACTTTCCAAAATAATTTTGTCCACTTTTAATCCCTCATACGAATTTTTTATGACTGCTGCAATGACAAAGTCGGAAATGCTTAAAGTACATATAAAATTAAAAATAAAATAATTATTAAATATTATTTACCCATTAAATTGCTCCCCAACACATTCATAAGCCTTTAAAATCGCACGTAAAGTGCCGTTTTGTTGCGATTGCTCTCCAATCTCGGCACTCAACATTGCCCCGAATGAAAAGAGCAATTTCAAAAATTGGCCTTTTTGTTCCAAATTTTGAACTTCCTTCAATTCCTTTAATAAGTTTTTATCAATCTTTTTAATTCGTTTATTTGGCAATCCATCGGTTAAAATGACGGCATTAATGTTGATGTTCGGGCCACGGGAGTAATTTCCGGCAAAAATGCCATCCTCAACAACAATTTTTCGCGCAATTTGGCCAATCCATTGCTGCAACATTTGCGCATCGGCCAATTTCAATTCCAATGGCCGCTGATTGGAATTGGACGCCGCCGAATGTTCGCCTTCGTTGGCGGATGTTATGCCAACGATAAGCGAATTGAACAAAGCCGAAACGGGGCCAGAACACTAAAATTGGGGTGGGTCGGACGGATATCAGACAAATTAATTATTCAATTAGGAGCTTTTTCGGGGATAACCCTAACTTGGCTTTTTTTACCCTTAGACGCATATCAGATTAATGAATTAATTAGGCTTTTTCGGGGCCATCCCTAACGCTAATTAATTACATATTTTAATTATTAATTAAAAATTCCCAACCGTTGCTTCAAAAGTAATTGATGACATCATCAGAAGGGAGACAAAGGCCGTTTTGGCCCAATAAAAAGAGTAAAAAATCATTTTTTTCTAAATGTTGATTTGAATTTAAATTTAATTAAAAGGTTGGTTTTCCCAAATTGTTCACGAAATCGTACAATTTATGTGGGGGGGGGGGGGGGGTGGGGAAAGGTAAAATAAGCATATTTATGAATAGAATATAAATGAAAGGTTTTTGTGAACATTTTGGAGCAATTCGCTGTCTTTTTATTGGCTTTTTTTGGCTAAATAAAGCGTGAGGGGCGGGCGGGCCGCCCTTCCCAAGCATTGGAGTCCATGTGAGGGGAATATTGCCCCATTTACATTAAATCTTTCAATTTTTGCCTTATTCAAATCAATGAAAATGTACAATTACATTAAATCGTTCAATTTTTGCCTTATTCAAATCAATGAAAATGAACAATTACATTAAATCTTTCAATTTTTGCCTTATTCAAATCAATGAAAATGAACAATTACAAATTTTTCAATTTTTACTTTATTCAAATGTTAAAAATGTACATTTACATTAAATCTTTCAATTTTTGCCTTATTCAAATCAATTAAAAATGAACAATTACATTAAATCTTTCAATTTTTGCCAAAAATCGGGACCCGGATCGAATAATACAAACTATTTAATATTTAATGACATCCAAAGACAATGCCAAAATAAAATATTTGCGTCGCTTTTTCTATGCCTGTTGATTTTCCCTTATGCACTTTTCCCCTTATGGCGCATTGCTTGTTGGCATTTTCCCTTTTGGCACATTGTCCGTTGGCATTTTCTCTTTTGCACTTTTCCAATGGGGCACATTGCCTGTTGGCATTTTCCCTTATGGCACATTGCCCGTTGGCATTTTCCTTTTGCACTTTTCCCCTTAAGGCACATTGCCTGTTGGCATTTTCCCTTTTGGCACATTGCCCGTTGGCATTTTCCCTTTTGCACTTTTCCCCTTAAGGCACATTGCCTGTTGGCATTTTCCCTTTTGGCACATTGTCCGTTGGCATTTTCTCTTTTGCACTTTTCCCCAAATGGGGCACATTGCCTGTTGGCATTTTTCCTTATGGCACATTGCCCGTTGGCATTTTCCCTTTTGCACTTTTCCCCTTAAGGCACATTGCCTGTTGGCATTTTCCCTTTTGGCACATTGCCTGTTGGCATTTCCCTTGTGGCACATTGCCTGTTGGCATTTCCCTTATGGCACATTGCCTGTTGGCATTTTCTCTTTTGCACTTTTTCTCTTTTGGCGCATTGCCTGTTGGCATTTTCCCTTCTGCACTTTTCCCCACATGGGGCACATTGCCTGTTGGCATTTTCCCTTATGGCCCTTTATGCACTTTTCTCCTTAAGGCACATTGCCTGTTGGCTTTTCCCCTTATGGCACATTGCCTGTTGGCATTTTCCCTGTTGTACTTTTTCTCTTTTGGTATTTTTCCTTTGCACTTTTAGCGAAAAAGACAATCTTTAGGGGATGAGGCTTCAAATAAGGACAAATCTTACAATAAGGGTTTTGAGGTGTTTAAATCAATTAAAATGAACATGTACATTAAATTGGTATGATTGGCATGAACCTTGAAAGTTTGAATTTTTAATGAAATCATGTTTTTGGGTAAATTTTTATCCAATTTTTTGTAAATTTCATAACAAAAACATCTAATTTTGTTTTATATATAATCTGGCTTTGCTAATGCGTTGAACTGATCAAGACACGATTATTTGTATTGTTTTGATTTCGCAGGTCCACCACCGGCGTTGTTTGGTGGTGTTCTTGATGCCAAAAAGTATTGCGGAATGCACGGCGATACTCAGTGCTAAAATTTAATTTTTAAATAAAAAATTTCTTTATTTACTTATAACAAAATTGGCACGCGCGCGCGCACCTGCACATGTAAAGCACCGGCGCACTGCTCGTATATGCCAACACAAAAACGGCACAGCAAATGGGCGAGGCAACATATTCATTCGCATTTGCACCCAATGAAGGCGCAACAAATACAATAAACAGCACATTCTTTAAAAGCATAAAATCGTTTTATATTAAAAAAAAGCATTTAAAAATGCCAACTCACTCCGACGTAACAGAAGAGGCCAATTGCCATAATCACACTCAACGAAATCATCAATCGTTTCCCATTCTCCGAAACTAATTTGAACAATGAGTTAATTTTGTGCAAAACACAAACCACCTGCCTAATTACTCTTTACACAAAAATGCACTTACTCTGCGTTTTTTGACACCAAATGACCACCCAAATCAGCACATAACACAGAAATTCGCCACAGTACATGCACAGGTTTATTGTGTTAAAGTAATAATTGTTTTCCGGATGGCGTGCCGGGTTGCCGAGTCGGCACATCACAGGCCTTAAAAAGAAGCAATTACATTGAATTAGGTATATATTAAATCACAAATATATATTTTGGAATATCATTTAACGAAACGGATTAAATTTCCCAGAAAAGTGTCCAGACCAGAGCTGACCGGAGAAAGACCGGTTTCGCACCACCCCCAACAATATTTACTAGGAAAATGCTCTAGAGTCTTGGTCTCGAGTCTCAAACCGAGAAATTTCTGGTTTTTTTTTGGGTCTCGGTCTCGAGTCTCGGTGTCATTTCTCAGTCTCGACTCTCGGTAAATTTCAAGTCTCGAGCATCCCTAATATTTACTAATTAAAAATAAATATTGTGCACATACATCTCCCACAGTTTTGGCATCCAAAAGTAAAAGTTGAACACATCAATTGCTGTCATAATACAACAAAATGCAATTAAAAATTTGAAAACGCATTTGTCTTGAGCTTTGTACCTGCAAATTCAAATAAAAAGTTACATTATGTAGAGTACAAATTTAAATTCACCAAAATGGGAAGGTGACGCCGCACAACCGATCAAGCCCAATGCATATTTGGAGCATCACAGTGAATGCCGACCCAATGATGGGAACGAGTTGGATGCTGAGGCAAGAACGGAGCGAAACGTAATTGATGCCGAAGAGGAAGATGAAGAATTTGACGCTGAACCCGATCAGAAGAAAAGAAGCGGAAAATGCAAACAAAGCGATCAGAACATTGCACTGAGAATGGAGTGATCTGAACTCATAAATTAGACCATTTGAACTCAGGAAGTGCCGTGGCACAACCAACGGGCCATTCTGATCTCAATTTAATCATTTCTTATTTTATTTGATTAGAGGAGCCCCGGGCATTCAAATTCTAATCACCTTACAGAATTAGTTTATCTCACTTTGTTTTAACGGTCACGTGGACGAGAGACGCGTTCATTGCAATGCCCACGAAACAAATCAGTGCGATAATCCCATTAATGGCAACTTCGACCGGCACCAAGCCGGCATCCTTGTAAAGTTTATAAAACTTAAATAAAAATTTATTAATAAATAGGGAGAAAAAAACACGAGCTATTAAAAAACGAAATTTTCCAAATATGTCCAATCCCCCCAGCATAATGATTAAATTTTACCGGATCGTCTACCGCTGATGGCATAAAAGTGACTGACATAAGAATTCGTTGTGAAATATGTTAAAGCCGCTTAAAATATCGATAATTTTAAATGTAGACTAAAAAAGGTGTATAAAAGTAGAATTCGTTACCCAAATAATTACAATTCAAACATTTGACCGAAAATCCAAATTTTCCAATTACGAAAAAGCAATGGACACAAATGTTATTTACTTGAATCAAATTAGCCAATCAAATTAGGTAAACCGCCCACACTTAACGCCGACGGCGACAAGCAGGTGGGGGCGCCGCTTGGTGCCTTCGCCCGGTCGGTCGGTCCTCCCATCGCTGCGGCACCTCGGGCACCCCCACTACTTGCTACGTCATCGCTTCTTAACAAACTTTGTTAAAATCTTCAAAAAATTCCCCTGCGGCGCCTATCGGCGGCACCCCGACCCATCCCATTCTTAAAAAAGCTTCAAAAATATGGCCATTTTTTAAAATAAATATTGTTTGAAAATCTCTTAACAAAATAAGCCAAAAATTCAAATTTTTCTCAGCGGCGCCTATCGGCACAGCCAACTCCCTCCCCTCCCAAGAAGTGAAGCAGAATTCTCAAAAAAAAAAGTATTTTTGAAATGCGAAAATCGGAAAATTTAAATTTGATTTGTCATAATGTATTTTTAAAACTTTCAAGCTCAGAATTCTGTAATCAATTCTCACCAAAATGCTTTTTTATATTAACCAGAGTCAACCATACGTCGTCCTGCTGTGAAAAATTGGCACTCATTAGGGTTGCCATTTCGGCTTTTTTGTAGGCTTTTCCGCATTAATGAACCTCTTTCCTACAATTTACCGTTACAATTAGTACGGTAATTACCATCGAAGAAGCAAAATGCCGGAAATGCTCGTTTTACAGTGTTTTCTGCATAAGCTTTTGCGTTTAATGCAATTTTAATATTTTATAAAAGTGCCTACCAACAAAATAGCGCAAAGAGTATTAAAACAATCGCTTACAAATTTTTTGGATTGGGGGGGGGGGAAGGGTCGGCGGTTCACATTTCTACCGAATTTTCTGCTAATTACGATATATTGTATAAATAAACACAATAAGCAAATACATTTTAGCGAAAACTTAAACAAAAAATGACAGAAACTTGATCAAACTGTGGACATCATTAAGAAAGTTTTAACTTTTTTAAATCAAATCAAATGACTGAGCGTGTTCACTGAACACCGGACGGATTGCTGCACAACCGCCAGTTCAAGCGCTAAAGCGTTGCCAAACTGTGCCCTCTGTTCCGCATTTTCTGCTTGGCGCATTTGTTTTATCGGAAAATGAAAGAAAAAAGTTATGGTTTTTTTAAATTTATTTTTTCGGCTACCGATCTGAATCCCCCACGATGGCTGGTTCAGTCCCGTACTGAAGCTAAGATTAAGCCTAACTTAGGCCTAAGCCACACTGGCTTGGGGTTTGTTAAGCTTAGGCCTAAGCCTAAGCCTAGCTAGACCAAGCTTAGGCTTAGGCTATTGAGGGGATTCGGTAAGTTTTGGCTGTGGGGGGATTCGGGCGGGGGGAATTCAGACCCGGAAGCAATTTTTCGTCCAATTAACTCACCCGTTTTTTTACCGAACCCATAACGGTTGCTTGGTACATGTCCTCCATGGCCAAGGAGTACAGCACATGTTGACTGCCCGGATGCTCTCGGGCCATGCCCATGGCGGCATTCACAAAGCATCTGTCCAATTTGCGAAGTCGCCGGTTTAGCCATTCCGCCGTTTTGGCACCATCGTGCGGCACCGTTTTTGCTTTGTTTGCTTGTTCAATAAATTCCAGCACTGACGCGACCAAACTGTTCAATTGCCGCTTCGCGGGCTCAGTTTCAGCAGGGAATTCGTTGTACAGGTTGAAGATGGACTGAAAGGCAATTTTAATGCATGCCAAACATTTAACACAAAAAAGAAAATTAAAGCAATTCGCGATGGATCACTAGGGATGGCATTTTCAGGCAAATGCCTATTTTTTGCGAGCCTTTTAAAAGACAAACTCAAAAACAGACTTTTCGTATTAAATTGTTGGCACTTTTGGACCTTTCGTGAGTATTTTGGCAGTTTTTGAACTTTTTGTGCCTATTTAGGCACTTTTTCGAAAAATTTCTGAACAAAAATGCTAAAAGTTGAAAAAATGCCGCCCCTCTAAAATCGTTTTTTTCAATACAAAAAATCTTCTCGTAAAATTGATTTTGTTTATCTGGCAAAAATCACGGTCTGATAAATTACTAAAAAATCAGTAGAAGCTGTGTTAAAAATAACAAATTGCTTTAAACTTGCCTGCTGCAAATCTTCCAAATATTCGTGCATTAATTTGTGGGCAAATATTTCCGGACTGAATGGCAGCAGCGCTGAATCGGCAAATGACCGCGCGAGTTCAGCCCAAAATTGGCCCATCGCCCTGTGAACCTTTAATGTGCAACGATTGATTATATGTAATTAGAGAATGGACGATTATTACTTATTTAATTGAATGGATTTTCAATTTTTCAACGCATTTCTAATCAAATTCTGCTAATTGGGCTCACCGCAAAATGATTTGGGTCGAAAAGGTGTTCATTGACCAGTGGCAGTTCATATCGACTGTGGTAGAGGGGGTAGCCGACTCGGTCGACGCTCCGGTAGGTGAAATCCGCAACGGGAATGCCAAGAAAGTTCATGAAATTCCTGGAATAAAAAATGCGCAAGCATGTTTGCATAATTCATTTACAAATTCCATTGTTCAAATTCAAAAGTTTAGGGTACTACTGTAACAAATGCCATTGTCAAATTCAAAAAGTTTAGGGTACTACTGTAACAAATTCCATTGTTCAAATTCAAAAAATACAATGAGCAGGATCCTACTGTAGCTCAGGTATATGAATACCGTACCAATGGTCGCTTTCACTTCCGGGAATGTCCATTTGTGGCATGTCACGGCTTTCTTTGGGCGGAAAGTGCGCTTTCCATGTGTCGAACATTGTCCGTTTTGCGTCAATCGGATCAGGCACAAGTTTTGCCGAGTCCACCACAGCTTTGTGCAATGTTGGCACGGCACTAACGTAACTCAAAACGCCAATAAAGAAGTTTGGTGTAAAAGACAAAATATTTGTGTCAAATGCAAAAATAAATTTTATATTTTTGAAATGACTTTTAATTGAACACTTACAGCGTTTGGTTTGACGAAATCAAATCCAAATTTAAGTAAACGACCGCCCTTTCTGAGAGAACATTCGCAAATTCTTCCGTAAATTCGACTGACCTTTGTATAAAAAATTGAGCGCAAAATTATTAAAAATGCTCACTTTATTAATAATAATATGAATTAAATCATAATTATAAAGTTTAAACTGTAAATTGCAAAAAATCATTTAATTTTTAAACAATTGTTAGTTAAAGATTTTAAAAAAAAACATTTTTTAAGCCATACAAATAGTTTATTGTTATTTTTAATTCCAACCCGGTCAGCCCGTATTCCTCCGCGTCCCATGCACAAAACACCAACGTCCGTTTCGGTTTCCATCCGGTGGCCCTAATTGTTGTCATAAATGCCCTGGCCACTTCGGCCAGAATGGACGTGCCGCTGTTCGGGTCAACAGCGCCGAACACCCACGCGTCGAAGTGATTGCCGAGCATCACCCACTCGTCCGGGTACTCGCTGCCCCAAATGTAGCCGATCACATTTTGAATGGTCCTTTTGGGCAAATTTGGAATAACAATCAAAAAGTGAATGCAAAAAAGCACAAATCAATTTCTGATCGGGCTCGGTCAACGAGAACATTTTTAGGCTTTGGGTTTTGGGTTACAAATATTTGTAAATTTTCTACACTTCAAAAATTCGATATATTTCACCTAATTTCCAGTGTCGATTTGACTTCCAATTTGACCATTTGGCCCTGTCCCTTCCGAAATTCGGGCCCAATTCTGTAGGAAATGTTCAAAGCGCCCCGCCACTCTTCCGGCACCGGCGCACCTCCCAATCGGGACAGCAAATGGACGGCATCGCCGTAACCGATGGGAACCGCAGGGATTGAGGGCACAAGGCGCTCATTTTGGGCCTTAAAATTTTTTAATTAAAAGAAAATTTTTACCAAAAAAAAGACCTGCGCTATTGTTTTCTCCTTGTGAAAATCTTTTCTTGAGGGCAAAAGCGGACTCAACGGGTCGCCATTTGCCTCCAGCAACGACCCACGCTGGACACCGGACGGCGGCAGCCAATCGGTTGCCGGGAACACATGACCTTTTAAATTTGGCATAAATTATCAATCCCGGAGCTGGTCCCAGACTCAAAAAGCCCCGTTTCCGCTGTTTGGGGCTCATCTACAGCCCACTACGTGCACTCCTCTGATGCTTCCGGGGAATTTCCGAACATGTCATTCCCGGAGACGGGAACCTCCGGAATTCTTGAACCTTCATTCCCGGAAACGGGGACCTCCGGAATTCTTGAACATGTCATTCCCGGAAACGGGGACCTCCGGAATTCCCGATCCCGGAGTCGGAGACCCCCGGAATTCTCGAACATGTTGTTCCCGGAGACGGGGACCTCCGGAATTCTTGAACCTTCATTCCCGGAGACGGGGACCTCCGGAATTTTTGAACATGTCATTCCCGGAGTCGGGGACCTCCGGAATTCTCGAACATGTTGTTCCCGAGGGTCAGGTGTCAACCCACCCTATTTTGACCGGACAAAACGTGGGCGGTCTTTCCATATCAAATATTTTGGAAAGATTGTTTTGAGCTGAACTGAACACAGGCGCCTAGAAAAACCAAACTTGGCTCTGTGCCGTCCTTAGCCACTTCCGCCGGATCCGAATAAATGATGGCACCAAGCGCCCCTCTTTCTGCCGCCCGTCGGACCATGTCACCTCGATAGACCCGGCCGTATCGCATTATGGCAATTTTTCCTTAACCCTTCCGTTAATTATTGTAAAATGTTGGCACAAACCCTTCAGATTAATGCCGAACTCCTCCTCCAACCGCACAAAGTCGTCTACCGAGCCATAATGGCAATTCACCAATTTGCCGTCCACAGTGCCGTTGGCGCTGTAGGCCAACCATTGAATGCCGGTCGGCACACTGTTATCGTCCTGGTTGGTGTTGAAAGGAAAAGTACCGTAGTTCAAGCAATTTTAAAATCTGAGATTCTGACTCAGAGGGCTTATCCAAATTTTGATCAGAATCGACTGGTGGACATTTCAACAGTTTTGGCTTACCCCAACCAAATCGGCACTGACACCGCTCGTTCGGAACAGCGTTTTGCCGTCCGCGTCAAGCACAGAAACGTGGTTTGGCGACTGGAAGTTTGGGTACGACAGAAGCACTTCGTACGGTATGAAATGCACGTCTACAATTGATAATTTCAGGGGTGGGTGTGCACGGATACTAGTGCTGCACAAGACCCAAAATTACCCGATACTCGAGACTCGATACCGAGACCGATACTTGACCTCGAGACTTGATACCGAGACCGAGACTTGACCCCGAGACTCGATACCGAGACTTAACCCCGAGACTCAATACCTAAACCGAGACTTGACCCCGAGACTCGATACCGAGACTTAACCCCGAGACTCGATACCTAGACCGAGACTTGACCCCAAGACTCGATACCGAGACTTAACCCCGAGACTCAATACCTAAACCGAGACTTGACCCCGAGACTCGATACCGAGACTTAACCCCGAGACTCGATACCTAGACCGAGACTTGACCCCGAGACTCGATACCGAGACCGATGCCCAAAAAACCCAAGACTATTCTCGAGTCGAGACTCGATACCGAGACTCTCGTGCAGCACTAACGGATACTAATTTTAGTATCCGTTCCGTCCGTCCTCAAATCTCATATCCGTTATCCGTCCGTATCCTTGACCTTCCAAAATCCCATATCCGGATATCCGCGGATATACAGCGGATATATCTGGATAAGTGTATTTTTCATATCCGTCCGTATCCGTGACTTTCCGAATTCCATATCCGTTATCTGTCCGTATCCGGATATATCCGCGCATATCCGTGCACACCAGAGCTGGACGAAACTCAAAATTTTTTTCCGACGAAACGAAACGAAAAAATTATTTTTTTCAACTTACGAAACGAAAACGAAACGAAAAAAATTAATTTTCATTTTACAAAACGAAAACGAAACGAAACAGCAAAAATTCTACGAAACGAAACGAAACGAAACACGAAACGCCCAAAAAGTAACGAAACACGAAATAAAACGAAACGAAACGAAACGAAATAATCCTTTTTTTAAAGTCTTGTTTTTTTGCCAACATTGATGTTTAACAAGATCATCAAATCGGGACTGGCAATAAGAATTTTTTTTTGTAATGGTCAAAGGGGTACCAAAATTGGTAATCCTGTCTTTTACTGGTCCCGTTTTTTTTTTTTCGTCCAGCTCTGGTGCACACGCCTGGATAATTTACACAAATTTCTTGTTTAATTTTGTCTCAAAAATCTTGGCATAGAAAACGTAAATTTTTAAATCCAATGCCCGTTTTATTCCGGCCGCACGAAAAACATGGGGAATCCCGGCCTGATCAGAAATGCTGAGCAATTAAAGTGAAAATCTGATCAATTTCCAGCTCAAAAGCCTAATTGAGACTCTCGAATTCGAGTCAAGTTAAACGCTTGCCTTCCAACCCGTTTTCTTTCCAAATGTCTGCAATCATGTTCGCAACATCCCGGTTTGCTTCAGTGCCTGCTTGATGAGGCCGCGCAGTAATTTTTTCCAAATTTTTCATAATTTGCTTCGGGTCAATGCTGGCAAAGATGGATGCCCGAATTTCTTAATTTTTGCTTAAATTTTAGGGCTTATATTTTAATTTGAAATAATTACCTAAATAACTAAGAAAAGGTGCCAAAATAGTGGCGAAAATCAAACTAAAAAGCAAAAATGGTTATGAAAATATAGTCTATTTTTAGTAATAAAACGTTGAAGTTAATTTAGGGAAATTAACGCGAAAATAATTTGCATTTTTTGAATTTAAAAAAAACCACCTGCATACCCATATTTTCTCTATTAGTAGCCCCCCTCCCCCCTCTTTATTTGTACCCTCGGGGGAGGGAGGGGGGGGGGGGGGGGAAATAGAACCCCCAGGGCTACTAATAGAAAAATACGGTATCTCATCATAACAAAAAACAAAAAATATGTAGTTACCTAATAGGTATAAAAAAATCCAACCCTAATAAGCATAACTTCTCAAAGGTATCCCCCAATTTTGTGCATGCCGTGGGGATCATTTCAACGGATCGTTCAGTTAAATTGTCGCAATTTTAAACCCACCGTTAACGCCAAATTGGTGTTTTGTCGTTGTGACACTTTGCTTCATTGTGAGAATGAGGAGATTAGCGGCGATCAGCAGAAAAACAATGATCAGAAGCAAGCATAAACATAATATGGCAATGGACGATTGGAAGCGAGAGGGACGGAGACGTAAAAGTGAAGCCATTCCGGATTCCGGATGGCTTTGTGCTGGCACAAATTTTTTTAAAATATTTTTATTAATTGAATTAATCCAAAATTGGACACAACAGAGAATCAGAAGTTCCGTTTTATAAATTGGATCGGATCACTAAAAAAGTGAGTGAAAATTTTGGACCATTAAAAATCGTTTTAATTTATGATTTTTTGCTCAGATAGGACGACTGACTACTGACTATATAATACTGAGTTTTGGAGCATTCTTTTTGCTCTTGTGGCTTATCAATGTTCTTTCTGCAACATTATCAACAAAATTTTGTGTTAATTAATAATTAATTATACATTTCCATAAAGATCAATTAATTTTATTGTCACTTTTATGCTTTTAAAAATGATTTCACATCGAAGCGGAGAATATCACAAATCGTGGAAAATATTTTTAAAAATAGTGCCTATTAATTAATTAATTAATGCAGTATTGCCGTGGTATTTAAGTAGAAATAATTTAGTTGAGTGTTGTAAATCCAATAATGTCACACTTTGTAAAATTTTGATCAGAGTTTTTCTGTTAAGCGATTCATTTTAAGTGTATTATAATTAAAAAACTCGTTTAAAAATTGCTCAAAAAACATTCCGAGCCGTGTAACATTAAATAAGCTTTCAGTAATGAATGAAATTGCACAAATACAAAAACAAATTTAGTAAAAGCTGAGGCCCCCTATTTTTCCAAAATTATTTCAAATAGTTTAGAAAAATTCGAACTTTCCTTCAAAAAACGAAAACAAATTGAAAAAAATTCATCGGAACAATTATGGCCAAAAAGACTGAAGGTATTAATTTCGATTTTTAAACCCCTAAAAATTAAAACAAAAGTTCGAATTTTCCAAAAACCCATTTTGTTCTTCAAAAAATGGTCGGTCGGGTCGGATCGCATTAACTTTGAATATTTACGATTTATTTGCTCTGTTCTTCTGCCTTTTGAGCATCCATTGACGGCAAACGATCCGCCGAATTGCGTTTGCTCGAACCCAAACTTTTGCCGTTTCCATCATCTAAACAAGAGTTGTTGTCGGTTTCTGGCAATTAATTCTTGGTTAACCGAGAGCGAAAGCGCTATGCTAAAATGCCAACATGCCTGTGACATTTTGACCGTTTTAGGCCTGGCCGGCATTTTGACCGTTTTAGGCCTGGTCGACATTTTGACCGTTTTAGGCCTGGCCGGCATTTTGACCATTTAGGCCTGGTCGACATTTTGACCGTTTTAGGCCTGGCCGGCATTTTGACCATTTAGGCCTGGCCGGCATTTTGACCATTTAGGCCTGGTCGACATTTTGACCGTTTTAGGCCTGGTCGACATTTTGACCGTTTTAGGCCTGGTCGACATTTTGACCGTTTTAGGCCTGGCCGGCATTTTGACCATTTAGGCCTGGTCGACATTTTGACCGTTTTAGGCCTGGCCGGCATTTTGACCATTTAGGCCTGGCCGGCATTTTGACCATTTAGGCCTGGTTGACATTTTGACCGTTTTAGGCCTGGTCGGCATTTTGACCATTTAGGCCTGGTCGACATTTTGACCGTTTTAGGCCTGGCCGGCATTTTGACCATTTAGGCCTGGTCGACATTTTGACCGTTTTAGGCCTGGCCGGCATTTTGACCATTTAGGCCTGGTCGACATTTTGACCGTTTTAGGCCTGGCCGGCATTTTGACCATTTAGGCCTGGTCGACATTTTGACCGTTTTAGGCCTGGCCGGCATTTTGACCATTTAGGCCTGGTTGACATTTTGACCGTTTTAGGCCTGGTCGGCATTTTGACCGTTTTAGGCCTGGTCGGCATTTTGACCCTAGGCCTGGTCGACATTTTGACCGTTTTAGGCCTGGTCGGCATTTTGACCCTAGGCCTGGTCGACATTTTGACCGTTTTAGGCCTGGTCGGCATTTTGACCCTAGGCCTGGTCGACATTTTGACCGTTTTAGGCCTGGTCGGCATTTTGACCCTAGGCCTGGTCGACATTTTGACCGTTTTAGGCCTGGTCGGCATTTTAACCGTTTTAGGCCTGGTCGGCATTTTGACCATTTAGGCCCTGGTCGGCATTTTGACCGGTTGGCGTTTCGTCCTGACACGGAGAGCCGTAAAAAGCCAAACCAAAATTTCTCGTCTTTTATCAATCAGAAACCGACAACTCCCAATAAACATTTGTTCCAAATTGTCGAGATTGTAAAGGAATTAAGGAGTGTTTAGTGAACGGAAATAAAATATCGGAGAACGGAGCGGGGGAACATTTGCGCGACCCGGATCACAGCAAATCCTTGTTAACTTAAATTTGAGTTGTCCGGGATTGGGATTTTTGGTAAAAACTGGGACCGGAATCGTGAAAGCTGATCTGGATCGGGGTCGGGATTCCAACGCCCGATCCCGACCGGGATCCCGATCCCGGCCAACTAACTCTACCTTGAATGAATATTGTGTTGTCGATGATTTGACACATGTTGGCAAAAACGGCCTCTTCATTTGTGTCCCCTTCGACCTGTGCAGGGAGAGGAGATGTTTTTTTTAATTTGTTTAATAATAATTAACAGAGTGCAAGAAACAAAAACAAAAATAAATTTACTGAAAATTCTTAAAGCTTCTTAGTAAGCAAAACATTTTCATAAGCAAAAGTGTGAGCAAATTAGACAAAATTCAGGATTATAGAACAGTGCTGGCCAGTACAGTACTATATTGTGCATACCGGTACAAGCAAGACGAACGCCAACACAACCGAGATTGTTTCAACTAGAGATCGGACTTGAAGATCGACGTAAGATTCGAGAATCTCGATCGGACCAATCTCTAGTTTCAATATAATTGTGATCTGCGGCCATTTTTGATAATAATAATAATTCATCAACTACTTATAGTTAGCTAATTAGTTTCTCTCAAATCATTGTTTTTGTCCTAAAGCTGCACGAGATTGAAAATCCCCCGATGTCTCAGATGTCCCAAACGGGAAATATACGATTTGAAAAAAGTTGTAGCAAACCAGTGAGCTTTATTGAATTGGCAGAAGACTCGCAATCTTGCGCAACTCAAATTTTTTTTGCCTTGAGGGTAAATTACGGCCGCAGACCTTTCCCGGCGCCAGTTCAGAGACGGGAATTGGTGCTCTTTCAAGGCGTACCACACGCAGTTTGCCGTGATCGTCCAAATATTTGAGCATTGGCAGTGTGTTCGCCTTGAACTGGGCCAGACGGATGCGGACCACGCTTTCCTCATCATCTGTGAACATTTCAAATTTGATTTTTTTATTGATAGAATTTGCAAATTTGCGCCAAATTCAGTGCTTAAAAGCGGGCGGGCGAGTTTCTTTTTCGGTTAGCCGACGTCAAGCTGGACATGTACTTTTGAGCACGTGCAAGTGTTCATGCCCGAATTTGAACAGTTTCCTGCCGTTGTTTGTTACCCGAGGCATGGCACGTGCACAACCAGAACAAATTTATAATCCAGCATTGGCTGTACCCAATCGTTCGGCTCCCTCCTCCTTGTCCCGCTGGTAGCGCTTCTGCAACACGTCCTTGCAGAACTGTTCCGTGCAGTCGATCAACAGTGCCAAATCGATATGTCCAAGTTGTGCCTCAATGTCCTCAGCCTGGGCCAATGTGCGCGGATAGCCCTCCACGACAAAGCCCCAACTGTTCGATGTTCGTTCATGGATTGACGCGTAAAGCAACTCGCGACATATCCTCTGACAAAACAAATTTTAAATATAATTTAACGTAATTTTCATTATTATTTATTTTTGTATAAAAGCTAAATTTGCATCCATCCAATTTTGTGCCAACCCGACCAGTGGAATCATTTCGCCCGCGTCCATTTTCTTCCCGATTTTTGCCCACAATTCGTCCTCCGCATTTTGCATCACTTTTCTGCGCAACAACTTGCCCAAGCTGATGAACACGAACCCGTCATACTTTTTGGCAATGTTTTGCGCAAATTTTGATTTGCTGGAACCGGGGGCACCTTAAAGTACAACGACGATAAATGGTCTCTTCTGTCTGAGCTTTGGCATGAAAACTAGGGTGGGACGGGACCGGGACCAGTACTGAAATGTCTTTTCTGGGACTGAAATTTAGTCCCAGTTTTTTTGAAGCTCCGTTATAAATGGTCCCGGTTTTTTCAAAACGTTTTTTTTGTCCAGTGTCCCGGTTTTTTTGACCGGAACTAATTTAGTCCCGATCCCGGTTTTCCCAAAGGTCCCGGTCCCGTCCTACCCTAATGAAAACTAAGCGATTTTAGGAGACACTTTATTTCAACTAGAAATATAATCAAATCGATTCAAACCGGTACAAAAAGACAAATTGGGGGACAAAAAAAGTATAATATAAAACCGATGATGAGCACAATCGGCACATTGGCAGACACATCGGTGCTGCCACCGCCGCCACCCTTTTGGTTCGCGTTTGTATCAATTGGTGTGCCCGCACTGTTTGACGCTCTGTTTCTAATTTGGCTTTCTGAAAATGAAAAATTCAAATTTCCATTTCTCCACAATCACGCACTGTTTGTTTCCCCCATCAGCCCCATACCATAAACTAAATTAAAAATAGAACCCCCCCCCCTAAAATAGACCCCCCTTCCAATTTTGAATTATTTTTTGCTAAAATTTGTGCATTGCAAATTTTGTTAATTTCTGAGAAAAGAGGTTGGAAAATAGACCCCCCCCCTGAAATAGAACTCCCTTTGGGGGGGGGGTTAAAAAGAACCCCCGGGGGCTCTATTTTAGGAAATACGGTATATTGGAAAAAAGATAATTTTACCGTCCCCGTCATTCTTCGGCTTCGGTTGATTGGATGCCGCGGCTCCTTTGCCCGGCGGCGTTGTTCCCGCACTGCCCCGCTGGCTGCTGCCTCTCGACGATGCTTTTGCCGACGGCGATGCCGCCGAAGCGACAACAGAAGCCGCTCGTGCGCCAGCATCTGGCACGCCTTTGCCGTCTTTGCCGGCCGACATCGTTTTTGGCCTTGGCCCCCCGACCATTTGAGTTGTCGACGACACGACGGCGGTGTTGCCAACCGAATTGGTGCCGGACCCTAACAAAAAAATTTATTTTCTTACAAATCATTTGAACACGAACTTTTCTGTGGTTTTGTACTATTGAACCAAATTCGCTAACAAAAAAAATCGCAAAAATATTGTAAAAATTAAAGAGGAAAAAATTGGCCATTTCCGTCCGCTTCATTATAACCATCCAAAAACAATTAGCACCTTCCAAATTAGTTGCTGTTGTTGCTGTTTCCGCTTTATGTGCAGAAATGCCCGTCTCATTTGATGCCAATGCTTGTCCAACTCCTAATTTGTACGAGAAATTGCTTGCTTTTAACCTTATGCAAAATTAATTACCTAAATTGTTTTCATTTTATTTATTAACAATTTGCATACCTTTTTTGGAGTTAAATTTAAATTGATAATTTTATTTTGTTATTTATTAACCATTTATTATTTGTTTTAAATGTTTTGCCTTTATTGTCCCCGCTTTGCTTCCGCTTCCCACCGGCCGTTGAACTCGCCGAATCCGTTGAGGCCGCCGTCAGCCCACCGCCCACTCCGGCACGCATGGCGCGAAGAACCAATTTGCGCATTCGTTCAATGATCACTTCGTCCTCTTTCTCGCCCGGGATCAGATGCAACAGACGCTGATCATCAAAGTATTTGGCACTGAAAGATTTTAATCGGTGTTGTTGGATGAAGCATTTGTAAAAACGAAGCAATCCGGAGCTGATCAGACAGAGTGTGAAAACCATTCAAAATGTTATTGAGCAATTTGTTAAATCGTTAAATAGAAACAAATTAGGTCGTTTAAAATAGTAGTTAACATTTACACACTTTTCTTATTATAAATTATATAACCTAATTGTAATTTACCAAAATCAAATTTACCTTGGCAATGTTTTTTGCTTGAACTCGTCAATGCGTCGGTCAATCACCTATTTATTATGATTTAAATGAATATAAATTAAAAGATTGGACTATAAAAAAGGTAAACGGACAAAATTTGTATTACCTCGGGAAACAGACCCCGACTTTGCATATGCCTTCTCAACACCTCCTCGTCATAGTCCAAAATAAGTGCCATGTCCACCGGTCGAGCCTAAAAACACTGTCAGAAAGTTTAACAGTATACTTAGTTGGTAATTGCTGTCTGCCACTTTCAATCTTTGACAGTAAATGAATGGAACTAATTATGATATATTTTTTAATTGCAACATTAATTTTCGCTGATCTACAGAACCGGAGACATATATATACATGCCAATCCGCTTCTGGAAACCTCAAACTGAGCAAGGATGATCGAGATTCTTATCAAGATTCTCGATCAATTCTCGATTGAAGAAATTTTGGCTCGACTGAGATTTTACGAGATTCTCGATTGGAAGCTCGAATGGTCTTCAAGTCTTTGCTCTACCTCAAATAGAGACCGGACTTGAGCTTCGAGCAAAAACTAATTCGTTTTATTCGAGACAAGATGTCTCGACAGACTTCTTGAGAATCTCGTCGAGATTTTGTCTCGAGATCTTGTCTCGACCGGTCTTTAAGCTCAAACACTTACGTTGGACTCAAAGTCCTCCACTTGTCGCGCCTCTCTGGGAAAGCCCTCAATAAAATACGCTTTCGCGTGCGGGTGTCGGCCCATCTCCGCTTTGACCAACTGCTGGGCCAATTCGTTGGGGATCAGTTCACCGCGTTGGTAACGCTCCGCAGCAACGCGCCATTCCGACGATCGGTCCTTGTAGCGGGCGATCGAGTTACGAATCAAATCCTTGAAGAGGGACACGGCATTTGGCATGAATTCCATTTCAAAATCATGAATATAAAATTATGGATGATCGATCAATTCCATCATATGTGAGTTTGTCAAAGCTCTGTAAATTATATGTCATTTTTACTCTACCGGCTTAAACAAAATTTATTTGACTAAATAAATTACGATGTTAGAATAGACTTGATAAAGAAATATGATAAAATCAACGACATTTGTGAGTGTAGAACGTGAAAAACTTTTGACTAGTTTCTGTAAAATTTTATAATTTTTAAAAGTCGGGTGGCTCAACGAGGGGGAGTTTTTTTCAATAGATAATGATGCTTTTATAATTTATTTAAGGAGTTGTTTTGGGGAGCAAAATAACGCGCAAAATGCCACAATTAAAGGCGGCGGCCTACCGGCATGCAAATGTGAACGAGGCCTTGTTCCCGTAGTTCCTCCTGCAATTTTGCGGCATATCGAGTTTTGCCACCGCCGGGACCGCCTATTAAGGATTGATAATTTTACACTAAAAATCGGGTAGGACAAACCCGGGGTTAATCCCCCCCCCCGGGGTTATTCCCTCCGGTTTCTCGTCATCCGGTTAACGCTTTTTTCCGCTTTTTAAGACCCGCTTAAACGCCCGGTTAATGTTTGCGGTTAATCGCATTTGTTCTACCCAATTGAGCATCAGTAAATTTAAAGAATGAATGCTCCTAAACAACGCTTACCCATGAACAGAATAATTGGGGCATCCGGCGGAATGTAAGCATCATTGGCGGCTTGGACCAGCGAGCTGGGTCTTGAGGAGCTTGACCAGGAGTTCTTGCGGCTTTTGGTCTCGTTCTGTTGCTGGCTCGAACTGTTGGATTTTATAAATTATCTATTTAATTAAAATTTTGAATTAAAAATAAATTTCCAAAATGGGTACCCTTTTCGCGTTGTGTGGCTTGGATCCCGGACGGCTCGATGAGCCTTTGGGCTATTGGTCGCATGGGAGATGACCGCCGACGCTACGGGTGGACGTGCTAAATGTGCATTTCTTTAAACTGTTCCAAAACAAATGCAATTTTATTTTATTAAAGACTAATTGTCTATTTATAAATTATATTTTAATAATTAATAACAGACGTTCCCAATCAGGCACTTTAAGTTGGACCAAACAACGGGAACGACTCATAATATTTTTGAAGAATGAAAATATTTATTGAGTAAAAATGCCAAAAGAGAGTTTTTTGCGTCTCGCTTTTATTTGTGCTGAGAAAGGAGCAGCAGAAAATTTGTTGACGAAAATTCCCACCAGGGCCATGCCATGACCAGCATTTTTATAATGTGCCGGAAGCAATTTGAGAAAGGAAAGCAACGGCACGGCACAAAACAAGCAAAAGTGCCACAATCGACGGACGCGGAACAACTCAGTGTAAAATGATAGCAAAAAGAAAGGTTCGGCTCAACAAAAACGCAAATTGGAAGTAGAATTAAAACCAGGGAGGCCAGAATGCCTTATTTTTAAGGCAAATGGCATAATTTTAGAAATCTGCCTTATTTTTTGCCATATTTCCACAGATGCCATAATTTTAGAACTTTGTGAAAAATTCTATTTTTTTAAGGAACAATTGAATCCCCGAAAATAATGCTCCTTGATTCGTACAATTTGAAGTTTTGGTTGCAAATTTTTCTTAACAAATTGAGTAAAAAATTCAAAATTTTCTCGGCGGCGCCTATCGGCACCGCCGATCCCCTCAAAACAGAAGAAAGCAGAATTCTCAAAAAAAAAATTTTTTTTTTTTAAATTTCTTATGAAAACTGCCATAAAAATCCCATATTTTTGAACCCTCGCTGACATAAAAAGGCCATATTTTCTCGAAGGTGATCTGGCCTCCCTAATTAAAACGGACTTTTATGGAACAGAAAAATGCGTCCGTTACAGTTTTGAAAAACACTGGGGGGGGGGGGTCCAAAAAATCCTATTTTTTTGAATTTGAATACAAATTGTTCACCACCTCCGGCTGCTTCCGGTGAGTTGTGTGGCGGTGGTTCAACATTTTCCACCGTTTTCTTCTTCACTTTATTCCCATCCGTACTTTCTTTGCTGCTTTTTGTTTTGGTCGCTTCCATTTTGTTGGAGGATGACGACGTCACGAACGAATCCCTCAAGGGGATTTGAAACAAAAGTGCCGTTTTTGGAACAGCAAATTGAAGTTAAATTCCAATCTTTCTTGTTTGTATGCTGGCATTTATACAATGAAAATGCAGTGCCTCTGGCAAATACCATTTAAATGCCATCCCCGGGTTCATCCGAATCTTTTGGATGGCATTCTCCAGAAACTGAATGTGGTCCTCCGGCTTGTTGTAGATAAGCCCCGTCATAAGGCCCTGTGTGAAGGAGGAGGAATTTTCAAATCGAAAGTTTGTCTTTAAATTTTAAAAAAAAATGACTAAAACGGCACGGCACACGCAGAAAATTGGCACAGCGGGAAATACCCAATGCTTTAATGCCCTGGTGAAAGTCAATTTTTTACCTCAAAAAGCTGTGGAATCGCATGGTCCTGCAAATAGCGTTTAGCCTCAGCACCCATTTGTCGGATATTCAGCAAATTTAACTATTTTTTAAATAAAATTTTTTATGTAAAATTTAACGACAATATGTAGTTAGTTTTAAAAAATGGTGGGGCATTTTCATTTTTAATAATTAAAACTACATAAATAGGAAGTCATAAATAGGTCGGATTTTTATGTTTTAACCTATTTTTAATTATTTGAAAAAAAAATCTGTTTTTTAGTCGGATCGAAAAAATTATAAAAATTAAATTTAGACAGAAAACCACAACAAAATATAGTCCTCAATTTTGCATTTTTTGCTGGTTTGACCTATATTTGGCTGTTTTAAGTTAATTTTTGATCAAATTTCATATTTAAAAAGTAAATTTATGGTGAAAATTAGTCAATTTTCAATTTTTAAAAAAACGGTGAACGGACGGGCCGCACGGCACCCTTTCCATGTGTTAGTTGCAAGCTCAAAATGGTTTTTTCTGACTGAAATGTGCGCATTAATATTTGCCAAAAGTGTCAACACCGTAGGGGTTTTCGCATTACGCAACTAATCTGTCGGGATGTTAAGCCACACTTTTGGTGGGAGGAGGTGGACTGTTTGCCGTCCAGGCAAAGAGGAGGGCTTATCCGTCCAATCCACAAAATGGGGAAAGCCGAGGCCGAGAAGACCGACCTCATCCATTTGGCAAATTAAGGGAGACGAACAGTCATTAGTTAGTTAGTTAATATGTATTAGGGAGAGAAAAAAAAGCCCCCGCAGGGGAAGTGCGAGCGGATATATATAAAATGTTTAATAATGTTGGCATGGGAACAGAGTAATGCGAGCTGCTGGGCTGGAGGAATCGGGAGGATGAAGCCAAATATTAAATATATGCTGACGGATGAAAAGGATCCAGACAAGAAATTGAGCGTCGGGTGCGCGAAAGTGGGCAGGCAGAGGCAAGCAAGTCTTGAAAATTTTTGACTGAAAATTTGACCGGGAATTTTGACTCAATTCTAATTTAGTCCGCACTCATTCTCATTCTTGAAGAAGTGTGCATAGATTAACTTCTTCGCGACACTAATGGACAAAATCACTAATAAGGCAAAGGGGACAAAATAACTAATAGGTTAAAAGCGGACAAAATCACTAACGATTAAAATCACTAATCAGTCGAAAGCGGACAAAATGCCTAACGGACAAAATCACTAACGATTAAAATCACTAATCAGTCAAAAGCGGACAAAATGCCTAACGGTCAAAATCACTAACGATTAAAATCACTAATCAGTCAAAAGCGGTCAAAATGCCTAACGGTCAAAATCACTAACGATTCACTAATCAGTCAAAATCACTAATCAGTCAAAAGCAGACAAAATGCCTAACGGTCAAAATCACTAACAAATCACTAATCAGTCAAAAGCGGACAAAATCCCTACCGATTAAAATCACTAATCAGTCAAAAGTCGACTTCGGTTCTATTTTTATGATCAATCTCGGTAATTGATCGGCTGCACTATAACTGACCGGACTCAAAAAAAAGGGGGGGGGGGGGGATGAATTGTATATCTCTATCGATCTGCCCCTTTTTTATGTCCGATCAGCTATACAAATTTTGTAACATTTCCCAGGATAACTTTTATCTAATTTATATACCCAAGCTTTAAAACCAATAACGATTTAAACAATTCATATCGTCACGACATGAACATCAGGGATGGGCAAAATCGGAAAATAAAATCCGAAATCCGAATTCCGAAATTCCGGAAAACCAAAAATCCGAAAGGATTTTAAATCCGAAATCCAAAATTCCGGAAAACCAAAAATCCGAAAGATTTTAAATCCGAAATCCGAATTCACGAAAATCCCGAAATTTTCCGGACCGAATTCACGAAAATCCCGAAATTTTTCCGGAATCCGAAATTTCGGATCCGAAATTTTGCCCATCCCTGATGAACATCTGCTGAATATTTGTGGGTATAACATTTTGCATTTTCATTGATTTGAATAAGGCAAAAATTGAACAATTTAATGTAAATGGGGCAATATTCCCCTCACATGACTCCAATGCTTGGGAAGGGCGGCCCGCCCGCCCCTCACGCTTTATTTAGCCAAAAAAAGCCAATAAAAATTCAGCGAATTGCACAAAAATGTTCACAAAACCATTCATTTATATTCTCAAATCTAATTTAATTTATTCATAAAATGCTTTTTTACATTTCTCATAAATTATACAAATCCCTGATATTTGGGGAAAACCAACAATTCCTGATTATTATTTTATAATTTAAATTTAATCAACATTTAGAAAAAATGAACTCTTTTTATTGGGCCAAAACGGCCTTTGTCTCCCTTATGATGATATCATCAATTACTTTTGAAGCAACGGTTGCGTAGTAATTATACGTATTGGCTGCAGGCAATAACACTTAGCTTATTTATTCCTCCGCTTACGGAAAATTATCAACGTTGTCCTGAGACCAGTGAAAAAGGGGGAGTCTCTAAATTGTGGGCGAAAACATACAACCAAAATTGAGGGAGACAAATGGTTCAAACAGAATGCCAAGATGAGAACAAATTTAAAAGGGAACAGTCTACAGGGGGAAGTCAACTTAACAAAAATACTACAGTTGGGAAATTTTAATTTATAATTAAAATATATAATTAATTAGCGTTAGGGATGGCCCCGAAAAAGCCTAATTAATTCATTAATCTGCTATGCGTCTAAGGGTATAAAAAAGCCAAGTTAGGGTTATTTCCAAAAAAGTCCTAATTGAATAATTAATTTTGTCTGATATCCGTCCGACCCAACACAAATATCCCCAATTTTAGTGTACGGGCCCCGTTTCGGATTTGTTCAATTCGCTTATCGTTGGCATAACATCCGCCAACGAAGGCGAACATTCGGCGGCGTCCATTTCCAATCAGCGGCCATTGGAATTGAAATTGGCCGATGCGCAAATGTTGCAGCAATGGATTGGCCAAATTGGGCGAAAAATTGTTGTTGAGGATGGCATTTTTGCCGGAAATTACTCCCGTGGCCCGAACATCAACATTAATGACGTCATTTTAACCGATGGATTGCCACAGGAACGAATTAAAAACTTATTGAGGGAAGTTCAAAATTTGGAGGAAAAAAGCCAATTTTTGAAATTGCTCTTTTCATTCGGGGCAATGTTGAGTGCCGAGATTGGAGAGCAATCGCAACAAAACGGCACTATACGGGCGCTTTTAAAGGCTTACGAATGTGTTGTGGAGCAATTTGCAGAAGAAAAAGACGGGTAAAATAAACTTTTTTAATAATTATTATTTTATTTTTAATTTTATATTCACTTTAAGCATTGCCGACTTTGTCATTGGAGCGGTCCTAAAAAGTTCGAAAGATTTTAAAATTGAAAAAATTATATTGGAAAGTCGTCCAATTAGCAATATTCGACGTCCTACTCGTAAGTTTATTAATTTACAATTTAATAATGTTTATTTTTCAGACGAATTTTTCCTTCTCAACGCTTTAAACATTGAAATGACTCCAAACGACGTCATAAATTTTGCTTTTTTCATTAAAAGCAATTTTTTGTCTTACCCGCCGATAAATCCGTTCAAAAAATATATTTTGGAATTGAAAGGATTAGGCGTTTCAAACCTCGACAAGGACCCCGTCAAATACCGGCGAATTGCGTACCAATTGCTGTTACATGTAAAAAATTGGGGGACCGAAGATTTAGAGAAAATTTCGTTGAAAAAATCAGACGAAAACGTAATCGAATTGACCCAAAGAGAAAAGTGCTTTTTTGGCATTTTTACCCGGAATTTAATGCAAAGAATTGCCAAATTTGAACTTTTGGAAGATTATTTTGGCGAACTGAACGTCAGTGATCTGGTTAATATTGTAAAAATTGAGTTGGAATTTTATGAGCGACTTTCTGCGGAGAATTGTAATGATAAAAGTCTTCCATTCTTCGACGAAGCAGTTCGAATTGATTGGAACGTTTGGAAAGGTCCGTTTTTATTGAATGGACATAAAAAACATAAAAAACAAAATTTGGTAGAATATTTGGAAAGTTCCAAATTTAAAGATGCAATGCAAATAATTAGAACCAAATTTAATGAAAATGAATTTGGCCTGGAACTGAAGGCGGATGTGAAGAAAAAGTTCTACAAACCCACGCCTAAAGTCAAAATCGATGAATTTTGTTCAAATTTGGCAACAATTCGACAAATTTGCAAGAAAAACATTAAACAATATGAACGAGAAGTTTCTTTGAAAAGAAATGCTATAATCAAACAAAAAGAAAACCATAACAAATTTTATGATTTTATTTCAATTTTTGTTAAGCATTTCGGAGGAAATTCGATTAAAAATGATAATGGAGAAAGGCTTGAATTTGATTTGAATGTGGCCAAATCATTTCTGGAAAAATTGCACAATTTGGCAACAAATCAAATAGTGAAAAAGATTGAAAGTGAAGAATATGAGAGTTTGCCCAATCAAAATTTGAATTTTGAAATGGCGATCAGAGCGATTTTGGACCAAAATTTGAATGAAAATGCCAAAAATTTACTAAAAGAATTTTATGTTCCGCAAAAAAGTGCCAAAAAAGAAGATGACCTCGAAGAGTTTCTGGAGGTTAATTTGGAGGCGCAATTATTCGAATTATATTTTCGTTTGCGGCACGACTCGCTGCGATTGTTCACGGCAAAAATATTGACGGAACCATCGAAGAAAGTCGAGAAAATTCAAAGGACAAAATTCGGGCATTTCTCGCTGTGCCGAATTGTTTCAATGTCCCGGAATGGGCCAACAAATTTAGGTTTTTACAATTTATTTAATTGTTTATTTTCCATTATTTTTAAGCATATTTGATTATTGGATGGAAATAAAAGAGATAAAATCAAACCAAAGTCAAAAAATGCCTGTGATTGGAGTCGCAATATTTAAGAAAATTATTAAAAAAATGAAAAAGCAAAAAGCATTTCCCGAGGTATTCATTCAAAATCATAACAGAAAACATAATTATTCATTAAGAAAATTACAAAACGTTGAAAGCTTTCAACGAGCACAAATTCTCAATTTACGAGACGACAAAACTGCTCAGAAAACTATTCGCTAAAATACTGGGCCATCGCACATCGAGTGGCCTGATAATACCCAACCTTATCAACAACCTAATCAATCAAATTGGCTCGGAAGTTGACTTTAAATCGGAAACAAAAAGTTCCATTTATATTCGCTATAGCAGCACAATCATCCAATGTGAATATGCAAAATTATTTCAAAATGTTTCGGCAAATTTCATGAAAATCAAAGGCGTAAATTTGCACATGGATGAGCATGAGTTGCTGATCCAGAGGCATGTTAAGAATGGAAAATACTGCAAAATAAAGCAACTTTTATTTTAATTATTTTTTTCCGAATTTGTGCCGCCCGGACGCGAATTCTAACAATTTTTACAAAATTCTATTTCAAAATAAATGAATGCTAAAAATATGTTCGCTTTTTGTTCTTATTTAGTTAAAAACTGATTGAGTTTATTCATTTTTCGGTAAAAATGACTCATAACTCCCAGACCTCACCACCTAAACATATTTTTAAAGTCTACAGAATACGAAGAACGCAATACCATTCGATAGCATTTAGTATGAAGAATTTTTTTTTGCAAAAAAACCTAAGCATTTAGAGTAGTTTGAACAAAGTTAGAACGAAAAATTCAAAATATTCCGTTCTTTGCACCAATTTTTCCGAAAATCCTCGGTGACCAATTTCCCGGAATGGTTTCCGCCAAAATTTTTTTTGCCAGATTTGCGCGTTAGGCTTAGAGTAGAGTCGATTGATATACATATATAATTCGTCCAAGTTGGCGTGGTACCCATATTCCGTAATTTTACCCGGGAGCGGGAATCCCGTAAAATTCTGCTTCCGTTAAAATTCCGTGGGAGTCCCGCTCCCGGGGTTCATGTCAACACGACGACTCGCCGATGGTCGACTCGCCGACAACAGGAATGAACTATATCGGCGAATCGACCAACGGCGAGTCGAACCATCGGCGAGTCACGTCGGCGAGTTTAACCATCGCCGAGTTGACCCGTCGGCGAGTTGACCCGTCGGCGAGTCGACAATCGGCGAGTCGGCGTCGGCGAGTTGAACTGTTCCCCCGCTCCCGCCGAGCTTTACTCTAAAGCAAGAATCTGAAGTTTATGATGAGGGAAGTTATGAATTTATTACAATTGTTTAGTGCAGAAATTGGCGAAAGAGGCTCCGGCGATGTTAAAGGAGCAACAATTGAACTTTTGAATAATGTCCGTTATGATTTGGTGGTAAATTTCACATCCAATGCATGGAGAAGTGAGCAAAATAATGAATTAAAAACAATTTATAATTAATTTTTAAGATGTCCACGACAGAACGGAAGATTTATTGGAAGAATGGACCAGATTGAAGCTTTTCGAAGAGAACACTTTTGCTAAAGGGAATGAATTGTATATGATGGAACAAATATACGATTTTACAAAGTAGAATCAAGAAAATATATCCAAAATTGAGGCGTTGAAAGCCAAAGAAAAAGATGGATATGATTTGTTGGGATTATTCGATAGATTGGATGTATTGGCACGGAAGGTCATCGATGAAGAAATGCCCAATTTGGAGAAGGCAAAAAAAAGAGTTGATTAATGTAAAAGGAAAAAAGCAAAATAAAGTAGAAATTAAGAGGATAATGAAACTCGTAGAATCGGCACGAGAAATGGGCAAAAGGCTTGGACAAATGCTTGAAGATGTGAAGAAACATTATGGCCAAGCAATGGACGAATAGAAAAGAAGGCTGGCGAAAGTTTGGAATTATTGCGATAGAATTATTTGTTTGATTTTTTATTTTTCGAGATTTTACTTTTTCATTTTTTGATTTTTTTTTTCATAAACATTATTTGTTACTCACAACACGAAACGAGGTGCAGTACGCACCTTAATGTCGGCGCCCTCGGATTTTGATGTGGATGTCTGCATGTTCACGCCCTCGGCTGTGGATGTCCGCATGGTCACGGCCTTGGCCGAAGAGATTTTCTCAGATATTTTTTTGTCATCAATTACTTTTTAGCTAAACAATGGAGCAGCATTTGTAAGGGGTCTAGAATGTGGTGTGCGTCGCAAAGTGAGGGCGGGCAGTAAGGGCGGGCAGTAAGGGGTTAGCGTGCGTCGAGCGCATAGCGGAGGATAAGTCAAGTGGCAACGACTAAACACACGGGCACGTTGCGACGCGACAATGAAGGGTGCAGTGAGGGCGGGCAGTAAGGGGTTAGGCTGCGTCGAGCGCATAGCCGAGGATAAGTCAAGTGGCAACGACTAAACCACGGGCACGTTGCGACGCAACGTCACAATGAAGGGTGCAGCATAAATATAGTGTCTGCCGCAAGGCGCACTCTCTTAATGACACTGTCTGCCGCAGCGCAAGCATTATCGATTTTTGTTGCGAAAATCAAAATTACGCGACAATGTCTACATATTGTTTGTAAGAGGCAATGCTCGCCACCTCTCGTGCAGCATAAAATATAGTGTCTGCCGCAAGGAGCACTCTCTTAATGACACTGTCTGCCGCAGCGCAAGCATTATCGATTTTTGTTAAATTTCGCAACAATGTCTACATATTGTTTGCAAGTAATGCTCGCGACCTATTAAACGCGCACGAATTAGCGTAAAACTTATAGGTGAGAGCACTAACGCGTATCTTAACAAATGCGCCTTTTTGCAAAAGCTACCTATTTATTATAAATGAGGGCAAACAGCTTCGCATGCGAACGGCAAGGTTATTAGGTCGCGAGCATTGCTTGCAAACAATATGTAGACATTGTTGCGAAATTTTGATTTTTGCAACAAAAATCGATAATGCTTGCGCTGTGGCAGACAGTGTCATTAATCAGCGCCATTCTTTGCATCACGCTTGGGCTGAAACCGAGTGACCTCAGAGATTGCTTCGTAGGCAAACTGCATGCCTACAAAGCGTTCATTCAAAAGCTGAATGGCAGCCTATCAAAGACGATTCAAACCAAAAAGACCTGGGCGCGCCATTTCAATCGTGTCTCACGGCTGCTGGAAGCATGGGCTGAACATAGAACATCCGAGGGCGGCTTGACTCCAGGTGCGTCGTATGCTATTTGCACGTACTTCGCTGATATTTCAACTTTTTGTAGGAGGTGCTGAGCACAGGACCCGTTTGCGGATGCATTTTCTGCTGATCCTTCTCATTGCTTTCGCCTCAGTCTTCGACGTCAGCTTCTTTGCGCTCGTGTGGTTGAATTAGGAGAGGCGGTGCACGACGCACATCAAGCCGACAATGGCGGAGTTCGCTTGGTGTGCAGACCAGAAGATCAGTATCACAGACGAGCAGTTTGTATTCAAATGCAATACCTGCTGGGACTTGCAAGAGCCAAATGTGGACGAGGATGAACAGATTGTGCCTATCGTCATTGACGAACAGGCGCGCTTATATATGACTAAAAAGCCGTCCGTCGATAATCCTAAGGGCAAATAAGGTTATTTGAGGTGCTGTCCTGGTATAAGTTTATTGGCAACTCACTGAAAGCACTAACAACTTGTTTCGCCGCATTTATTTTTAAATGATGTTCACCCTCTCTTCCAACAATTCCACCCCCACGCACGCACATATATTTTTTTGCCGTTTTGAAATTGTTTCTTCATTTATTTTATTGGTTAAAAACTGTTGTTGGTTTTACGTTTGCCATTTCGCTTCGCGTGACTTTGACAATTATGCGTTGTTGACATACGCAGAATTACTTCCTTTATATTGCGTTTTACATATGCTAATCTATTGCGGCACAATGGCTCGCATGTTGCGTCGCCAACTGAGGGGGTTCTTAATGAACCCCCTCAGTTGGCGACGCAAGTTTTTCGCTTTTCCAAAAACGCGTCTCGGTATTTGAATGCTTTCACGCAGTTTTTAGCAAGTTATTTTGGTTGGCCTATAGAGACAATACTGAGAAATGACCCATTCATGCATGATTCGGTTCCTAACATCGGCCCAAGTTTTGGCGCTTCCTGGCCTTATATTGTACATACCCTATATTAGAGATCGGACTTGAGGACCGATCGAGATTACGATCGAGAATCTCGAAAAAAATTTAAACGATAGAGATTCGTTCGAGATCACTGAAAAATTTTTCTCGGTAAAATTGTTCAATCGAGATTCTCGATCGAGAATCTCGAAAAAATCTCGTCGAGGTTGAGTCCCAAATAAAAACGATACATTAGCAGCTTCTGATTTTCTTTTGTAATATTTTTGGACATTTCTTTTTTCCATTCAAATATTTTTGTAACATCCAATTTTATTTATAATTTTTTAAAGCATTTTGAAAATTTTTGTCGTCCATCAAAGCACCAATTTTACGACCAAACCGCGCACTTTTTCTTCTGCCTTTTTAATGATTTGTACTTTTTTCAATTCCCAACAAAAATTGTTTCGTTTTTTTGATCATTTGGTGTAAAATTAGTTTTTTCAAAAATAAAATTGTCCATTTCAATTTTATTTTGGAAGCTTTTGCAAATGGATGCAGAAAGAAATTAATCATTATTTATGCATTTACATTTAAAAACAAAATGGCTCTTATTTTTGCTTTCGTGCATCAATATTTCCTGTATAAAAATCGATTTGTCTTTTCATTTAGTTTTTTAAATTACAAATAAATTTTGTAAAGAGTCTACAGAATTTCTTTGGATTTGTTGTTCTTCACTTTTTTGGATATTTTGACTATGGAATTTCACTTGCTCGTGGTTCCATTTCTATGATCAATTTCGGAAATTGATCACTTCTTGTGTCGGGAGGGAATGGGCTAATTTGTCGGCAATTTCTCAAAGGGTTGTTGCGCGAGTGATCGATCGCTGCCGTTGTTCACTGACTAAAAGGGTCATCCTTTTTTTGGCTTTTCGTTTGCTTAATCACTTTTTTAAATGGTAACGCTTTTGACTTCATTAAATTAATCAACTTTTTGTATATTTTTGGGGTTGTTTTATTAGAAACGCAAATTTTCAGCAACATAAAATTGCATAAAAAACGTTAGCTAATTACCTAATAAAATTTAACCCCACAATTCAATTGTTTATTTTTCATTTTTCTTTCAATTGTTTACCTTTTTTAGTTCGGGATTTTGATTTTTCTTTTTCACTTTACAGTCTTGTCGATCGGCCGCATTACTAAAGCGCGCATATTTATTGTCAAAAATCAAAATTCACAAATGTTTTTTCAACCAAAATGGGTGGCCGAATGAAAGGGACGTTGCAGCAATTGCCGAGGTCGAATTATTTGTGCCACCGGAGTGATGGCTTTCAACCGCTGGACGGGAACGGCGGCGGGAGGTTGCCGGTTGGGGGACGGAGGAATGGCGAGGAGAAAGTGCCGTAGAAGTTGTTGGAGACATTTGCGCACATCCGTGTTGAACGAGAAGAGAATGATGGGCGAAATGCTGTTCAGCAGAATGGAAATCTGAATAGAGGTAGCTAATACAGTATACCTAATTACCCTTTTTACCGGGGTCAAGGTCCACCCACAGGATTATGGTAGCTTTCCAAACTTATTGAGGGGCTGCGGCCAATTAAACGCCCGCCAGCCAAGTAGTAACTACTAGTGAGCAAAGTTCGGGCCCCGCGCGAGCAAATTTAGCGTGGGAAGGGTACTCCCGGCATAAAAGAAAATGCCGACAGGCAATGTGCCAAAAGAGAAAAGGAGCTACAAGGAAAATGGCACTCCCGCCATAAAAAAATGCCAACAGGCAATGTGCCAAAAGAGAAAAGGATCTACAAGAAAAATGCCGGCACTCCCGGCATAAAAGAAAATGCCGACAGGCAATGTGCCAAAAGAGAAAAGGAGCTACAAGGAAAATGGCACTCCCGCCATAAAAAAATGCCAACAGGCAATGTGCCAAAAGAGAAAAGGAGCTACAATAAAAATGCCGACACTCCCGCCATAAAAGAAAATTCCAACTTACCCAATTCTCAGAAAATGTGACCAGAAAGGACCATTGGCCCTTCAGCGATGAGAAAATTGTTGGCGCCCAGTCGAACGCCAAATTTTGAACTTCAAGAAATCCGCAAATGATGAAGCTCTAAAGCTATAAGCATTCATTCTTTAATCATTTCTCCAAATGCACCTGAATTAGGAATTTGAGCTCCTGTTTTCGCTTTATTTGAGCCAAATATTCTTCCGCCTCTTTTGCTGCTGTTTTTATGCCCGGCGGCGCTACTTTTTTGGGGAAGGAAAAGAAATAGCGAAAATAGACGAAGATGATGAGGTAGGAAAGCAGCATAAAAACGGGCAGATACGTTGATAGGCTGTAAGAAATCTAAATGAATTCAAAATTATTTATTTCTGTTTTTTTGGAGAATTTTTGATTAAAAATTATTTAATTAATGCAAACCTGGCGGAAAAGAATGGCCGCGGGGGGAAGTTGCTCGGGACAGTCGTGATACATGAAGAAGCCTTGATGGAAAGGTGGTTAACCAAAAAATCCCATTTTTGTGGTTAAATTTTTGAAATGCAAGTTAAAATTTGAAATGTTTCATTTAAACAATTAATTTTTGTACAATTGGTTATTCGATGTTGGACGGTTTAAAGAACAAAACAAAAAATGAAAGCAGTGCCTGTCTCGGAGAAGTTCTTTCGACACCCAATAATAATGTAGCAGGAGCAGAAGACGAAGACGTACAACCAAAGGAAAGCGACCGTTCTGAAATGATTAAGAGGGAAATGAAAGGGATATCCCAAAAAAAGGGAGGAAAAAAGCACTTGAAAATGTTTGGGTAAGAGAACAACAATTCGTTGATCCGTGGCAAAAAGAACACGCCGAGCCGATTGATGGTGAGGAGGGCGGAAAAGTGAAGTGTGGCGTTGTACGCTACCGTATCCAAAAACAACAGCGCGTAATACCAAAAGGGGTGACCGTACACCTGCGGGAAAATAATTTTGGAAATTTGCCTCTTTTTTTGCCATATTCCACACACTTGCCATAATTTTGCCATATTTTAGAACTTTTTGAAACATTTTTGCGGGAAAAATGAGAATCCCGAAAATAGTGCTCCTTGAATTGAAGTTTTTGATTGCAAATCTCTAACAAATTGAGTAAAAAATTCAAAATTTTTTCGGCGGCGCCTATTGGCACTGCCGACCCCTCCCCCCCCCCCCCCGACCCCCTCCCTCAGCAGAAGTGAAACAGAATTCTCAAAATATTGGTTTTTTTGAAAATTTCTTAAGAAACCGCCATAAAAAATGCCATATTTTTGACCCCTCAATGCCATAAAAAGTGGAATCGGTTGCCATATTTTATCGCAGATGAGTTGGCCGCCCTGATCAACAAAACAGATCAGTCTAGCATTATGGCACACGATCATTCCATCCAATTCACACGCACTCACCGCTTTTCCTGCGAAAGTGACTGGGACGGCCACAATCATTTGGATGCTTTGAGCCATCAAATCACACACAATCATTTGCCAAGCAAGCGTAAAGAAGGCCATACGACGGAATTGGTAATGGCCCTGGGCGAAGGAACAAATAAAATTGTTATGCGACGATTGGACAAAAAAAAAGCATTAAAATTGATCAAAAAGTTTCTACTGCTGTTGCTTTCCTCAGTATTTGGCTACGTGCCAACTCGCTAGTTTGCTTTGGTTGGCTTGAAAAGGGTTAGAACAAGCAGAAAAAAAGCAGCGAGTTTCAAGTAGTGATCGGACTTAAGGAGCGATCGAGAATTTTGAAATTTTTGACCGAAAAACACCAAGATTTCGGTATACATAGAAACTCGAAAAAGCACTAAAATCTCTATAAATTTCGTTGATCGAGAATCTCGACTGACATTTCCATCGAGAAAATATCGATCGGTTCGCTTTCTAATTGCAAGTCGCCCCTTACTCACATAGCTGAGAACGGCAATCAGCAGGCAATTCATCCCAATCGACATGGCGGAAAGGAGGGCGTAGGAGAGAGAGCCGAACAATCGGACGGAAATGGTGGCCACTGGGGACAGTGAAGCAGTGGCAGAGAAGGGCAATGCCGAGAAGTTCATTAGTGATCATCAACAGCAGCAGATCATCGAATGTCCAGTTTCCTGGAGGATCATTTTGAATGATTTTGTTCTCTAAAAGTTCACATTTTGAGATGAGGGATGATGTGGGCGCGCTGACTAGGTCGGTTCCGGGAAAGAAGTTCCCGGTTTCGAATTTTAAAAACTTCTCAGGGCTTATCGCTTTTTTTCTAAATTGAATAGTGATTAAGATCAATAAAAGTTGCAAAAGTTTGAAGCCTTGGTTAAAAAGCGGTAGGAATGAGCGCCGAGTTTCCACCGCCGGCGGTTGGTCGGCCTTCAGAACAACGAATTTAATTATTTAGAAATAGTAAAATTAGCAGAAACTGTTTTCACCTGCACAAATTTAATGATCTTTGGGCGTCGCATTGCGACGAATAAAGTAATCAAATTAAAAAATATATATATAACAAGTTTACTTTTTAAATTAATAATTTTTATCTTTTCAAAACAAAAAAAATATAACGATTGCTTGAATAAGTTAATTATTTGCTTTTATATCGAGCCGAAAAAACAAGGAAATGAATTGGGCGAAAAAGGGCAAAAAGCATCTCGTCTCGCCCTTTGAATTCTTTGGCATCATTCAGAGGTTTGATTATTGGCAAAAATATTTTAAAAAATCAACTAAGAATAAATCAACTTTTCTTTACAAAAAAAAAGAAAATAAATTAAAAGTTTGTTTTTGAAAATTTAAAAAATCTGATCATTAGTGGTCTGTTTTGAATTTGCATTAAGGCCTTATATATTTGGTTTTATTGCCGCCTTTTTCGTAATTATAATTTGCCGACAATAGCAAAAACAGGTGCAAAAAACTGTTATTTTCGTGTTCAGCACCTAAAATAGTTTTTGCCCATTGTGTACTTTTTAAGGCGATAAACAAAAATAGACTTTTTTAGAAACATTTTCGACTGAAAACATTATTTCGTAATGTATTTATTGACAAAAAAAAACTAAAATCCGACCGAAATCTGGTCGATTAATTGAAATGGGCCGCCGAGTAACCTCCAAAAAAGTGTCACTTTACAGTTTTTGGCACAATGCCTAATGAGCATATTAATTAAAAAATAAGATTTCGGCACTGGCACAGACAGTGAATTGGGCAAATCATTCACAAAAATTTGCCATAATGTGGTAAAAAAAAAGGGGTAACAATGATTTTTAATTGAATTTTGTCTTCTGGCAAATTGTATTTGTGGGAGTAAAAATGTGATGACAGAAATGCGCGAATTATATTACTATTATAATTAAATGAATTCAAAAATATTTTTATTAAACAAATGTTTCGCTAAATTTTTTACAGAATTTTTTTTAAGTACTTTTTGTATACATAAAGCAATCAAGCTAATAGCACTTTCCTATTAAGCACTATTGGCAATTCTTTGTTTTAAAATGTGCGCAAGGAGAGAGTGAGTAAAAATTGTAAATTATGAAAAAAATTTTTCATAAAAATCATTATTATCATATTTATTTTACGAGATGTCGGCTTTTAAGAAATACTTGCCTATTATTTATAATAATGTAATTATATTTGTAAATTTTTGACTTAAACAGATCGTGTACAAAACATCAAATTAAAATGATTTGCGTGAGAACAATTATTTTATTAAATTGTCTTATTTTGCTAATTTTGCCGAAATTCATTTTGTCAAAAAGCGCACAACGCCAAAATTCCGAATTGGGCGCACATCGCCGGAACGCGTACGTCGACAAAGTGGCAATTGCTGGACTCATTATGGAGAAAAGAAGCAATGAAATAGCAACCGTAAAATAAATTTTTAAATAAAAAATAATAACTTTTTAATGGTTATAATTAAAGTTTTAGGCATTTGCCCTTTTTGCGAATACGCTTTGAAAAGTTAAGTCTAAAATTTTGAGAATAAATGCCTATTTTGCCATCAAAAAAATTCTTAAGAAAAATGCTAAAAATAAAAAATGTTAACTTAAAAACAGATTTTTTTTACCAAAAAATGAGTCCCTAAAAATGATTTTTTTTTTACCAAAAATGCACCCCCCCCAAAGATCGATTTTTACGAAAAAAACATTTTATTTTGTTATTTTTATAATATTTTTCAAAAAATATGAATTTGCTCCAAAACGCCTTGAAATGTGATGAATTGCAATTGCGCGCATAGTGATTAATTTTTAGTAAATTTTTTCGGATTTTAATGCCGCCTATTTTGGGGCACTTTTTGGTATTTTTATTGCCTATTTGATGATTTTAGTGCCTGAAAATCTTTTTCTCTAGGGTACGTTAGGCATTTTATAATTATAAAATTAAATTTAAAAATAATTTAGAACGTGAAAAAAGCGATGGGCTTTTATAACTACTACTCTTAAGCTGTGTGTGAATTTTGGATGGGTGAAAAATGAAATGTTTTGTCTTTGTTTTCGAATGGATCTTTACGGAATTTGTTTACTTATAATCTATGTACCTCATGCATATTAATTTTATATTTATTTTCTGTTCTCATTTAAAAATGTGTGATCATTGATCAGTGCACAAAGAAAGCCGCTTACAAATGAGTTTCGAATAAAGACACGAAAGGAGTCTTGGAGAATTGCTTACCAGGGATGGTCGGAATTCCGATTTCCGACTTTCCGATTACCGACTTTTTTGGGGTCGGAATTCCGATTTCCGACTTTCCGACGACTTTTTTGGGGTCGAAATTCCGATTTCCGACTTTCGGATTACCGACTTTTTTGGGGTCGGAATTCCGATTTCCGACTTTCCGATTACCGACTTTTTTGGGGTCGAAATTCCGATTTCCGACTTTCCGATTACCGACTTTTTTGGGGTCGGAATTCCGATTTCCGACTTTCCGATTACCGACTTTTTTGGGGTCGGAATTCCGATTTCCGACTTTCCGATTACCGACTTTTTTGGGGTCGGAATTCCGATTTCCGACTTTCCGATTACCGACTTTTTTGGGGTCGAAATTCCGATTTCCGACTTTCCGATTACCGACTTTTTTGGGGTCGGAATTCCGATTTCCGACTTTCCGACGACTTTTTTGGGGTCGAAATTCCGATTTCCGACTTTCGGATTACCGACTTTTTTGGGGTCGGAATTCC
Source organism: Globodera rostochiensis (assembly GCA_018350325.1). Lineage (NCBI taxonomy): Eukaryota > Metazoa > Nematoda > Chromadorea > Rhabditida > Heteroderidae > Globodera > Globodera rostochiensis. Next base: position 425,976 of record JAEVLN010000010.1, read on the forward strand.
GATTTCCGACTTTCCGATTACCGACTTTTTTGGGGTCGAAATTCCGATTTCCGACTTTCCGATTACCGACTTTTTTGGGGTCGGAATTCCGATTTCCGACTTTCCGATTACCGACTTTTTTGGGGTCGGAATTCCGATTTCCGACTTTCCGATTACCGACTTTTTTGGGGTCGAAATTCCGATTTCCGACTTTCCGATTACCGACTTTTTTGGGGTCGAAATTCCGATTTCCGACTTTCCGATTACCGACTTTTTTGGGGTCGAAATTCCGATTTCCGACTTTCCGATTACCGACTTTTTTGGGGTCGAAATTCCGATTTCCGACTTTCCGATTACCGACTTTTTTGGGGTCGAAATTCCGATTTCCGACTTTCCGATTACCGACTTTTTTGGGGTCGGAATTCCGATTTCCGACTTTCCGACGACTTTTTTGGGGTCGAAATTCCGATTTCCGACTTTCGGATTACCGACTTTTTTGGGGTCGGAATTCCGATTTCCGACTTTCCGATTACCGACTTTTTTGGGGTCGAAATTCCGATTTCCGACTTTCCGATTACCGACTTTTTTGGGGTCGGAATTCCGATTTCCGACTTTCCGATTACCGACTTTTTTGGGGTCGGAATTCCGATTTCCGACTTTCCGATTACCGACTTTTTTGGGGTCGGAATTCCGATTTCCGACTTTCCGATTACCGACTTTTTTGGGGTCGAAATTCCGATTTCCGACTTTCCGATTACCGACTTTTTTGGGGTCGGAATTCCGATTTCCGACTTTCCGATTACCGACTTTTTTGGGGTCGAAATTCCGATTTCCGACTTTCCGATTACCGACTTTTTTGGGGTCGGAATTCCGATTTCCGACTTTCCGATTACCGACTTTTTTGGGGTCGGAATTCCGATTTCCGACTTTCCGATTACCGACTTTTTTGGGGTCGGAATTCCGATTTCCGACTTTCCGATTACCGACTTTTTTGGGGTCGGAATTCCGATTTCCGACTTTCCGATTACCGACTTTTTTGGGGTCGAAATTCCGATTTCCGACTTTCCGATTACCGACTTTTTTGGGGTCGAAATTCCGATTTCCGACTTTCCGATTACCGACTTTTTTGGGGTCGAAATTCCGATTTCCGACTTTCCGATTACCGACTTTTTTGGGGTCGAAATTCCGATTTCCGACTTTCCGATTACCGACTTTTTTGTGGTCGGAATTCCGATTTCCGAAATTTTTTGATTTCTCGGAATTCCGATTTCCGAAATTTTTTGATTTCTCGGAATTCCGAGTTCCGATTTTCGAAATTTTGAGCAAAGAGCCGATTAGTGGTGAGTGGTTTCCGATTTCCGAAAAGTTTTAAGGCCTCGGAATTCCGATTTCCGAAATTTTTTGAGGTCGTCGGCTCCCATCCCTGTTGCTTACGGTGAAGGAAATGAATAACAATGGCAAAATTTAAAAGTCTAAAATTGGCAATAATAATAAAAATGCGAGCAATTCCTAAATCAAAAATTGTTGTCATTTTACGGGATGCGGACGAGGAGGTTATGGTTAAAGTCTGATGACACTTTGATATTGGTCGGAAATCTGTTGATTGTTTGGTATTTGTTATATGTAAACAGCAAAATCCGTGAATTTAAGGCGATATGGGATGGAATGCGTAAACTAAATGACAATTTGGAATGAATGATCAATAAATTTTTTAATTTGAATAATAAAAATGGAAATGTTGCATGTTGCATGTTGCAATTTTTCGATTTTGCCCAGCCCTCTGGTGCTATGTATTAGTGATGCACGAGACCTAAAATTTTCCGAGACTCGAGACCGAGACCCAAAAAACCCGAGACTTTTCTCGAGTCGAGACTCGAGACCGAGACTCTCGTGCATCACTAGTAGAGACCGGACTTGAGCATCGAGCGAGATCTCGAGTCGAGATTCTCGAAAAAATCTCGGTCTCGAAAAATCTCGTGAAGCTCATTTTTAGTCGAGCGAGATCTCGAGGTCGAGATTCTCGAAAAATCTCGGGTCTCGAAAAATCTCGAGCCGGAACAGTCGAGATTCGAGATTTTTGATCAAAATTGAAATTTTGCAACCAAAATTTTAAAAATGCGGTAATTTTTTGAGGCTTTTTAGGAGTAGGAGAGGTCCGGTAAGGCAAAATTTTACAAAACAATCTTTGTTTAAAAAAGCAGTGTTTTTCATGAAAAATGTTTGGGCTCGAGATCGAGAATCTCGAGCTTTCTTCGAGCGAGATCTGGAGTCGAGATTCTCGAAAAAAATCTCGATCTCGAAAAATCCCGAGAAGCTCATTTTTAGTCGAGCGAGATCTCGAGGTCGAGATTTTTCGAGAATCTCGTCGAGATTTTTCGAGATCCTCGAGACGAGATCTCGTCTCGACCGGTCTCTAATCACTAGTATGTATGCACTAACAAATGTGGTGGGAGAATGCCCCCGCATCACACAAATCGCTCTAAATCAAACATTTTTTTCCCGTGAAAAAAATGCGCACCATTATAGCCTAAGCCTAAGTGATATGCTCAATACAATTTTTTACAATTTAATGGACACAAAGGCATTGCCGGCTTAAATTGTGCACAAATTGCAATTTTCTGGTTAGGGCATTTATTTTTAAAAGGCGAAAAGCCAAATTCCCCAATATGTCGGCAACAAGTGCAAATTATGGCCAATCAAACATTTAAATGCCTTATTGGAAGCTTCAATGCTTTAGAGCTTTCGAGGACCAAAAATGTTTATGCAAAAGATCAGAAAGTGAAAAAGAAAAAATGAAAATCCCGAAAAATGATAAAATCGAAAATCAATTCTATCGCAATAATTTCATTCTTTCGCCATCCTTCTTTTGTTTGTCCATTTTTTGGCCGTAATGTTTCATCACATCTTCAAGCATTTGTCCAAGACTATACCACATTTCTACTGCCGATTCTTTGTTTTCTTCTAACTCCTCTTCCAAAGTGTTAACTTCGTTTTGTTTTTGTTCTTTTTTCTTCACAATTTCACTCAATTTTTTGTTAAATTCTTCAAAATTTTTCATCAAAGCCATAAAATTTGATTCAATGTTGTTCAGCCCATTTTTATCCAATTCAAATTTGTTAACAGTTAAAATTCCATCCAATTTCTGCTCAAATCCATTGGTTAATATGTCAATTTGTTGTGCAAGTTCTTTGCCCATTTTTTCGTATTCGAATTCGTCCATTTTTTCGTATTCGAATTCGGTTATTTTTTCTGTCATTTGCGTTTTTTTGTTCAAATCCTTGCAATTTTGTTTTGCTAATTCCAATAAATCTTTTTTACCACCATAATTCTTAAATTCCTTTACTTTTTCCAAATTGACTTTCAATTTTTCCTCAACTAAATCCATTTTTTCCTGCACCTTTTTCAGCCCTTCCAATTGCTCAATTTTTAACATATCCGCCGTCTCAGTGATTTTTTCGTCCATTTTTGATTTTTTGAAAATTTTTTTAAAAGTTTCACTGAGCTTTTTGTTTGTACTTACATCGCCGCCCATTGTTAATATGGCGCCTAATGATAATTTTAATTTGTCGCCTAATTGAATCATAAAAATTCGTTGGGATTTGTTCATTTTTACTTTGAGCCATGCAACTTTTGTGGAAAGCTCGTTTAGTGAGCATATTTTCTGCAGAATTTGTTTCGTTTCATCGCTAATTTCTTCTCTCCCATTCCCTTTAAGCCATCCCAAAAAGTTGGCGGCATTTTCACGCTGTTTTTGTGGCATTTTATCAAGTTTCTCTTGCAATAATTTCATTTCATTTTCCAAATTTTTTGCCTTTTTTTCCTCATTTTGTATTTGATTTATGGTGTCTTCGTAAATCCGTTGTTTTCTATCATTTTCAGTCTTTTCCGATTGTTCCAATGGTTCCAACTCTTTTTTTGCCTTTTCTAAATTGGGAATTTCTTCCATAATCTTCCACGCCAAATTATGCGCACTATCAAATAATCCCAACAAATCAAATCTATCATTTTCTTTCGCTTTCAATGCCTCAATTTTGGAAATTCTTTCTCGATTTGTTGCTTTCGATGTAAAATGATATGTCATAGTTATTTCTTTCTCTATAGTGCAAGTACCCTCTTTGGCAGGCTCCATGCTGCTCAAATTTCCCAATAAATCTTCCGCTCTGTCGCGGACATCTTTAAAATAAATTAAATTAAAATTGTTTTTATTTATTATTTCATCACCTTTCCATGCATTGAATTTGAAATTTATCACCAAATCATAGCGGACATTATTCAAAAGTGCAATTTTTGTTTCTTCAACTTTGCGGCCATTTCTTTCCCTAAACAATTAGTAAATAAAATAAATTGGGGTTAACCCCGAAAAATCCACCGCTAAGGATCGACTTTTTCAAATTTTTAAAAAATGCGCCCCTAAAAATTGACTTTTTTCGAGACTAAAAATTCTGCCCGCCAAAAAATGCAAATTTAATCAAAAAATTTTTGACTGATGCTTTTAAGTTTGAAATTGTTATCACAAAAATGAATTTTGACTAATAAATATCGCGAAAAAATTTTTTTGGCCACTTACACCCCTAATTCTGGGGCTTTTTAGGAACTATTTAGGCCATAATTTAGTGCCTATTTTGAGGTTTCTGAGGAACTATTGAACTAATTATTTTGGGGGTTTTAGGAACTATAAATCCTTGCCCTATTCATAATTGCTTCCACTCAACTTTTTTTTTTTTCAGATTCTTGCTTTAGAGAGTGAGAGGATCCGATTGAAGTTTTGTGTTTAGGTGATTTGGAATCTGGGACTTATGAGTCATATTTACCGAAAAATAATAAACCCAATCAAATTCTTGCACTTTTCTTAACAAATTAGCTTTACATAGACAAATTCGGAAAATAATTTTAAAAAATAAACTTGCATTATTTCGCAATATTTTCCAAAATCCCTCTTGACGTAATCCTGGATTTTCGAGTCCAGCTTATCCATGTGCAATGTCACGTCTATCCCTTTCATGTTCATAAAATTTGCCGAAACATTTTGAAATAATTTTGCAAATTCACATCCGTCGATATAATTTCTATAGTCAGAATTACTTTCATTACGCCATTTAACTTGAATTTCCTCGACTATGTCTTTGAAAATTGTGGGCATTTTCAGTTCATCCGTTGTGGAATGTTTTTGCTCAATATGGTCGTATATATGTCTGAGAAGTTTTGTCGACTCGTAAAATGAGAATTTTTGCTCGTTGAGAGCTTTCAACGTTTTGTAATTTCCTTTTTTAATAAATAATTTTATATTTCTGTTTTCAATTATAATTATTAAAGAATACCTCGTGAAATCCTTTTTGCTTCTTCATTTTCATCTATTTTCTTAAATATTTCGACTCCAATCGCAGGAATTTGACTTTTTGAATTTATCACTTTTATTTCCATCCAATAATCAAATATGCTTAAAAATAATGGAAAATAAACAATTAAATAAATTGTAAAAACCTAAATTTGTTGGCCCATTCCGGGACATTGAAACAATTCGGCACAGCGAGAAATGCCCGAATTTTGTCCTTTGAATTTTCTCGACTTTTTTCGATGGTTCCGTCAATATTTTTGCCGTGAACATTTTTTGAATTTTCTCGACTTTTTTTGATGGTTCCGTCAATATTTTTGCCGTGAACAATCGCCTCGAGTCGTGCCGCAAACGAAAAAAATAAATTGAATAATTGCGCCTCCACCAGATGTTTGAGGCCGCCTTCTTTTTCGGCATTTTTTGGCGGAACAGAAAATTCTTTTAGTAAATTTTTGGCTTTTTCATTCAAATTTTGGTCCAAAATCGCTCTGATCGCCGTTTCAAAATTCATCTTTTTGTTGGGCAAACACTTAAATTCTTCACTTTCATTCTTTTTCACTATTTGATTTGTTGCCGAATTGTACAATTTTTCCAGAAATGATTTGGCCCAATTCAAATCAAATTCAATGCTTTTTCCATTATCATTTTTAATCGAATTTCTTCCAAAATGCTTAACAAAAATTGCAATAAAATCGTAAAATTTGTTATAGTTTTCTGCCATAAGATCGTAAGATTTGTTATATGTTTCTTTTTGTTTAATTCTCACATTTCTTTTCAATGGAATTTCTTTTTCATATTGTTTAATGTTTTTCTCGCATATTTTTCGAATTTTTGCCAAATTTATGCAAAATTGATTAACAATTTCGTCTATAGGCATTGTTTCATCATCCAATTTTAACATTTCCTCCACTTCCGCTTTCAATTTCAGCCCAAATTCGCTGAATTTGGCCATAATTATTTCCATTGCCTCGTTGAATATGGCTCCTTCCAAATATTCTGTGAATTCTTTTTTTGAATCCATACTTTTTACTGTCTTAGTGAGCTCGTCAATTTCTCGAATTATTCCTAAAAGATCAATTTTAATGTCAATTTGAGTTTATTCAAAAGCTTTTAGAGAAGCTTGGCCAACAATTATTGATGATTAGTGTGAGAGTGGCTTTTTAGGGACTAAAAAACGTGAATAGGCACATATAAAAGGGACTAAAAACTAGAGAACGGGCAACTCAGACCAAACAAATATTTGTACAAAATTTTATTTGCCGATTTTTTGAATTTTCAGAAACAATTCAATTTCTTTTCACGAATTCTGCTTTACTAGAGAGAAAAAATTTTAATTTTTATTTTTGACTCAATTTGTTAGGGTTTGCAACAAAATTTTAAGATTACGGTACTTTTTTTTGAAGTTTGTTAGGAATGGGAGAGGTCCACTGGCGCCGCCTGAGAAATTTTTACAAAAATCAAGTCTTAACCCAAAAAGTTCAGAAAAATATGAAAATTTGGCAATCTTTGTTAAAAAATTTGTTGAAAATTTCAGAAAAATGTGTTGATTTTTTCAAAAATGCTTTTTTTGCGCCATTTTAATTTAAAAATATTCAAAAATTATTTTTAATGCAAATAAATTAACTAATTCTATTATCTGTAAGGAAGCGAGCGTGTCCAGCTGGCTGGGACGGTTAAAACGCCTATGGCGGGGGCATAAGATCCATAAGAGGGACGGCTAATGGGAAGCCCCGGTAGCTCAGACGGTAAGAGCATTGGTTCTGGGTGAGAAGCTGATCACTGCACCGAAGGTCGTGGGTTCGATTCCTGCCCGGGGCTACCATTTTGCCTATCTCTTACTTATCTTTTCAGGTCATAATCAGGATAACATTTTATTAATGGGGGGGGGGGGGGGGGGAAGCGTATCTGAGCAGAGGAAAAATGATAAATAATTGCTCGCACCAAAGCAGGTTCGAGAACCCAACACATAACGTGTTGGAGTTACCGAAAAAACAAACCACTAAGCCATCAATTACAGAAAAATTTTTGTAAAAAGAAAATCACTCAATAATGCTATCTTTAGGGGTGTTTTTTGTACAAATATTTGGGTTTTTTTGTACAATGATTTGTTTGGTCCGGACTCTGCTAAAAACCCTCCAAAAGGTCTCTTTTCTATGTGCATTTTTGTAAAAGAAAATTTTTTTTTGATTTTTAAGGGTACATTTTTCGTTTTTTCCATTTTTCTTAAGAAATTTTCGGAAAAATGTTGCATTTTTTCTTACATTTTTGAGAAAAAGTGTCAAAATAGGGACTAAAAACGCAAAAAACTCTTTCTTCACTATTTCTGACTTTTAAGATTTTCAAATAAAAAAATAAATTTTATGGGATTTTTGTTAAAAATGCCCCAACAAACAAAAAAAACCCATTCAATAAAAACGGACCTTTCCAAACGTTCCAATCAATTCGAATTGCTTCATCCAAGAATGGGTAAATTTTTGAATTTTCAATTCCTTCGTTTTTCTTCTCTTTTTTACAATTATTCGCAGAATATTCCTCATTAATTGCCAAATAATCTTGAATATATTCAATCAGACGACTGATGTTCAGCTCGCCAAAATAATCTTCCAAAAGTTCAAATTTGGCCATTCTTTGCATTAAATTCCGGGTAAAAATGCCAAAAAAGCACTTCTCTCTTTGGGTCAATTGGATTACGTCTTCGTCTGATTTTTTCAACGAAATTTCCTTCAATTCATTAGGCCCCCAATTTTTTAGATGTAACAGCAATTGGTACGCAATTCGTCGGTATTTGACGGGGTCCTTGTCGAGAGTTGAAAGGCTCAATTCTCTCCATCCCAAAATAAATTTGTTGAACGGATTTATCGGCGGATAAGACACAAATTTGTTATAAATGAAAGCCGCAAAACTTATGACGTCTTTCGGAGTCATTTCAACGTTTAAAGCGTTGAGAAGGGACAATTCGTCTGAAAAATAAACATATTAAATCGTAAATTTAAACTTATGTTAAATTTTATAATTTTCTATTTCAAATTTTAACCAAAACTTACGAATACGACGACGATTATTCCTTTCCAAAATAAGTTTGTCGACTTTTAATTGCACAATCGGACTTTTTATGACCGCTCCAATGACAAAGTCGGCAATGCTTAAAGTGAATATAAAATTAAAAATAAAATAATAATTATTAAAAAAAGTTTATTTTACCCGTCTTTTTCTTCTGCAAATTTCCCCCCAACACATTCATAAGCCTTTAAAAGCGCCCGTAAAGTGCCGTTTTGTTGCGGTTGATCTCCAATCTCGACACTCAACATTGCCCCGAATGAAAAGAGCAATTTCAAAAATTGGCCTTTTTGTTCCAAATTTTGAACTTCCTTCAATTCCTTCAATATGTTTTTATCAATCTTTTTAATTCGTTCCTTTGGCAATCCATCGGTTAAAATGACGGCATTAATGTTGATGTTCGGGCCACGGGAATAATTTCCGGCAAAAATGCCATCCTCAACAACAATTTTTCGCGCAATTTGGCCAATCCATTGCTGCAACATTTGCGCATCGGCCAATTTCAATTCCAATGGCCGCTGATTTGAATTGGACGCCGCCGAATGTTCGCCTTCGTTGGCGGATGTTATGCCAACGATAAGCGAATTGAACAAATCCGAAACGGGGCCAGAACACTAAAATTGGGGATATTTGTGTTGGGTCGGACGGATATCAGACAAATTAATTATTCAATTAGGAGCTTTTTACCCCCTAGACGCATATCAGATTAATGAATTAATTAGGCTTTTTCGGGGTCATCCCTAACGCTAATAAATTACAATTTTAATTTAATTAAAACTTCCCAACCGTTGCTTCAAAAGTAATTGATGATATCATCATAAGGGAGACAAAGGCCGTTTTGGCCCAATAAAAAGAGTTCATTTTTTCTAAATGTTGATTAAATTTAAATTTATAAAATAATAATCAGGAATTGTTGGTTTTCCCCAAATATCAGGGATTTGTATAATTTATGAGAATGGTAAAAAAGCATTTTATGAATAAATTAAATTTGATTTAAATAAAGCGTGAGGGGCGGGCGGGCCGCCCTTCCCAAGCATTGGAGTCATGTGAGGGGATGCCCCATTTACATTAAATTGTTCAATTTTTGCCTTATTCAAATCAATGAAAATGTACAATTACATTAAATTGTTCAATTTTTGCCTTATTCAAATCAATGAAAATGAACAATTACATTAAATCGTTCAATTTTTGCCTTATTCAAATCAATGAAAATGAACAATTACATTAAATCTTTCAATTTTTGCCTTATTCAAATCAATGAAAATGAACAATTACATTAAATCTTTCAATTTTTGCCTTATTCAAATCAATGAAAATGAACAATTACATTAAATCTTTCAATTTTTGCCTTATTCAAATCAATGAAAATGAACAATTACATTAAATCTTTCAATTTTTGCCTTATTCAAATCAATGAAAATGAACAATTACATTAAATCTTTCAATTTTTGCCTACAATTTCCCATTTGCACTTTTGCCCTTTTGGCCCGTTGCCCGTTGGCATTTTCCCTTTTGCACTTTTGCCTTAAAATTTTCGCAAAATTGAGCATTTTCTTCTTAAATCGGAAAAATAACAAAAAAAAATTTTGGTTTTCATAGTGAAGTGTGTCCGGCGATTGTGTTGAATTTTTTCAAAAAAAATCTTTTTGCGCACTTTTTATTTAAAAGAATATATTTATTGTCTTAAAATTTTGAAAATTCTTCGAATTCGGGTTCGGGGTTCGAGATTCGCAAAATCCGAGTACGGATTTGTGATCTAGGCATGTTTTTACCCTAGAAACTCCATTTAAAAACACGGCGAAATTCCACTCAACGAAATGTCGCGTCGACGAAGTGTCATCCCGCCCAAAATTGCTGATGCTTTGTATTTGGAAGTTATTGCTTTGTTGTGTAAAAAGGCTATTCGCTTCAAAAATTAATCATTATTCAATTCATTATGCACTGAAAAAACATGTATCGGAACCGGTTCCGGAACCGGTTCCGAAGCGGTTCCAAGCTCTTTACGGTTCCACGGTTCCGGTTCCAAAGCGGTTCCGGATTTTTGCGGTTCCGCGGTTCCGGTTCCAAAGCGGTTCCGGATTTTGGCGGTTCCGGGAACCGGTTCCAAAATCGGTTCCGAATTTTTTGCGGTTCCGCGGTTCCGGAACCGGTTCCCGGAACCGTTGGAACCGGCACCGGAACCGGGAAAACACTGGGTAGAATGTGAAGACAGAAGAAAGAATAAATGTTTGCACTCAAGCGGATTCGAACCCGAAACACAATATAAAGACTAATCGAAAAGACAGACTACTAAGCCAAGGATTCATTATGGCTTATCTTGTAAAATGATTGAAAATTCAAAAACTCGCAAGACCACCCCCTGTCCTCGCCAAAATTTAAAAACCGGGCCCCCTTATTTTCGAAAAACAGCCCATTTTCTCGAAAATCGAATTTTCGAAAATGAAACTTCGATACAGCCCTGATCGCCATTGTTAGCGGGTTGCATCATTAAAGTTTCCTTTTTACATAATATTTTAATAATTCATTCATCCATTTAAGACGGCACGGAGAGCCCTTTCGGGGATTGACGAACCCAAAGCCAGTGGGGCTTAGGCCTAAACCTAACGAACCCCAAGCCTTCGTTAGGCTTAGGCCTGAGCCACCCTGGCTTGGGGTTCGTTAGGCTTAGTGCTAAGCCACCTTGGCTTGGGGTTCGTTAGGCTTAGGCCTAAGCCCCACTGGCTTTGGGTTCGTTACGCTTAGGCCTAGGCCACCCTGGTTCGGGTTAGGCTTAGGCCTAAGCCACCCTGGCCTGGGGTTCGTTAGGCTTAGGCCTAAGCACCCTGGCCTGGGGTTCGTTAGGCTTAGGCCTGAGCCACCCTGGCTTGGGGTTCGTTACGCTTAGGCCTAGGCCACCCTGGTTCGGGTTAGGCTTAGGCCTAAGCCACCCTGGCTTGGGGTTCGTTAGGTTTAGGCCTAAGCCCCACTGGCTTTGGGTTCGTTACACTTAGGCCTAGGCCACCCTGGTTCGGGTTAGGCTTAGGCCTAAGCCACCCTGAGCTTAGGGGTTCAATCAGCACATCAAATAACATAATTTCAGACAATTTTGAATAAAAATATTTTTTCACAAATTTTGACCGCGGTGCGCAATTTTCCTCTTTTATTTTTGCTGCTGCGCAATTCTCCGAGCACAACTCTCCGCCGCCCCACCCCCTCCAAAACACTGCAAGATCAGATCAAAAATCGGTACTTTTCCGTTTTGTCACCCCCCCTCAAAAAATTTTATTTATATTTTTTTAGGGGTAATTAAGGGTGCTGATCACGAATAAAATAATATTTTTTTGATCTTTAGCATTATTCTGTGCGCACACTCTCCGGGCCCTACTTATCACATATCGCTTTTTTTCGGCGCTATACCCATCCATGGTATGTATGCACCAATGATGTCGATATCGTCGACTCCTCAAGATACGATATACAATATTTACGATACACCAAAATACGATACGATACGATATACATCCCTGGTATGCACTAGCAAATGTGGTGGGAGAATGCCGCCCGCATCACACAAATCGCTCCAAATCAAACATTTTTTTCTCATGAAAATGCGCACCATCATAGCCTAAGCCTACGCGTTAGAACATACAAATCCGGTCCATACTAATTAAGCACAACACATTTATAAATTCATTACAAAGCTGCAAAATATTGAGCACTATTTGTAAGACGGACAAAAATGATGCTCAATACAATTTTTTTACGATTTAATGGACACAAATGCATTGCCGGCTTAAATTGTGCAAAAAATTGTGCGCAAAAAACGCAATTTTCTGGTTCGGGCATTTATTTTTAAAAGGCAAAAAGCCAAATTGCCAAAATGTCGGCAACAAGTGCAAATTATGGCCAATCAAACATTTAAATGCCTTATTGGAAGCTTCAATGCTTTAGAGCTTTCATGGACCAAAAATGTTTATGCAAAATATCAGAAAGTGAAAAAGAAAAAATGAAAATCCCGAAAAATGATAAAATCGAAAATCAATTCTATCGCAATAATTTCATTCTTTCGCCATCCTTCTTTTGTTTGTCCATTTTTTGGCCATAATATTTCTTCATTTCTTCAAGCATTTGTCCAAGTCTATTCCACATTTTTAATGAATATTTTTTGTTTTCGTATAATTCCTTTTCCAAAGTGTTAACTTCTTTTTGTTTTTGTACTTTTTTCTTCAAAATTTCACTCAATTTTTTGCCAATTTCTTCAAGTTTTTCCTTCATTTCTTCATGCGTTTTGATCAAAGACTCCAATTTTGCTCCGATGTTGTTCAGCTTATTTTCATCCCATTTAAATTTGCAAACAGTTAAAATTGAATCCAATTTCTGTTCAAATCCATTGGTTAATAATATGTCGTCAGTTTGTTGTGCAAGTTCATTCCCCATTTTTTCGTATTCAAATTCGTCCATTTTTTCTGTCATTTTTATTTTGTACAAATCCTTGATATTATTTTCTTTCGCTAATTCCAATAAATCCTTCCTACGATAAGTCTTAAATTGCTTTGCTTTTTCCAAATTGACTTCCAATTTTTCCTCAACTAAATCCATTTTTTCTTGCACCTTTTCTAGCCCTTCCAATTGCGCAATTTTTAACATATCCAACGCCTCAGTGATTTTGTCATCCATTTTTAATTTATTTAAAATTTTTTTAAAAGTCTCACTGAGTTTTTTGTTTGTACTTACATCGCCCATTGATAATTTGTCGCCTAATGATAATTTGATGCCTAATTCAAGCGTAAGAGTTAGTTGGGATTCTTTCATTTTTGCTTTCAGTTTTATCACTTTTTGTTTAAGCTTGCTTAGTGTGTATATTTTTTTCAGAATTTGTTGCGTTTCATTTGTTATTTTTACTTCCCGATTACTTTTGAACCATCCCAAAAAGGGGGCGGCATTTTTACGCTGTTTTTCCGGTATTTTATCAAATTTCTCTTGCAATAAATTCATTTCATTTTCCAAATTTATTGCTTCTGTTTCTTTATCTTGTATTTGACGTGCGATGTTTTCTATTGCTTCGTAAAGCTTTTTCTTTTCATCATTTTCAGTCTTTTCCGATTGTTCCAATGGTTCCAACTCTTTTTTTGCCTTTTCTAAATTGGGAATTTCTTCTTTGATAATCTTCCACGCCAAATTATGCGCACTATCAAATAATCCCATCAAATCAAATCTATCATTTTCTTTCGCTTTTAATGCCTCAATTTTGGATATTCTTTCTCGATTTGTTTCTTTCGATGTAAAATAATATGTCATAGTTATTTCATTCTCTATAATGCAAGTATCCTCTTTGGTAGGCTCCATTGTGCTCAAATTTCCCAATAAATCTTCCGCTCTGTCGCGGACATCTTCAAATAAATTAAATTAAAATTGTTTTATTCATTGTTTCATCACCTTTCCATGCATTGAATTTGAAATTTATCACCAAATCATAGCGGACATTATTCAAAAGTGCAATTTTTGTTTCTTCAACTGTACGATCAATTCTTTTTCTAAACAATTAGTAAATAAAATAAATTGACGTTGTGCTAGCTTTGAACTAGGGCTCCGATTTATATGGACAAAAAATCTCGAAATATGGCCATAAAATATGGATGAAAAAAATAAAGACAAATTTGGAAATTAATTTTAAAAAATAAACTTGCATTATTTCGCAATGTTTTTCAAAATCCCTCTTGACGTAATCCTGGATTTTCGAGTCCAGCTTATCCATGTGCAATGTCACGTCTATCCCTTTCATGTTCATAAAATTTGCCGAAACATTTTGGAATAATTTTGCAAATTCACATCCGTCGATGTAATTTCTGTAGTCAGAATTACTTTCTTTACGCCATTTATATCGAATTTCCGACACTAAGTCTTTGAAAATTGTGGGCATTTTCACTTCATCCGTTGTGGAATGTTTTTGCTCAATTCGGTCGTATATATGTCTGAGAAGTTTTGTCGACTCGTAAATTGAGAATTTTTGTTCGTTGAGACGTTGCAACATTTTGTAATTTTCTGTTTATAATAAAATAAAATTTATATTTCTGTTTTCAATTATGATTATTAAAGAATACCTTGTGAAATCCTTTTTGCTTCTTCATTACCATCTCTTTTCCTAAATATTTCGACTCCAATCGCAGGAATTTGACTTTTTGAATTTATCACTTTTATTTCCATCCAATTATCAAATATGCTTAAAAATAATGGAAAATATAAAAATTTTAATAAATTGTAAAAAACCTAAATTTGTTGGCCCATTCCGGCACATTGAAACAATTCGGCACAGCGAGAAATGCCCGAATTTTGTCCCTCGGATTTTTTTGACTTTTTTCGATGGTTCCGTCAATATTTTTGCCGTGAACAATCGCCTCGAGTCGTGCCGCAAACGAAAAAAATAATTCGAATAATTGCGCCTCCAAATTAACCTCCAGAAACTCTTCGAGGTCATCTTCTTTTTTGGCACTTTTTTGCGGAACATAAAATTCTTTTAGTAAATTTTTGGCTTTTTCATTCAAATTTTCGCCCAAAATCGCTCTGATCACCGTTTCAAAATTCAACTTTTTGTTGGGCAAACACTTAAATTCTTCACTTTCATTCTTTTTCACTATTTGATTTGTTGCCGAATTGTACAATTTTTCCAGAAATGATTTGGCCCAATTCAAATCAAATTCAATGCTTTTTCCATTATCATTTTTAATCGAATTTCTTTCAAAATGCTTAACAAAAATTGCAATAAAATCGTAAAATTTGTTATAGTTTTCTGCCATAAGATCGTAAGATTTGTTATATGTTTTTTTTTGTTTGATAATAACATTTCTTTTCAATGGAATTTTTTTTTCATATTGTTCAATGTTTTCCTCGCAAATTTTTCGAATTTTTGCCAAATTTATGCAAAATTGATTAACAATTTCGTCTATAGGCATTGTTTCATCATCCAATTTTAACATTTCCTCCACTTCCGCTTTCAATTTCAGCCCAAATTCGCTGAATTTGGCCATAATTATTTCCATTGCCTCGTTGAATATGGCTCTTTTCAAATATTCTGTCAATTCTTTTTTTGAATCCATACTTTTTACTGTCTTAGTGAGCTCGTCAATTTGTTGAATTATTCCTTAAAAAATCAATTTTATGTCAATTTGAGATTATTCAAAAGCTTTTAGAAGTTTGGCCAAAAAATTATTGATGATTAGTGTGCATTTTTTTAAAAGAAAAATTTTTTTGATTTTTAAGGATACATTTTTCGGTTTTTTCCATTTTTCTTAAGAGATTTTCGGAAAAATGCTAAAAATGTTGAGGGATTTATTCTCAATACTAGGGACTAAAAAGTCGCTTTCTAATTCAAAAATGTTTCGAAATGAATGCTATTTCTAGGCTTTCTCGTCAACCTTATCCGCAAAAAAATAGGTTAACCCCTAAATCCGCTCTCTAGTGATTAGACAAAACGCTTTGCTTCACTTATTCATGGCTTTTAAAGACTCAGAAGAGATTCAAATCAAATAAATTTTATGGGATTTTTATTAAAAATGCTCCAACAAACAAAAAACCCATTCAATAAAAACGGACCTTTCCAAACGTTCCAATCAATTCGAATTGCTTCGTCGAAGAATGGGTAAATTTTTGAATTTTTAATTCCTTCGTTTTTCTTCTCTTTTTTACAATTATTCGCAGAAAATTCCTCATTAAATTGCAAATATGTTTGAGTGTATCCAACCAGATCACTGATGTTCAGTTCGCCAAAATAATCTTCCAATAATTCAAATTTGGCCATTCTTTGCAATAAATTCCGGGTAAAAATGCCAAAAAAGCACTTTTCTCTTTGGGTCAATTGGATTACGTCTTCGTGTGATTTTTTCAACGAAATTTCATTCAATTCATTAGGCCCCCAATTTTTTAGATGCAAAAGCAATTGGTACGCAATTCGTCGGTATTTGACGGGGTCCTTGTCGAGAGTTGAAACGCTCAGTCCATTGTTTTCCAAAACATATTTGTTGAACGGATTTTTCGGGTCAGACAAAAATGTTTTGTTAATGAAAGAAACAAATATTAGGACATCTTTTGGAGTCATTTCAACGTTTAAAGCGTTGAGAAGGGAAAATTCGTCTGAAAAATAATCATTATTAAATCGTTAACTAAACATTAAAATTTAATAATTTTATTTCAAATTTCAACCGTAAGATACTCAAAAAAAAATTCAAACTTACGAATATAAGAAGGATTTAAATTGCTAATTGGATGGCTTTCCAAGATAATTTTGTCGACTTTTAATTGCACAATCGGACTTTTTATGACCGCTCCAATGACAAAGTCGGAAATGCTTAAAGTGAATATAAAATTAAAAATAAAACAAATTATTAAATATTATTTTACCCATTAAATTGCTTCCCAACACATTCATAAGCCTTTAAAAGCGCCCGTATAGTGCCGTTTTGTTGCAATTGCTCTCCAATCTCGGCACTCAACATTGCCCCGAATGAAAAGAGCAATTTCAAAAATTGGCCTTTTTGTTCCAAATTTTGAACCTCCTTCAATTTTTTATCAACAATCTTTTTAATTCGTTCCTGTGGCAATCCATCGGTTAAAATGACGGCATTAATGTTGATGTTCGGGCAGCACAAGTAATTTCCGGCAAAAATGCCATCCTCAACAACAATTTTTCGCGCAATTTGGCCAATCCATTGCTGCAACATTTGCGCATCGGCCAATTTCAATTCCAATGGCCGCTGATTGGAAATGGACGCCGCCGAATGTTCGCCTTTGTTGGCGGATGTTATGCCAACGATAAGCGAATTAAACAAAGCCGAAACGGGGCCAGAACACTAAAATTGGGGATATTTGTGTGGGTTGGACGGATACAAGGCAAAATTAATTATTCAATTAGGCCTTTTTGTGCGAATTATTACAAAAAGAGTCGTTGCTCTATTTTTTAAATAAAAATTATTAAGACTATTTGCAAGCACAGCCCCTTGTGTCAAATACATTAAAGACTCAACAAGACGATAAATTTTGATGGGCTTAAATTGACAAATTGTCTTCAAAAATTGAAAGCATTTATGCCCTTTTTCGTGTTAAAACTCCGAATTAATTAGGCTTGTTCGGGGGCAAACCTAACGATTAGTAAAAGTATAAATACTTCTTAGTTCAGAAAAGTCAAGTCAATAAGGAGTATTGATAAAATAAATGACATAATTAAATTTATTAATTAAAATTGCCAACCATTGCTTCAAAAGTAATTGATGAAATCATCATAAGGGAGACAAAGGCCGTTTTGGCCCAATAAAAAGAGTAGAAAATCATTTTTTTCCTAAATTTTGATTGAATTTAAATTTATAAAATAATAATCAGGAATTGTTGGTTTTCCCCAAATATCAGGGATTTGTATAATTTATGAGAAATGTAAAAAAGCATTTTATGAATAAATTAAATTAGATTGGACAATATAAATGAATGGTTTTGTAAACATTTTTGTGCAATTCGCTGACTTTTTATTGGCTTTTTTTGGCTAAATAAAGCGTGAGGGGCGGGCGGGCCGCCCTTCCCAAGCATTGGAGTCATGTGAGGGGAATATTGCCCCATTTACATTAAATTGTTCAATTTTTGCCTTATTCAAATCAATGAAAATGTACAATTACATTAAATCTTTCAATTTTTACTTTATTCAAATCAATGAAAATGAACAATTACATTAAATCGTTCAATTTTTGCCAAAAATCGGGACCCGGATCAGAGTTGTAAAGTCGAAACCCCGATCCCGGCCCTGGGTTCCATTTTGCACTTTTCCCCTTTTGGCGCATTCCCTGTTGGCATTGAAAGTAACGAGTGCTGGGAGATATATCAGCATTTTTCCTTTTGCACTTTTCCCCTTTTGGCGCATTCCCTGTTGGCATTTTCCCTTTTGATCTTTTCCCCTTTTGGCGCATTCCCTGTTCGCATTTTTCCTTTTGCACTTTTCCCCTTTTGGCGCATTCCCTGTTGGCATTTTCCCTTTTGATCTTTTCCCCTTTTGGCGCATTCCCTGTTGGCATTTTCCCTTTTGATCTTTTCCCCTTTTGGCGCATTCCCTGTTGGCATTTTCCCTATTTGCACTTTTCCCCTTTTGGCGCATTCCCTGTTGGCATTTTCCCTATTTGCACTTTTCCCCTTTTGGCGCATTCCCTGTTGGCATTTTCCCATTTTCCCTATTTGCACTTTTCCCCTTTTGGCGCATTCCCTGTTGGCATTTTTCCTTTTGCACTTTTCCCCTTTTGGCGCATTCCCTGTTGGCAATTTCCCTTTTGATCTTTTCCCCTTTTGGCGCATTCCCTGTTGGCATTTTCCCTATTTGCACTTTTCCCCTTTTGGCGCATTCCCTGTTGGCATTTTCCCTATTTGCACTTTTCCCCTTTTGGCGCATTCCCTGTTGGCATTTTTCCTTTTGCACTTTTCCCCTTTTGGCGCATTCCCTGTTGGCATTTTCCCTTTTGATCTTTTCCCCTTTTGGCGCATGTGAGTGGAAACAAAAACAAACTATAAGAAAAGCCAAAAAAAGTCAGCGAATTGCTCCAAAATGTCACAAAACCTTTCATTTTCTCCAAACTTATTTAGTTTATTCATTAAATGCCTTTTTACCTTTCCCATAAATTGTACGAATCCGTGACGATTTGGGGGAAAGCCAACAATTCCTGACTTTTACTTAGATTTAAATTCAAAGCGACGGCATCCCTGCTGTTTGGGAGGTGGAGTACGGTCGAAGGAGAATACGAGATGAATGGCATCGGGTTTCCGATATCGGATTATCCGCTTCAACCCTGACACAAAGTGCCCACAATCTTTCCCGCCCTTACCACGGTGATGGTCACTCGATGCTCAATGCGCATCTTCTGTATTGATCGCGTGCTCTTAAAGCTTGTCGAATGGTGGGACAAGTAAGCCGTCGACGTCGACTTGCGATTAGGGGACTTCTCATTGAGAGCTTTGTCTCTGTTTGAATTTAAAAATTAAAATCGTGTCGCCTCACTCAAATTCAAAAAATTTTGCTTGTGGCGAAGTGTCCAGAGAAGGGCAGCATTGGACACAGCAACAATTAAAGTTGGAAGAAACACGAACAGAAAGGCGTGACAACAAGACTGACTCGAATATAGGCAAGAATGAGGCGGGAGGGCAGCCCCGGGAGGGACGGACGGGCGGACGATCGATTGGACAAAAGTCTGAACGGGACAAACATCCGGCATGGAAGGCGAACAACCAACACAAAACTGGTTGGAGGAGTCCACACTGAAGCAGTAGGAATAAAGCTGCGTTCCGTCACAGAACTGTTTCTGTACATATGCAGTGGTAACTAATAATTTTGAAACTTTTTGGGATATAATCGGACTTTTTGTCCGATTTTTGCCTGCCAGACTTTTTGTCGCCGTGCCGGCACATTCTACAATATACATGAAGCAATTGTAAATTTCTCGACCTTATTCAAAATATTTTCTTCAATTGCTCTCTCGCCTCTCTTAATTATATTTATTTGTTAGATTTTGTTATGCCAAATGTATGCATTACCTCACAATAATCCATGCCAATCATTCGAGAATCGATCGATGCCTTCGCCATTTAGGCTTATGCCTCGCTTGGAAGATAGACATAAATATTTATATTTTTTTATAATTTTAATGATAGTGGTGACTAAATAAATTTTTTAAAAATAAAAAACGCAAACAATTTTGTAAATTTTACAACAGATTATCAAATAAATTTCAAAATTTCAATCATTTATGATGCCTGCTAAATTATTTCCAATGCCCACTCTTTTCCTTTTCCTTGGCTTACTTTGTTTGGATTTGGTCAGCAGTACGAAGATGATTGGTTAGTCATTGTCAAAATTAATTAAATTGCAAATCCGAAAATGCTAAGCATTCAGAAACGGAAGGAAACACTTCAAATTCCGCCGCCAATTCATCAAATAATGGCCCAGGTTTAAACTTTTTATTATTTTTTTACAAATTAAAACGCGCCACTCAACCCATTCTTACAAATTATTCAGCGCAAGCTTTGCCTTCGACCCCCGAAAAACTGATGGCGCAGTGCCTAATATGTCCCCCCGCTCCAAAGAAGCTCAGACTAACTTCAGCAGGTAATAGAGACGACCGTCCTGACATCCATGTCCATGCCTGATCTGGAGTACTTCCTGACCAATCAATGGGTAGTGTGACTTGATCGAATTTGGGATCAACGAGCAAACGAGACGTCATCGCAAAAGGGATTACGATACGGGATCGCGCGAAAATTCCGGTCAAGCTCGAACAATTCTTTCAAAAATAGCCGGACGGCATCCCGGTCGTGGTAGGGTTACGAACAAACTCAATGGGTCCCAAAACAGACAACCGATCCCGACCCGGGCACATGCATTACTGTACAGAACTACGGTAATGAAGCTTTTCAGATACGTCTCCTCCGCCCGCTCCAAGAGAAAGGATTATTTCGCTTGAAGAGATCGGTAATCCAATTTCTGTGTCCAATAATTTTTTAAATGATTTTAGATCGCTTTTTTGCTTTTGCCGGTCCCAAAATTGTCACCAGAAAGCTACTCAACACTCCTCCGATGAGCCCTATTCATTCACAAACCAACAACCAGGAAATGGACGAGCCGGTGAAGGAGGTCACTGACGACGTGAAAGAAACCAATTGAAAGTGATCAAGATGGACTCAGGCCAATATTTAGTAAAAGCTAGATATATAGTTTCTGTTTGGGAGGAAAGGTATTTGAATTGGCGTTTTATTTATCATTTCACGCCAAGACCATTGACCAATTGACTGACTGTCCATAAAATGCCTCACTTTCCCACATCCTCGCTTCGTTTTCAATATTTTTGTTGCAAAAAAAGAATCATTCTAAATTGAGCGCCGATCACCGTAATGCAGGGCCCCGATATCTGCTGCTTTAGCAGCTTTTTGTGGTTTTTGGAAAGGTCAATGCAGCTTTTTGTGGGGTTTCAGGAGCTGTGTGGACTTTTTGCCAATTTCTTGTTGTTTTTTGGCAAATTAATGAAAAATTTAAAAAAAATGCTTATAAATTTAAATATTTGCCATAATATTACTTAAAAATGTAACATTTAATGCGATTTTTTTACTAATTTGTTCAACAAAAATGTAGTAAAAATTGAAGAAACTTGTATTTTTAAAAAATTCGAATCGGCGATTCCGATTTTTACGCAATTTTTAAACAAAAATGTTAAAAATACTAAAAAGTTTAACGAATATCGAACCCCTAAAATCCATTTTTTTGGGAAAAACTGCTTAAGAAAAATGCAATAAAACCCAAAATGCACCCCCTAAGAATCGACTTTTTTGGCTTCCCCCCCCCCGAAAATTTTTTCTGGGTACGCCCCTGCCTATGGACAAGTGGATTCTTAATCAATTCAGAATAATGGATTGCAAGGACGAGCGACCTCTTTTCCACAAGAAATGTGGAATATGTGCGAACGGCATGATTTAGTTTTACACTTTAGAGTTAAACAGACAGAATCTGATGTAATTGCTTTCGTTGTGCTCTCGTAGCTTTATTTATGCATTCTGCCGATTGTATGTATTGTATGCTTATGCTTCGTGGTTTCCGCTTACCATTAACAATCGAAAGCTCTTTATAAGAAGAAGCTAACTATAAGCACAGGGCATGGATATCGGATTTTCCTCATTCTGTGGTTTTTGGAAAGGGCAATGAGGATTTTTGAATGCGGATTTTTGTGGTTTTTCAAGATCCTTGTGGGCTTTTTGTGGTTTTTTGGAAATGACAATAAAAAGCATTTGTTTTCTTAACAAATATCATTAAAATCTTTAAAAAAATTTCCCGGTGGCGCCTATCGGCAACGCCGGACCCCGACCCCTTTTCCAAATTTGCACGCAAAAATAGATCTTTAAAGTTGCTCAAATCAATTGTTTGTACTGATAAATATAACGAATGAAGAAAAGATAACTTACCTAAATTTGATTTTAATGAAGAAATGTCGAATATGCGGATTTTAAAAATTTTGAGATTCAAACCCTGTCTGTATAAGCAAGAGCTAAGCGCTTGGATAGCTCTCAGAAAATGATGCCAAGAAAACTTGAAAAGCCAACTTTGCCAATTTGGTCCTTGTAACTTTTTTAGACGATGCCGTCACTTTTTTCCTGTTGGAAGATATTTTATAAACTCTGAACTTTCAAATGACACAAATTAGAATTAGTTCCTGTCCTGTTCTAGGATTTAAACAGGAACAGTGTCACGTGTTTTCCACGGTTTAGCCTCGAATGGACTTTCTCTCAATTTATTGGATATATTTAAAAATTTGTAAACATTTCGCCAAATTTGGACCAATTTTCTTAACAAATCTTGTAAAATCATCAAAAAACGTGGAAAACGTGCCAGCTTTAAAAGCTGAAGAGTCAAAACTTGAACGTTTCCGCACATAAGTGGCACCCGTGATTAGAGAGCGAGCCGAAAAGGTTGCAAAATAGTGGCAAGTGTGGGAATGTGGCAAAAAAAAGTGGCTTTTGCCACTAAAAGAGGGAAAATTGAGTAAGAGCCCTGTGTTTATCCGAGAAAGATTTGTACTCTCTCCTCTTTCTCCATTTCGTTAACCATTAATCAAAGTACAGGTTGTTAAATCCTATCTAAGTTTGTTAAAATGTTCAATTACAGATTAAGTGTTGAGATAAATTATTAGGACTATGGCTCCGAAAGCGGCGGTGACGAAAAAAGCCCCGCAGCGTTTGCTGGTTCGGGGACTGGGAAGAAAGCGTCGGGCGCGAAAGGGGGAAAAGGTTGAACCTGAACATTCACTAACATAAAAGGGCAAAAAAATGCCTCTGTTATGAAAAATCGAACTTTTAAAATCCATCTTCTAAATTTTGGTTCTCTATCGGTTCATTGGCTTTTTAGATACCTAATAGTAAACTTTTTTGCAACAAAAAAAAAGTGACCATGCCCCACAGATCAAAAGGCGGCGGTTACGAAGGCTGTGGACGCCAAGAAAAAAAGTCAGCGCATCGCTCACCTCCGTCCATTTCTATCGTCCGTCAACACTCAAATTGCCACGTGCGCCGAAGTATCCGCGCAAATCGGTGCCGAAACGGAACAAAATGGACTCCTTTTCGATCATCAAACATCCGTTCCTTAGACTTATTTGTTAGCGAACAACAAATCGCCACTTCCTCTTCAGGTTTACTAAATGATTATATATCAAATCGTTTGAGGTGACCAACTGAAAGGTCATTCAGCTTTTCTAAAACACTGAATTGTTATGTCTGAAGTGAATTTTTCTAAATCATTTTCACTATAGAAATTAGTAATTAAATTTTGTTTCTTTGTTTGCCACTTATTTTTAAATTGAGTTATTCGTTTTCCAAAATTCCTTCAATAGAACTCATTCTGTTTAATCATTTCATAGAATTAAATAAAACCGGTTTAGCATCGAGCCCACTTGCCGAGGTCAATGTCTTGACTGAACAACGACTTTGACTGCTTACGATTGTTGCACTTATCGTTAGTTTTCAAAGGTTTTGTTTAGTAGGAAATTTAACTTTTGTGATATATCTGAAATGAGGAGGTGGCGCGCGAAAAGACCTGGTACCTTCGGTACTTGCACTTAGAACATGGGCGGAGCCAGGGGGGGGGGCCCGTGGGGCCCGCCCCCCCCCCGAAAATTTTTTTGAGAGAAAAAAGCCAAAGAGGGGACCCTTATGTTTTTCAAAATCTTGAAATTTTTGGACCAAAATACACCCCTTAGAATCGACTTTTGGATCGCCCCCCCCCCCCGAAAAAAATTCCTGGCTCCGCCCTTGACTTAGAAATAATTTTTGTGGGCGTAAGTTATGTTTGTACAGCTCGGAATTTTAAAAAATTCGACCCGGTCGTATTTCTAGTCCGAAAAATCCAGCTCCAATGTTTCGAGCCCGGCTACCTTGATTTTATCAGCCTTCGGACCAGGTATCCCGATACCTTTGGTCAATTTCGACCAATATTGGTATCTCATTTTGCATTTTGTTGATCAGAGTGGAAATGGAGGTGCTCAAGTTATGGAGCTGTTAAATGCACCCCTAAGAATCGACTTTTTTGGCTTGCCCCCCCCCCGAAAAATTTTTCTGGTTACGGCCCTGCTCGAAAATCTGAGTTCTATTTGAGTCATCGCATTTTTGCCAAATGTGCCGGGCTCTAAATGTGTGCCAAACATTTTTTGCTTTTTCAAATCGCTGACGGACTCAGACAATCAGCGCTTTTTAATTTGTTCAATTTGCACAGACTCAGCATAACGGGGCGACACGCATTTTCTTCACCTTTCAAAAATGCGCTTATGCATATGACGACGTGAAAAAGGAGGTGGTTTTTGTTTTGGAAAATTTTGATTATCAGACAAAAAAAAGATTAATGTTTCCGTTTTTCAATTGTTTTTTTAATGCTTCTCGCTTTCATTTGTTCGTGCCGTTCTGTTCGACACCGCGCTGCCTCTTCTACATTTTCAGGAGGCCAAATCGAACGTGCCACGGCGCCGTTCTTTGTCTTCCAAATCTTCTGCGTTGGCCTCTGGTGTTTGGGTGCGTTTTTTGTCTTTATGTTGACGATTTTGTTAACCATTTTTTTAAAATCATCAAATTCCAAATCATTTAATCATATTTAAACTTTAAAAAAAACAATTGAATATTAAGACTTATTTGTCTCATTATTTTCAGAGGACATGTGGTACTACTCGCTGCTCACCCTGTTCATGCTGGTCACATTTGAGGTGGATGGACGGACATTGATAGAAAATATAATTTAAACAAAAATGTTTTTCCACATTTTGCTTTGGGTCATAAACAAGTTTTACTTAAAATGAAACTAAAAAAAGAATTTTAGGCGACTTGAGGGGGGGGGGGATGCCATTTTTGTTCAAAAAACAAAAAAAAATTGAACCTTGGCTTTTTAAATTTTTTTTTCAGCAAAAAATGAACCCGGAATGAAGGGACCCGACAATGGGGTGGTCTGCTACGTGATCAGGACCGGCTTCAACATTCAACAGGGCAGTCTGTTGAGGACAATAATGGTGGGTGAACCGCTAGAGATCGATCTTGATTTTTTCTGTCCAATTTTTACAAACCAGAGAAACAAATTATATTGTTGTTTTACATATTCTTTTTGTTTGTTTACAGTACGGTGTGAAGCGTGTCAGTGCCAACAATTTGGAGACGTTCTTCTTCATTCTTTTTTTGCTCATTTTTGCGGTTGCAGCAGCGGCATATTTGTGGGTCAAAGGTGGGGCCATAGGGAATTTGAATAATAATCAATCGGTCAATAATTGGAATATTTTTTTAGATAAATTAATTTTATGCTCAAAAACGAATTTTTCAAGGCACCGAAGACGAGGAGCGTTCACGGTACAAACTGTTCCTAGAGTGTGTGCTGATTTTGACCAGTGTCATTCCGCCCGAGCTGCCCATTGAACTTTCGTTGGCTGTACACAAAATTTTGTTTATAATTCAATTCGAATTTTATTGCAATGAGTTCTCGAGGTGATTTGTTTTGTGGCTTTTTATCACTGTTTTCCCACCTGCAGCGTTAAGCGATTGAATCGAAAAATTTGTCCATTTGTTGCGCCAAAATCCCTTGATTAAGCAACCATTTTGTGCACAAGTTAGTTGGAACCGTTACCCGCTTCTTTGAATAGCATTGGATAAAAAGGCAACCGAACCGAATCCAGACCAGAGTGTTCTGGCCATAACTTTTTTGAAAATTGTTCAATCGCAAAGCTTTAGCTTAATGATAGCTTTATCTCGACAAGAGCTTCCGAATGGTTTTTAAAAATTACTCAGACTTTAATTCAGAGATATCTATTCAAAAAATTAAAAATAAAATTTAAAATTTATGTCAGGTGAAAGAGCAGATTTTATTTTATTAGTCCCACTCTTGAATTTATTTTTAATGACTTTTAAATATTTTAAAATTAATTTGAAAGGAAGCTAGGTCGAGTGCTTACCCTGGTCCGACCCAGGGTAGCCATCTTACCCGTAGCTGAGGGTAACCTAACCCGTTACTCGATTCTTTGAATACGGGTAGAAAGTTACCCGCAGCTGAGGGTTAGGTTACCCGGGTAACTTAACCCACAACTCGGGGTAGTTCATTGAATACGGGTAACGGGTAAGGTTACCCGCAGCTGAGGGTAACCTTACCCTTACCCCGTTCTTTGCATACGGGCCCCGGCGGAATCGATCTTTTGACTCATTTCTGGCCAAGTGGCATTTTGTCATTAATCGTTTTGCACTTACAGCAACACAATCGCCACCGCCAACCAGAAATGTGTATTCCAGTGGGGACAACTGGCTGGGACATTTAGAATGGGGCGGAACTTTAACTACTTAATCACGCGAGGATAGTTCCAATTATTCCACCAATTTAATTAAATTTACTTAAAGTCATAAATATTTAATAATAGTAAAGTCAATTATTTTAAAACATTATTTTATTTGGTTTTTTAGCGCAACATCCGCAGCATTTTTCAATCCGGTAAATTGTTTACTTTATATTTTACACGGCCAAAATTTTGTTTTGAATTTGTTGAATCAGTTGGAACATATAAATGGTTAGCACAGATGCATAACACAATATTTAATTCATAAATACATGATCATTTACATAAACATTGGGTGAGATTTACATAGCAGAGGAAGGGAGAGATTTTACATAGCAGGGGGAATAAAGTTACATAATCAGGGGACTTTAATTTTGGCAGCATTGTTGGTGGAAACAAATAAATTTAATATAGGGGGTGAGGTCGCCGTTTTCTTTTGACGCTTCGTCCAAATGGTCGTTGTAGGCGTCCCTCGTCTCCTCTGGCAACAGGATCGGGTTAAATCCCCGGCGATCCATGATATGTTGATGATCAAACGAGACGTGCGCCCATTGCCGTCTCCGAACGGATGAATGAACAGCTAGAAATGTTGTGTTTTGCATTTAAGAATTTTTTTTTTTATTTTAAATTAATTTTGAACAATAGGGAAAAAACAAGATTTTGGCCAGTAATTAATATGGAACGGACAGGATGCTTGAACGGCTTCTAGTTCCTTTTTTTCGGAATTTAACTTTTTGGCGCTGCTTATTTTTATCGTTGAAATTGTTGCCTTTTTTCGGAGTTTAACGACGGAATTTGACTTTTTGCGCTGTTATTTTTATCGTTGAAATTGTTGCCTATTTTCGGAGTTTAACGACGGAATTTAACTTTTTGCGCTGTTTATTTTTATCGTTGAAATTGTTGCCTTTTTTCGGAGTTTAACGACGGAATTTAACTTTTTGGCGCTGTTTATTTTTATCGTTGAAATTGTTGCCTTTTTTCGGAGTTTAACGACGGAATTTAACTTTTTGGCGCTGTTTATTTTTATCGTTGAAATTGTCGCCGTTTTTCGGAGTTAAACGACGGAATTTAACTTTTTGGCGCTGTTTATTTTTATCGTTGAAATTGTCGCCGTTTTTCGGAGTTAAACGACGGAATTTAACTTTTTGGCGCTGTTTATTATCATTGAAATTGGCGCTTTTTTCGGAGTTTAACGACGGAATCTAACTTTTTGGCGCTAAATTCGAGTTTTTGGTGTATGTTTTGATTGCAAAGTTGTTTTCCAAAAATAATTTGATGTTGTGGCGAGCCGGCGGTGCTTTGTGCTTTTTTGGTTTTAAGTATAGATGTGAAAAGGGGCTCTGCAGCTGCTGGTTGGGTGGCCGCGTTCTTAAGAGAAAAATTGATTGCGCATATTTCGATATTTTATTAGGTTTTTTGCACCTGTCCGTTATATGGCCAATTATTTATATTATTGGTACTCACGAAGCGGTGGCTGGCACGCGCTGCCAATTCTCCCGCGCTCATAACACCGGCGTTCATTTCGGCGTTGAGCCAGCTGACAAACTTCTCCATTTCGGCCGGCACTTCGTCCCAGTCCATGGCATCGAAGTCGTCGCCCACGCTGACGTCATGGGTCCGGAGGACCCCCGCGCCGATGTGCCTCCCAAGGATGGACTTGTGCAGCTGCAAAATGGTCTGAAGAGTTGAAATTCGCTTAGATTTTCAACTGGACGATGAACCTCCAATGTGATTGTGGCCGATTGGTGGTCTTTCAAAATTGGCAACAAGATGCGATCCCCGGCAAATGGTGAAAAGTGCCGGTCGGTGCGCAGAACTGCAGTATGGCGCTCGCGACCTTCCCTCCTCCCTCGTTCTTCACTGCCAACAGTAATATTGTCTTCTGCCGGTGTTTCGTCATCAGTCTCGGTGACAGGCACGGAAAAATGCATTTAAACACTACGATTGCTGAAGAAATAATTTTTTTTTTGCTCCGATTCCATAGGAATTGAATACCACCATATTTCTTTCAATTTCAATTTTGTTGGGCTGGGATGCGAACCGCTGCATTTTTTACTTCGATAAGACAGGTTGTGACCTGCAACATTTTTTTGTCGTTTGAAAATAATTTATTGTATCGGAGGGTTGTTTTCTGAATGTTGCAGTCTTTGCTGTCGAGAATATGGTATCATTTGATGAATCATTTATTTGGTTATGATTTTTATCGTTTTTATTTGATGTATTCGATCATTTGAGTACACACGCATGATCAAGAGTACGTGGGTCACCAAAAAGACGTAACAAAACTCGGGACTCATCGCCAAATGCTCGATCCTGCTACATTTAATCTAATAACTTGTGTCAGGAATGAAATGCCCTTTTTGTTCTATCAAACACCCAGACGTAACTGTCCCCCCCGGAGCGCGTGGAAGTGTCATGTTTTGTTTTAATGGATGAAGTGTCGCATTTTTGCTTAGTGGGTGAAATGCCATTCTGTTGTGAAAAGACGCATCGCAACGGTTGATGCATTTGACGACGAAAGGATTTGCTTTTATGCCAGACACTCAGAAATCAAAAATGATGTTAACTGGTATTTACGAAAAATCATAGACAAATGATTGACAAAGATACCATATTCTTGATCAGCACCTTTGAACTCCAGCGGTTCGATTGAGCCCCTGGCCATATACCCCTGCACGTGTGGTTGTTGTACCTATGAGAACCAGGTTCTAGTGCATTCTGGTGTAGTGCCATGCTTTTTAACGAAAATTAATAATTTATATTTTATCTGATTTAAAATATATTCATCGGACGCATAAAAAATTCTTGGGACACGTAAAAGTTTATGGGGCGCGTAAAAGACTGTGGGACGCGTAAAAGGTCATGGGACGCGTAAAATGCACCAGAACCGAGAACCATCTGTATTTTAAATGCCACATACCACATCGGTCACATTCAACCACACTTTACGATCCATTAGCTTGTGGCAGCAATCACCTTTGGGTTTCTTTTTTCAGGGACTATTTTATAGAAAAATCCAAAAATTCTTCTAAATTACTGAACCAACCAGCGATTTACCACCCCGTAAAATTTATCGCTAAATTCTGCTATACAATACGAGAGATCGTTTATTTAGAAATAAATTATAAGCAAAACAAAAAACGTGACAATGATCGAAGATCATAATCAATGTGTCCATGGATGCCTTCCGGAATGAGCACACGACGACTTAACTGGCGGGCAAAAGCAGTAAATTGTTCTTTACCACGAATGTACCTAAAACAAAAAATTCTTCGGTTAACCTTTCGAACTTTTCCAAATCCGGATTCTAACTATAAAATTCCGGAATACGTGTACCTCGTCAAATTGGACGAAATATATCAGTCGACTCCACTCAAAGCCTAACGCATAAATCCGTAAATTTTTCAGCGGAACCACTTTGAAGCAAGTTATGAGCTTTGGTCAAAATATTTGGAAAGCATTTTTATGCCAAAAATTGTCTGAGAATATGTTTTTAGATGTACTGTTTCCGAATTCGTCAATAGAAAATAAAATTTGAATTTCATTATGAGTTAGGCTTCGAGTGGAGACGATTGATATATAATTCGTCCAAATTGGCGAGGTACATGTATTCCTGGAATTTTTTTAAATGTTTTACCTCAGCCAATAAAAGGCGACGGCGCGCGTACAACTCGGCAGGGAGGGCACCTCGGCAGTAGAAATAAATAATTTTAAAATGTAATTGGCGTACTAACATTTTTGAATTTTCGAAAAATTGTTCGAATTCGGGTCCAGGATTCGGAATTGGACGAAATGGAAATCAGATTCGGATTTTACGCCCCGAAAACCCTTTAGAAAAACCTTTTGTCGACTTTATAAACAACAATTTTTTTTTCGACATTTCGTGGCTTCGACGTTAGGTATTTGCAGGGCCGTAGCCAGAAAAAATTTTCGGGGGGGGGGCAAGCCAAAAAAGTCGATTCTTAGGGGTGCATTTTTTCCTTTTTATTACATTTTTGTTAAGCAATTTTTTCAAAAAATCGTTTTTTAGGGGGTTTGTTTTCCGTTTTTACTCTATTTTTGTTAAGAAATTTTCAAAAATGCACATTTTTTTTGCGAATTCTGCTTTACCGTTGGGGGGGGGGGGTGGGGTCGGCGGTGCCGATAGGCGCCGCCGAGAAAATTTCGAATTTTTGACTCGATTTGTTGAGAGATTTTCAACCAAAAAATTTAAAAAATCGGCCCTTTTTTTGAAGTTTTAGGAATGGGAAGGGACGGCGGTGTCGATAGGCGCCGCCGGAGGGTCCTCCCTCTTGATTTTTTTTTTGTCAAAAAACATTTCGGGGGGGGCATGGGCCCCTCGGCCCCCCCTGGCTACGGGCCTGGCTAATTGCAATGTTGATTTTAAAATATTTATTTCCACTGTTGAGTTGTCCAGTGCCGAATTGCTCTTTGTACGTGTGAAAATCGGTGGAAAAACTGAAACAAAATGGCATTAATCCTGCTAAACATTTATTGTAATCAAAAGAACTTACTCGGAAATGTCCAATCTAAAGTTGTAGAATTTGTTGACCGACCAAATATTTCCAAATAAGGGGGCGGGCGAATCTTGAGTAAAACTTTATCTAGTATCGGAGGATTAGTAATTCAGTAAGTTTGAAGTATTTATTGTTTTCTTTATAAAATAATATGCGAAAAATGATTTAGGAGGCGTGTGGTTGAATGTGGGGTGTTTCAAAAAATGTTTTCAAATTTTGTGACTTTTGCGACATGTGCCGGGGTCTAGTCAAGGGGACACCATATGGAATCTTTTTATTACTAAAATATGAATATTGAATTAAATAACATGGAATCGGAGCAAAGATTAATATTTTGAAAGAAATTATTGAACGAGTAAAAAGGGTCCTTCCATCTCTTCCATTACAAAGTTTGAAGTTCTATAACTCTTCACGAATTAAACAAAATAAAGCAATATTGGTGCTATAGAAAAATTTGGCAATTTCGCTAATATTTGTAATGGATGAGTTGAGTTGACCCCGCGTAAAAGATATGTAGTGGGACGCTTAAAAGAAAAGGTGGGTTGCGAAAGAATTAAAATCTGGTCTCGTCTGTGATGCTGTGAATGTGGTGGATGCTGAAAATCTCCGCTGCTGTAACGTTTTTTGAGTTTGGCAAAGACGATGCGCCAAGAGGTTGGGATGAAGGTTAGACGCGACATTTGAAAGAATAGTGTGAATAGTGAAGAGACTTTTGTAGAGAAAAAGAGAAAAATGAGAGATAAGGGGAGGGGGGAGAAGAGCAAATGGCTACGCTGCTCGGCGTGGGAGCGCAGAGAAAGAAGAAAGAAAGAAGTGCAAAGAAAAAAGGATGGAGTGAATGAGCCAGAGATTAAGGTCTGATAAAGAAAAAAATAAGTCGCCGCGCACTGGCGTCATGGTGTAGTGGATAAGCACTTTAGCGTTTGCCTCGGTGAGTGTGCTGGTTCAATTCCCGAAGGTGATATACCAAATTGACAAATTTATTTC
The DNA here is from genome assembly GCA_018350325.1 of Globodera rostochiensis. Lineage (NCBI taxonomy): Eukaryota > Metazoa > Nematoda > Chromadorea > Rhabditida > Heteroderidae > Globodera > Globodera rostochiensis. The sequence goes on from JAEVLN010000010.1 coordinate 458,177, forward strand.
TTTTTTTTCATTCCATTTGAGTTTAAATGTTCATATTAAAAACATTAATAAAACAGTAATGTTAGAATTCAGATTCATTGTTTTACATAACATTTAAGTGAATAAAAGACAAAAATGACTGATAGTGAGGGAAAGGTTAAATATTGTCGATTTTGATCAATGAATGATTCGGCCAAAATTTTAGGTGATTACTAGTGATGCACGAGACCTAAAATTCCCGATACTCGAGACTCGATACCGAGACTTGACCCCGAGACTCGATACCAGACCCAAAAAACCCGAGACTTTTCTCGAGTCGAGACCGAGACTCTCGTACATCACTAGTGTTTACATGCAAAGGTGTCCGGACTTTTCGACAGTGGACTATTCGACAGAGGACTTTTCGCCAGTGGACTTTTCGACAGTAAGCGGACTTTTCGACAGTGCTGGACAATTCGACAGCGGCGGACAATTCGACAGCGGATTTTTCGACAGTACAACAAATTAAAAAATTTTAAGTTAATTAAAATTTTCAAAAAAAATTTTATATGTAAGCCAATATTCAAAAGATATTTTTATCCATCTAAATTTAATACAAATTTGGTTAGACGATCTTCTGCTTACATGCCTCTGATTATCTCACTGAATTTCTGATGCCCGTTTCTATTTCTCAAATTATTTTTTTAGTTAAAAACACCTTCGTATGTGCCTAAATTTGCGGTTTCAAAATTCTGTGCCATAATTATTAGATTTTTCAAAATCTGACCGAAAATAGACAAATTACAAAGATATTCTTTCATTAGATATTGATAAGAAAAATTTATTTTATAGACCATCTCAAGAACTTTGCGCCAGCTCACTCACTCAAGAACATATATTGGAATTGGAATAATATTGATAAAAAATATCTTTTGAATATTGGCTTACATATAAAATTTTTTTTTGAAAATTTTAATTAACTTAAAATTTTTTAAATTTGTTGTACTGTCGAAAAATCCGTTGTCGAATCGTCCGCCGCTTTCGAATTGTCCAGCACTGTCGAAAAGTCCTAGCGCCCATGCAAAGCTGCCGTTGCTTGGAAACCAAATGAGCCGTTGAGAATTGAGGAGGTGGAAGTCGCGCCGCCAAAAGTGCCATTCATTAATTAAACAATTAAATTTAGTACATAATTGCTTTTTAAAGGCTGGTAAAAAGTCCGAATTAAAGTAATTGAAGCAAATAATTTATTAACAAAATTCACAATTAAGGAAGGGGGCATTTACAAAAAATTGAAAAAGAATAATATTTATCAGATTCTCTTCACATCGCTCTGTCACACCGACCTTCTTGTGCGTTTTTTGTTTCGTGGTTTCTTTGCAAATTGTCCAATCGGCTATTAATTAGTTAATTAAACGTCCGCAGAATCCATTAACAAATTTATGCAATTCTTTTACATGCAAGCGAAATACCTTTCAGGTTTCAATAAAGTATGTACACTTTTAAGACTGAGCGGAAAGGACCCGGAAAGCACTTTCACAATCATTTTGGGCCACGAAGGCGCCGGGGAGGTCGAATCGGTGGGTGAAGGCGTGCGCAGTGTGAAGGCTGGTGACCATGTGATTCCCTGTTTTGTTCCACAATGTCGAGAGTGCGAGTACTGCAAGAATCCGAAGACAAATTTGCGCCAAAAAATTCGGTAGAGATTGAATGTTGGCCAAAATGTCCTGTTTGGGTAACCATTAGTGATGCACGAGACCCAAAATTTACCGAGACTCGAGAGTCGAGACCGAGACCGAGACTTGACCCCGAGACTCGAGACCGAGACCGAGACTTGACCCCGAGACTCGAGACCGAGACCGAGACCCAATAAACCCGAGAAATTTCTCGAGTCGAGACTCGAGACCGAGACTTTTTTGAAAATTTTTTAATTTTTTGGTTCAAAAATTTGGAAAAATCAAAAAATTTTTGCAATTTTTATTAAAGGGTTTTGCAGGGACCAGCGGTATCGGCAGGCGCCGCAGCGAACAAGAATTTATTTAGTTTAAATTTAGGAGTGTATTTTTGGGTTACCGTATTACCTCTTGTAATTCCACATGTGGAATTATTTTTCAACCTCCTCAGAAAGGGCGGAATTATTAGAGAGTGTGGAATTATCAGAGAGTGTGGACTGGGCCGCAAATGTCGGGCCGCAAATGTCTATTTTGTTTTAAGCCGCAAATGTCTGGGCCGCAAATGTCTACACACCAAAAATAACTACCGAATTTAATTATGGGAATAGAACCGCCGATACATAAGTTACGATATAGAGCTTAACCACTGAGTCATAAGAGGATCCAACGGATGCGCTGTGCAAAGGATTTATTTAAAGGATTTTTAAATTTAATTTGTCATTATGTTTTTCAAATCTAAGCTTTGAATTCTAAACAAATTCTCTCCAAAAATGCCATCTTTACCAGTGCAAAAAAGTCTCGTTTTCCGAGACTAAAAACCCGAGAGTCGAGACCGAGACCGAGACCCAAAAAACCCGAGAAATTTCTCGAGTCGAGACTCGAGACCGAGACTCTCGTGCATCACTAGTAACCATCAACACATTTTCTTTAATTTTTCAACAAATTTTTTTACAAAGATTGCCAAATTTTTTATTTTTCTGACACTTTTTGGTTTAATTTTGTAACAAAGACTTGATTTTTGTAAACAATTTTCTGGCGGTGCCCAAACAACACGGGAACAACAATTTAAATGCCGACCGCAGTGCAAACGATGCGCGGGTGTGGCAGAGGAACGAACTGGACGGTGTCAAAGGTGGGCGCGGTGTTCAGCTCCTGTTCCCCTCTGCTGATGGCTTCTTCATGTTCTTTGATGCGGATGAGGTTGTCCTGTGAAGTGCGCAAATATAACAAAAGTTTAAACCAAAAAAATTGCGTGTTTCACCTGGATTTTTTGGGAGATGGACAACTCTCCGAAAAGTTGTCCATGTGTTCTTCGGAGTACCGAACGTTGGCCTTTTTGATGAGACACAAATTCTCAAACGCCTCATTGTCCAAACAGTAAATTCTTTCCGGGTGGAGAGGAACAGACATCTTAAAATGGAGGTTGGCCAATTTTTGGTAAACAAAAATTGATTCATTTTTATAGTACATAATGTTTAATATTTAAACAGTAAATCCCCACATTATGCTCAGCTTCAATCGGATTCAGAATTGCTTGCAACAATTTCCGCGTTTTTTCTAAAATGCAATTGCTACTATTCATTTTCAACTGCTTAGTAAACGCCAACCCGGTTTGTAATTGCATCCACGCCCATTTGTGAACAAAAAGACGATGTTCTAAAAATGATATAAATCCGCCATCACTGCCGCCCCTCCCCATTCCTTGGCTGATGAAGCTGAGCGTCTTTTGAAAGTTGTTTTTGTCCTCTTCGACTCCGCCGTCCGTGCCGATGCCCGGCGTATCGATCAAACGGATTTTGTGCCCATCTGAAGTTTAATTTAATTATTTTTAAAAAGCAGAAATGTCTCATCTGACGACCTCTCAAAGTGATTATGTACGCCTTAGGCCATTTGGTCTGCGATTTGCCAGGCTCAAAGCACTCGTCTTTGCTCTTCTTTCCTATAAACACCTTCGTCTGCACTAACTTCCCGTCGGCATCGTATTCCTCTGTACTGAACCGGGCCGGTATCACCGACTCAATTTCGTCCTCCGCCTGTTCAATATTTGTAATACAATCATCGGGCTTTTTAAAAATGATCTGAGCTATCCAGGATTTTACTATTCAAAAGATCTGATCGAATCACCCAAACAAAAATGGGGGGGGGGGGAGGGGAGGAAGTTTCCAACTTACCATGGCATCAAATTCATAATCAGCAAGTTAGTAGCTTTTCTCTAGAAATTGTTTGAAATATCTTATTTGATCCGTGTTACGAAAGTCAATAGAAAATAAAAATGAGAATTAAACGGGTTTTGAATCAGTTAAAACTTTTGAAAAAATAAATTTTATTTTTAGAAAAGTAAAGGGTCCCCCTATGGGTTTGGCACCTCAACCCCCTCAACTACGAACCAGTCGACCTTCCAGCTGCATAAGTGCCCCATTTCACTTTCCGCCCATCTGAATGGCTTCATCGAAGATCGGATGTTTCAGATAGTTGACGATCGCATTGATCAGCGTTGATTTGCCCACGCCAATTTCACCCAACAGCAAGGTCAAAATGCCCTTACTTTTCATTCTTTCCAACTCCTTGTTCAACTGAATTTTTGCAAAGTGTTTGAATTCCATTCCATGAGCGTCCATATCGTTGCAACGAAAAGAGAACTCCTCCACCGGCGTGGCACCACAGGCGCAATAGAAATGAGTCATTGGAGCCTTTTTAGGAGAAATTTACAATTTAAATGTTCAAAGGCAATTGACTTACATTTTCCTCTTTAACGAAGGCCAACGTTTGGCCACAGTCATCGCAGCCCCACAATAAGTCGTTGTTCTGACATTTACCCCCATAGCCTTCGCAGAGGGGACATGGCAAACTGCATGGTTCTGTCTTCTTCCGAGGTACTGCTCCAACTTCAGTTCGTTGAGAATTTTCAATCTGTACATAGATCTTCTGCTTTTAAAATTTCCCTAATTTACTTACCCGGGCAAAGCAAATTTGCAATTTCTGCGCTTCCTCCGTCACACAATCGGCCGTCAGCAATTTGTGCCCGCGCATTTTGACCAATCGACTGCCAATGTTTGGGAATCCGTCCAATTCGAGAATGCCTTGCGGCAATCCGCCGTATGCCGTGGCATCGTCGTCACTCAACATAACATCCAAATCAACAAAAGCGCAGCTCTTGCCCCGTTTAGCCATTTGGTAAAGTTGGCCCAAACATCGTCGATAGAATTTTTCTCCGTTCTGTTGAGAAGACAAACCGACGTCAGCGTCGACCGGTGGAATCGTCCGCGACTCGCTGTACAGAAGGACAAAGTGCAAAGTCGAAGAAGCGCTGGTGCTGGAGCCACCGTTGCCAAGCAGCACATCCGTCAGGCGTCGACTGCCACGTCCGATGTATTGAACACATTCAAAAGCGAAGATTACATCTCTTCAAGATGAATGCACCCCCCTAATTATTTTCTTTTTTAATCACAAATAGTTTTTATAAGGTTAAGACGATCGTTTTTAATTTTCTTCCCTTTTCCGTAAAAAGCAAAATCGTTCCTTTCTTTGCATCTTTTGCTGGCTGCCCATTCACTCACAAATCAGTCACCAAAAATTATTCCGTGCAGCAGCAGCCATTCTGTCCCCTCCGGGGACAACTTTTGTCGGCACCGCAAGCAATGAATTTTCTGCTGATAATTAGCAGAAGAAACATTAAAAATTAATCGGAAAACGACAAATCTATCCGGCTGGTTGAATTAATACATTTAAATTTTGTTCTTTGGATTTTTATTTTCAATGTATTTTTAATTATTAATTTGTTTTCTCATTTTTTATTTAAATTTATAAAATAATTAAAAATCAATTTTTCCCGTAATTTAATTACTTTTCAGCGTTTTCCGCCATTAAAGTCACACAAATTGCGATTGAATGGTCCGATTGATAAGCAAAAAATTAACAAAAGTGGAGTTAAAAAATGCGGACGCAATTTATGAACGTAAAATATTTTTTTTTTGTCTCAATTTTTAAAACATTTCCTGATAGATTAGTTGTTGTCGATTTGTTTTGTAATAACAACAGCCTGGGAATTGCCAATAAAAAAGACAATAAAAAAACTAATCAAAAATTATAATCCAATCCATCTCCGGAAATATCGATCTGCTGATCGGGACAGTTTTCGTCCAATCTCTACGCGCCTGTTTTACATTTATTTATATGATCGCATTTTGCAAATATTTGTTTAGCGAATTTTTCCGCTTATTGAACGAACAAACAATTTTTTTTTATACAATTGTTTTCGCGAATCGTCAATATTTGCTTATTTATGGGAAGTAAAAGTTTGAAAAGCAATAAAATAATTCAATTCAAAAATAAAAATAAAAATGGCGCCCCGGGCGGAGAATCAAATCGGCCGTTGGGGTGCCACTTCGTTTATCGTCGGCAATATTGTCGGGGCTGGCATTTTCATTTCACCCAAATCGGTGGTCAAATATACCGGATCTGTGAGTTTTGTTTATAAATAAATTTTAAAAAAATTACACAAAATGTTCCATTTTTGATCGGACTTTCCATGTGCGTTTGGATTCTTTGCGGAGCGATCAGCACACTGGGAGCATATTGTTACGTGGAACTTGGCACAAGCATTCGCCGATCGGGCGGCGATTTCGCTTATCTTTGCCATGTAAAATGGTCACATTTTTGTATTCCTTAAATTAATTAATTTACTTAATTATTATGTCCCATTTATAGAGAAGCGCATTTTTGTATAGTCCCCAGTAGAGTTGGACAAACCCAAATATTATTCGGGTTCCCCGGATATTGGTTAGCTCAAAAACAGTCCGAATATCCGGGTAATTTGGCTGGGGTTGGCCAAGACCCGGATAATTTACCCAAAAAATTTCCGAAAACACCCGGATAATGGTCCCGGATAATCCAGTTTTGTCCAACCCTAGTCCCCACTATAAAATAAATAAATAAAAAGATGATTTAGGAATGCAATTGCCTTTATGTTTATGAGTGTTGGATGTGTGCTAATTTACCCGATGATGTTGGCCATTCAGGCGAACACTTTTGCCGAATACATTGTGCAAGGTGTTATTTAATGTTTTTTGTTTTTGTAATAAAAAATGTAAAATTTTCTTTAATTTTTAGGCTTTGGGCTTAGGGAAATGCTGCCCGACGATTCGCTGGAACAAATCGTTTTCAAAAAATTAGTCGGCTTTCTCACCGTTTGGCTTCTTCTTTTTCTCAATTTTTTCTCATTTCGAAAAGTTGTCGCGCGATTCCAACTAAAAATAGGCAAAGAATTAAATTTGATTTTTTTTTGTCATTTTTTTCTAATTTTTGATGGTTACTTCATTCGCAAAAATAGTGGCCAATGTTCTGATTGTTGGCATTGCTTTTTACTTTTTGATCTTTAAAGGTAAATGTTTCATCAAATATTAATACAATTAATTATAATTTTATTTATTAATTCTAATTTAAATTATTATTTTAATTAATTATGCAAATTAGGCTCTTACGAAAACCTACGAGATCCTTTTGCCAATTCAACATTTGCGGCCGGAAATTTAGTGAATGCCTTTTTTGCCGGATTTTTCAGTTACGACGGATGGGATGTGTTGAATTTTGGTGCCGAAGAGATAAAAGACCCAAAAAGGCACAATTTTTATTGATTATTTTTGCTTTTTATACTTTCTAAATTTTTTTCTATATAAAATTTAAAGTTAATAATTATTTTGATTAACCCCAATTTTGCCCTTCGCTATTTTTGTGGGAATGAGCTGTGTGTCCACAATTTATGCAACCATCAATTTGTCCTATTTCAGCCAGCAGGCAAATATTTTATTTTCATATACTTTATGAATTTTAAAATTTATATTTTTTTTAAATTTTAAAAATTTATATTTTTTTAAACTTTAAAAATTTATATTTTTTAAATTCTCAGATATCTTTTTGCTGTTGCTCGTGAACGTCATTTGCCTTCGTTTATTTCGTTTGCTAGCACAAAGCATGACAGTCCGAAGGCCGCACTATTTGTTCATGTAAAAAAACTAAGCGCGAATACTTTTATTTTAATTTTAGCATTTTGTTTATTTAACTGAATTTTCAACATTTATTAAAAATTTATAAATTTTACTTAGACATTTCATTAAATGGCTCCTCATTTTGAGGTGCTTTTGGGTTCATTTTTTCCTTTGTCGGCAACACGGAACAGCTGATGGAGTATCTCGGCTTTGCACAATGGCTTCAACGGGGCTTCACCATGTGCGCATTGCTGTACATCCGATTTGGACATTTGCCCGTTCATCCTCAGGCAAAAAAAAGACATTAAACTAATCTTTTTAGGCGAGGGGGCGGGTGAGTCGGCGGTGCCGATAGGCGCCGCCGAGAAAATTTTGGAATTTTTTACTCAATTTGTTAACAGATTTGCGACCGAAATTTAAAAAAGTGTTATTTCTCTCTTTTTTCCCCTACGCTGAGAAAAAATTTTCTTTTTCAAAATTTTGGGATTTTGGTGCGAGGTTGTTACAGTGGGGAGTGCCCAAGTGCGGCGTTGGGGGGGGGGGGGCTACCGGTCCGAAGGTCGAAAACTCCGAAGGTCGAAAATCCCAAGGTCGAAAAGTCCGAAGGTCGAAAAGAACAAAAACAGTCCGAAGGTCGAAAAGAACAAAAACAGTCCGAAGGTCGAATGGAACAATTATAGTCCGAAGGTCGAAAAAATAAATTTAAGCAGAAGGAATAAGTTTGAAGGCCAAATTAATAGAAAAGCGTACTATTTTTTAAGCATTTTAATCGGTCCGAACTTTAGGGCGTCATTAACCTAACAATATTTGCCGGCTATCGGACATTTGGCACATCGCTCGCCCATTGAATGGTTCAGGTTCGAATAAAATCTCGTCGAACTGATTTGTGAGTAAGAATCCGCAGAAAGTTTGTGCTTTGCCTTTTTGTAATTTGGTGTTCCTTGAACAATCTTAAGGTCAAAATTTTGAGATTTCGCAAAATGTTAGAAGGTTAGATTCAGATTCTACACCCCCCGAAAACCCCAAAAATTTGATTGTGGTTCTGTATTCCAATCAATTTACAATGGGTCTGGATTCGGCCATTGACATTTATAGAAAATCGTACCGTTATCTTAACTTTTATATGCAAAAAATTCGTATTTTATTGGTAAAAACATGTTTTTTATTTTCTATTCGATCTTCGGACTTTTCGACCTTGGGATTTTCGACCTTCGGACTATAATTGTTCTATTCGACCTTCGGACAGTTTTTGTTCTTTTCGACCTTCGGATTTTTCGACCTTCGGAAGAATTAAAATAAGTAAATTAGTAATTTCTAACAAATATATTTCCATTAATAATTAATTAAAGTGTTTCAGCGAATGAAAACAATATAGATAGGTAAAAGCTTTTGTAAAAAAGCTGTGATAATCATTGAATTTGGACTTTTAGTCAATCCGCGTTCCGTTGCTGATCACAATTTTCATGTTCATTTGCTTTTCGGTCGTCATCGTTTTAATAATAGATCTTATGGCGCGACTAACGCAACTTAAATGTATAAATTATTAAAAAAAGTATTTTTCCCAAATCCAAAAAATAAGTTAACAGAAAATTATTTTTATTTATTATTTGAAATGTTTTTTCTCATTTAATTTTGCGTGTTTTAAATGGGAAATTATCATTCATCGTTGCCGTTCATGCCACGGCATTGCAGGCAGTCCATTCTATTTTTAAAATTTTAAATGTTGCGTTAGAGTAGCTTTCAACCAAATTAATTTTTGACTTGGCCTTCCATATTTAAGGATACCTATTTTAGTTATTTTAAAGGGGTACCTATTTATTTTTTTTATTTTGAAATAATATTTAAATTGTGTCGCCGCTTTTCTAATTTCATGTCTCGGTCCATTTTCTAAGAGGATTTAAATATGGCATTATTGCTTCTTCTCCGTCGTCTCCCACTTTGGCACTTCCTCCCTCTCCCCCTCCTCCTTTTGTGCCATTACACCTCCCACACGTCCGCCTCGGCTATTGGCCTGCACAACCGTCTCCTGTTGCTGCGGGGCGCAATTATTGTACCCATGGCGAGCAGCAAATTGTCGGCGGCAGCGGCTGCTGAGGACAGTGCCGGCTTTTTGGTCTATACGGCACCGAAGAGATGACTGATCAGACCACCGCCACTGAAGAAGAGAATGGAGGACGGCACAATGATGACGATGAACAAGAAGAGAATGGAGGACGGCACAATGATGTCGATGAACAAGAAGAGAATGGAGGACGGCACAATGATGACGATGAACAAGAAGAGAATGGAGGACGGCACAATGATGACGATGAACAAGAAGAGAATGGGGACGGCACAATGCTGACGATGAACAAAAAGAGAAGGGACGACGGCACACTAATGGCGATGAACAAAAAGAGAAGGGACGACGGCACAATAATGGCGATGAACAAGAAGAGAATGGAGGACGGCACAATAATGGCGATGAACAAGAAGAGAATGGGGACGGCACAATGCTGACGATGAACAAGAAGAGAATGGAGGACGGCACAATGCTGACGATGAACAAAAAGAGAATGGAGGACAGCACAATAATGGCGATGAACAAGAAGAGAATGGAGGACGGCACAATGCTGACGATGAACAAGAAGAGAATGGGGACGGCACAATGCTGACGATGAACAAGAAGAGAATGGGGACGGCATAATAATGGCGATGAACAACATGGGCGTTTCGTAAATTCGCCAGGGCGTTTTGTAAATTTGCCACATATATTTTATGAAGTACTTTTAGACATCATAACATTATACACTCCGCACTAAATCAGTTAAACCTTATACCATTGGAAAGCTCTAAATGAGTAGAAGCTGATTGTAAAACTAAACTAAGCAGTAAATTAAAGTTTTAAAAAGTTATGATCAGAAAACCACGATAAAGTTTGATTTTTTGTAGTTTTAGCTTATAACTTTATATTCCGCAATAAATCACTTAATCCTTATACCAATGGAAAGCTCTTTATGAGTAGAGAAAGCAATACAGCAAAATTGAAGCGATTTGATAAGCTTCAAAAAAGATATATACTCATCTAGAGCTTTCCAATAGTATAAGGTTTAACTGATTTAGTGCGGTGTGAATAAAGTTATAATGTAGAAAACTACTACTTCATAAAATATATGTGGCGGATTTACGAAACGCCCATGGTGGCAGTTTTTACGAAACGACCCAGCACGGAAGAAAACATGCAAAAAAGATATCACTTTAATGTTTTTAGCAAGGTCAGCAATTGCTTATAAAAATGATCGGAGCCTTAACACCCATTTTTCTTGAAGACTAGGGATCGGGATTGCGACTGAAATGTCCGTTTTTGGGACTCAAACTCCCTTATATGACTTTGGGTTTTTTTAATTTATCTTTATTTTGTCCGCTAGTCCTTGTTTTTTGATCGGGATTTAAATCATTTTTCTCTTTATAAAATCCCAGCTTACTAATATTTCCTTAAAATTAAAAATTAATAGAGCATCACTTATGTATTTTGTTTAAACAACTCTATATTTTTTAAGAAACTATCCCAAGCCGAATAGACGAATCGCGATTTGAGGAGGAAGAAGACCTAAAAAATGCGATGTTTTTGGTATTGGACCGATGATTGGACTCAAATCGGTGATTGTTGGACATATAGTTGATACAAATTTGTAAAACAAAAGTTGCGTAGAATTGTTGGATTGGTTGGTTGGTTGGATATTTGCTAAAAAGCAGAAACCCCCGACAGGCGGTGAGTGGGTCAGCGATTTGAGACCCATAAGCCAGACTTCGTTTTTTTCGGTCCCCCGAGGACCTGCCAGAAACCGCCAACAAAAGGTTTTGAGTAGGGTTGGACGGGACCGGGACTTTACCGGGACCCAAAAAATATTCTTTTGGACCGACATTTTTAATTCCATTTAAAAGCCTTTATTATACTGAGGAGAATAAAAGGTGCAAAATGCCAAATATTTCATAATATTAGGGTATACATTTCAATAGAAATTATCCGAAAAATATCCTTTTGGACAACCATTTTTAATTCCATTTAAAAGCCTTTATTATACTGAGGAGAATAAAAGGTGCAAAATGTCAAATATTTCATAATATTAGGGTATACATTTCAATAGAAATTATCCGAAAAATATTCTTTTGGACAACCATTTTTAATTCCATTTAAAAACCTTTATTATACTGAGGAGAATAAAAGGTGCAAAATGCCAAATATTTCATAATATTAGGGTATACATTTCAATAGAAATTATCCGAAAAATATCCTTTTGGACCGACATTTTTAATTCCATTTAAAAACCTTTATTATACTGAGGAGAATAAAAGGTGCAAAATGCCAAATATTTCATAATATTAGGGTATACATTTCAATAGAAATTATCCGAAAAATATTCTTTTGGACAACCATTTTTAATTCCATTTAAAAGCCTTTATTATACTGAGGAGAATAAAAGGTGCAAAATGTCAAATATTTCATAATATTAGGGTATACATTTCAATAGAAATTATCCGAAAAATATCCTTTTGGACAACCATTTTTAATTCCATTTAAAAGCCTTTATTATACTGAGGAGAATAAAAGGTGCAAAATGCCAAATATTTCATAATATTAGGGTATACATTTCAATAGAAATTATCCGAAAAATATCCTTTTGGACAACCATTTTTAATTCCATTTAAAAACCTTTATTATTCTGAGGAGAATAAAAGGTGCAAAATGTCAAATATTTCATAATATTAGGGTATACATTTCAATAGAAATTATCCGAAAAATATTCTTTTGGACAACCATTTTTAATTCCATTTAAAAGCCTTTATTATACTGAGGAGAATAAAAGGTGCAAAATGTCAAATATTTCATAATATTAGGGTATACATTTCAATAGAAATTATCCGAAAAATATTCTTTTGGACAACCATTTTTAATTCCATTTAAAAGCCTTTATTATACTGAGGAGAATAAAAGGTGCAAAATGTCAAATATTTCATAATATTAGGGTATACATTTCAATAGAAATTATCCGAAAAATATTCTTTTGGACAACCATTTTTAATTCCATTTAAAAGCCTTTATTATACTGAGGAGAATAAAAGGTGCAAAATGTCAAATGTTTCATAATATTAGGGTATACATTTCAATAGAAATTATCCGAAAAATATTCTTTTGGACAACCATTTTTAATTCCATTTAAAAGCCATTATTATACTGAGGAGAATAAAAGGTGCAAAATGTCAAATGTTTCATAATATTAGGGTATACATTTCAATAGAAATTATCCGAAAAATATCCTTTTGGACAACCATTTTTAATTCCATTTAAAAGCCTTTATTATACTGAGGAGAATAAAAGGTGCAAAATGTCAAATGTTTCATAATATTAGGGTATACATTTCAATAGAAATTATCCGAAAAATATTCTTTTGGACAACCATTTTTAATTCCATTTAAAAGCCTTTATTATACTGAGGAGAATAAAAGGTGCAAAATGTCAAATATTTCATAATATTAGGGTATACATTTCAATAGAAATTATCCGAAAAATATTCTTTTGGACAACCATTTTTAATTCCATTTAAAAGCCTTTATTATACTGAGGAGAATAAAAGGTGCAAAATGTCAAATATTTCATAATATTAGGGTATACATTTCAATAGAAATTATCCGAAAAATATTCTTTTGGACAACCATTTTTAATTCCATTTAAAAGCCATTATTATACTGAGGAGAATAAAAGGTGCAAAATGTCAAATGTTTCATAATATTAGGGTATACATTTCAATAGAAATTATCCGAAAAATATCCTTTTGGACAACCATTTTTAATTCCATTTACTCCTCAGTATAATAAAGGCTTTTAAATGGAATTAAAAATGGTTGTCCAAAAGAATATTTTTCGGATAATTTCTATTGAAATGTATACCCTAATATTATGAAATATTTGACATTTTGCACCTTTTATTCTCCTCAGAATAATAAAGGTTTTTAAATGGAATTAAAAATGGTTGTCCAAAAGGATATTTTTCGGATAATTTCTATTGAAATGTATACCCTAATATTATGAAATATTTGGCATTTTGCACCTTTTATTCTCCTCAGTATAATAAAGGCTTTTAAATGGAATTAAAAATGGTTGTCCAAAAGGATATTTTTCGGATAATTTCTATTGAAATGTATACCCTAATATTATGAAACATTTGACATTTTGCACCTTTTATTCTCCTCAGTATAATAATGGCTTTTAAATGGAAAAAAATGGTTGTCCAAAAGAATATTTTTCGGATAATTTCTATTGAAATGTATACCCTAATATTATGAAATATTTGACATTTTGCACCTTTTATTCTCCTCAGTATAGTAAAGGCTTTTAAATGGAATTAAAAATGGTTGCCCAAAAGAATATTTTTCGGATAATTTCTATTGAAATGTATACCCTAATATTATGAAATATTTGACATTTTGCACCTTTTATTCTCCTCAGAATAATAAAGGTTTTTAAATGGAATTAAAAATGGTTGTCCAAAAGAATATTTTTCGGATAATTTCTATTGAAATGTATACCCTAATATTATGAAATATTTGACATTTTGCACCTTTTATTCTCCTCAGTATAGTAAAGGCTTTTAAATGGAATTAAAAATGGTTGCCCAAAAGAATATTTTTCGGATAATTTCTATTGAAATGTATACCCTAATATTATGAAATATTTGACATTTTGCACCTTTTATTCTCCTCAGAATAATAAAGGCTTTTAAATGGAATTAAAAATGGTTGTCCAAAAGAATATTTTTCGGATAATTTCTATTGAAATGTATACCCTAATATTATGAAATATTTGACATTTTGCACCTTTTATTCTCCTCAGTATAGTAAAGGCTTTTAAATGGAATTAAAAATGGTTGTCCAAAAGAATATTTTTCGGATAATTTCTATTGAAATGTATACCCTAATATTATGAAATATTTGACATTTTGCACCTTTTATTCTCCTCAGAATAATAAAGGTTTTTAAATGGAATTAAAAATGGTTGTCCAAAAGAATATTTTTCGGATAATTTCTATTGAAATGTATACCCTAATATTATGAAATATTTGACATTTTGCACCTTTTATTCTCCTCAGAATAATAATGGCTTTCAAATGGAATTAAAAATGGTTGTCCAAAAGAATATTTTTCGGATAATTTCTATTGAAATGTATACCCTAATATTATGAAATATTTGACATTTTGCACCTTTTATTCTCCTCAGAATAATAAAGGTTTTTAAATGGAATTAAAAATGGTTGTCCAAAAGAATATTTTTCGGATAATTTCTATTGAAATGTATACCCTAATATTATGAAATATTTGACATTTTGCACCTTTTATTCTCCTCAGAATAATAAAGGCTTTTAAATGGAATTAAAAATGGTTGTCCAAAAGAATATTTTTCTAATTTCTATTGAAATGTATACCCTAATATTATGAAATATTTGACATTTTGCACCTTTTATTCTCCTCAGAATAATAAAGGTTTTTAAATGGAATTAAAAATGGTTGTCCAAAAGAATATTTTTCGGATAATTTCTATTGAAATGTATACCCTAATATTATGAAATATTTGACATTTTGCACCTTTTATTCTCCTCAGAATAATAAAGGCTTTTAAATGGAATTAAAAATGGTTGTCCAAAAGAATATTTTTCGGATAATTTCTATTGAAATGTATACCCTAATATTATGAAATATTTGACATTTTGCACCTTTTATTCTCCTCAGAATAATAAAGGTTTTTAAATGGAATTAAAAATGGTTGTCCAAAAGAATATTTTTCTAATTTCTATTGAAATGTATACCCTAATATTATGAAATATTTGACATTTTGCACCTTTTATTCTCCTCAGAATAATAAAGGTTTTTAGATGGAATTAAAAATGGTTGTCCAAAAGAATATTTTTCTAATTTCTATTGAAATGTATACCCTAATATTATGAAATATTTGACATTTTGCACCTTTTATTCTCCTCAGTATAGTAAAGGCTTTTAAATGGAATTAAAAATGGTTGTCCAAAAGAATATTTTTCGGATAATTTCTATTGAAATGTATACCCTAATATTATGAAATATTTGACATTTTGCACCTTTTATTCTCCTCAGAATAATAAAGGTTTTTAAATGGAATTAAAAATGGTTGTCCAAAAGAATATTTTTCTAATTTCTATTGAAATGTATACCCTAATATTATGAAATATTTGACATTTTGCACCTTTTATTCTCCTCAGAATAATAAAGGTTTTTAAATGGAATTAAAAATGGTTGTCCAAAAGAATATTTTTCTAATTTCTATTGAAATGTATACCCTAATATTATGAAATATTTGACATTTTGCACCTTTTATTCTCCTCAGTATAATAATGGCTTTTAAATGGAATTAAAAATGGTTGTCCAAAAGAAAAAAAGATATCATTAAATGTAGAGTGCTAAAACAAAGGCACAGCAAAAAAGCGAAAGTGATTGGATTTGGATAGATAAAATATTGGGAGATGAACAAAAACTGTTACATTTCTGGTCAATGGAAAACAGCAATTTTCCGGGGTCTTTAACACTGGCACTGAATAATAATGATTGCCCCCAAACTTTCTCTGTCAAAAAACTTTTATTAACTCCATGAGAGACGTGCGAGCGAAGACACACGGGCGGGCAGTAACGATGCCCATCCAGCAACACAACCACACAAAATCCGGAAATGGACGGACGAACGGCGAAATGTGCCGTCGCCGACGCCGCCGCCGGTGACGTCCATTTCTGAACTTGGAACACACCATCAGACAACCAATTCTTCATGCACATCAATCAGAAACCATTCAAACCCGCAGACAGAGTGAGTTTGGGTAATTAATATGCATTCTTTTTTTGTTGCATATTACTTACCGTACACACGACGGAATGGGAACCGGAGGTATGGGATTTTTTATACATAAAATTGTTTCTTATTGATGCTCAAGAATAGCACAACATTGATCAGCTAAAATACAAGCCGAAGCTTAATACACAAAAACACATTGATTGTTGTCAATAAATTATTTTACTCAAATTTTAATATTTTTAATTCAATCCCCTTAGGCTGTCCGTTCTGTGAGTGACGTGATTCAATTTTGGCTAAGGTTCAACTTTCCCTAGTGAAAATCTTTTTTATTCTTTTTATTTTACTCCCTGGTGTGGTGTAATGGTGAGTGATATGTGATGCCTGGGGCTGTGGGTTCGAACCCCCGACTTTGTAAATGATTTTTTTTCTCTCTTTTTATGAACTTTGATGGTAATTAAAAATATTTTAGATTTAATATTTTTTGAAGACATATAAATTTTTTATTTGTTTCATTAAACTTGAGAAAAAAATCATAGGGGGACCCTTTTGTTTTGTTTTTAAAAATCAAGACAAATTTTTTTAACAATTCCATCAAAATCTTCAAAAAATGGTTGCAAATCCCTTAACAAATTAAGTCAAAAATTCAAAATTTTCTCGGCGGCGCCTATCGGCACCGCCGACCCCCCCCCCCTGATGTAAAGCAGAATTCTCAAAAAATTTTGAATTTGAGTTGCTCCCCATTCTCAAAATTCGGTCGCCCCCGACCTTCGACATGACCAACCCCAAGTCTCGGGGTAAAGTCTTGGTAAGGTTAGGTCTCGAGCATCACTAGGAAGTGATTGAACACTTTGTCCAATGCATCATCAATTAAAATTTCAGACTGAATTTCACTCGGAAAATTTTTAATTTGGAACAGTCTAAGAACAGTTTACTCTGTTCTGTTCCTGTTCTGTTCCTGTTCTGTTCCTGTTCTGTTCCTGTTCCTGTTCCTGTTCTGTTCTGTTCTCGAGGTCGGAACAGAACAGGAACAGAACAGACAGGCTGTTCTAAGATTTTAGAACAGAACAGGAACAGGAACAGGTTCAAAATTGTTGGAACAGGAAAACACTGGTTAAAATCCATCAGGTGCAAGTGCGGGCAGGACGTCAACATCTTTTCATTTTAGCCCGAAATTTGAGATCGGTAAAATACAATGGGCAAGGTGCCAATATGGAGGGGTAAAGTGCAAGAGGTGAAATGCCAACAGGCAATGTGCCGCCAAAATATAAAGGGCCATAAGGGAAATGCCAAGGGGCAATGTGCCAAAGGCTGAAAATTCCATGGAAAAGGGCCAACCTTTCATTTATATTCTTTAGTATTCATAAAATGCCTTTTTACCTTTCCCATAAATTGTACAAATCCGTGACGATTTTGGGGAAAGCAGCCAATAATTCTGACTTTTACTTAAATTAAATTCAAATAAAAATATTAGATAAAAAAATGATCTTTTACTCTTTTTATTGGGCCGAAACGGTCTTTGCCTTCCTTCTGATGATTTCCTCAATAACTTTTGAAGCAACGGTTGGCAATTTTTAATTAATAATTAAAATATGTAATTTATTAGCGTTAGGGATGACTCCGAAAAAGCCGACTAATTAATTCATTAATCTGGTACGCGTTAGAGGTGTAAAAAGCCAAGTTAGGCTTATTTTCAAAAAACCCTAATTGTCTAATTAATTTTGCCTTGTATCCGTCCGACCCACACAAATATTCCCAATTTTAGTGTTCGGGCCCCGTTTCGGATTTATTCAATTCGCTTATCGTTGGCATAACATCCGCCAACGAACATTCGGCGGTGTCCATTTCCAAACAGCGACCATTGGAATTGAAATTGGCCGATGCGCAAATGTTGCAGCAATGGATTGGCCAAATTGCGCGGAAAATTGTTGTTGAGGATGGCATTTTTGCCGGAAATTACTCCTGCGGCCTGAACATCAACATTAATGCCGTTATTTTAACCGATGGATTCAGGGCTTCTATATATGTGCGGAAACGTGGAAATTCGCAAGTTTTGGGGTACTTTTCCACGGTTTTTCCATGTTTCTTAAAGTTGCCACGTTTTCCACGTTTTAGGATTTTTTGCCACGTTTTTTCCACGGTTTAGTATCGAATGGACTTTCTCTCAATTTATAGGATATATTTTAAAAATTTATTTGTAAACATTTCGCCAATATGAGGACTTAAAAAACTCAAAATTTTTCGACCCCTCCCATTGTTAAAAAGCTTCAAAAAATTTAACCGTTTTTTAAAATTTTGGTTGCAAATTTCTTAACAAATTGAGTCAAAATTCAAAATTTTCTCGGCGGCGCCTATCGGCACCGCCGACCCCCTCCTCCCAGAAATAAGGCAAAATTCTCAACAAAAAAAGCATTTATTGAAAATATCTTAATAAAAATTATTTTCAAAAAACGGAAAACGGAAAAACGGAAATATTTTTTTTAACGGAAAACGTAAAACGGAAAAAAAGGGCCAAAAACAACGGAAAACGGAAAACGGAAAAATTTTCAAATAAAATAAAAAAATTATTTTTTTTTTAAAAATAATTTATTTAATAAATATTTTTTGAAATATTAACAGTAATTATTTTTTAAAATTTTGAAGGATGTCTTTTTTTCAGCGGCCTTCTAAATCTATTTTAGGCTTTTGGGTAGGGGGGGTCGGCGGTGCCGATAGGCGCCGCCGGAGAAAATTTTGAAATTTTCGACTCAATTTGTTAAGGATTTGCAACCAAAATTTTAAAAAATTCGGCAATTTTTGAAGCTTATTAGGAGTGGTAAGGGTCCGGCGGCGCCGATAGGCGCCGCCGGAAGAATTTTTTTAAAAACTTAACAAGATTTGTTAAGAAAATCGTTCCAAAAATGAAAATGCAAAACAAAATCCCCAAAATGTTTTTGATTTCGTCCTGAAAAGCTTGTGAATTGGCATCTAAAATGTTTGTTTGTAATTGGAAAAAGTTAAAAAGAATTTTTAAAAATTATTTAACCACCGTAACTGTACAGAAAATAAGAAATAATCACTGACACAGTCGGGGATCTGAACCCCCACCCAAACTTATCTTACGACACCAACCACTCTCACCATTACACCACAACCAAACCGCGTTCCAATGCCCCAAAAATCCCATTCTTAGGGGTGTATATTTTTTCCGTTTTTTTCCGTTAAAAGGGCATTTTAACGGAAACGGAAAAAAAGGCCCAAAAACAACGGAAAAACGGAAAACGGAATTCCGCCCATCCCTGCAACTCACCCCCTAATAATCACTTTTCCCCCAACTCCCCCCCCCCCGAAAAAATTTTCAAGTTCAATTCCGATTTGACTTGTCCCAAGCCCATAATTACTTCCTTTCTCAACCAAAATTGCTCAAAATGGTGAAAAGTGGTCGGTGATAAATATGCTAGTTAATGATTGTTCGAGCAATTTATATTAAATTAAAGGCTTAAAAAAATTTCCACGTTTTTTCCACGGTTTTGAAAAAATTTCCACGTTTTTTGAGGAAAAAGGCCAATTTTTGAAATTGCTCTTTTCATTCGGGGCAATGTTGAGCGCCTAGATTGGAGAGCAATCGCAACAAAACGGCACTTTACGCGCGCTTTTAAAGGCTTATGAATGTGTTGGAGGGCAATTTAAAGGGTAAAATAATATTTTTAATAATTATTATTTATTTAAATTTCATATTCACTTTAAGCATTTCCGACTTTGACATTGGAGCGGTCATATCCGATTGTGCAATTAAAATCTTGGAAAGTCATCCAATTAGCAATTTAAATCTTCCTTATATTCGTAAGTGTGAAGCAGAATTCGTAAAAAAAATTGTAACCAAAAAATCTTATTTTTGGTTTTTCCAAGCCCCTTACCGAAAAACGTCATAAATTTTGCGTCTTTCATTTATAACAAATTTTTGTCTAACCGGACAAATCTGTTCTCAAAACGCTTTTTGGAAGAGAATGTATTGAGCGTTTCAAATCTCGGCAAGGAGCCTGTCAAATCTCGGCGAATTGCGCTCCAATTGCTGTTTCGTCTAAAAAATTGGGGGCCCAAAAAGTTGGAGGAATTTCCGTCGAAAAACCCATTCGAAAATGTAATGAAATTGACCAGAAGAGATACATAAGTGTAATTTTGGCATTTTCATCCGGAATTTATTAAAAAGAATGGCCAAATTTGAATTATTGGAAGATTATTTTGGCGAGCTGAACATCAGTGAGCTGGTTGGATACATTCAAACATATTTGGAATTTAATGAGGAATTTTCTGCGAATAATTGTGAAAAAGAGAAGAAAAACGAAGGAATTGCAAATTCAAAAATTTACCCATTCTTTGACGAAGCATGTTTGGACGGGTGCAATTTGTTGACTGGGTTTTGTTCGTTAGTTTAAAAAAATTTAATTGATTACGGGGAACGATTTCGGTGCCCGTCGGACCCAAGATTTTTGAAATCTTCAAAATTTATGACCCCCCAACAATATACCTAAGCTTATTTTAAGTCATTTATTTATTTTTAAGAAATAATTAAACAAATTGACGAGCTCAATGAGAGCATAAAAAGTCGTCATGCGAAAGACTAGTTGCCAGTATTTTTGGAATACGTCAATAAATGTGAAGGTGCAATGAAAATAATTATGACCAAATTCGACAAAAATAAATTTGGGCTAAAATTGAAAGCGGAAGTAAAGAAAATGTTGAAATTGGGTGATGAAACAATGCCTAAAGACACATTTGATCCATTTTTCTCAAATTTGGCCAAAATTAGACAAATTTGCGTGGAAAACATTGAACAATATGAACGACAAATTCCATTTAAAATAAATGTTAGAATTAAACAAAAAGAAAATCATAACAAATTTTACGATCTTATTGCAATTTTTTTTATTTTGGAAGAAAATCGATTAAAAATGAGAAAGAAGAAAGGCTTGAATTTGATTTGAATGGGGCAAACGGCGATCAAAGCGATTTTGGACAAAAATTTGAATGAAAAAGCCAAAAATTTACTATCGGCAACAAATCAACTAGTGAAAAAGAAAAATTTGAATTTTGAAACGGCGATCAAAGCGATTTTGGACAAAAATTTGAATGAAAAAGCCAAAAATTTACTAAAAGAATTTTTATGTGCCAAAAGAAATTCTGCGGAAAAGTGCCATTATATTTATTTTTGTGTTGGTGGATTTTGTTTGCCCCAATCATGCCAAATGTATGCATTACCTCACAATAATCCATGCCAATCATTCGAGAATCGATCGATGCCTTCGCCTTTTAGGCGAATGCCTCGCTTGGAAGATAGACATAAATATTTATATTTTTTTATTTTAGTGATAGTTACTAAATAAATTTGTGAAAATAAAAAAGAGGCAAACAATTTTGTAAATTTTACAACAGATTATCAAATAAATTTCAAAATTTCAATCCTTTATGATGCCTGCTAAATTATTTCCAATGCCCACTCTTTTCCTTTTCCTTGGCTTACTTTGCTTGGATTTGGTCAGCAGTACGAAGATGATTGGTTAGTCATTGTCAAAATTAATTAAATTGCAAATCCGAAAATGCTAAGCATTCAGAAACGGAAGGAAACGCTTCAAATTCCGTCGCCAATTCAGCAAATAATGGCCCCGGTTTAAATTTTTTAATCTTTTTTAACAAATTAAAACGCGCCGCTCAACCCATTCTTACAAATTATTCAGCGCAAGCTTTGCCTTCGACCCCCAAAAAACTGATTGCGCCAGGCCTAATATGTCCCCCTGCCCCAAAGAAGCTCAGACTAACTTCAGCAGGTAATAGGGACGACCGACACACATTCAATCACATATATACAACTTCCTGATCAATCAATGGGTAGAGTGAGTTGATCGAATTTGGTTCAACCAGCAGACGACGAGACGTCATCGCAAAAGGGATTACGATACGGAATCGCGCGAAAATTCCATTCAATCTCGAACAATTCTTCCAAAAATAGTCGGACGGAATCCCGGTCGTGGTGGGGTTACGAACAAACTCAAGGGGTCCCAAAGAGACAACCGTATCCCTACCCGGTCACATGCATTACTGCACAGAACTACGGTAATGAAGCTTTTCAGATACGTCTGGTCCGCCCGCTACAAGAGAAAGGATTATTTCGCTTGAAGAGATCGGTAAACAAATTTCTCAGTGTCCAATGGCGTTTATTTATCATTTCTATGGAGAATTTTTTTTCAAATATAGCAAAAAATGGGCAAGTTTTTTCTAATTGAAGTAATAAGAGAAATTAAAATTTTTGTATGCAAATTAAAGGCATATCAGAAAATTTTCTTGAAAATAAGCAGAATTTTAAAAATTTTCATTTTATGGTGGCAGAATTTTTAATCACGAAAAAGTCAATTTTTAGGGGTGCATTTTGAAAATTTTTAAAAAGTCGATCCTTTGGGGTGTATTTTTCGTTTTTATTGCATTTTTGTTAAGGAATTTTTTTTGATAAATTGCGAAATATGGATAAAAATATGGAATATGGATAAAATATGGAATATGGATAAAAATCGCGAAATATGGAAAAATATGGATTATAAAATGGGCCCTAGAAGCTCCAACCAAAGCTAAAAACACTATTTCTGGCATTTATACGCTGTTCCGAGTGCGCAAAAAAAATATGGATTTCCATATAATTTGTGGCCCTATTTATCGTTGAAATTGGCGCCTTTTTGGAATTAACTGGCGCTGCTGATTTTATCGTTGAAAGGAGAGAAAGGAGCTCTGCAGCTGCTGGTTGGGTGGCTGCATTCTTAAAAGAAAAATTGACGTATGCATATTTGTTAGATGTTTAGTGCCTGTCCGTTATATTGCATTATTTTGTATTATTATGTCTTACAAATTTGTGGCTGGCACGTGCAGCAAGTTCTGCCGATGACATCAGCCCCGATCGCAGTTCGGCGTTTAGCCAGGCCAGAAATTTGTCCATCTCCCCAGGGACCTCATCCCAGTCCATTGGGTCGAACACCTCGCCCACGCTGACATCATATGTCCGGAGGACACCCGCGGCAACATGCCGGCCGAGTACACCTTTGTGGAGGGTAAAAATGTCCTGAAGAATTAAATTCACGTTTCAACCGGATGGTTAACGTAACCTCCAATGTGATGGTTTCGGCTTTGAGGTCGTTTAACAATGGGAGCAGTTGACGGTCGCCCGAAAATGGCGAGAATTCCCGGTCAAACGTTCGCAGGATTGCAGTGTTCTCCCGTCGTTCTCTTCGACCTCGTTCTTCACCTCCAGCCCCAATTTCTTCACCAGCATCCGGCGCCGGCATGTCCTCTTCTTCAACGCCATCTTCGGTCACAGGCACGGAGAAATACATCTTACGATTGCTAAAGGAACAGTTTTTATGTTTTGGGGTTTTTCTTTCTTTCTTTAAATGCTCCGATTCAGAGGAATTGAATACCATATTGCTTTCGAGTTCAATTTGGGGGGGGGGGGTGGCGGCGGACCGCGGCACTCTTTACGGCGGTTAGGCGCGATGGTATTTTGTCGTTTAAAA
The DNA here is from genome assembly GCA_018350325.1 of Globodera rostochiensis. Taxonomy (NCBI): domain Eukaryota; kingdom Metazoa; phylum Nematoda; class Chromadorea; order Rhabditida; family Heteroderidae; genus Globodera; species Globodera rostochiensis. The sequence goes on from JAEVLN010000010.1 coordinate 482,171, forward strand.
ATAAATTTGTTGAGGCGAATGTTTGTTTTTTGAATATTGCAGCCTTTTCAAAATATTGTTCGATCACTCATCCCACATTTACTTCGAAAGTGGCGATTTTCGGAAATTTTAGAGAAAATAAACAAATTCAAGGAAGCGATCAAGAATATGATATCAGTTTTTGTCAAGCATTTATTTTGTCTATGATTTGTTTTTGTTTAATCCGTTGGTCAGATCTAATCACTGGAGCACACGCATTCAATCGGGAGGACTTGTTGCTCAGCAAAAGCAAAACGTGTCTCATCGCCAAATGATTGACTCTTGTGAATTTTGTAGGGTGAAGGTGTTAAAAGGGTAGGCGACATTTCGCTGACTCGACATTTCAACCACTAAGCAAAATACGACATTTAATTTGATAATTGTGTCAGCAATGAAATGCCCATTTTGTGCGATCAAACGCCCTCCAACTCGACTGTCCCATCCCCCGGAGCCCGTGGAGGAAATGTCTTATTTTTGCTTAGTGGATGGTTGCGTGGAGGAATGTCATTATGTCGTGAAAAAAACGCAATTGAAGCATTTGACGACATTTAGAAATATTGTGCCTTTTATGCCTGCCACCACAGTAATCAAAAAGGAGTGTTGTGCTAGACAGACATTTCATAAAATCATAGACAAAATCAAAATTATACAATTTCACCATATTCTTGATTAGCACCCTTGTAACCCCCAAATTTGGTTGGGGGTCATTCAACAGCACCAAGCCGCTCCAGTGATGCACAGCTCGAACTTGTGGTGCGAAAAGCGCAAGTGCTTGCCGACAAGCTCCTCCGTAGACATGGAAACAGATTTGCCCGCATCGTGAGCAGAACGCCAAAGCCACTGATCGCCACCATTCTCTTCGTCGTTGTGCTGGTTGTCGAGCTGTTCGGCTGAACTGGCGTTGATTTTTCCAAGAAAATTATGTGCATGTATTGTCCAATTGTCTCAATATTTGTTCCATTCAATCAAAACTGTACCAACCTGTCGACACACTTTTTCGCTGCCCCGCGGCGATGTCCGTTTGGCTGTCCAAAATCAGTGCTGTCCGATTGCGACGAATGAAGCGAAGAACATTGGCCACATGGATGGCGGTCAGCACATTGTCTCCGGTGATCATCACAACCTGTTTTATTTAAAAATAATTTTAAAAAGACAGCTGAAAAATACATTTCAATTAAATCATTAAATATTTTAAAAAAATATCATTTAAAAACGCAAAATATTGTTCAAAAAAGCACCCGATGCGATGCGTCTGCAATTTCGGCAACCATTTGACGACTGTCCGGCTTAAGCGGGCACGAGATGACGGCAAATCCCGCAAAGTGCAGCTCGCGCTCCAGCTCCTCACGGCTAATCTCACGGATCTGATCAAAAAACAAATTTAAAATTTAAGACCAATTTAAATGGGATAAAATCGTTTAAAATTGCTTTTTTCTACTTGCTGATGTGACAATTGGCCAATCTCGCGAATGCCCAACGCGACAATTCTGGCGCCTGCCTGTGCCAACTGTTGGTAGTGCAAATCGTAGTCAGCTGGTGGATTGGAGAACTGCAATTTATAGTAAGGAATTATTCGTCATAATATAAAATAAATAAATTAGAATTTCTTATAGCAAATACTAATTATTTGTCAAAATGCAAAATAAATTCCGGTCGAATTTCTCAAACCACCCACCATCTGCTTTAGCACTTCAGGACAAATTTAAATGGGATAAAATCGTTTAAAAGTAGATTAGGAAAGAAATATCGACCGGGAGGTCGGGTTTTTTAGAGTACCGGGCCCAAACCCGAGACGGCCCCGAGTCAATCCCTAATGGGGAAAATATACCAATAAATATTGGCATAACCAAAAATACAATAATTTGAATGTTTAAGGAGAGCCTACCGGTAATAGGTTGCCGTCCCCCTGTTCGCCCCTGTTTTCATTTTGGCGTCGAGCCATCGCACAAATTTGTCCATTTCGGTTGGCACTTCGTCCCAGTCCATGGGATCGAAGTCGTCGCCCACGCTGACGTCATGGGTCGGGAGGATCCCCGCGCCGACGTGCCTTCCTAGGATGGACTTGTGCAGCTACAAAATAGTCTGAAGAGTTGAAATTCTTAGATTTTCAACAGGAGGATGAACCTCCAATGAAATTTCGGCCGATTGGTGTTCCTTTAAAGTCGGCACCAAGTCGCGATCTTTGGCAAATGGCGACAAGCGCCGATCGGTGCGCAGAACTGCAGTATGGCGCTCGCGCCCTTCCCTCCTCCCTCGTTCTTCACTGCCAGCAGTACATCATCCTCTGCCGTTGTTTCGTCATCAGCTTCGGTGACAGGCACGGAAAAATACATTTATTTAACTCTAAAAACTAACTTTTTTTTGCTCCGATTCCAGTAGAATTGAAACCACCATTTTCATTTATTTCAATTTTGTGGGGCTGGGATGCGGACCGCAGCACTACTTTGATAGGACATGGGATCGCACCCGCTTTTTTGTCGTTTGAAAATAATTTATTGTATCGAAGGATTTTTTAGAAATTGTAGCCTTTGCTGGTCGAGAATATGGTATCATTTGTCAAATCATTGTTTTGATTATCGGAGCGCGTGGAGGAAATGTCATATTTTGTTTTAGTGATTTCGATATTTTATTTAATATTTGCACCTGTCCATTATATATTCTTATTAAATTATTGTTACTTACGAATCGGTGGCTGGCACGCGCAGCCAATTCTCCCGCCGGCATCGCTCCTATTTTCATTTCGAGCCACCGCACAAACTTGTCCATTTCGGCCGGCACTTCGTCCCAGTCCATTGGTTCGAAGTCTTCGCCCACGCTGACGTCATGGGTCCGGAGTATCCCCGCGCCGACGTGCCTTCCTAGGATGGACTTGTGCAGCTGCAAAATAGTCTTAAGAGTTGAAATTCTTAGATTTTCAACTGGAGGATGAACCTCCAATGAATTTCGGCCGATTGGTGTTCCTTTAAAGTCGGCACCAAGTCGCGATCTTCGGCAAATGGCGACAAGCGCCGATCGGTGCGCAGAACTGCAGTATGGCGCTCGCGCCCTTCCCTCCTCCCTCGTTCTTCACTGCCAGCAGTACATCATCCTCTGCCGTTGTTTCGTCATCAGCTTCGGTGACAGGCACGGAAAAATACATTTATTTAACTCTAAAAACTAACTTTTTTTTGCTCCGATTCCAGTAGAATTGAAACCACCATTTTCATTTATTTCAATTTTGTGGGGCTGGGATGCGGACCGCAGCACTACTTTGATAGGACATGGGGTTGCACAAAATCTCGATGACATTCTCAATCGTACCATCGATCTTTTGATTTTCAAAACCTTGTAATTTGGTAGATTTTTTTCTGAGAATTTTGGAAAAAAGAATTATATTTTATCAAAAATCTCGACTGTTCCGGCTCGAGATTTTTCGAGATCCGAGATTTTTTTCGAGAATCTCGTCTCGAGCTCGAAGCTCAAGTCCGGGCTCTACTAGTAACTTGGTACTTTTTCAAAATTTGCATAGACAAAATGCGAAAAATTTCAAATAGTCAGCAAAAAAATCTTAAAATCCAATGCCACCAAAAAAGTCTAAATAATCACATGAAAAATGTGTTTCTATTGGGTTTCCGGGGCATTTTTTTCCGAATTTTAACTCCATTTCGACCGATTCGAACCCCGTGCCCTTATGTCAAATTGCTTAAATGCACAAAATTGGTATTCAATGTACACAGAAATTTTTTTGATGAATTTCTTAACAAAAATGGTTACTTCAAAAAAATTCCCGACGGCACCGAAAATAGCAAATCCCCCCAAAAATGATTAATGAAGCATTTAAAATAAGCTGTTACCGGCGAGTCGACCGTTGGTGTCGTCTCCATCGGGTAGAAGGATGTGCCAGTGTATGAGTAGGTTGTTCCCGACTCTTGCACCTGTGGGGTGGCTAAAAAAGAAGAAACATTTATTAAAAAATTTATGATTTGAATTAAGAGTAATTTGGAAAGAAATCTCGACCGGGTCGGGAATTCTCGGGTTTTAGAGTCCCGGGCCCAAACCCGAGACGGGAATTCCCGGAGTCACTCCCAAATGGGAAAAATATACCCTAAATATTGGCATTAAATGTTTGAATGTTTAAAAAAGCCTATACCGGTAACTTTAGGTTGGCGCACTGTCCTTTTTTGAAAAATACCAAATTTTTAACGTTCCGGGGGTTTTCGAGGTGCTGATCAAGATTCTGACATTTATTTTACCGATTCCGAACTCCGAATAATTTTTCGAAAAAAAGTTTGTTACAAAAAAATTATGGAGAGAAGTTTCACCTTCAAAAATACACATTTAAATATTAAAATATGCATAAAGTGATTATGAAAAATTCAAATACAGCCAATGTTTAAAAAACAATTAAAAATCGGTCACATCAGAAACACACTAGAACAATGTTTTGCGGAGACGCTGATCACCAAACAGAAAGTTCAGCACCCGATCCAACAGCAAACAGCAGAGCAAATCGCCCAAAATACAGCAGATCAATGTGTTGCGCAACTCGGCCGGGATGTGCACAAGTTCTTAAATTAATTTGGTTTTTCGCTTAAATAGATTAATTTACAGGGATGGTACTTTTAGGTAAATACCTATTTTTTCTGCGAGCTTGGAACGCTGAGTTAAGCACGAAAAACACATTTTTAGCTAAGTCTAAGACTCCTAGAATGGACTTTATAATAACTATTTTTACCTATTTCGGCTTTTTTCTACCTATTACCTAGGTACCTATTTTTCTACCTATTTCGACCTTTTTGTTACCTATTTTCAGGTTTTTGAATTTTTTTAATATAATTCTGCTGAAAATGCCAAAAAAAAAGCCAAAATACGCACCAAAAATACCGAAAAATGGCAATTCCGGTAGTTTTAAGCGCCAGGTCAACTCATCACTCTGGCCATTTCGGCTCCAGCGCCATTTGAACGCGGCCTTTTCAGCGCCGCATTTGTTTCCTTATTTTTTATGCGAGTTTTATGGATTTTTCTCGAAAATGACTATTTTAAAAACAGTCAGAAATCGATAAAAAATGCCAAAATATGCTCGAAACCCCAAAATATGCTTTTATTTATAATCGTTTTTTTGTTTGGTGTTTAAAAATGTTCAGTAAAAATTTTTTACTTACCTATTTTTGTACCTATTTCACGATTTTTGTACCTATTTAGTACCTATTTTGACATTTTTTCTCACCTATTAGGTACTTATTTTCAAAGTATCATCCCTGTTAATTTATGTCAAAAATGAAATTGTTTTACAAAAAATAATTCTTTTCACCAAATTTGTCGTTGAGATCCGGGAAGGTGTTGGACGCAAAAACGACCATTGCGCCAAAGGAGCAAATAATGGAGTAGAAGAGGGCTTTATTTTCTAAAAACAAAAATTTAGTCATTGATTAACCAGATCAGATTTGGAGCTTGATCACTTAAATATCGATTGATCAGACGATTTTTAAAAGCAAACTAATCAATAAGATCATTTGAACTGATCAAAAAAATTTACACAAACTGACCAACTAAGCTCTCCATGAATGGTCTGCCACGGTAGTTGACGGCAAAGGAGGCAATTTGCAGCGAGGCGGACATCAAATATACAGCAGTGTTCAACAAGTTCGGCTTGAACTGCTTCTCCAGTTCGATTTTTTCTGGTCTAATAAAAAAAAAAATTCGATTAATTAAAAAAAAGTATTAATTACCTCTCCTCTAAAGCATGTGCAAGCCTAACAATGTAAATCAAACATGCAAAATGGATGGCAAATTCTGTAAAAACCAGAGAATTTTCTAATAATACAACTTTTAATATATAATTTTTAAGAAATATTTAAATTCAAGTAATTTACGTGTTGTAATTGTCGACAAAGTGTACACGTTAAAAATGTTGGTCATTGGACATTGTTTAGCAAGGGTTTTCAGTGGCTAAAAAAGTCAAAATTTAGAAAAAAATCATAGGCTTATCTCAATCCATTTCTTGCCTTGGATCTTGAGATGAACAGAAAACAGGCGGCGAGAAAAATTCCTTGAATTGTTGCCTTAAATTTTAAAACAAAAAATTAAAATGGTTTTAAATATTTTTATTTTTCCACCTGCGTATCAGAAAATTTAACACCGTCCAGGTACAACACGGACTGGCTGTACGCCAACACCAACGCGTTCAGTGCCAATATTTTGAACATTTGCAGAGTGGTCACCAGCGTGCAGCGCCCTTGTTTGATGATATTGCAAACTGAAAGAAAATATTTTAAAAATATTTATATAATTTGGATTTATTAATTACAAAATTTGAATAAAAGGTTGGGCAAATGACCGCACGAAAATTCAGGAAATCAATGCCAAAAATCGACTTGTTTCGGGAATATCTTCGTTCACCGAAATTATCGGGGAATTCCGTGCCCATAAAACCGCTAATAATCATCAAAATTTCACTTGATTGGATGGAAGTCGATTTGGAAGTAAACGGAGCGGCATAAGACGCATCGCCAAGCCGAACCTTCGCCTGATCCTCCTGCTGTTCCAACTCGCGTATCATTTTATTGAGACGACCCTGTTTAAAATTTCCAACATTTGAACTTTCATGGATTGAAAACGTAATTGTTTCGCGAATTTGAAAAATAATTGTAAAAAAAGTGCGGGGGAATAGTGAAGTTGGTCCTAATTCTAAACTCAAAAAATAATAAATAAAACTATTATTAATAATAAAATATCTTTTGATCAGTTGCTATTAATTAATGTGTGCCGTGCTCCACTCACCTGCATTTGCTGTTGTTTGGCACCCGCACGTAACGTTGGGAACTGACGCCCACCGGCGTTGTCGCCTCGGGGCATCAAAAGTTGTTGGCGTTCACACTCCGCTGCCTCATTTTTGGCCTGCTGTTGTGCCAAAACTCCACCACTGTCATTGTTTTTGCTGTTTGTTGTGCCGCCACTGTTCTCGGCCTCTTCCCGCTTCAACGGATGTGCCAACAGCGCAACGCCCACGTCCGCATGCTTCAACGCCCCGACATCGTTGGTTCTGTGGATTTAACAGAAATTTTAATTAATAAAAAAAAAGAATCTGATGAATACTAAATGTATAAACTTCTTATAAATAAAATAATCTTTATTAACAATTTTATAAGTATTTAAAAAAATATAAATTTACAACTTGAAATGTCGTTTTCTAAAAATTACCACTTTAACCATAAAATGGAAAATTAGTTTAAAATTTTGGTCCAATATGCCTCAAAGAATTGCTGAACTGAAACGTCATAAAACAGTAAACAAACTCACCCATCGCCGCACATCAACGTCGTCAAGCCCATGTTTTTCAGCGCGTTGATGGTCCGCTCCTTTTGTTTTGGCGACATGCGTGCGTAGACGCGCACATTTTGCAGCACAAGGCGGAGAGATCGACTACAAAAGAAATAAAATGATTCACATATTAAATAAAAACAAAATTTTTTTTTTCAACCCCTTTAGCGATTCCATTATATGTTCAAATGCCGCTCCAGTGATGCACAGCTCGAACTTGTGGTGCGAAAAGCGCAAATGCTTGCCGATAAGCTCCTCCGTAGACATGGAAACAGATTTGCCCGCATCGTGAGCAGAACGCCAAAGCCACTGATCGCCACCATCCTCGTCGTTGTACTGGTTGTCGAGCTGTTCAGCTGAACTGGCATTATTTCTCCAAGACAAATTATGTGCATTGTCTAATTTTGTCTCAATATTTGTTCCATTCAATCAAAACTGTACCAACCTGTCGACACACTTTTCCGCTGCCCCGCGGCGATATCCGTTTGGCTGTCCAAAATCAGTGCTGTCCGACTGCGACGAATGAAGCGAAGAACATTGGCCACATGGATGGCGGTCAGCACATTGTCTCCGGTGACCATCACAACCTGTTTTATTTAAAAATAATTTTAAAAAGACAGCTGAAAAATACATTTCAATTAAATCATTAAATATTTTAAAAAAATATCATTTAAAAACGCAAAATATTGTTCAAAAAAGCACCCGATGCGATGCGTCTGCAATTTCGGCAACCATTTGACGACTGTCCGGCTTAAGCGGGCACGAGATGACGGCAAATCCCGCAAAGTGCAGCTCGCGCTCCAGCTCCTCACGGCTAATCTCACGGATCTGATCATTATAAAAATATTAAAATCATTTAAAATTGTTTTTTTCTACTTGCTGATGCGACAGTTGGCCAATCTCGCGAATGCCCAACGCGACAATTCTGGCGCCTGCCTGTGCCAACTGTTGGTAGTGCAAGTCGTAATCAGCTGGTGGATTGGAGAACTGCAATGTTTTGTCTAATTATACAATCAAATTTCTCAAGTGATGTAGTCACTGGATAAGCGGCATCCATGTTACCGTAGAACTACCGATCACGGTACTATCCACTAGAGCCTGGACTTGAGGACCGATCGAGAATCCCATAAGATCTCGAAAAAAATTTAAACGATCGAGATTTCGACCGAGTAACTCGAAAAAATCTCGTCGAGATTACAAGATTTCGATCGAAAATCTCGATCGGTCCGTGCTCTACTACCCACTACCGCACACTCGTTACCGTACCCATCACCCACCATCTGCTTAAGCACTTCAGGCGCTCCTTTGACGCTGACAATGTGCAATGTGTCGCTGGACCCGGTGACTGGCTGATAGCCCGCGATCACAGTCATCCGTTTCATTTGGCTGGTGAAGTGGAAACGACGGAAAATTTTCAACGGCACCAACTTTGGCGACCTCCGGTTCGGCACCACTGCGTCTTCTGTAGGATTTTAATGGGTTTAGCGATTTAAATTAAATTTCAGAAAAATCCCTGCGGCGATCCCCGAAGCAGTTTCCCCGAATAGACAAATTGGTTCATTTGGAGCCCCTGCGGGTAAAACTTGCGTTTTGTCACATTCCAGTCCAGCCACTTGAGAATGGCCTTCTCCAACGGGTCGCCGACCAATTCGTCCTCAAAGCGCACCAACGAGTGACAGGACGCCAACGCGTTGATCGTGATCGGCAAACATTCAGCGACATTTTGAACAATGGATACGGTATCACTCTGGCCCAATGCCGCATGCGACATTGTGTCAGTGTCGTTGCTCATGTCAGCGTCGGCACTGTAATCAAAGCAGGCATTTGGTGGAAACCCCCAATTTTATTTTTCACCCGTTGCTGATCAAAATGTCCGAAAGTCCGGCCACTCCCTCCATCACAAGCTCATCCTTGGTCAACGTGCCCGTCTTGTCAAAGCAGCACACGTCCACCTTGCCGGCAAAAGGAATTCGGAAAGGCTCCGTGCAGAAAATGCCAAAGCGCTGGAGGGCAACCAACGAATTGTTCACCTTAGGCAAAACAAAAAAAATTTAATTTTTAATTATAATAAAAATAAAAATTCGAATTGAATTGATTAAACGAATTTTTTGTGTAATGTATTTTACAGCCAACGAAAGTTCAATGGGCAGCTCGGGCGGAATGACACTGGTCAAAATTAACACACACTCCAAGAACAGTTTGTACCGTGAACGCTCTTCGTCTTCAGTGCCTTGAAAATTCATTTTTGAGTATAAAATTTATTTATCTAAAAAAATATAATCCAATATTGACCAATGGAAAACAATACGGAGTCCCTATGGCCCCACCTTTGACCCACAAATATGCCGCTGCTGCAACCGCAAAAATGAGCAAAAAAAGAATGAAGAAGAACGTCTCCAAATTGTTGGCACTGACACGCTTCACACCGTACTGTAAACAAACAAAAAAAGAATATGTAGAGCACAACAACATAACTTGTTTCTCTGTTTTGTAAAAAGTGAACAGAAAAAAATCAAGATCGATCTCTAGCGGTTCACCCACCATTATTGTCCTCAACAGACTGCCTTGTTGAGTGTTGAAGCCGGTCCTGATCACGTAGCAGACCACCCCATTGTCGGGGCCCTTCATTCCGGGTTCATTTTTTGCTGAAAAAAAATTTAAAAAGTTAAGGTCCAATTTTTTGTTTTGTTTTTTTGAACAAAAATGGCAACCCCTCAATCGCCTCACCGGGCGGCGTGTGCTGCAACATTTTGGTGCCGGCAAACAGCACGTGCAGGCGACTGTCAGCATTTGGGTCAAAAACGCGTTGGCGTTCCGTCGCCGTCACATCCTCAAGCGGTTCCTTCATCTGCGGAATGGACTCGCCGGTGAGCATCGCCTCGTCGCAGATGGCATGGCCACGAAGGACTGTGTGTATTTAAAAAATGGAAACAATGGCATTTAGCAAAAAACAAAGTTTTTTTAATATAAAATAAGCGTTGTTTAAACGACTTTGGTCTTTTTTATGAAGCATTTTTGGCTTTTTTCATACAAAAAAAAACAATTTATTTAAGGGATAATTAATTAATTAATTAAATTATAAATAATCATTACGCAGAAGATCGCATGGAATTGCGCGCTCGTCTTCGCTTCCTTTCACCGAACAAATGGACACAATGTCACCGCAAACCAATTGATCTTAAAACATAAAACATTTTAAAATTATAATTTCTATATTTAAATTGAATCATTACAATTTTTTTGTTTTTTTTACCTGATGGGATTTTATTCCATCGTTTGGTGCGGTACACATTGATCAGGTACGACTTGGAACCCATGTTTCTGGAAACAATTTTTTTTTTCTTGCAATATTATGGACCTGTCTTCGACAGTCCCCACTAAAATATTTTGGAGGGATTAATTGTGTTTATTTGGGGGGTTTAAGCAGTAATTTTTCCGGAAAACATTGGCCCAAACCACTTTTCATATACCATAAACATTCTTAATCTGGGCAAGCCCATTTCCCTCCCTTCTTTAATCCCACAAGATTATTTGGCGAATGGCACCGATTTCTTTTGGGAGATTTGGACAGTGATTTGGCCCGCGCAATGGCCCCCCCTCCCCCCGTCGGCCCTCGCTGTTGTTCTCCTCGCCCATCGGTCATCGACACCACCCGTGGCCGTGCCCATCATCGTGCCATACTAATCCCAACCATCGTCCATCAACTCCTCAACCATCGCCCATCAACTCCCCGACCATCGCCCATCAACTCCGCCCTGGCCCAACTCCGCCCCTGGCCCCCTGCCCACCAGCGCTTGGACCGGGCCCGTATAAAAGAAAGGAAGGATGCCACCAAACCGTTCTTCGACCAATTCACACTTCAACCATTCAACACTTTTTTCGCGATCATTCTCAACATTCAAAAAATAAAAACAAAAACCACACCATTCGACAGTATACCTTCGCCTTTGCTTCCCTCCCGATTACCAGTCAACCCCGCTTTGAAACCTCGTCCCATTTTTTGGGGGTCCACCTTAGCCCATTCGTCGGCATTTGCCCCGGTTTCCCCTCTGTCGGAGGCAAACCCTTTGGTCTCCACAGTTTCCCTACTTTTTGGTACTCCATCACCTTTCCAACCATTTCCCCTTTGTCGGAGTTCTCTGTGTGTCCCACAGGACCAGGGCCGTATCAAGTCTCTCGGACTTTGAGGGGAGGAGCCGGTTCTGGCTTTTTTTTGAGGTTATTTTACAAAAAAAACTCGCCAGTTTTGAACATTTGGGACATTCTTTACAAAATTGACTTATTTTATAAAACAGGCTCCGCCAAAATTTTCAACAAAAATTTAATTGCGGCCAGAAAATTTTCTGGTTTTTAACCAGCGCTCATCCCTGGTCACGGCCCTGATTCTGATCAAAAAAACGCAAATATTTTCAACCTGATATCGGACATGTTCCTGAGCTGTTGTTTTACGATGGTTGCCTAAAAAAAAATTCTTCTTTTTTTTTAAAATTTTTTTCAAAATCTTTGTTTTTAACCTGATGTAAAATGTGGCAAAAAAATTTTTAGTTTTTTCATTTAATTTTTCTGTCACTGTCCGTCCGCCGTCCCCCAACCTCAAATGTGACCAGCATGAACAGGGTGAGCAGCGAATAGTACCACATGTCCTCTAAAAATAAAGTATCCGTTAAAATATGAAGTTTTAATATTCAATTGTTTTTTAAAAATTTAAATATGATTAAATGATTTAGAATTTGATGATTTAAAAAAAACGCTTAACAAAATCGTCAACATAAAGACAAAAAGCGCACCCAAACACCAAAGGCCAACGCAGAAGATTTGGAAGACAAAGAACGGCGCCGTGGCACGTTCGATGAACAGCTCCATAAACTTGGGCACCTCCATTTCAACTCTGAACAAACAAAATGAAAAATGAAAAATCAATTTTTTGGTCGGAATTGACCAAAGGGATCGCGATTTTAAGCAAAAATTGGGAACTTGAAATTGGGCCTCGGTAACAGAGTAAAGCGTTCAAGAAAAAAAAGCAAAAAATCTAACCCTTTTAGAGACTGCCCTTTTAAAATTTGTAATTTTTGGACAAAATTTTCTTAACAATTACGGTTAAATTTAAAAATTTCTCGGCCGACCATCCCCCCCCCCTACGCCCTGCAATAAAAACGGAAAAATACAACACTAAAAACAAAAATTTTCGGAAAAATTGCTTAAGAAAAATGCACCCCCAAAAATCGACTTTTTTCGGTAACCCCCCCCCCCCCCCCCACAAAGCAAAATCCTAATACGTCCCCCCCCCCCAATTTTTACCGATTGTTGCCGTACTCCATCTGCAGCTCGGAAACAGCCGCCTCACTTTCGTGCCCTTTGGCTTCCTGAAAATGTAGAAGAGGCAGCGCGGTGTCGAACAGCACAGCACGAAACTGAATGAAAGCGAAGAGCATTAAAAAATAAATAAATAACGGAGAAAACATTAATCTTTTTTTTTTCTTCTGATAATAATCACAAAACAAAAACCACCTGCTTGTCCATGTCGTCATATGCGTAAGCGCATTTTTGAAAGGTGAAGAAAATGCGTGTCGCCCCGTTCTGCTGAGGCTGTGTAAATTAAACAAATTAAAAAGCGCTGATTGTGTTGAGTCCGTCAGCAAAATTTGAAAAAACAAAAAAAATGTTTTGGCACACATTTTGGGCCCGGCATTATGGCAAAAATGCGAAAAGACTCAAATAGAACTCAGATTTTCAAGAGCAAAAAAACAAAACCATTTTAGCAAGCAGGACCGTAGCCAGAAAAAAATTTCGGGGAGGGAGGCAAATCAAAAAAAGAGTCGATTTTCTTAGGGGGTGCATTTTCCCGTTTTTAGTGATTTTTGTTAAGCAATTTTTTTGTCAAAAAACCGACCTTGACCCGTTGAAGAGGTACCAACTCCGTCCAGCCGTTGTTCGGCCTCGGCTTCACCTTGAATTTTGTAAATTTGAGCAAACCAACCAAATATTAATTGCCCAAAAATTATTTGCATGACCTTCACATTTTATTTAAACCTTAATTGTACAATTTTTAATGCTCGGCCAAGCAAAAAATAAACGAAAAAAATTTAACCGATTTGTTACGATCAAAACCCCAGGCCTTGTACTCGAATGCCAATCAAAAATTTGTCATTAAAAAAGATTAAAATAATTTTTTTTCAACACAAACTTTTGCCATTTCCGCGTTGCGCGGCTCGCACATTCGCACACAGTTCAGCGCAGCGTCCACCTCCACAAACCAATAGCAGAAGAGGCCGGTAAGCACCTGAACAACAAATTTTTGTAACAACAAATTTAAAAAAACTGATGGCATTTTTTTTTTTGTAAATTTTTGGACTGCTTCTGTAATATTTTTAAAAAAATTAGCAAAAAAGGGCACATCTTTAGCAGAAAAGAGCCAATTTTTTAACGGGGAGGTCGCAAAATAAATTATAAAAAAAGGGCGCCGCAAAAGCATTCAAAAAGCGTAAATTCGACGTCCGCGGTGCCGATTGATGTCAATTTGTTAAGAAAGTTGGTGAAAAAAAAAGTGCAAAACAATAGGGTCCCCCCAGGGGCTGAGCCAGGAGGGAGGGGCCGCCCCCCCCCCCGAAAATGAATTTTTTGAAAATTTTAAATTGATATCAAACTTTTTTTCGGAAAAATTGCTTAACAAAAATGCCATAAAAAGCTAAAAATACCCCCTAAGAATCGACTTTTTGGATCGTCCTCCCCCCGAAAAAAATATTCATGGCTCCGCCCTTGGTCCCTCTATTGTTTTTTTTCTCAAATTTCATTTGGAGGGGGGAGGGATTCCCACCCCGCCCCTGGCTACGTCCCTGATTCGACTCATTACTTGCCTTTTCGTTGTAAAATTTTGTGCTTTTTGAATGGTGTTGAAGCCGAAACTTTAAAACAGATTTGACTTTTCGACCAAAACATTCGAATTCGGGATTCGAATTTGGTCGAAAAACAGAGGTCAAATTCGGGTTGTACGTTAATTAAAAAAACCTGAGCAACAAAAATGGCACCAACAACAATACAGCCGAGCTCCCAATGCTCGGCGACACCCAATTTTTGTGTCCACCAGCCAAACCAACAGGCGTAAAGGAGTACAAACGGTGCCTAAAATAATAAATCCAAAACGGCACAAAATTTGACGCCAATTGTTTAATAAATATTTTAAAATTATCCTTTTTTTTTGATTTTTTTAGCATAAAAATTAGGGACAAAAATGTGTACAATAAAAGCATGCGCCACAAGCGGTTTCCGCCGATAACAGACAACGTTTTCCACGAGCTGATCAATAAACATTTTTGATCAAAGCCAACGCACAAAATGAAATTAATCGAAAATTTGGCTTAATAGACTTTTTTTTTTTGTAAAATTCTGTAAGAAAGAAAGAAAACTATTGAATATAAAAATAATTTATAAAAAAATAATCAATCGTTTGACAAGCAAACATTTTTCCAATATTTTATCGTCGAATCAAGCGCGTCATTCTTGCATTTTATTCTGCATAACCATTTAGCCAAGTTTTATTTTTAAAAAAAGTAAAGAAGCGCTAAATTCAAAAATTATGTTGACGGATTTTCACACATTTTAATCAAAATTCTATAAAATTAGGAACCTTTTAAGCAAGAAAACTGATCAATTCAATGTGTATGCTACTTAAATGGGTCCGCTGCGCGTACACCACTCGCTTTTGAACTTATTTTTTAAATGAATTAATTAATATTAAACTAAAAATATTTTAAATTCTTTTTTTTATTAAGATTTTAAAAAAAGAACAAAAATGTTTAAACTTTAAAGATTATTCAAAATTTAAACAAATTCTTCAAAAAGCTCCATAAATCTCAAATAAAGAACAAAAAAGGACGTGTACCCCAAATAAAGGACAAATCTTTAAAAAAAGGACATTTCAAATTTTAAAGATTGGGGTACCCGAAGAAAGGACAAATCTTTAAAAAAAGGACAGTTGCAACCCTGGTTTAAAGGCAATTAATTTTCGAACAAACATCCGCAATGTCCTAACAATGAATGGAAACAATAAAATTTTAGAAACAATTCATTCTGACGAAAAGTACAAAGCCATTTTATCAAGACTATAAAACCGGTATTTTGGCCTCATTACATATTATTAACGAATGAAAACATGTTCAATTGTTGGGGAGGGGATGTCAAACGACGTCTTCGTCTGTCGACCGGTCGTCCAACGCCGTCCAGCAGCAGCAAATGCGTTCCTTTCCGCCGTCTGTAACGGTCGCCGCCCTTCCGCCTCGCTGAATAATTATTTTGTTGTTGGTGTTGTTGTTGTCCGTCTCCGACTTCAACAAGTCCATCCGACTTGAACAACTGCTTCACACTGTGAGGCATCAAATGCAGCTTTTCAATTTGGCATTTATTCATTTGCTGGTGTTGTTCAATGACCGGTGACGACGACGACGACGGCGATTCGTCTCCCGTTTTTTTGATCACATTGTTTTGGCATTTTCCCGCGGCACAACTGTTGCTGTTGATGTCCACTCTGATTGTGTCGTCGTCCCATTCATCTTCTTCCTCCTCATCTTCTGCCGACACTGCGCTTCTTCTCCTCTCCTTTTTCAACACAATTTGCCTCGGAATTTCCGCTCGTAGGGTCAGTTCGTCGTCCTCTTCATCATTATTCAGTCGTTCAATTTTACTGTTTAAATTTGATAAGCAAACGGCACCAATGACGCATGATGATGATAATGGTGATGACCATTCCGGTAAGGGGCTGAAAAGAATTAGGAAATATAACAAATATTTTGGTTGAAATTCAGGCAATTTTTGCGGAACAGGACAGTTTGAAAGCCGGCGCCTGTTTTGTCAGTCTTAACTTAATCATTAGAAAAACAAATCATTTCAAAATCGGTATTTTCCAGAAGTTTCTCTATAACATTTCAATTAGAGCCCGGCTTGAGCTTCGAGCGAGATCTCGAGGTCGAGATTTCTCGAGAATCTCGTCGAGATTTTTCGAGATCTCGAGACGAGATTCTAGACCGGGCTCTAATTTCAATCTGTCGGCGCTAAATTGACCCCGACCGAATTTTTTGACCCCCTCCCCCCCCCCTTTTTTGGTTGAAATTTAGACAATTTTTGCAGAGGACCCGGACTGTTTGGTGACGGCCGTTTTGGCACGATCAGTTATAACTTAGTCAGCAAATCAAACAAAACCCGGTAATATCCAAAAGCTCTCTGTATGTTAAAGCCGTTAATCAAGCGAAAGCTAGCCGATTCGCCTTTTCCTTTTCTTCAAAAAGTTATAGCTTAAAATATTTAAAAAATCTCAATTTTCGCGCCAACCTGTCACGCTCAGTCAATTAACTCTTTTCTATTAATCTACAGAGACAAAATGCTTTTGAATAGTCTCAAGATTCTAATTTGTCATAACATTTCAATGTTGTCGGCACCAAACTGACCCCGCCCGAATTTTTGACCCCCCCCCCTCCTTCGACAAACATGTTGTGAGAATTTGCTGAAAAGTATGTGGTGGACGAAGTGAATGAGTCGTCGGATGTGAATGAGTTGCTTCTTCGCCCGTTGCTGTCGGATGAGGAGGAACGGGCACTTCCTCTGTCCGATTGGGTCGCCCGAAAGCCAACCCGATGAATTGGGTGGCCAAAGGAGGGCAAAGAGTTGGCGGCGGATGCTTTACGTTGTTGTTGTTGTTGATCATCTTCATCATCATCATTAGTGCATTTTTGTTGAGCGTAATTGAAATGTTGCTGCACAAAAGCGCATCCATCAAGCAGCAAGTCGTCGCCTGCTGACGTGCAGCAGCACTGCGAGAGCGAGCTGTAGCCGAGGCGACCGCCTTCGTACCTCCACTCGTCATACTCCGGCGCAGTTTCAAAGCCGGTTTCGGTTTCCGTCGACGGTAAGGAAGGAAAAGAGGAGCACATTTCCGCCGATTCGTGCCTAGGCCTCTGAAGAGATTTACAAATTACTGCTAGGGCATCTCAAACATCGGGTTATTAGATGAAATGAAAAAGTTTTAACATACCCCAACCAGGATGCCCATAATACATACCATATTTATATGGCAATTGCTATATTTTTTAAACTATATTTAAAGCAATCTTTAAGCGTTTGAATAAAGTTGCTACCCGACCTTTCGGGGGTGAGAAAATCGGGGTTTGGGGAGGGGGGGGGGGCTCTTCGGGGGCGGCGTGCCATAATTTCGAGGGCGGCATGTCGAAGGTCGGAGATGAGGCCAATAAATGTCTCGGAAGGGGGGAGGGCGATCCAACCCTAGTTTGAATGCCGTGCCATATTGCTGACTCTCTGTGCCATATTTTTAGACCTAAGTGCCCATATTTTTCATAATCGGAAATGGACGGACACCCAGACTGGCACTAACTGAGCCGGCGGAGTTTCCGTTTTTCAATTCGCTATGAAACCGACACCCCAACTCTTCATTTCGTCGTTTTGACCTCATCGTATTCATCCAAAACGGCACTTTCTTCCAGCACGGAAGAGGGGCTGTTGTTGTTGTGGTGGTGTTCCACGAAAGACGACGAGGTAGGCGACCGTTGCGTAACGGGGGCGGCGCAAATCAGCGGCGGAATGGTCAGCGGACCAGGCTCCGCCCCGGCCTCCGTTCTGTACGAACAATCTTCGTCGTCGTCGTCGTCCGACAGCTCCCCACGATGACAGTCCGATTTGAGAGAGTCCTGACGATACAGTGATTTTAGGTGGGTTGCTAGGCCCGCCGGAACCGTTCACAATTTTTTCGTTTAAATTCTCGATATGAATCGACACAACCCCTATTCATACAAACTAAGTGGTGTTTCGGTGAATTGTCCGGGGCCGGTATCCGGATGTCCGAAATCCCGGGTGTCCAGATTCCGGGATCCCGGATGTCCAGAATCCCGGGTGTCCAGAATCCCGGGTACCCAGACTCCCGGGTATCCGGGTGCCCAGAATCTCGGGTATCCGTACTCGGGTGACCAGAATCCCGGGTAACCGGGGTGGGGATATTACGGTCTTGCCCAACCCAAATGCATACTCTTTTTCTTCTCCGCCATTCAGTCTCAAAGTTGGTGAAAAACGATGTCGTTGTTTTGCAGCTGATCCATTCGTGCTGTTGAAGCTCCTCCAGACTTATACGACTTTCGGCGGTCGGGCAAAGACAGCGGCGGATGAGTGCACGGCACTCTGATGGGAAAAGCCGGCATTTAATTCGCTTCATCAAATCAACACTTTACCGGACGATACATTGCGCGGGAAGCGCAGCTTTCCTGTGCAAATTTGGAGTTCATCCTGGAATGGCGGTTTCCCGACGACCAAAATGTACAAAAGAATGCCTAAAAAGGAATTTGCCAACTGGAGACCGGGACGGGATCCCGCAGGATTGAATTCGGGATCCTGAGCGAGCCTTTTTAATTGTTCGGGATTAGGATTTGGTTGTGATCCTGTTTTAGGGATTTTCGGGATTGGGCCTCTGGAAACCAGATACCGAAAAATTGGGATTTGTTTTGATCAGACATTCACCGGGTCGGTGGTACTCGCTGTAATTCTGGTGACCCTTTGCTGGTTTACTCGAGAGTCTCGGTATCGAGTCGAAAATTTGCAAAAATGGTGTAATGAGCAACAAACAAATGGCATAATATATTATACCCAGTGACCACACAGTGCCCTCCAGGGGATAGTAACACTCTCTTTGGAACACCTGAACAAGCCATTGAAGAGAGGGTTTAGTTAATTGTTGCCCATTAAAATGACCTCTGGTGGGGAGTAGGACAGTGTACCTGCCGAAGCGGAGGGGAAATTGATCAAATTTAATGTTGGGGGGCGAGAAAACCTTGAAACCGCTGCTTTCTGAATGAGGGGGAACAGAAGAAATTTCGGAGTTTTGCCAACCTTTTGGGGCCAAGGATTTTGAGTTTTTAGAATTTAAATTCCCCCCATCTTTGGTGATGAAAATTAGAGGCCGGACGATCCAGATTTCGATCGACAATCTCGATATTTTTTGTCGAGATTTTTCAAGGTCTTGATCGAAAACTCGATCAGTCCGGTCCGGTCTCTAATGAGAATACAATTAGGTATGGATTTGTGCAAAAAAAACTATTAGAAGCTTTCCAAACTGACTTTGCACGTTCAAGCAGTCCGGCTGCACCAAAATCGACCAGCCAGACTGTGCCCGTGTCCAAATCAACCACAACATTCTCGTCTTTGATGTCCCGATGGATCACCGAATGTTGCTTGTACAGCTCGGCCACTGTCTCCACAATTTGAGAAAAAATCCCTCGGGCTACTCCTTCATCCAACCAGCCAAAGGTACTGATCAGATCAAACAGATCCATGAAGTTAGCAGGCCGTTCCATTACAATCAGAAAGCCATGGCGACTTAATGCCATCCAAAAATTTGATGTTGCACAAATTTGGAGCAATGTCAGTCACCGACCTTGTGAACCAGCAAATGAGACGAATTACGCCCTTAATGGAGGTAGAGAGTAGGATGAGACAGGTGACTGAAATTTCAATTTTGGTACTGAGATTTGTCTTTTTGAGTCCCGGTTGTTACTCAAAATTGAAGCTTACCCCAAGAAATGGAATTGATTCAATGCAACGTGTTCATTACCTGCACGTCCTGGCACTCCTCCATGAAGCAAATCTCAGTGGGGATCATCCACCGCTCCACCAGCGTCCAGTTGGACACTCTTTTGTGTCGAATGCACTTCACCGCCACCGGCAGTCCGTCTGATAGGCGATAGGCCGAAAATTGTGAATTGTTTTTGGCCACCACGCCATATGTACATATTTTGTTAGCATAAAAAACTAGAGCCCGGTCGAAACGAGAATCTTGACTCGAGATCTCGAAAAATCTCGACAAGATTTCTCGAGAAATCTCGACTGAGATCTCGCTCGAAGAAATTTTCCGAGATTTTTTCGAGAATCTTGTGCTTTTTCGAGAATCTCGTCTCGAGATCTCGAAAAATCTCGACTCGAGATCTCGCTCGAAACTCAAGTGCGGGCTCTAATAAAAACAAATAAATTTACTTTGTACACCCGTCCAAAACCACCGGAGCCAATTTCACCGCACACTCTGTGAAAATGGAAAATGGGAAATTCCGTTTTTAGGAATTTCTTAGTGATTTTGCACGCTTTCAAGCTTACAATTAATGATTTTGACCGCATTTTGGTTGATTAGTGATTTTTGTCATTTAGTGATTTTTGTCCTAGCGCCCTCCTTAATATGGTAAACAACCGAACCCCCCCCCCCCCCCCCCCCCCGCAAAATTTCGTGTATTTGCATTTTTGTTAAATTATTCTAGCAATAAAAGTGCCAAAATCAAATGATCCTAAACTTTTTGAGCAAATTCAACGGAAGCTAATTGGTGGACTAAAATGTGCAAAATGCATATAATCCGGGCCCTTTCTGGGATTAATCATCATTATCATCGAAAGACTATGATGACTCCCTAACCTGTACTGGCGATGGAACTCGCTGAGACTGTGCTCTAAATTCGAAATTTGAATGTTTTCGTTTGAGCGGGGGAAGGACGCGGACGGACGGACGGACGGACGGACCTTTGTCGCAATGGAGACAGCCAAATTGGCTTAACAAGCAAATGGACATGTCCACGACCTTTTTCAAGAAGAAACGCATCTTTTGACGAAAAAAAATTTCTTCCCAATGCTGCTTCTTTGTTCAAAAACGCTTAATTGGAATAAAAAAAAACGCAAAATTTGATTGATTTGTTTTTTCTGCATATCGTTTTGTCATCAAATTGGCTTATGAGAGCATTTGGTAGGGACAACGAACAACGACGCCCAAGGGGAAACGAACGAATGAGTCAGCAACGACTTGCAAAATGAATGGCGTTCTGCGAGAATGACTTGCCAGGCGGACGGACGACCGACGAACAGCGACAGCCCGGCAGATGTGAAGTAAAAAGCCGGAAGCAAAAAATCCCTTTGGGGGCTGAGGGGGGGGGGCGGGGCGGGGGATCATTCATATGGCGCAAAAGAGCGGACGGAGTTCCATCCGATCGATCGGAAGACGACGAGAAGGCAAGGGCCATTTGAAATGGGACACCAACCAGCAGCAGCAGAGCGAATAGAAACAAACATTTGCGTGGGGAGTCGGGGGAGTTCTTTTTTGCTCTGATCAGAGTCAGTCAGTCAGTCAATGCTGCTGCCTGCCCCCTACCTCCGCTGTTATGAGCAGCAGCGGGGGAGGGGGGGTGGGGACAGAGGAGAACGTAAGCTCCTCACATTTTCATCCTTCGCCCCGTTGGCCCCTTCAAATCTTCAAAATTCAAAAATAAAACGTGGAAAGGAGGGGAGGAGGAGGAGTAGAGTTGCCTCGCTTTCTCACCTGTTTTTGCGGCACCGCACATTTTGGCGACGGCGGGGGCGGGGGTGGGGAGGAGTGCCGGTAAGAAAGCAATTATTGGGGGGGGGGGGTGGAAGAGCCGGTGTATTTAGAGTATTTGTGAACGATTTTGTGGGGGGGGGGGTGTCGAGAGAATGACTGACTGACTGTACGCTCTGCTGAAGAGGAAAGAGGGGAGTGGTGGAGCTGGAGAGCAGCAGCAGCTAGTTCAGCAACAATTTTTGAAGTATTTTCTTCCCATTCAATGCTCTCTCTCACACTGGGAATGTCCGCGCGTGAATTTCTTCTAAGAAATGTTTCTATTTTCATTCATCAAACTAAATCAGTGGGCTTAAACCATTACCCATGGCAAAGTGAATAGTGATGAAAGTGATCGGTGTGAGTGAGAATGGGGTGCCCCCCCCCTAATTATAAGTAGTTGATCGAAATGGGTAAATCTCGGTCAAAAAACAAAATGTCGAAGAACGTCTTCTGTCTATTTGGGCACATTTTTGGGTGCTAGGTCGTTTCGTAAAAACTGCAAGCAATTGCAAATGGGGCGCTTTTCAAAAGTTTTTTTTGTTATAACTTCTTTTAAAGCTAACCAAATCAAACAATTTTAATACCCTTCGAAAGCATGCAATGAGTAGAAGCTTACAAAGGCAAAAGCTAAGCGATTGGACAAATCTCAAAAATGTTATGGCCAGAAAACGCTTTTAGGCCACAATTGGCCATAACTTTTTTGAGATTTGGCCAATCGCTTAGCTTTTGCTTGCTAATAGCTTCTCCTTCTCCTAAGTTTCGAATTAATACTAAAATTGTTTGATTTGGTTCGCTTTAAATGAAGTTATAACAAAAAAACTTTTGAAAAGTGCCCCATTTGCAAACGACCCAGCACGCATTTTTGGATGCATGTCAAAATCCCCCCCCCCCCCCCCCCCCCTCCTCCTTTCTTAATTAAATAGCTTTTTCTTTTGAAATAAAATGCTTTCAATTTTTCAATTCTCCCCCATCTATTAGTGGCTAATTAGAATGATGTTAACATTTTTTGCGAGTCCGCGCCTAATGGGAAGTCATCAGTTGGCCAACAGAGGGTGAGTTGCCACCTCTCTTCACCATGGAAGCTATATGATGAAGCGATTTGAAGTAAAAAAATGGCTGAAACTGCCATTTTTGCGTTTGCAATCTGCAACCTTTTTTGAAGCTGTTTAATCACTGCTTAAATGATCTTTCTACTAAATTGGTGCCATCAATGGGGGGAGGGAGGGGGGGGGGGAAAGCTTTCAAAATCGATTTAAAGCTAACCAAATCAAACATTTCGATACTATTCGAAAGCATGCCATGGGTAGAAGCTTACAAAGGCAAAAGCTAAGTGATTGGACAATTCTCAATATGGCCAGAAAACGTTTTTTTGGCCACAATTGGCCTTTAATGTTTGGCCAATTGCCTAGCTTTTGCTTGCTAATAGCTTCTCCTCCTCCTAAGCTTTCGAATAATACTAAAATTGCTTGATTTGGTTAGCTTTAAAAGAAGTTATAATAAAAAAACTTTTGAAAAGCGCCCCATTTGGAGTTTTTACGCAACGACCTAGCACCTTATTTATTCATCTCCAAAACCCTACCAAAATTGTGTGAGTGCCCGCCGCCATATTTTTGAGCATTCGGCTACATTTGTTCTCTTTGTAATAACCGCCCACAATTTCAATTCTTTTTCAATTTTCCTTGCCAAAAGGCAATTTTACTCTTTTTCCCGGCCATTTCATCACAAAAATGGACGATGAAAAGCTCTTCAAATTTTGATTTTGCACTTTAAAACGCTAATTTATCAAATTTTTGGAGTAAATGTCTACGCTGAACATTTGTCGGGATTGAAAAGGGATATTAATTGGTGGAAGATAAGAGGAATTGGGCTGAGAAATTGGACGGCGAATTTTACCCTCAGAATAACTACAAATTTCATGCAATTCATTCGTGTACGACGCCAGCGGGGCCGCTGGGTCGTCCGTCCCGTGTCCCCCGTAAAATCCCACATGGAAAGTTAACGAATTTTAAATATTTTTTGGAAAACAAATCCAAAAAAACCAATAAACTAATATCATCCTTTTGTGTTGTTCGCCGTGATACGGGACGGGATTATTATACATACCCAACCCGTAAAGATCAAATACTGTTCTTAGTCAACCAAGTTCTAAAATCTTAGTATTATTCGAAATTTAGAATATTTGTGCAAGTATAAGAGCTAGTCGATCAAATTAGCTTGCAAAAATGTTAGACTACGGATCAGGAAAAACCCGAAAATTTTGAAGATTTTTATTTCCTGACATTCTCAAAAGTTTGCTTAATCATTAATTCTACAGCACTTAAGCTCTATAGAATTACTGAATTTGTAAACGGACTTTTAGTCTCGAAAAATGATTAACGATGGCCATGGACACCACCGGCACTCTCCCGCCACCCTCGGCCACCTTCAATTCCAATTCGTCCTCCGTTCTCGTCCATCCCTCCTCCCACCGCTGTCTCTCCGAGCAAAGCCTCCGTCTTTCCGCTCATCCTGTTGAGACCGTCTTCATCGGATTCCTCCTGCCGTCGCTGATCGCTTTCGGACTGATCGGAAATTGCTTAAATCTGTGCGTACTGCTCGGCGGCTCCCGCGTCCATCCAACCACGCGAAGGTTTGAATGACAAGAAAGTCAACTAGAGACCGGTCGAGACGAGATCTCGTCTCAAGATTTCGAAAAATCTCGACTCGAGATCTCGCTCGAAGAAATTTTCCAAGATTTTTCCGAGAAGCTTCGAGAATCTTGTCTCGACATCTCGAAAAATCTCGACTCGAGATCTCGCTCGAAGCTCAAGTCCGGTCTCTAAAGTCAACCGTTGCTGGCACCGCGCCCAACAACACGTGTCGGGAAAAACCTACTTATGCACTGGGCACATCCTGGAAACTAGCCGATGGAGACGACACCGACGGTCGACTCGCCCCGGTAACAACTTTTTTTAATGCTTCATTAGTCATTTTTGGGAGATGTGCTATTTTCGGATGGCGATAACAGGCGCCGTCGGGAATTTTTTTTGAAATAACCACTTTGTTAAGAAAATTGCTCTAAAATCTTAGGAATTTGGACATTTTTAAGCGAGAATTATCAGAAATTTAAACAGGCAAAAAGCAGGAAAAACTTCAAAAAGCAGACAAAAGCAGGTCAAAGTGAAAAAGCAGGAATTTAGCAGGAAAAAGCTCAAAAAGTAGGAAAAACCTGCTAAAGCAGTGCAAATCTTTAACATATTGAGTCAAAAAATCCTATTTTTTCTCGGCGGCGCCTATCGGCACCGCCGACCCACCCGCCGTTAGAAGTGAAGCAAAATTCGCAAAAAAAATCGCTTTTTTGAAAATTTCTCAAAATAAAACGCATTGGCGCTCAAATGGGAAAGCCATCTGAGCGCGGCACTTAGATGGACAAATTCCCCTCTCTGAAAATCTTTTCTGACTACGCCCCTGGCTGATTCTAGTTTCGAAGATGCTGATTCAAGAAATGGTATCAGTTTGTCAAATCATTTGTCTGATTTCATAAGGCCGGGTCCGTAGGTCCAAATCAAAATAATAATTCTAGGACCCCAAAAACCCCTAGCAATAACTTTTAACGACTTTAAAAAATTTTAGGGATACATTTTTTTTGAAAAGTGTTTTTCGACCTTGTTCGACAAACATTCGCCTCAATAAATTTATTCCCCCCCCCCAAATTGAACTCGAAAGCAATATGGTATTCAATTCCTCTGAATCGGAGCATTTAAAAAAAGAAAGAAAAACCCCAAAACACAAAAACTGTTCCTTAAGCAATTGTAAGATGTATTTCTCCGTGCCTGTGACCGAAGATGGCGCTGAAGAGGACATGACGGCGCGGATGCTGGTGAAGAAATTGGGACTGGAAGTGAAGAAAGAGGTCGAAGAGAAAGACGCGATCACACTGGAATCCTGCGGACGTTTGACCGGGAATTCTCGCCATTTTCGGGCGACAGTCAACTGCTTCCATTGTTAAACGACCTCAAAGCCGACACCATCACATTGGAGGTTACGTTAACCATCCGGTTGAAACGTGAATTTAATTCTTCAGGATGTTTTTACCCTCCACAAAGGCGTACTCGGCCGGCATGTTGCCGCGGGTGTCCTCCTACTTATGATGTTAGCGTGGGCGATGTGTTTGACCCAATGGACTGGGATGAAGTCCCTGGAGATTATTGGAACTGAAAGTGAACAAAGAGGTCGAAGAGACCGATTTTGAAGGAACACCAATCGGCAACAATTTCATTGGAGGTTCATCGTCCAGTTGAAAATCTAAGCGAATTTCAACTCTTCAGACGATTTTGCAGCTGCACAAGTCCATCCTGGGCAGGCACGTCGGCGCGGGAGTCCTGCGAACCCATGACGTCAGCGTGGGCGACGATTTTGATGTCATGGACTGGGACGAAGTGCCAGCAGAAATGGACAAATTTGTCAGCTGGCTCGACGCCGAAATGAAAGCTGGCGCAATGTCGGCGGCAGAATTCGCTGCTCATGCCAGTCACCGATTTGTAAGTAACTTAATTTAATAGGCCATATATATAACGGACAGGAAAATTTAATAAAAAATCGAAATTTGCGCAAGTCAATTTTCCTCTTAAGAATGCAGCCACCCAACCAGCACGCCAATTTCAACGATTTTTCACAGCGTCAAAAAGTCGAAAAATGGCTCAAAGTTCAACGATTAATTCAACAGCGCCAAAAGTTCGAAAAATGGCGCCAATTTTAACGAAATTAATTCAACAGCGTCAAAAAATGGCGCCAATTTCAACGATTAATTCAACAGCGCCAAAAAGTTCAAAAAATGGCGCCAATTTTAACGAATTTCAACGATTAATTCAACAGCGTCAAAAAATGGCGCCAAAAAGTTCAAAAAATGGCGCCAATTTTAACGAATTTTAACGATTAATTTACAGCGCCAAAAAGTTTAAAAATGGCGCAATTTCAACGATTAATTCAACAACGCCAAAAAAGCGCCAAAAAGTTCGAAAAATGGCGCCAATTTTAACGAATTTCACGATTAATTCAACAGCGCCAAAAAGTTCAAAAAATGGCGCAATTTCAACGATTAATTCACAGCACAAAAAAGTTAATAGCAGTTGCATATAGACCTGTCCGTTATTTAATTACATAAATGGCCAAAATCTTGTTATGAATTTAATTATTTTGATTAAAATCAATCCAAAATCAAAAAATTTGCTCGGATGCAATCAACATTTCTAGCTCTTCATCCATCCATTTTGTGATGGCAACGGCAGGACTTCACGCCTGATCATCAACATGATCATGGAGCGACGCGGATTCGAACCGCTAATCCTTCCGGAAGAAACTCGGGACGAGTACTACGATGTGCTAAAGGAGGCCTCAGACAAAAAAGATCTTGTTCCTTACATTAAATTTATTTCCTTCCATCAACAATGTTGCCAATAAACCCCATCTTATGTAAATCTTCTCCCCCTTTGATTATGTAAATCTTCCCCCCCCCACTGATTATGTAAAATTTCTCCCCCCCCCCCCCCTACTGTTTATGTAAATTCACCCCCACCCATTGCGTATGTAAATGTATTTATCTAAATTAAATATTGTGTTGATGCCTCTGTGTCAAAACATTTTTTTTTCAAAACAAAATTGAACTAATTTTCAGCAAAATTCAAAACAAGATTTTGGCCGTTAAAGTATAGAGTAAACCACTTACCGGGTTGAATGCTGCGGCTGTTGCGCTAAATTAAAACCCCAAATGAAAATATTACAGTTTGAAATAACTGACTTTTCTTTTAAATTAAAAAAAAATTTGTGACTAAAAATGATTGATAAATGAACATAAATAGGTAAATTAATTAAAATTGGTGAATAATTGGAACTATCCTCGCGCTATTGGGTAGTCACAGTTCCGCCTCATTAACGTTAAAAATGTTGGTTGGACATCACAAAGTAGACTGAACTTGTTTTTGGAAGATTTTGCATTTTTGAAAAAATGTTCGAATTCGGGTCCGGGGTTCAGAACTGGTCGGAACGGAGATCAAATTCGGATTCCACGCCCCCGAATCCCTTTTTCAACTGGGACGGTAGTGGCCGGGACGGTAATGGCCCGGGACGGTAGTGGCCCGGGACGGTAGTGGCGGGACGGTAGTGGCCGGGACGGTAATGGCCCGGGACGGTAGTGGCGGGACGGTAATGACCCCTACTCTTTTTTGATGATTTTATAAGATTTGTTAAGAAAATTGGTCCAAATTTGGCGAAATGTTTAAAATTTTTAAATATGTGTATATTCAATAAATTGAGAGAAAGTCCATTCGAGGCTAAACCGTAGAAAACACGTGACACTGTTCCTGTCCTGTTCCTGTTCTAAATCCTAGAACAGTACTGAAACTAATTCTAAATTGTGTCACTTGAAAGCTCATTTTTATAAAATATCTTCCAACAGGAAAAAACTGACGGACTCGTTTAAAAAAGTTACAAGGCCAAATTGGCCAAAGTTGGCTTTTCAAGTTTTCTGGGCATCATTTTCTTGAGAGCTATAGCGCTTATTTGTTAGCTCTTGCTTATACAGAAAGGGTTTGGATCTCAAATGTTTAAAATCCGCATATTCCACATTTCTTCATTAAAATCAAATTTAGGTAAGTTATCTTCGCTTCATTCGTTATATTTATAGTAAAAACAATTGATTTGACCAACTTTCTAGATATATTTTTTGCGCGCAAAATTTTTGGAAAAGGGGTGGGGGGGGGGGGGGTCCGGCGTTGCCGATAGGCAAGGGAAATTTTTTGAGGATTTTAATGATATTTGTTAAGAAACCCATGCTTTTTAATGCCATTTCCAAAAAAACAACAAAAAGCCCACAAAGATCTCGAAAGACCACAAAAATCCGCATTGCCCTTTCCAAAAACCATAGAATGAGGAAAGTGCGCAGATTTCCATGCTCTGCTTATAGATAGCTTCTTCTCTTTCGATTGTTAATAAACCATACGAAGCATAAGCATACATACAATCTGCAGAAAGCATAAATAAAGCTACGAGAGCACAAGGAAAGCAATTATTAGGCTTAGGTTGGGAGCAACGAAATATAGAAAATACTATCGTTTCTACGGATAAACTATGCTGTGGATTGTTGTTGAAACCCTGGACAACCAAATTCCAGATCCTGCCCTCGACCCCCATTATTTTGACAAATTGACTGAATGGTTGATGAGGAATTAAGAATTGACTGTTGGACCGTTCGCACATTTCCACATTTCTTGCGGAAAAAATGTCGCTCGTCCTTGCAATCCCCATAGGCACCCAACTCCGGATCATCCTATCGGTTTTCCAATTGCCAAATAAGGTCGCAAACATTCCATGCCCAAGCTTATAAGACTTTAATCAAAGCGTTGGTCTGATGCCCTTCCTTATTTCAATCCAAAAAAGAGCATTTAAATGCGACAATGTTTGGACTTTTCTGTATAAAGATTGTGCGAAGTGAAAGAGACAATCCTGCGGAAATTTTCACCACAGCAACAATTGCTGATTGCGCAAAATCTGCATTACAGTGATTGGCGCCCAATTTGGAATGACTCTTTGCAACGAAAATATTGAAAAAGCGAGAATGGGGGAAAGAGAGGCATTTTATGGACAGTCAATTGGTCAATGGTCATGGCGCGAAAAGATAAATAAACGCCATTTAAATATATTTCCTCCCTAACAGAAACTATGTATCTAGCTTTTACTAAATATTTGCCCGAGTCCATCTTGATCACTTTCAATTGGTTTCTTTCACGTCGTCAGTGACCTCCTTCACCGGCTCGTCCATCTCCTGTTTGTTGGTTTGTGAATGAATAAGGCTCATCGGAGGAGTGTTGAATAGCTTTCTGGTGGCAATTTTGGGATCGGCAAAAGCAAAAAAGCGATCTAAAATCATTAAAAAAATCATTGGACACTGAGAAATTGGATTACCGATCTCTTCAAGCGAAATAATCCTTCCTCTTGTAGCGGGCGGAGGAGACGTATCTGAAAAGCTTCATTACCGTAGTTCTGTACAGTAATGCATGTGCCCGGGTCGGGATACGGTTGTCTGTTTTGGGACCCATTGAGTTTGTTCATAACCCCACCACGACAGGGATGCCGTCCGGCTATTTTTGAAAGAATTGTTCGAGATTGACCGGAATTTTCGCGCGATCCCGTATCGTAATCCCTTTTGCGATGACGTCTCGTTTGCTCGTTGATCCCAAATTCGATCAAGTCACACTACCCATTGATTGGGCAGGAAGTACTCCAGATCAGGCATGGACACGGATGTCCGGACGGTCGTCTCTATTACCTGCTGAAGTTAGTCTGAGCTTCTTTGGGGCGGGGGGACATATTAGGCATTGCGCCATCAGTTTTTCGGGGGTCGAAGGCAAAGCTTGCGCTGAATAATTTGTAAGAATGGGTTGAGCGCCGCGTTTTAATTTGTAAAAAAAAGAATAAAAAGTTTAAACCTGGGCCATTATTTGCTGAATTGGCGGCGGAATTTGAAGTGTTTCCTTCCGTTTCTGAATGCTTACAAATTAGCATTTTAATTAATTTTGACAATGACTAACCAATCATCTTCGTACTGCTGACCAAATCCAACCAAAGTAAGCCAAGGAAAAGGAAAAGAGTGGGCATTGGAAATAATTTAGCAGGCATCATAAATGATTGAAATTTTGAAATTTATTTGATAATCTGTTGTAAAATTTACAAAATTGTTTGCGTTTTTTATTTTTACAAAATTTATTTAGTCACCACTATCATTAAAATTATAAAAAAATATAAATATTTATGTCTATCTTCCAAGCGAGGCATAAGCCTAAATGGCGAAGGCATCGATCGATTCTCGAATGATTGGCATGGATTATTGTGAGGTAATGCATACATTTGGCATAACAAAATCTAACAAATAAATATAATTAAGAGAGGCGAGAGAGCAATTGAAGAAAATATTTTGAATAAGGTCGAGAAATTTACAATTGCTTCATGTATATTGTAGAATGTGCCGGCACGGCGACAAAAAGTCTGGCAGGCAAAAATCGGACAAAAAGTCCAATTATATCCCAAAAAGTTCCAAAATAGTTACACCACTGCATATGTACAGAAACAGTTCTGTGACGGAACGCAGCTTTATTCCTACTGCTTCAGTGTGGACTCCTCCAACCAGTTGTGTTGGTTGGTCGCCTTCCATGCCGGATGTTTGTCCCGTTCAGACTTTTGTCCAATCGATCGTCCGCCCGTCCGCCCCTCCCGGGGCCGCCCTCCCGCCTCATTCTTGCCTATATTCGAGTCAGTCTTGTTGTCCATGCCTTTCTTGGCGTGTTTCTTCCAACTTTAATTGTTGCTGTGTCCAATGCTGCCCTTCTCTGGACACTTCGCCACAGGCATATTTTTTGAATTTGAGTGAGGCGAAACGATTTTAATTTTTAAATTTAAACAGAGACAAAGGTCTCAATGAGAAGTCCCCTAATCGCAAGTCGACGGCTTCCTTGTCCCACCATTCGACAAGCCTTAAGAGCACGCGATCAATACAGAAGATGCGCATTGAGCATCGAGTGACCATCACAAGGGATGCCGTCGCAAAAAACCGACAAAACTTTGTAAATTTTGAAAACCATCCCAACACTAAGCCCAAAATGACGGGCGTAGTCCGCTTTCAGGGTTTAAGTGGCGCAACTCACAAGCCAACTCCCCTTTTCAGGTGTCCATCGTCACTTGCTTCACCATCACTCAAGTGATTGGGCGGGGGCTTTTCCGCCCTCTAATCGAATTTTTATCACCCAAATGATTAGGCTTTTCCCCCCTCTAATCGATTTTCATCACCCAAGTGATTAGGCTTTTCTCCTCTAATCGGCGCTTTCCATCCCTTCATTCATCCAGACGCCCTCTGCAATAGTGCAACTTTTTGTTGTAAGGCCCGCGTATCCGACGGAGAAGCCCAATCTCGAATGGGTATAAAATGCCAAATGGAAAATGCCAACGGGCAATGCGCCAAAAGGGGAAAAGTGCAAAAGGAAAAATGCCAACAGGCAATGTGCCTAAAGGGGAAAAATGCAAAAGGGAAAATGCCAACGGGCAATGCGCCAAAAGGGGAAAAGTGCAAAAGGGAAAATGCCAACAGGCAATGTGCCTAAAGGAGAAAAGTGCAAAAGGGAAAATGCCAACGGGGAATTGCGCAATATTCCCCTCACATGACTCCAATGCTTGGGAAGGGCGGCCCGCCCGCCCCTCACGCTTTATTTAGCCAAAAAAGCCAATAAAAAGTCAGCGAATTGCACAAAAATGTTCACAAAACCATTCATTTATCTCAAACCTAATTTAATCATAAAATGCTTTTTTACATTTCTCATAAATTATACAAATTATTTGGGGAAAACCAACAATTCCTGACTATTATTTTATAAATTTAAATTTAATCAACATTTAGAAAAAATGAATTCTTTTTATTGGGCCAAAACGGCCTTTGT
This sequence comes from Globodera rostochiensis, assembly GCA_018350325.1. Taxonomy (NCBI): domain Eukaryota; kingdom Metazoa; phylum Nematoda; class Chromadorea; order Rhabditida; family Heteroderidae; genus Globodera; species Globodera rostochiensis. The sequence goes on from JAEVLN010000010.1 coordinate 514,328, forward strand.
CTCCCTTCTGATGATATCATCAATTCCTTTCAAAGCAACGGTTGGCAATTTTTAATTAATAATTAAAATATGTAATTTATATGCAGTTTTTGGATTTTAACAAATTTGTAAAAATTTTCAAAAATTTGGCACAAGATGCTTATCGACGACACCCAGGGGCCTATTTCAATTGGATCATATCTCCGATATGTTCCTATGATATGTCATATCTTTGTTTCAATTCCGTCGTATTGACTGGGATATGATATCATAGGCAGAGTTTAAGAAGAAATTGTTTACTTTAGTACAAATACTCACTGAAAGCTCTTAAAATAAATTTGTACTGTAGGGGCTTGAACAAACACCCGAAAATCCCACGGACAGCACCAGCACCACTTGCCACACTATGTATTGATTCCTACCCAAATATCCCACCCACCTTGGTACTTTATAAGTATAGAAGCTCCAACCAAATGCTAAAAATACTATTTATGGCATTTATACGCTGTTCCGAGTGCGCAAAAAAAAATATGGATTTCCATATAAATCGCAGCCCTAGTCATATGTGCTGTTTCAATTAATTTTTACCGATATGATACCATATTCTACAATGATTTCTCTCATTACCGTAACCAATACCCCTTTTACGAAACTAATACCCCTTTCCAAATCCGAAAATGTGATCAAAAGTAGAACTGGGGTCGTAGAATACAAATCTGACTTCCATTTCAACCAATTTCGAACCCCTGACTCGAATTCGAACAATTTTTCGAAAATTCAAAATTGTTTTTCTAAGGGATGCATGATATGTCATATGGGAAGTCATGTGCCGCTGATGATATCACAAATGATATCATACACATATCTCTGATATCATACCCGATCTAATTGAAACGTACATATGACACCCCCACATGACATATCATGGGCGGCACATGATTTTTCATACGATTTAATTCAAACAGAAGTTTTGCAAACGATATGATATCGTATCATAGGATCATATCGGAGATATGACACAATTGAAATAGGCCCCAGGTCATTTCTAAAACGAATTCTCACCAAAAAGGCCATCTTTAGGGGTGTAAAAAAAGCCGAGTGTTCCAAAAAGGCCTAACTGATAATTTTGTCTGATATCCGTCCGACCCAACACAAATATCCCCAATTTTAGTGTACGGGCCCCGTTTCGGCTTTGTTCAATTCGCTTATCGTTGGCATAACATCCGCCAACGAAGGCGAACATTCGGCGGCGTCCACTTCCAATCAGCGGCCATTGGAATTGAAATTGGCCGATGCGCAAATGTTGCAGCAATGGATTGGCCAAATTGCGCGAAAAATTGTTGTTGAGGATGGCATTTTTGCCGGGAATTACTTGTGCTGCCCGAACATCAACATTAATGCCGTCATTTTAACCGATGGATTGCCAAAGGAACGAATTAAAAACTTATTGAAGGAAGTTCAAAATTTGGAAGAAAAAAGCCAATTTTTGAAATTGCTCTTTTCATTCGGGGCAATGTTGAGTGCCGAGATTGGAGAACAATCGCAACAATACGGCACTTTACGCGCGCTTTTAAAGGCTTATGAATGTGTTGGGGGGCAATTTAAAGAGTAAAATAATATTTAATAATTATTTTATTTTTAATTTTATATTCACTTTTAGCATTTCCAACTTTGCCATTGCAGCGGTCATAAAAAGTCCGATTGAGAAATTAAAGGTCGACAAAATTATATTGGAAAGTCTACAAATTAACAATGTCAATCATCGTCTTATTCGTAAGTTTTGAATTTGGAGTATTTTTCGGTTGAAATTTAAAATAAAAAATTAAAATGCTAATATTGTTCAATAAACAATTTAATGAGATTATTTTTTCAGAAGAATTTGACCTTCTCAACGCTTTAAAAATCAGTGAAATGACTCCGAAAGACGTCATAAATTTTGCGTCTTTCATTCGATACGCTTTTCTCAAAATAAACCCCGAAATGCAAAGGAGTGTGTGCAATCGTTATGATGTGTATCTTTCGAGCGATATTTTGACTTACCCAAAAAATCCGTTCAAGAAAGGCTTTTTAAAAATAAATGAATTGAGCCATTCAATTCTCGGCAAGGACCCCATCAAATACCGGCGAATTGCGCACCAATTGCTGTTGCATGTGAAAAATTGGGGGCCCGACGAGTTGAAGAAAATTTCGTCGAAAAAATCAGACGAAGAAGACGTAATTAAATTGACCCGAAGAGAAAAGTGCATTTTTGGCATTTTTACCCTGAATTTATTGCAAAGAATGGCCAAATTTGAACTGTTTGAGAAGTATTTTGGCGAACTGAACATGAATCGTTTGGTTGAAATCACCAATGAAAATTTGAGCGTTTATGAGTTATTTCTGTTAACGAGATGCAATAAAAGAAGTCTAGAAGAGGAGCAGGCAAAGGAATTAAAACAAAAAAAGAAACCAAAAAACGATGGAATTGAAAATTCAAAATTTTACCCATTCTTCGGCGAAGCAATTCGAATTGATTGGAACATTTGGACGGGTGCGTTTTGTTAAATGGATTTTCAAAATCAGTTTCATTGGAACCACAAAAATCAGTACCATTTACAAAATGTTCCAAAATATAGTAACCATTTTTATTCGCATAAATTTTATTCATTTTTCTCTCCACCAACAATTTTTATCAACAATTCCTAGAATTTATTTGAAGCTTTGAGTTTTTAAAACCCAAGTCATTTATTTATTTTTAAGAAATAATTCAACAAATTGACGAGCTCCCTAAGACAGTAAAAAGTTTACGTTCAAAATACCAATTGGCAATGCATACGGAAAGTGTCAAATTTGAAAACGCAATGCAAATAGTTAAGGCCAAATTCGATGAAAAGAAATTTGGCCTTGAACTGAAGGCGAAAGTGAAAGTGATTAATGAAACAACACTTGAAGACGAAATCAACCAATTTTGCTTAAATTTGGCAAAAATTCGACAAATTTGCGTGAAAAACATTAAACAATATGAACGAAAATTTTCTTTGAAAAGAAATGTTATAATCAAACAAAAAGAAAACCATAACAAATTTTATGATTTTATTGCAAATTTTGTTAAGCATTTTGGAGGAAATTGGATTAAAAATGATAATGAAGAAAGCATTGAATTTGATTTGAATGGGGCCAAATCATTTCTGGAAAAAGTGTACAATTTGGCAACAAATCAAATAGTGAAAAAGAATAAAAGTGAAGAATTTGAGTGTTTGCCCAATAAATTGAATTTTGAAACGGCGATCAAAGCGATTTTGGGCAAAAATTTGAATGAAAAAGCCAAAAATTTACTAAAAGAATTTTATGTGCCAAAAGAAATTCCGCGAAAAAGTGCCAAAAAAGAAGATGACCTCAAAGAGTTTCTGGAGGTTAATTTGGAGGTGCAATTATTCGAATTATTTTATTCGTTTGCGGCACGACTCGAGGCGATTGTTCACGGCAAAAATATTGACGGAACCATCGAAAAAAGTCGAGAAAATTCAAAGGACAAAATTCGGGCATTTCTCGCTGTGCCGAATTGTTTCAATGTCCCGGAATGGGCCAACAAATTTAGGTTTTTAAAATTTATTTAAATTGTTTATTTCCCATCATTTTTAAGCATATTTGATTATTGGATGGAAATAAAAGAGATAAATTCAGAAAGTCAAATTCCTGCGATTGGAGTCGAAATATTTAGGAATGAAAATGAAGAAGCAAAAAGCATTTCACGAGGTATTCTTTCATAATTATAATTTCTAACAGAAATATAATTATTTATTTTAAACAGAAAATTACAAAACATTGAAACGTCTCAACGAGCACAAATTCTCATTTTACGAGTCCACAAAACATCTCAAAAGAATATATAGTGCAATAGGGAGTGTGACCGAGCCACCGACTAACCTCGAAATACCCAAAATGATCAATCCGATATTGTCGGAAATTCATTTTAAATGGTATAAAAAAGGAATTTATTCTGATAACGACAGAAAAAACATCAAAGGATGCGAACTTACAAAATTATTCAAAAATATTTCTGCAAATTTTATGAAAATTGAAGGCGTAATATGGCACATGGATGAGTGGGATTCCGAGATCCAAGCGGAGGTTGAGCAGCATTTTGGGAAATATTGCAAAAAAATGTAAGTTTATTTTTTTAAATAATTTCCGAATTTGTCCATTTACAAAATTGCCTAAAGAAATGGGGCAATTGTAAAGCTGATCGGTCCCAAATTTTTTCAAAAAATAAATTCAGAAGACATTAATAACCAAAATATCTTTAATGAAAATTTTATGAACGTTTATTGTTTTTTAAATTTAAACTTAATTTATTTTTTGTTGATAATCAAATTAAAGTATTATTTTTTTTTTATAATCAAAAGAAAGTATTAAACATTTTTTTAATAAAAGATTTAAGTCGTGGTAATTTTTCCCTTATTTTTTAATGCGAAAGTTAAATTGTTCGAGTCTTTTTTTTTGTGGAAATGACTAAAAGTCTATATTTAAGGTCCACAATTTTTCAAAAAAGGCCAAAAATCAATGATTTTGGGTGCATTTTTTTCTTGAATTTTGGGTCAAAAATGCAAAAATATGCAAAATATGCTATTTTAAACTTGACCAAAAAAGGCTATTTTGGGCCGTATTATCGAAGCATTGAGCAAATAAAATATGCAAAATAAATATAATCCATGCCCTAATTATTACTTTTTTTTTAGAGAAGGAATTGCCCGCAAAGCTGATTTGAACACTGTCCGCTATGATTTGGTTCTAAATTTCAAATTGAATGCATGGAAAGGTGAGGAAATAAAAAATAAAAAACATTTTTAATTCATTTATTTTTAAGATGTCCACGACAGAACGAAAGATTTATTGAAAAAATGGGCCGAAAATAAGAGTTACGAAGAGCGTGCTTTCGCTGAAGGGACTGAAAATGTTATAGAACCTACAATGACAAAAGAATATAATCGTATATCGAAAGAAATGAGCGAAAGCATAACCAAAATTGAGGCATTGAAAGCGAAAGAAAATGATGGATTTGATTTGATCGGATTATTTGATAGATTGGATGAATTGACGCGGAAGATTGTGGAAGACGAAATGCCTAATTTAGAAAAAGCGAAAAAAGAGTTGGAAAAATTGGAACGATTGGAATGGGCTGAGAATTATAAAAAGAAAAGGCTTTACGAACAAATAGAATCCACCAATCGTCAAAAAGAAGATAAAGAAAAAGAAGCAAAAAATTTGGAAAATGAAATGAATTTATTGCAAAACAAACTTGATAAAATGCCGGAAAAACTGCGTAAAAATGCCGCCCCCTTTTTGGGATGGCTCAAAAGTAATGGGAGAGGAGAAATTACCAAAGAAACAAAACAAATTCTGCAAAAAATATGCACTCTAAGCGAACTTAACCAAAAAGTTGAAAAAATGAGAAAATCCATGCGCGAATTATCAACGAATAATGGGAAAGTGCTGCAAAAGTTGCAGAAAAAATTGAAAGAATCTTTGGGAAAAGTAAACAAATTTGGGGATTATTGTGCGAACAATTTGTTGGAATTAGCGAAAGAAAATTGCAAGGATTTGAACAAAAAAACGCAAGGAGAACCCTCCGATTACGAAAAAACGGTAGAAGAACTTGGTGAACAAATTGATGAGGCAAGCCATGGAGTGACGGGGGAGTTGGACGCGCTGTTGATTGAGTGCAAAATTGAAAGGGGAGAAAATGAGTTGAAGAGTAAAGAGAAACAATTAGAGAATTTAAAGGAAAATCTTTCAAAAATGAATAAAGAAATGCCACTACAAATTGCAGAAATTGACAAAAAATTAACTAAAATTTTGATGAAAAAAGACGGAAAAGAAAAAGAAATTGACACTTTGGAAAAGGAGTTAAAGGAAAACAAAGAATCGGCACGAGAAATGAGCAAAAACTTTGGACAAATGCTTGAAAATGTGAAGAAACTTTATGGCCAAAAAATGGACGAATAGAAAAGAAGGCTGGCGAAGGAAATGGAATTATTGCGATAGAATTGCTTTTCGGGTTTTCAAATTTTTTCGGGATTTTCGAATTCGTTTTCCACTTTCTGATTTTTGCATAAACATTTGGTCCTTGAAAGCTCTAAAGAATTAAAGCTTCCATTAAGACATATAAATTAAACGTTTGATTCCCTGCACCTTAAATTAGAAACCTTGAGGGCGTTAAGAGGAAATGCAAAACATAGCAAGCCGGGGACAAATCACATTGTTCACAAAACCATAGGAGTGACCCTGTTAGTCCAAATTTGTGCAAAACATTTTTTATTTGAAAAAATTGTCAGAAAATATGTTAATTGATGCACTGATTAACAATTTGTCATAGGAAATAAAATCTATTTTAAATTACATAATTATCGACCATTTCACGGAATAAAAATGCGAAGCATCCCCTCAACGTGTCGCAGGAATATCCTGAATTTGTATATTAATTAAGAATTCGCTTCGTAACTTTCTCATTGAAATCCTCGAAACCCAATAAAATGAAAATAATTTAATGTTGAGCCAAAATCAGAACAACATTTTTTTAAGATTTGACTCCTCCAAATCAGAGAACAGATCTTATAAAAATAAATGGGGACCCTGCTTTATCCATCCATCTCAATCCATTATTTACCAATGGTATGATTTTACAGATTAATTTTAATTGTTGTATATTTTAAAGAAAAAATTTTCAACCCGAAGAGCCGAAACCCGGCTTTTTCTCAACCCGATACCCGACTCGACATTTTTCTTAACCCGGAACAACCCTGCTCCGCAGTGCCAAAAGGGAGGAGGGGAATGCCAACCGGCAATGTGCCTAAAAGGAAAAAGGTGAAAAGTGCAAAAGGGAAAATGCCAACAGGCAATGTGCCTAAAGGGAAAAGTGCAAAAGGGAAAATGCCAACAGGCAATGTGCCTAATGGGAAAAAGTGCAAAAGGGAAAATGCCAAAAGATAAAAGGGCCATAAGGGAAAATGCCAACAGGCAATGTGCCAAAAGGGGAAAAGTGAATTTAGTTATTATCATAAATGTTTTTTAATACATTTCTCATAAATTGTACGATTACATGAACTTTAATGTAATTGTTCATTTTCATTGATTCAAATAACTCAAAAATTGACGAATTGATCAAAAATGTTCACAAAACCTTTCATTTATATTCTTTACTATTAAATGCCTTTTTACATTTCCCATAAATTGTACGAATCCGTGAAGATTCTGGGGAAAGCCAACAATTCCTGACTTTGACTTAAATTTAAAAAACTTATTAGATAAAAAATGATCTTAAAAATGAAATAAAAACTTGTGAATTGTCATCTAAAAAGTTTTTTTTTAAATTGGAAAACGTAAAAAGAGTTTTTAGAATTGTTTCCAGCGTAAAGAAAGTCTGAAAAAATCATTAACGCAGTCGGGGATCTGCCGGGACACGGATCGGGATTTTATGCTTAACCATTGTTAGCGGGAGAAGAAAAATTTTTAGTTGGCTTGACCATATTTATGTGACATTATTTGTCTTTGGATGTCATTAAATATTAAATAGTTTGTATTTTAATTGTGACGTCTTAAATGATGAATGAATAAATGAAAATATTATGAAAAGGAAAAATTAAAATACAAACTTTTTAATATTTAATAATATCTAAAGACAATATCACAATAAATAAAATAATTGCGCGCCTTTTTTCTTTTTTCCCCCGCTAACAATGACGAAACGGCCTTGTATCCCTTCTGTAGGGTAGTCCGGGACCGGGATTTCACTTTACAAAAACCAATTCCGATCCGGGTCCCGATTTTTGGCAAAAAAATTGAACGATTTAATTTAATTGTTCATTTTAATTGATTTGAATAAAGTAAAAATTGAACAATTTAATGTAAATGGGGCAATATTCCCCTCACATGGACTCCAATGCTTGGGAAGGGCGGCCCGCCCGCCCCTCACGCTTTATTTAGACCAAAAAAGCCAATAAAAAGTCAGCGAATTGCTCCAAAATGTTCATAAAACCATTCATTTATATTCTCAAACCTAATTTAATTTATTCATAAAATGCTTTTTTACATTTCTCATAAATTATACAAATCCCTGATATTTGGGGAAAACCAACAATTCCTGACTATTATTTTATAAATTTTAATTTAATAACATTTAGAAAAAATGAACTCTTTTTATTGGACCAAAACGGCCTTTGTCTCCCTTCTGATGATATCATCAATTACTTTTGAAGCAACGGTTGGGAAGTTTTAATTAATAATTAAAATATGTAATTAATTAGCGTTAGGGATGACCCCGAAAATCCTAATTAATTCATTAATCTGATATGCGTCTAAGGGTGTAAAAAAGCCAAGTTAGGGTTTTCCTCAAAAAGGCATAATTGAATAATTAATTTTGTCGGATCTCCCTTTGATATATTTAATTATTTGCACCTTTTAGTGTACGGGCCCCGTTTCGGCTTTGTTCAATTCGCTTATCGTTGGCATAACATCCGCCAACGAAGGCGAACATTCGGCGGCGTCCATTTCCAATCAGCGGCCATTGGAATTGAAATTGGCCGATGCGCAAATGTTGCAGCAATGGATTGGCCAAATTGCGCGAAAAATTGTTGTTGAGGATGGCATTTTTGCCGGAAATTATTCCCGTGGCCCGAACATCAACATTAATGACGTCATTTTAACCGATGGATTGCCAGAGGAACGAATTAAAAAGAATGCTAAAAAATTGAAGGAAGTTCAAAATTTGGAACAAAAAGGCCAATTTTTGAAATTGCTCTTTTCATTCGGGGCAATGTTGAGTGCCGAGATTGGAGAGCAATCGCAACAAAACGGCACTTTACGGGCGCTTTTAAAGGCTTACGAATGTGTTGTGGAGCAATTTCCAGAAGAAAAAGACGGGTAAAATAAACTTTTTTAATATTTAATAATTTGTTTTATTTTTAATTTTATATTCACTTTAAGCATTTCCGACTTTGTTATTGGAGCAGACATAAAAAGTCCGATTGAGCAATTAAAAGTCGACAAAATTATTTTGGAAAGTCAACCAATTAACAATTTAAATTTAAATCTTCCTTATATTCGTAAGTTTGACCTTTTTTTTTGAGTATCTTTCGGTTAAATTTTGAAATAAAATTATTAAATTTAAATGTGTAATTAACGATTTAATAATGATTATTTTTCAGACGAATTTGACCTTCTCAATGCTTTAAACATTGAAATGACTCCAAACGACGTCATAAATTTTGCTTTTTTCATTAACAAAACATTTTTGTCTGGCCCGAGTAATAATCCGTTCAAAAAATATATTTTGGAATTGAAAGGATTGAGCCTTTCAAACTTCGGCGAGGACCCCGTCAAATATCGACGAATTGCGCACCAATTGGTGTTGCATTTGAAAAAATGGGGGACCGAAGATTTGGAGAAAATTTCGTCGAAAAAATCAAGCGTAATATTGACCCAAAGAGATAAGTGCATTTTTAGCATTTTTGCCCGGAATTTATTGCGAAGAATTGCCAAATTTGAACTTTTGGACGATTATTTTGGCGAGCTGAACATCCCTGGGCAGGTTGAAAACAACAAATTTTATTTGGAAGTTTATGAGGAATTTTCTGCGGATACTTGTAAAAAAGTGAAGAAAGACGAAGGAATTAAAAATTCAAAAATTTACCCATTCTTGGACGAAGCAATTCGAATTGATTGGAACGTTTGGAAAGGTCCGTTTTTATTGAATGGACTTTTTTGTTTTGTTTTTTGGGGCATTTTTAACAACAAATCCCATAAATTTATTTAATTTGAAAGCTTTGAGTCTTTAAAAGCCATGAATAAGTGAAGCAAAGCGTTTTATCTATTCACCAATAATTGTTGGCCAAGCTTCTAAAAGCTTTTGAATAATCTCAAATTTACATAAAATTGATTTTTTAAGGAATAATTCAACAAATTGACGAGCTCACTAAGACAGTAAAAAGTATGGATACGAAACAAGTGGCAGAATATTTGAAAAGAGCCAATGAAAATGAAGGACCAATGAAAATAGTTAAGGCAAAATTCGATGAAAAGAAATTTGGCCTTGAACTGAAGGCGGATGTGAAAATGGATAATGAAACAATGCCTAAAGACGAAATCAATAAATTTTGTTCAAATTTGGCAAAAATTCGACAAATTTGCGTGAAAAACATTAAACAATATGAACAAAAATTTTCTTTGAAAAGAAATGTTATAATCAAACAAAAAGAAAACCATAACAAATTTTATGATTTTATTGCAATTTTTGTTAAGCATTTTGGAAGAAATTCGATTAAAAATGATAATGGAAAAAGCATTGAATTTGATTTGAATTGGGCCAAATCATTTCTGGAAAAAGTGTACAATTTGGCAACAAATCAAATAGTGAAAAAGAATAAAAATGAAGAATTTGAGTGTTTGCCCAGTAAATTGAATTTTGAAACGGCGATCATAGCGATTTTGGGCGAAAATTTGAATGAAAAAGCCAAAAATTTACTAAAAGAATTTTATGTTCCGCCAAAAAATGCCGAAAAAGAAGGCGGCCTCAAACATTTTCTGGTGGAAGCGCAATTATTCGAATTATTTTATTCGTTTGCGGCACGACTCGAGGCGATTGTTCACGGCAAAAATATTGACGGAACCATCAAAAAAAGTCGAGAAAATTCAAAGGACAAAATTCGGGCATTTCTCGCTGTGCCGAATTGTTTCAATGTGCCGGAATGGGCCAACAAATTTAGGTTTTACAATTATTAAAATTTTTATATTTTCCATCATTTTTAAGCATATTTGATTATTGGATTGAAATAAAAGTGATAAATTCAAAAAGTCAAATTCCTGCGATTGGAGTCGAAATATTTAGGAATGAAAATGAAGAAGCAAAAAGCATTTCAGGAGGTATTCTTTAATAATCATAATTGACTAAAGAAATATATTTATTTATTTTAAACAGAAAATTACAAAACATTGAAACGTCTCAACGAGTACAAATTCTCATTTTATGAGTCCACAAAACATCTCAAAAGAATATATTTTGCAATAGGGAGTGTGACCGACCCATCGGATGAGGTGGAAATACCCAAAATGATCAATCCGATATTGTCGGAAATTCATTTTAAATGGTATAAAAAAGGCAATTATTCTGACGACTACCGACAAAACATCAAAGGATGTGAACTTACAAAATTATTCAAAAATATTTTTGCAAATTTTATGAAAATGGAAGGCGCGAAATTGCACTTGAGTAAATGGGATTCCGAGATCCAAGCGAAGGTTGAGCAGAATTTTGGGAAATATTGCAAAGAAATGCAAGTTCATTTATTTTAAAATTTTATTTTCGAATTTGTCTTTTTTTTTAATTGCCTAAAGAACGAAAATAGGGCAATGTAAAGCTGGTCGGTCCCCCACTTTTCAAAAATAAAATATTTTAAAAAGTCGTGGAGTTTCTAGGGGTTTCCGGGAGGCCCAGAATCCGAATCTTACATATATTTTGAAATGATCGAACTCTAAATCAAACAATTTTTCATTTGTTTTTCAAAATGAACATTTTTGTTAATCGTGCAACTAAAAATCGAAGCGGGCCAACTGCGTCTGGACAACTGCGTCTTCAGCAACATCAAGCCGATTCAATACTCTATTACAAAGTTATAAGTGAAAAAGTCTAAAAAACTCATTGTTGTCAGGTCACAACTTTGTTCATTTTTATCCATTGCTTTTCGAATGCTTACAAATAGCTTCTTCTTCTTACGGCCTTTCAAACTATATAAAGATTATCAAGATTGGTCAGTAATGAAAAAAGTTATGAGTTGCTAAACGTCCCTGAGACGCAGTTGACCCCTACGCACTAAAAATCGCTTTTTTCATGATTATAGTTGAAAATGATTTCCCGTAAATTTTCCCATATAATTAGCATTTATTCATTTTTTAGAGAAGGAATTGCCCGCAAAGCTGATTTGAACACTGTCCGCTATGATTTGGTTCTAAATTTCAAATTGAATGCATGGAAAGGTGAGGAAATAAAAAATAAAAAACATTTTTAATTCATTTATTTTTAAGATGTCCACGACAGAACGGAAGATGTATTGAAAAAATGGGCCGAAAATAAGAATTACGAAGAGAATGCTTTCGCTGAAGGGAATGAAAATTATATTATAACACCAATGACAGAACTATATAATAGCAATTCGAAAGAAATGCGCGAAAGCATATCCAAAATTGAGGTATTGAAAGAAAATGATGGAATTGATTTGTTGGCATTATTTGATAGGGCACATAATTTAATGCAGAAGATTGTGGAAGAAATGCCCAATTTAGAAATGGCAAAAAAAGAGTTGAAAAGATTGGAACAATCGGAAAACTCTAAGAATAGGAATAAAGAATCCCTTTTCAAAGAAACAGAAATCATCAAACGTCAAATAGAAGATAAAGAAGAAGAGACAATAAATTTGAAGAATGAAATTAATTTATTGCAAAAAGAAGTGAATGTAATGCCGAAAAAACAGCGTGAAAATGCCGCCATCATTTTGGCATGGCTCAAAAGTAATGGGGCAGAAGAAATTACCGAAGAAGCGAAACAAATTTTGCACAAAATATGCACACTAAGCGAGCTTTCCCCAAAAGTTGCATGGCTCAAAGCAAAAATGAAAAAATCAGTCAATGAGGCCAAAATTGCGGAATTAAAAAAGCTTCAAAAGTTGCAACAAAAATTGCATACCAGTCAAAAGACTTTAAATGGATTAATGACTAAAATTTCTCTTTTTGCAAAATATTGTGGGACGGATTTGTGGGAATTAACGATGAAGTTTTGCGGGCATTTGAACGAAACGAACTGTCAGAAAAAATAGAAGAACCCGACGATTACAAAAAAACGGTAGAAGAACTTGGTAAACAAATTGATGAGGCAAGCAGCCAAGGAGTGGCGGGGGAGTTGGACGCGCTGTTGAGGGAGTTCAAAATTGAATGGGAAGAGAAGGAGTTGAAGGAAAATCTTTCAAAAAAGAATAAAGAAATGGCAGAAATTGACAAAAAATTAACTGAAATTTTGATGAAAAAAGAAGAAAAACAAAAAGAAATTGACACTTTGGAAAAGGAGTTAAAGAAAAACAGAGAATCGGCACGAAAAAAAGGCAAAAACCTTAGACAGATGCTTGAAGAAATGATGAAAAATTATGACAAAAAAATGGACGAACAAAAGAAGGCTGACGAAAGAATGAAATTATTGCGATAGAATTTTGTTTTTTGATTTTTCATTTCTTGGGTTTTTATTTTTCCTTTTTAACTTTCTTATTCATAAACATTTGGTCCTTGAACGCTACAAATCCGATCACTCACCACTACCCACCCATTAATCAGGAAGGATTCCGGATCAGCGATGGGCGGAATTCCGTTGTTTTTGGCCTTTTCTCCGTTTTCCATTAAAATGCCCACTTTTATGCAAAAACGGGAAAAATATGCACACTAAAAGCCTAAAGTTGCCTAATTTTTCAACAAAATAGAATCAAAAATTTCTCGGCGGCCCCCACCCTACTTAAAATAGGCTTAAGAACAGAGCTGCACGCTCAGCAGATTTTTAAAGAATTTTTCCGCAATTTGTTTTTCAGATGAAAATTTTTTTTTTCGAAACGAGTACTTTTAGTAATTTTCAAATACTAAATGTTCTGAAAAAAAACGTCGAAGGCTGGTTCCAAGTAAGTCTATGGCCTGGTAGTTTGTCTTTGCGCAACTCTGATGTTGTATGTTGGGTTTAAATCCGCATGAGTGCAAGCATTTATTTATCGTTTTGCCTCTACTCACATACGCTTCGCCCATTATTTTTTAAATAAATTTTTAAATATTTTTTTTTTCATTAAAAAGCGCGCAAACAAATAATTTTTGAAAAAAATTCATCACATCTTTCTGAATTTTTGCTTCAATTTTATTCCCCGGCGGCACCTGTCGGCACCGCTGAACATCCTCTACTCACCTATGCCAAATGGGGTAACTAGCCTGTGATTAGTAGAGCCCGGATTTATATGGACTAAAAAACGCGAAATATGGACTAAAAACCCCAAAATATGGATCACCCCAAAAAGTACCAAAATATGGACTAAAATTCAAAGTGCAGTCTTACTGTTACGAAATTTTTTCTTTTTACTCCAATTGCTTAGCGCTTGCTGGGAGGATCTTAAGTTGGAATGTTTGGGACAAGTTCGCAACCGAACACTTTTTGATCCGGACAAAACTGTGGTCTGCAAAAATTGCAGGGTCGGAGGGTTGAATTTCGGTTTTTGTCCCTAACTTTCTTTGCCTTATCAGCAGCTCTTACATGGGGATGTTTTGCATTCTGGTAGATCTTTGCGAGCTGCGTCGAATGGTGTACTGTATGTGCTTGTGGGAGTTTGGTGTTTTGCACTAGGCGAGCTTTGTTCAACCTTGAGTGATTATATCATAAAATGCAGAAAAAATAAGCTGCATTTTTACGTTAAATAATAACTGTTCTCTTTCTTACGCATGAAACTCAAAAAGTTGTAGTCAAAAGAGATTTTCAAAAAGTCTTAGCTAATTTTTTTCTCTATAAGTTAGTATTTGAGTTCATTTTAAATCCCTTCACTCTGAACGGAGTTATAAGAGAATAAGTGTTTTTGGATTTCAAAACCAAAGGGGGGCCCTTTTGGTGTGGAATGAAAAAAATAAATGTTTTTTTCTGCCTTCCTATTATATTTAATGTAGTAGAAATAATTCCTAAATAGGTTTTAAAGTATTCCTGATTTTTTAAAATATTTTTGTGTGTTATTTAGAAATTTTTGGAATTTTCATTTTTTTGGTCGGCAAATTTGGGTCCCAATATGTATAGACCAGAATTAGGTTTTCCGGAAAGACACTAAGAATCAGAATTTGTTATTTCATGTTCTGGAAATCAAGAATGCACCAGAATTTGCTGCTCCGGAAAGCCAGCTGGACCAGAATTTGGCTTTCCGGAAACTCAGTATAGACCAGAATTAGACTTTCCGGAAAGTCAGTATAGCCCAGAATTAGGTTTTCGGAAACTCCGGCAACAGAATTTGTTAATTGCTGTTCTGGAAATCCAGAATGAACCAGAATTTGCTGTTCCGGAAAGCCAGCTGGACCAGAATTTGGCTTTCCGGAAAGTCAGTATAGACCAGAATTAGGTTTCCGGAAAGCCAGTACGAACCAGAATTTGTTATTTGCTGTTCTGGAAATCCAAAATGGACCTAAATTTCGTGCTCCGCAAAGCCAACTGGACCAGAATTTGGCTTTCCGGAAAGTCAGTATAGACCAGAATTAGGTTTTCGGGAAAGACAGTATGAACCAGAATTTGTTATTTAATGTTCTGGAAAGCCGCCAGCTGGACCAGAATTTGGTGTTCCGGAAACCCAATATAGACCAGAATTAGGTTTTCCGGAAAGACACTAAGAATAAGAATTTTTTATTTGATGTTCTGGAAATCAAGAATGCACCAGAATTTGCTGGTCCGGAAAACCAGCTGGACCAGAATTTGGTGTTCCGGAAACCCAATATAGACCAGAATTAGGTTTTCCGGAAAGACACTAAGAATCAGAAGTTGTCAAAAACACATAACAAGGGAAATGTTTGGAAAGCACAAACATTCTTAATCCGAACAAAAACACAAAACAGGAAAATGTTGGAAAGCACAAACATTCAGTCATTTAATCCGAACAAAAATACATGACAAGGAAAATGTTGGAAAGCACAAACATTCAGTCATTTAATCCGAACAAAAATACATGACAAGGGAAATGTTGGAAAGCACAAACATTCAGTCATTTAATCCGAACAAAAACACATGACATGTGAAATGTTGGAAAGCACAAACATTCAGTCATTTAATCCGAACAAAAACACAAAACAAGGAAAATGTTTGGAAAGCACAAACATTCAGTCATTTAATCCGAACAAAAATACATGACAAGGAAAATGTTGGAAGGCACAAACATTCAGTCATTTAACCCGAACAAAAATACATGACAAGGAAAATGTTGGAAAGCACAAACATTCAGTCATTTAATCCGAACAAAAATACATGACAAGGGAAATGTTGGAAAGCACAAACATTCAGTCATTTAATCCGAACAAAAACACATGACAAGTGAAATGTTGGAAAGCACAAACATTCAGTCATTTAATCCGAACAAAAACACAAAACAAGGAAAATGTTTGGAAAGCACAAACATTCAGTCATTTAATCCGAACAAAAATACATGACAAGGAAAATGTTGGAAAGCACAAACATTCAGTCATTTAATCCGAACAAAAATACATGACAAGGAAAATGTTGGAAAGCACAAACATTCAGTCATTTAATCCGAACAAAAATACATGACAAGGGAAATGTTGGAAAGCACAAACATTCAGTCATTTAATCCGAACAAAAACACAAAAAAGGAAAATGTTTGGAAAGCACAAACATTCAGTCATTTAATCCGAACAAAAATACATGACAAGGAAAATGTTGGAAAGCACAAACATTCAGTCATTTAATCCGAACAAAAACACAAAACAGGAAAATGTTGGAAAGCACAAACATTCAGTCATTTAATCCGAACAAAAATACATGACAAGGAAAATGTTGGAAAGCACAAACATTCAGTCATTTAATCCGAACAAAAATACATGACAAGGGAAATGTTGGAAAGCACAAACATTCAGTCATTTAATCCGAACAAAAATACAAAAAAGGAAAATGTTTGGAAAGCACAAACATTCAGTCATTTAATCCGAACAAAAATACATGACAAGGAAAATGTTGGAAAGCACAAACATTCAGTCATTTAATCCGAACAAAAACACAAAACAGGAAAATGTTGGAAAGCACAAACATTCAGTCATTTAATCCGAACAAAAACACAAAACAAGGAAAATGTTTTGAAAGCACAAACATTCAGTCATTTAATCCGAACAAAAATACATGACAAGGAAAATGTTGGAAAGCACAAACATTCAGTCATTTAATCCGAACAAAAATACATGACAAGGGAAATGTTGGAAAGCACAAACATTCAGTCATTTAATCCGAACAAAAATACATGACAAGGAAAATGTTGGAAAGCACAAACATTCAGTCATTTAATCCGAACAAAAATACATGACAAGGGAAATGTTGGAAAGCACAAACATTCAGTCATTTAATCCGAACAAAAATACATGACAAGGAAAATGTTGGAAAGCACAAACATTCAGTCATTTAATCCGAACAAAAATACATGACAAGGGAAATGTTGGAAAGCACAAACATTCAGTCATTTAATCCGAACAAAAATACATGACAAGGAAAATGTTGGAAAGCACAAACATTCAGTCATTTAATCCGAACAAAAATACATGACAAGGGAAATGTTGGAAAGCACAAACATTCAGTCATTTAATCCGAACAAAAATACATGACAAGGAAAATGTTGGAAAGCACAAACATTCAGTCATTTAACCCGAACAAAAATACATGACAAGGAAAATGTTGGAAAGCACAAACATTCAGTCATTTAATCCGAACAAAAATACATGACAAGGGAAATGTTGGAAAGCACAAACATTCAGTCATTTAATCCGAACAAAAACACATGACAAGTGAAATGTTGGAAAGCACAAACATTCAGTCATTTAATCCGAACAAAAACACAAAACAAGGAAAATGTTTGGAAAGCACAAACATTCAGTCATTTAATCCGAACAAAAATACATGACAAGGAAAATGTTGGAAAGCACAAACATTCAGTCATTTAATCCGAACAAAAATACATGACAAGGGAAATGTTGGAAAGCACAAACATTCAGTCATTTAATCCGAACAAAAACACAAAACAGGAAAATGTTGGAAAGCACAAACATTCAGTCATTTAATCCGAACAAAAACACAAAACAAGGAAAATGTTTTGAAAGCACAAACATTCAGTCATTTAATCCGAACAAAAATACATGACAAGGAAAATGTTGGAAAGCACAAACATTCAGTCATTTAATCCGAACAAAAATACATGACAAGGGAAATGTTGGAAAGCACAAACATTCAGTCATTTAATCCGAACAAAAATACATGACAAGGAAAATGTTGGAAAGCACAAACATTCAGTCATTTAATCCGAACAAAAATACATGACAAGGGAAATGTTGGAAAGCACAAACATTCAGTCATTTAATCCGAACAAAAATACATGACAAGGAAAATGTTGGAAAGCACAAACATTCAGTCATTTAATCCGAACAAAAATACATGACAAGGGAAATGTTGGAAAGCACAAACATTCAGTCATTTAATCCGAACAAAAATACATGACAAGGAAAATGTTGGAAAGCACAAACATTCAGTCATTTAATCCGAACAAAAATACATGACAAGGGAAATGTTGGAAAGCACAAACATTCAGTCATTTAATCCGAACAAAAATACATGACAAGGAAAATGTTGGAAAGCACAAACATTCAGTCATTTAACCCGAACAAAAATACATGACAAGGAAAATGTTGGAAAGCACAAACATTCAGTCATTTAATCCGAACAAAAATACATGACAAGGGAAATGTTGGAAAGCACAAACATTCAGTCATTTAATCCGAACAAAAACACATGACAAGTGAAATGTTGGAAAGCACAAACATTCAGTCATTTAATCCGAACAAAAACACAAAACAAGGAAAATGTTTGGAAAGCACAAACATTCAGTCATTTAATCCGAACAAAAATACATGACAAGGAAAATGTTGGAAAGCACAAACATTCAGTCATTTAATCCGAACAAAAATACATGACAAGGGAAATGTTGGAAAGCACAAACATTCAGTCATTTAATCCGAACAAAAACACAAAAAAGGAAAATGTTTGGAAAGCACAAACATTCAGTCATTTAATCCGAACAAAAATACATGACAAGGAAAATGTTGGAAAGCACAAACATTCAGTCATTTAATCCGAACAAAAATACATGACAAGGAAAATGTTGGAAAGCACGAACATTCAGTCATTTAATCCGAACAAAAATACATGACAAGGAAAATGTTGGAAAGCACAAACATTCAGTCATTTAATCCGAACAAAAATACATGACAAGGAAAATGTTGGAAAGCACAAACATTCAGTCATTTAATCCGAACAAAAATACATGACAAGGGAAATGTTGGAAAGCACAAACATTCAGTCATTTAATCCGAACAAAAATACAAAAAAGGAAAATGTTTGGAAAGCACAAACATTCAGTCATTTAATCCGAACAAAAATACATGACAAGGAAAATGTTGGAAAGCACAAACATTCAGTCATTTAATCCGAACAAAAACACAAAACAAGGAAAATGTTTTGAAAGCACAAACATTCAGTCATTTAATCCGAACAAAAATACATGACAAGGAAAATGTTGGAAAGCACAAACATTCAGTCATTTAACCCGAACAAAAATACATGACAAGGAAAATGTTGGAAAGCACAAACATTCAGTCATTTAATCCGAACAAAAATACATGACAAGGGAAATGTTGGAAAGCACAAACATTCAGTCATTTAATCCGAACAAAAACACAAAACAAGGAAAATGTTTGGAAAGCACAAACATTCAGTCATTTAATCCGAACAAAAATACATGACAAGGAAAATGTTGGAAAGCACAAACATTCAGTCATTTAATCCGAACAAAAATACATGACAAGGAAAATGTTGGAAAGCACAAACATTCAGTCATTTAATCCGAACAAAAATACATGACAAGGGAAATGTTGGAAAGCACAAACATTCAGTCATTTAATCCGAACAAAAACGCAAAAAAGGAAAATGTTTGGAAAGCACAAACATTCAGTCATTTAATCCGAACAAAAATACATGACAAGGAAAATGTTGGAAAGCACAAACATTCAGTCATTTAATCCGAACAAAAACACAAAACAGGAAAATGTTGGAAAGCACAAACATTCAGTCATTTAATCCGAACAAAAACACAAAACAAGGAAAATGTTTGGAAAGCACAAACATTCAGTCATTTAATCCGAACAAAAATACATGACAAGGGAAATGTTGGAAAGCACAAACATTCAGTCATTTAATCCGAACAAAAACACAAAAAAGGAAAATGTTTGGAAAGCACAAACATTCAGTCATTTAATCCGAACAAAAATACATGAGAAGGAAAATGTTGGAAAGCACAAACATTCTTAATCCGAACAAAAACACAAAACAGGAAAATGTTTGGAAAGCACAAACATTCAGTCATTTAATCCGAACAAAAATACATGACAAGGGAAATGTTGGAAAGCACAAACATTCAGTCATTTAATCCGAACAAAAACACAAAAAAGGAAAATGTTTGGAAAGCACAAACATTCAGTCATTTAATCCGAACAAAAATACATGACAAGGAAAATGTTGGAAAGCACAAACATTCAGTCATTTAATCCGAACAAAAATACATGACAAGGAAAATGTTGGAAAGCACGAACATTCAGTCATTTAATCCGAACAAAAATACATGACAAGGAAAATGTTGGAAAGCACAAACATTCAGTCATTTAATCCGAACAAAAATACATGACAAGGAAAATGTTGGAAAGCACAAACATTCAGTCATTTAATCCGAACAAAAATACATGACAAGGGAAATGTTGGAAAGCACAAACATTCAGTCATTTAATCCGAACAAAAATACAAAAAAGGAAAATGTTTGGAAAGCACAAACATTCAGTCATTTAATCCGAACAAAAATACATGACAAGGAAAATGTTGGAAAGCACAAACATTCAGTCATTTAATCCGAACAAAAACACAAAACAAGGAAAATGTTTTGAAAGCACAAACATTCAGTCATTTAATCCGAACAAAAATACATGACAAGGAAAATGTTGGAAAGCACAAACATTCAGTCATTTAACCCGAACAAAAATACATGACAAGGAAAATGTTGGAAAGCACAAACATTCAGTCATTTAATCCGAACAAAAATACATGACAAGGGAAATGTTGGAAAGCACAAACATTCAGTCATTTAATCCGAACAAAAACACAAAACAAGGAAAATGTTTGGAAAGCACAAACATTCAGTCATTTAATCCGAACAAAAATACATGACAAGGAAAATGTTGGAAAGCACAAACATTCAGTCATTTAATCCGAACAAAAATACATGACAAGGAAAATGTTGGAAAGCACAAACATTCAGTCATTTAATCCGAACAAAAATACATGACAAGGGAAATGTTGGAAAGCACAAACATTCAGTCATTTAATCCGAACAAAAATACATGACAAGGAAAATGTTGGAAAGCACAAACATTCAGTCATTTAATCCGAACAAAAACACAAAACAGGAAAATGTTGGAAAGCACAAACATTCAGTCATTTAATCCGAACAAAAACACAAAACAAGGAAAATGTTTGGAAAGCACAAACATTCAGTCATTTAATCCGAACAAAAATACATGACAAGGGAAATGTTGGAAAGCACAAACATTCAGTCATTTAATCCGAACAAAAACACAAAAAAGGAAAATGTTTGGAAAGCACAAACATTCAGTCATTTAATCCGAACAAAAATACATGAGAAGGAAAATGTTGGAAAGCACAAACATTCTTAATCCGAACAAAAACACAAAACAGGAAAATGTTTGGAAAGCACAAACATTCAGTCATTTAATCCGAACAAAAATACATGACAAGGAAAATGTTGGAAAGCACAAACATTCAGTCATTTAATCCGAACAAAAATACATGACAAGGAAAATGTTGGAAAGCACAAACATTCAGTCATTTAATCCGAACAAAAATACATGACAAGGGAAATGTTTGGAAAGCACAAACATTCTTAATCCGAACAAAAACACAAAACAGGAAAATGTTGGAAAGCACAAACATTCAGTCATTTAATCCGAACAAAAATACATGACAAGGAAAATGTTGGAAAGCACAAACATTCAGTCATTTAATCCGAACAAAAATACATGACAAGGGAAATGTTGGAAAGCACAAACATTCAGTCATTTAATCCGAACAAAAACACATGACATGTGAAATGTTGGAAAGCACAAACATTCAGTCATTTAATCCGAACAAAAACACAAAACAAGGAAAATGTTTGGAAAGCACAAACATTCAGTCATTTAATCCGAACAAAAATACATGACAAGGAAAATGTTGGAAGGCACAAACATTCAGTCATTTAACCCGAACAAAAATACATGACAAGGAAAATGTTGGAAAGCACAAACATTCAGTCATTTAATCCGAACAAAAATACATGACAAGGGAAATGTTGGAAAGCACAAACATTCAGTCATTTAATCCGAACAAAAACACATGACAAGTGAAATGTTGGAAAGCACAAACATTCAGTCATTTAATCCGAACAAAAACACATGACATGTGAAATGTTGGAAAGCACAAACATTCAGTCATTTAATCCGAACAAAAACACAAAACAAGGAAAATGTTTGGAAAGCACAAACATTCAGTCATTTAATCCGAACAAAAATACATGACAAGGAAAATGTTGGAAGGCACAAACATTCAGTCATTTAACCCGAACAAAAATACATGACAAGGAAAATGTTGGAAAGCACAAACATTCAGTCATTTAATCCGAACAAAAATACATGACAAGGGAAATGTTGGAAAGCACAAACATTCAGTCATTTAATCCGAACAAAAACACATGACAAGTGAAATGTTGGAAAGCACAAACATTCAGTCATTTAATCCGAACAAAAACACAAAACAAGGAAAATGTTTGGAAAGCACAAACATTCAGTCATTTAATCCGAACAAAAATACATGACAAGGAAAATGTTGGAAAGCACAAACATTCAGTCATTTAATCCGAACAAAAATACATGACAAGGAAAATGTTGGAAAGCACAAACATTCAGTCATTTAATCCGAACAAAAATACATGACAAGGGAAATGTTGGAAAGCACAAACATTCAGTCATTTAATCCGAACAAAAACACAAAAAAGGAAAATGTTTGGAAAGCACAAACATTCAGTCATTTAATCCGAACAAAAATACATGACAAGGAAAATGTTGGAAAGCACAAACATTCAGTCATTTAATCCGAACAAAAACACAAAACAGGAAAATGTTGGAAAGCACAAACATTCAGTCATTTAATCCGAACAAAAATACATGACAAGGAAAATGTTGGAAAGCACAAACATTCAGTCATTTAATCCGAACAAAAATACATGACAAGGGAAATGTTGGAAAGCACAAACATTCAGTCATTTAATCCGAACAAAAATACAAAAAAGGAAAATGTTTGGAAAGCACAAACATTCAGTCATTTAATCCGAACAAAAATACATGACAAGGAAAATGTTGGAAAGCACAAACATTCAGTCATTTAATCCGAACAAAAACACAAAACAGGAAAATGTTGGAAAGCACAAACATTCAGTCATTTAATCCGAACAAAAACACAAAACAAGGAAAATGTTTTGAAAGCACAAACATTCAGTCATTTAATCCGAACAAAAATACATGACAAGGAAAATGTTGGAAAGCACAAACATTCAGTCATTTAATCCGAACAAAAATACATGACAAGGGAAATGTTGGAAAGCACAAACATTCAGTCATTTAATCCGAACAAAAATACATGACAAGGAAAATGTTGGAAAGCACAAACATTCAGTCATTTAATCCGAACAAAAATACATGACAAGGGAAATGTTGGAAAGCACAAACATTCAGTCATTTAATCCGAACAAAAATACATGACAAGGAAAATGTTGGAAAGCACAAACATTCAGTCATTTAATCCGAACAAAAATACATGACAAGGGAAATGTTGGAAAGCACAAACATTCAGTCATTTAATCCGAACAAAAATACATGACAAGGAAAATGTTGGAAAGCACAAACATTCAGTCATTTAATCCGAACAAAAATACATGACAAGGGAAATGTTGGAAAGCACAAACATTCAGTCATTTAATCCGAACAAAAATACATGACAAGGAAAATGTTGGAAAGCACAAACATTCAGTCATTTAACCCGAACAAAAATACATGACAAGGAAAATGTTGGAAAGCACAAACATTCAGTCATTTAATCCGAACAAAAATACATGACAAGGGAAATGTTGGAAAGCACAAACATTCAGTCATTTAATCCGAACAAAAACACATGACAAGTGAAATGTTGGAAAGCACAAACATTCAGTCATTTAATCCGAACAAAAACACAAAACAAGGAAAATGTTTGGAAAGCACAAACATTCAGTCATTTAATCCGAACAAAAATACATGACAAGGAAAATGTTGGAAAGCACAAACATTCAGTCATTTAATCCGAACAAAAATACATGACAAGGGAAATGTTGGAAAGCACAAACATTCAGTCATTTAATCCGAACAAAAACACAAAACAGGAAAATGTTGGAAAGCACAAACATTCAGTCATTTAATCCGAACAAAAACACAAAACAAGGAAAATGTTTTGAAAGCACAAACATTCAGTCATTTAATCCGAACAAAAATACATGACAAGGAAAATGTTGGAAAGCACAAACATTCAGTCATTTAATCCGAACAAAAATACATGACAAGGGAAATGTTGGAAAGCACAAACATTCAGTCATTTAATCCGAACAAAAATACATGACAAGGAAAATGTTGGAAAGCACAAACATTCAGTCATTTAATCCGAACAAAAATACATGACAAGGGAAATGTTGGAAAGCACAAACATTCAGTCATTTAATCCGAACAAAAATACATGACAAGGAAAATGTTGGAAAGCACAAACATTCAGTCATTTAATCCGAACAAAAATACATGACAAGGGAAATGTTGGAAAGCACAAACATTCAGTCATTTAATCCGAACAAAAATACATGACAAGGAAAATGTTGGAAAGCACAAACATTCAGTCATTTAATCCGAACAAAAATACATGACAAGGGAAATGTTGGAAAGCACAAACATTCAGTCATTTAATCCGAACAAAAATACATGACAAGGAAAATGTTGGAAAGCACAAACATTCAGTCATTTAACCCGAACAAAAATACATGACAAGGAAAATGTTGGAAAGCACAAACATTCAGTCATTTAATCCGAACAAAAATACATGACAAGGGAAATGTTGGAAAGCACAAACATTCAGTCATTTAATCCGAACAAAAACACATGACAAGTGAAATGTTGGAAAGCACAAACATTCAGTCATTTAATCCGAACAAAAACACAAAACAAGGAAAATGTTTGGAAAGCACAAACATTCAGTCATTTAATCCGAACAAAAATACATGACAAGGAAAATGTTGGAAAGCACAAACATTCAGTCATTTAATCCGAACAAAAATACATGACAAGGGAAATGTTGGAAAGCACAAACATTCAGTCATTTAATCCGAACAAAAACACAAAAAAGGAAAATGTTTGGAAAGCACAAACATTCAGTCATTTAATCCGAACAAAAATACATGACAAGGAAAATGTTGGAAAGCACAAACATTCAGTCATTTAATCCGAACAAAAATACATGACAAGGAAAATGTTGGAAAGCACGAACATTCAGTCATTTAATCCGAACAAAAATACATGACAAGGAAAATGTTGGAAAGCACAAACATTCAGTCATTTAATCCGAACAAAAATACATGACAAGGAAAATGTTGGAAAGCACAAACATTCAGTCATTTAATCCGAACAAAAATACATGACAAGGGAAATGTTGGAAAGCACAAACATTCAGTCATTTAATCCGAACAAAAATACAAAAAAGGAAAATGTTTGGAAAGCACAAACATTCAGTCATTTAATCCGAACAAAAATACATGACAAGGAAAATGTTGGAAAGCACAAACATTCAGTCATTTAATCCGAACAAAAACACAAAACAAGGAAAATGTTTTGAAAGCACAAACATTCAGTCATTTAATCCGAACAAAAATACATGACAAGGAAAATGTTGGAAAGCACAAACATTCAGTCATTTAACCCGAACAAAAATACATGACAAGGAAAATGTTGGAAAGCACAAACATTCAGTCATTTAATCCGAACAAAAATACATGACAAGGGAAATGTTGGAAAGCACAAACATTCAGTCATTTAATCCGAACAAAAACACAAAACAAGGAAAATGTTTGGAAAGCACAAACATTCAGTCATTTAATCCGAACAAAAATACATGACAAGGAAAATGTTGGAAAGCACAAACATTCAGTCATTTAATCCGAACAAAAATACATGACAAGGAAAATGTTGGAAAGCACAAACATTCAGTCATTTAATCCGAACAAAAATACATGACAAGGGAAATGTTGGAAAGCACAAACATTCAGTCATTTAATCCGAACAAAAACGCAAAAAAGGAAAATGTTTGGAAAGCACAAACATTCAGTCATTTAATCCGAACAAAAATACATGACAAGGAAAATGTTGGAAAGCACAAACATTCAGTCATTTAATCCGAACAAAAACACAAAACAGGAAAATGTTGGAAAGCACAAACATTCAGTCATTTAATCCGAACAAAAACACAAAACAAGGAAAATGTTTGGAAAGCACAAACATTCAGTCATTTAATCCGAACAAAAATACATGACAAGGGAAATGTTGGAAAGCACAAACATTCAGTCATTTAATCCGAACAAAAACACAAAAAAGGAAAATGTTTGGAAAGCACAAACATTCAGTCATTTAATCCGAACAAAAATACATGAGAAGGAAAATGTTGGAAAGCACAAACATTCTTAATCCGAACAAAAACACAAAACAGGAAAATGTTGGAAAGCACAAACATTCAGTCATTTAATCCGAACAAAAATACATGACAAGGGAAATGTTGGAAAGCACAAACATTCAGTCATTTAATCCGAACAAAAACACAAAACAAGGAAAGCACAAACATTCAGTCTTTAATCCGAACAAAAATACATGACAAGGGAAATGTTGGAAAGCCCAAACATTCAGTTGTTTAATCCGAACAAAAACAAAAAAACCAGAAAGGACCAGAATCTAGTGTTCCGTAAAGTCTGCTTGACCAGAATTTGGCTTTCCGGAAACCAGAATTTGGTGTTCTGAAAAGCCAGCTTGAACCAGAATTGATGTAGGGGGACTCATTTGTTTTTTACATAATAAATTTTTTGACGCTAAATCAGGCCGAAAAAAAGTCTTTTCCTACTAAATTTGATGCGCTGATCACGAATCTGGACCGCGGAAATTTATTTTCAAAAAACGGAAAACTGAAAAACGGAAAAAGGGCCAAAAACAACGGAAAAACGGAAAACGGAAAAATTTTCAAATAAAATAAAAAAATTATTTTTTTAAAAAATAATTTATCTAATAAATATTTTTTGAAATATTAACAGTAATTATTTTTAAAAATTTTGAAGGATGTCTTTTTTTCAGCGGCCTTCTAAATCTATTTTAGGCTTTTGGGTGGGGGGGGGGTAGGCGGTGCCGATAGGCGCCGCCGGAGAAAATTTTGAAATTTTCGACTCAATTTGTTAAGGATTTGCAACCAAAATTTTAAAAAATTCGGCAATTTTTGAAGCTTATTAGGAGTGGTAAGGGTCCGGCGGCGCTTATAGGCGCCGCCGGAAGATTATTTTAAAAAAACTTAACAAGATTTGTTAAGAAATCGCTCGAAAAATGAAAATGCAAAACAAAATCCCAAAAATGTTGTTTGATTTCGTCCAACAAAAAATGAATGAAAAGCTTGTGAATTGTCATCTAAAATGTTTGTTTGTAATTGGAAAAAGTTAAAAAAGAATTTTTAAAAATTGTTTAACCACCGTAACTGTACAGAAAATAAGAAATAATCACTGACACAGTCGGGGATCTGAACCCCACCCACACTTATCTCTCCACACCAACCACTCACCATTACACCACAACCAAACAGAATTCCAATTCTCTAAAAATCCCATTCTTAGGCGCGTTTTAGTCCAATAACGCAAATTGGTTTTTTGTCAAGAATTGGACCTTTTTCTGTCGATGAACATTTTCTAGCAATCGCTAAATAGTCAATGTGCCAAAAGGGAAAAAGTGCAAAATGAAAAATGCCAACCGGCAATGTGCCCTATACCAACGGGCAACGTGCCTAAAGGACAAGTGCAAAAGGGGTAATGCCAACAGGCAATGTGCCATAAGGGAAAATGCCAACGGGCAACGTGCCTAAAGAGGAAAAGTGCAAAAGGGGTAATGCCAACAGGCAATGCGCCAAAAGGGAAAAAGTGAAAAAGGGAAAATGCCAACAGGCAATGCGCCAAAAGAGGAAAAGTGCAAAAGGGAAAATGTAAACGATTTAGTGTAATTGTTCATTTTCATTGATGTGAATAAGGCAAAAATTAAAAGATTTATTGTAATTTTGAATAAAGCAAAAATTGAACGATTTAATTTAATTGTTCATTTTCATTGATTTGAATAAGGCAAAAATTGAATGATTTAATGTAATTGTTCATTTTCATTGATTTGAATAAGGCAAAAATTGACAAATTTAATGTAATTGTTCATTTTCATTGATTTGAATAAGGCAAAAATTAAAAGATTTAATGTAATTGTTCATTTTGATTGATTTGAATAAGGCAAAAATTGAAAGATTTAATGTAAATGGGGCAATATTCCCCTCACATGGACTCCAATGCTTGGGAAGGGCGGCCCGCCCGCCCCTCACGCTTTATTTAGCCAAAAAAAGCCAATAAAAAGTCAGCGAATTGCACAAAAATGTTCATAAAACCATTCATTTATATTCTCCAAATCAAATTTAATTTATTCATAAAATGCTTTTTTACATTTCTCATAAAGATACAAATCCCTGATATTTGGGGAAAACCAACAATTCCTGACTATTATTTTATAAATTTAAATTTAATCAACATTTAGAAAAAATGAACTCTTTTTATTGGGCCAAAACGGCCTTTGTCTCCCTTCTGATGATATCATCAATTACTTTTGAAGCAACGGTTGGGAAATTTTAATTAATAATTAAAATAGGTAATTTATTAGCGTTAGGGATGACCCCGAAAATCCTAATTAATTCATTAATCTGATTTGCGTCAGGGGTTTAAAAAAGCCAAGTTAGGGTTATCCTCAAAAAGGCCTAATTGATTAATTAATTTTGTCGGATCTCCCTTTGATATTAATTATTTGCACCTTTTAGTGTTCGGGCCCCGTTTCGGAATCGTTCAATTCGCTTATCGTTGGCATAACATCCGCCAACGAAGGCGAACATTCGGCGGCGTCCATTTCCAATCAGCGGCCATTGGAATTGAAATTGGCCGATGCGCAAATGTTGCAGCAATGGATTGGCCAAATTGCGCGAAAATTTGTTGTTGAGGATGGCATTTTTGCCGGGAATTACTTGTGCTGCCCGAACATCAACATTAATGCCGTCATTTTAACCGATGGATTGCCAGAGGAACAAATTAAAAAGAATGATAAAAAATTGAAGGAAGTTCAAAATTCTGAAGAAAAAAGCCAATTTTTGAAATTTCTCTTTTCATTCGGGGCAATGTTGAGTGCCGAGATTGGAGAGCAATCGCAACAAAACGGCACTATACGGGCGCTTTTAAAGGCTTACGAATGTGTTGTGGAGCAATTTCCAGAAGAAAAAGACGGGTAAAATTTTATTTTTAATTTTATATTCACTTTAAGCATTTCCGACTTTGTCATTGGAGCGGTCATAAAAAGTCCGATTGAGCAATTAAAAGTCGACAAAATTATTTTGAAAAAGAATAATCGTCGCCATATTCGTAAGTTTGAATTTTTTTGAGTATTTTTCGGTTAAAAAAATTTGAAAATGAAATTTTTAAAATTTATTAATTGATAAATTGTTCAGAAGAACTTGCCCTTCTCAACTCTTCAAAAACAGAAATGACTCCAACCGACGTCATAAATTTTGCTTATTTCATTACCACCCAATTTTTGAAGTTCTCCCCAACTGACTCGTTCGAGAGCATTTTTCAATGGACTAAATGGGGTCCAAGCTTTGGTACGTTGCGGATTTCAAGCTTTGGCGAGGACCTTATCAAATATCGACGAATTGCGCACCAATTGCTGTTAGATCTAAAAAATTGTGGGCCCGAAGAGTTGGAGGAATTTTCGTTGAAAAAATCAAACGTAATTAAATTGACCCAACGAGAGAAGTGCATTTTTGGCATTTTTACCCGGAATTTATTGCGAAGAATTGCCAAATTTGAATTTTTAAAAGATTATTTTAATGAACTTAACGTCAGTGAACACGTTTTAATCACTGAATATTATTTGAAACTTTATGAGGAATTTTCTGCGAATAATTGTAAAAAAGAGAAGGAAAACGATGGAATTGAAAATTCAAAAATTTACCCATTCTTCGACGAAGCAATTCGAATTGATTGGAACGTTTGGACGGGTGCGTTTATTGAATTTGTTGAGCAAGCTTCTAAAAAAGCTGCGCTTTCGAATAATATCAAATTTACATAAAATTGATTTTTTAGAAATAATTCAACAAATTGACGAGCTCACTAAGACAGTAAAAAGTATGGATACGAAACAAGTGGCAGAATATTTGAAAAGAGCCAATGAAAATGAAGGACCAATGAAAATAGTTAAGGCCAAATTCGATGAAAAGAAATTTGGCCTTGAACTGAAGGCGGATGTGAAAATGGATAATGAAACAATGCCTAAAGACGAAATCAATAAATTTTTTTCAAATTTGACAACAATTCGACAAATTTGCAAGAAAAACATTACACAATATGAAAAAGAAATTCCATTCAAAAGAAATGTTATTATCAAACAAAAAGAAAACCATAACAAATTTTATGATTTTATTGCAAATTTTGTTAAGCATTTTGGAGGAAATTGGATTAAAAATGATAATGAAGAAAGCATTGAATTTGATTTGAATGGGGCCAAATCATTTTTGGAAAAATTGCAAAATTTGGCAACAAATCAAATAGTGAAAAAGAATAAAAGTGAAGAATTTGAGTGTTTGCCCAACAAAAAGTTGAATTTTGAAACGGCGATCAAAGCGATTTTGGACCAAAATTTGAATGAAAAAGCCCAAAATTTACTAAAAGAATTTTATGTGCCAAAAGAATTCGTTAAAATTCCGCGAAAAAGTGCCGAAAAAGAAGGCGGCCTCAAACATTTTCTGAAGATTAATGTGGAGGCGCAATTATTCGAATTATTTTTTTCGTTTGCGGCACGACTCGAGGCGATTGTTCACGGCAAAAATATTGACGGAACCATCGAAGAAAGTCGAGAAAATCCAAAGGACAAAATTCGGGCATTTCTCGCTGTGCCGAATTGTTTAAATGTCCAGGAATGGGCCAATAAATTTAGGTTTTTTACAATTATTAAAAAATGTTTATTTTGCCATTATTTTTAAGCATATTTGATTATTGGATGGAAATAAAAGAGATAAATTCAAAAGAAAGTCAAAAAATGCCTGTGATTGGAGTCGCAATATATAAGGAACTATTTAATGAAGCGAGAAGCCGTTTACAAAGTAATCTTTCATAATTATAATAACAGAAATATAATTATTTATTTTATAAACAGAAAATTACAAAATGTTGAAAAGTCTCAACGAGCAAAAATTCTCAATTTACGAGTCCACAAAACTTCTCAGACAAATATATAATCAAATTGAGAAAAATCATTTCACATCGGATGGATTTATAATACGCAAAATGGCCGAAAAATTAACCTATCAAATAGGGGACGATTTGGATTTATGGCATAGAAAAAATTACAATTATTCTGACAATGAATACAGAAAATACATCAAAGGATGTGCTTTTGCAAAATTATTTCTAAATGTTTCGGCAAATTTCATGAAAATCAAAGGCGTAAAATGGCACATGGATAAGCTGGACTCCGATATCAAGGCGGAGGTTGAGAGGGATTTTGGGAAATATTGCAAAATAATGCAAGTTTATTATTTTTAATTTTTATTTCCGAATTTGACTCTTTTTTTTTATTAAAAGCTGGCGTACGGAAAATTGTATTTATTTTTCTTGTTTCCTTTGACTTCCGGGGAGTGTCGAATCCGAAAAGTTAAAAGCTCCTGGACTGAAGTGTCCTTTTCCTTGAGGACTCAGTTGTCCACCTGTGTAAAAAATGCTCAAAGCTGTCACAAAACCAATTTATTTAATTTACTAATTTTGTTTAGAGAAAGAAATGGCCGCAAAGTTGAAGAAACAAAAATTGCACTTTTGAATAATGTCCGCTATGATTTGGTGATAAATTTCAAATTGAATGCATGGAAAGGTGAGCAAATAATGAATTAAAAAACAATTTTAATTGTATTTTTAAGATGTCCGCGACAGAACGGCAGCTCAGATTTATTGGGAAATTTGAGGAGAATGGAGCCTTCCAAAGAGGATACTTGCACTATAGGGAAAGAAATAAATATGCCATATCATTTTACATCGAATGAAACAAATCGAAAAAGCATATACAAAATTGAAGCATTGAAAGCAAAAGAAAATGATAGATTTGATTTGATGGGATTATTCGATAGATTGGATGAATTGGTGCGGAAGATTATCAAAGAAGAAATGCCCAATTTAGAAAAAGCAAAAAAAGAGTTGGAACCATTGGAACAATCGGAAAGTGCTGAAAATTGTAAAAAGAAACAGCTTTTCGAAGAAACAGAAAACTTCAAACGTCAAATAGAAGATAAAGAAGAAGAAGCAAATAATTTGGAAAATGAAATTAAATTATTGCAAGACAAACTTAATGAAATGCCGGAAAAACAGCGTGAAAATGCCGCCAACTTTTCGAGATGGTTCAAAAGTAATGAGGAAGCAAAAATAACAGATGAAAGGAAACAAATTCTGCGGGAAATATATAAACTAAGCAAGCTTTACATAAAAGTGAGAAAACTGAAAGCAAAAATATACGACGGCAATGGAAGTAAAAGCCAAAAAAGCATTGAGAATGACAAAAACTTAACAATGGCCAACCTAATCTCTGTGGCGGCGCATAAGTCAAAAATTGAATTGAAAATGGATTTAGTCGAGCTAAAATTGGAAGTCCTTGGCGTTTTGTTGGAATTAGCAAAAGAAATTGACAAGAATTTGTTGGAATTAGCAAAAGAAATTGACAAGAACTTGGACAAGAATATGTTGGACGTATTTAAATGGGAAAAAATTGACTATAAAGTGAACAAAACGCAATTGACAAAAAAAATGGATGCATTCAAATATGAAGAAACGGTGAAAAAACTTCGGAAACGAATAGAGAAGGTAAGCCATGGAGTGGTGGGGGAGTTGGACGCGCTGTTGAATGAGTGCAAAATTGAATTGGGAGAGAAGGAGTTGAAGAGTAAAGAGGAAGAATTAAAGAATTTAAAGGAAAAGCTTTTAAAGATGAAAAAAGAATTTGCACCAAAAAATGAAGAAATTGACAAAAAATTGAGCAAATTGATGGAAAAAGAACAAACACTAAAAGAATATAAATTAAACATTTTAAAGGGAAGTATTTCAAAGATGAATGAAACATTTGCACATAAAAAAGCACAAATCGAAAAAATTAACAAAATATTGCGTGAAATTTTGATGAAAAAAGAAGAAGTTAACACTTTGGAAAAGGAGTTAGAAGAAAACAAAGAATCGGCACGAGAAATGTGGAAAAGCCTTGGGCAAATGCTTGAAAATGTGAAGAAACATTATGGCCAAAAATGGACAAATAGAAAAAAGAAGGCTGGCGAAAGAATGGAATTATTGCGATAGAATTGCTTGCTTTTCGGGTTTTCATTTCTCAGAATTTTCATTTTTCGGGATTTAATTTTTTTTTAAATTTAACTATTTTTGCATAAACATTTGGTCCTTGAAAGCTTCAAATAAGGCATATAAATTAAAAGTTTGATTGGCTGCACCTTATAAACCTTGAGGGCGTTAAGGGGGGATCCGGAAAAATGCGAAATATAGCAAGCCGGAGACAGATCGCATTGTTCACAAAACCATAGGGGGACCTTGTTGGTCTAAATTTGTGCAAAACATTTTTTATTCTAAAAAATTATCTCAAAATATGTTAATTGATGTATACTGATTACGAATTTGTCCAAAGAAATAAAATCTATTTTAAATTACATAATTATCGA
This sequence comes from Globodera rostochiensis, assembly GCA_018350325.1. Taxonomy (NCBI): domain Eukaryota; kingdom Metazoa; phylum Nematoda; class Chromadorea; order Rhabditida; family Heteroderidae; genus Globodera; species Globodera rostochiensis. The sequence continues at coordinate 548,337 of JAEVLN010000010.1, forward strand.
TGTTTGCAGGGGGTATAGGCGATTTTAAAAATTAATTTCCATTTTTTGGCTTATCGCATCAGGAAAAACCTCAAAAATCAGGTAATATCAGGCGACAAAGGAAAATCAGGAAACCACCCAAAAATCAGGAAAAACCTGATAAATAAGGAACTATGGCCACCCTGGATAAAAGCCAATTGGTTTTTGGGAGATGGAAAGGTGCCGATAGGCAATTGTTTATTTGTCAAGAAAAAGTAATTAAATAAACATAAATTAGACCTTTTTCTGTCGTTTGTTAACATTTTCTAGCAATCGCTATAACAAGTCACATTTTGCAAATAATTATATTTTTACTTTTTGTACCCCCAAAATCTAGTAAAGAATAGGCAAAATGTTAGCCCCGGGTGGGACTCGAACCCACGTCCTCCACCCAATCCGTGGGCAGCTCTTCCAACTGAGCTACCGGGGCGTCCCGTTTGCCTTCTTCTTTATGGATGATCTTTTGCCCCCGCCATAGGCGTTTTAACCGTTCGCTTCCAACCAGCGGAACACTCAAATCCTTACAATCTTATTTTTTTTTTGATCAGTAATATTCTTTAAAAAATTGCCGACTTTTTAAAATTTTAATTGCAATCTCTTAACAATGTTCATTAAATTTCAACCGTGCGACGCCTATCGGCACAGCCGACCCACGCGCCCCACCAGAAGCCGAATTCTCAAAAAAAAAAGGAGGCTGTTTTCGACGGCTGGTAAAATGCTCACAGATTTGAAGAGCCCTTTAACAGCATAAAACTTGAACAAATTGTTGCTTGCACCATTATTTACCAATATTATGATTTTACATATTAATTTAATTTTTGGTTAATATTTTGAAGAAACAAATTTTTAACCCGAAACCCGGTTTTTTCTCAACCCGATACGCGAAACCCGACCCGACATTTTTGTCAACTCAGAAAACCCTGCTCCGAAGTGCCAAAAGAGGGGGGGGGAATGCCAACAGGCAATGTGCCTAAAAAGGGAAAAGTGCAAAAGGGAAAATGCCAACGGGGAATTGCGCAATATTCCCCTCACATGACTCCAATGCTTGGGAAGGGCGGCCCGCCCGCCCCTCACGCTTTATTTAGCCAAAAAAAGCCAATAAAAAGTCAGCGAATTGCACAAAAATGTTCATAAAACCATTCATTTATATTCTCAAACCTAATTTAATTTATTCATAAAATGCTTTTTTATATTTCTCATAAATTATACAAATCCCTGATATTTGGGGAAAACCAACAATTCCTGACTATTATTTTATAAATTTAAATTTAATCAACATTCAGAAAAAATGAACTCTTTTTATTGGGCCAAAACGGCCTTTGTCTCCCTTCTGATGATTTCATCAATTACTTTTGAAGCAACGGTTGGGAAGTTTTAATTAATAATTAAAATATGTAATTTATTAGCGTTAGGGATGACCTCGAAAAAGCCTAATTAATTCATTAATCTGATTTGCGTTAAGGGTTTAAAAAAGCCAAGTTAGGGTTATCCTCAAAAAGGCCTAATTGATTAATTAATTTTGTCGGATCTCCCTTTGATATTAATTATTTGCACCTTTTAGTGTTCGGGCCCCGTTTCGGAATTGTTCAATTCGCTTATCGTTGGCATAACATCCGCCAACGAAGGCGAACATTCGGCGGCGTCCATTTCCAATCAGCGGCCATTGGAATTGAAATTGGCCGATGCGCAAATGTTGCAGCAATGGATTGGCCAAATTGCGCGAAAATTTGTTGTTGAGGATGGCATTTTTGCCGGGAATTACTTGTGCTGCCCGAACATCAACATTAATGACGTCATTTTAACCGATGGATTGCCACAGGAACGAATTAAAAACTTATTGAGGGAAGTTCAAAATTTGGAGGAAAAAAGCCAATTTTTAAAATTGCTCTTTTCATTCGGGGCAATGTTGAGTGCCGAGATTGGAGAGCAATCGCAACAAAACGGCACTATACGGGCGCTTTTAAAGGCTTATGAATGTGTTGTGGAGCAATTTCCAGAAGAAAAAAACGGGTAAAATAAACTTTTTTAATATTTAATAATTTATTTTTAATTTTATATTCACTTTAAGCATTTCCGACTTTGTCATTGGAGCGGTCATAAAAAGGCCGATTGAGCAATTAAAAGTCGACAAAATTATTTTGAAAAAGAATAATCGTCGCCATATTCGTAAGTTTGAATTTTTTTTGAGTATTTTTCGGTTAAAATTGAAAATAAAATTTTTAAAATTTAATAATGATAAATTTTACAGAAGAATTTGCCCTTCTCAACGCTTCAAAAATAGAAATGACTCCAACCGACGTCATAAATTTTGCTTATTTCATTTCCATCAAATTTTTGAATCACTTTTTACCTTTGTTTGAATTTCGCATGGCAAACCTTGGCGACCTTAGCAAACCTCGACGAATTGCGCACCAATTTCTTTTGCATCTGAAAAATTGGGGGCCCGAAGCGTTGGAGGAAATTTCGTTGGAAGACTCAGACGAAGACGTAATTAAATTGACCCAAAGAGAGAAGTGCATCTTTGGCATTTTTGCCCGGAATTTGTTGCGAAGAATTGCCAAATTTGAATTATTAGAAGATTATTTTGGTGAACTGAACATCAGTCGTCTGGTTAATTTCGTAAAAATTGAGTTGAAATTTTATGAGCGACTTTCTGCGGAGAATTGTAATGAGAAAAGTTTTCCATTCTTCGACGAAGCAATTCGAATTGATTGGAACGTTTGGACGGGTGCGTTTTTATTGATGGACTTTTTTTTGTTTGTTGGAGCATTTTTAACAACAAATCTTATAAATTACCAGCGTTGTTTAGATTATGGTAGAACCCCGACCCCTCGGGGGCGGGAAAAGTCAGGGTCGGGGACGAAACCCCGACTAAAAAAAGTCGGGGTTCGGGGACGGGTCTCAAACCTAGTTTAGATAGTATAACTTTTTCATAGCAATCATCAGAGGGGTTTCCCCCCATCTCATCAACAACCCAACTCATCACCATTCAAGATCGGACAATAACTTGCTTCAACCTTAATTCAAAAATACTTAAAGCCACTCGAAAGAGCTCGAAGAGTTGAAGCTAACATTAAGTTAAAGATTTATTTAATTTTTAGAAATAATTCAACAAATTGACGAGCTCACTAAGACAGTAAAAAGTATGGATACGAAACAAGTGGCAGAATATTTGAAAAGAGCCAATGAAAATGAAGGACCAATGAAAATAGTTAAGGCCAAATTCGATGAAAAGAAATTTGGCCTTGAACTGAAGGCGGATGTGAAAATGGATAATGAAACAATGCCTAAAGACGAAATCAATAAATTTTGTTCAAATTTGGCAACAATTCGACAAATTTGCAAGAAAAACATTACACAATATGAAAAAGAAATTCCATTCAAAAGAAATGTTATAATCAAACAAAAAGAAAACCATAACAAATTTTATGATTTTATAGCAAATGTTAAGCATTTTGGAGGAAATTGGATTAAAAATGATAATGAAGAAAGCATTGAATTTGATTTGAATGGGGCCAAATCATTTTTGGAAAAATTGTACAATTCGGCAACAAATCAAATAGTGAAAAAGAATGAAAGTGAAGAATATGAGTGTTTTCCCGACGAAAATCTGAATTTTGAAACGGCGATCAGAGCGATTTTGGGCAAAAATTTGAATGAAAAAACCAAAAATTTACTAAAAGAATTTTATGTGCCAAAAGAAATCGTTAAAATTCCGCGAAAAAGTGCCAAAAAAGAAGATGACCTCGAAGAGTTTCTGGAGGTTAATTTGGAGGCGCAATTATTCGAATTATTATTTTCGTTTGCGGCACGACTCGAGGCGATTGTTCACGGCAAAAATATTGACGGAACCATCGAAGAAAGTCGAGAAAATCCAAAGGACAAAATTCGGGCATTTCTCGCTGTGCCGAATTGTTTCAATGTCCCGGAATGGGCCAACAAATTTAGGTTTTTTACAATTATTAAAAAATGTTTATTTTGCCATTATTTTTAAGCATATTTGATTATTGGATGGAAATAAAAGAGATAAATTCAAAAGAAAGTCAAAAAATGCCTGTGATTGGAGTCGCAATATATAAGGAACTATTTAATGAAGCGAGAAGCCGTTTACAAAGTAATCTTTCATAATTATAATAACAGAAATATAATTATTTATTTTATAAACAGAAAATTACAAAATGTTGAAAAGTCTCAACGAGCAAAAATTCTCAATTTACGAGTCCACAAAACTTCTCAGAGAAATATATAATCAAATTGAGAAAAATCATTTCACATCGGATGGATTTATAATACGCGAAATGGCCGAAAAATTAACCTATCAAATAGGGGACGATTTTGATTTATGGCATAGAAAAAATTACAATTATAAAAACAATGAATATAAGGACTACATCAGCGGCTGTGAATATGCAAAATTATTCCAAAATATTTCTGCAAATTTCATGAAAGTTGAAGGCGTAAAATGGCACATGGATAAGCTGGACTCCGATATCCAGGCGGACGTTGCGATGGAGGATTTTGGGAAATATTGCAAAATAATGCAAGTTTATTTTTTTAAACAAACAAACAGGAATTCTATTTTATTAATATAAAATTGTTTAGAGAAAGAAATGGGCGCAAAATTGAAGAAACAAAAATTTCACTTTTGAATAATGTCCGCTATGATTTGGTGATAAATTTCAAATTGAATGCATGGAAAGGTGAGCAAATCAGGCCTAGACACGGTTATGAATAGGGTGGGGATTTTTAGGCTTGAAAAATCTCGAAATAGGCGCCTAAATAGGCTCCAAAAAATGCTAAAATAGGCTCCAAAAAATGCTAAAATAGGCTCCAAAAAATGCTAAAATAGGCTCCAAAAAATGCTAAAATAGGCTCCAAAAATTGAGTTCACAAGCAAAATAGGCTCGAAAAAATGTGTGTAAAAATAAAAAATCGCTTAAAAACTTTTTTTTACATGTAAAAATTATCTTCCGTAGGGCTGCTACAGAAAAATTGCAAAAAAATGCCTAAAAAGTGAATTTTATGAAGGATCCTGACCAAAAAAAAATTCAAATTTTATTGTATTTTTTATGAAAAATTTTTCAAAAAATTAGTGATCTTGCAAGAAAAATTCAAAAATTGAATTTTATTGTATTTTTCTTAAGAAATTTTGGGCAAAATGCCAAAATAGGCTCAAAAAATCTTAAAATACCCAAAATAGGCTTGAGCCTATTTTAGGCTCGAAAAGTCCAAAATAGGCTTATTTAGGCTCGGATAGGCTCGTTAAAACGATAAAATTTCCGGCTAAAAACATGTTTTTCGTGCATAACTCGTCAAAACAAAGCTGCAGAAAAAATAGGCTTAAGCCTAAAAATCCCCACCTAGTTATGAATTTCCTTAACCGTAAAACCGCCCGTCCTAAAAATCTCATAACCGTAACCGCCCGCGGGTATCCGCGGTTACCCGCATTATTTAAAAATCAATAAAATTTTCCAGATTTAGAAAAATTAAAACTAATTTTTTTCCGATCGAGATGTGGCGTCTTTCTAAAATTAATCAAAATTGATGTGTATTGAATAATAAGTGATTTTTATCAGATTTTGTCAATGAATTAAATTTTTAAATTTTTTTCTAACACTTTCATGATTAAAATCTAACAAAGCGCGACCGATCAGAGTAATTTTTTTATGTTTTTTGCGCGTTAGTTTCCTAAATATTTTTAAGAGAGTACGAAAAAGGAGGGATATTAAAATATAAATAAAAAAAATAAAATGATAACACCGGAAGGGGCTAGAACATAGACCAAATAAAATCATTCCAAGAGTTTCACCACCTCAGCAGCCCACTTGGACAGATAGTGTTGCTTGGTGAAAAATAAAAGTCAAAGAAATTATAAAGGCAAATCGTCTCAACCTCAGCAATCAAAAAAAAAACGGATGCGACGGTTAACCGCGGTTTTAGTGGTCTAACCGTTAACCGCCCGTAACCGCAACCTTTTAAATTCCACAACCGTTAACTGCGTGTAACCGCGGTTACGGGTAACCGTGTCCAGGCCTGGAGCAAATAATGAACATTTTTTTAAAAATTTATTTGAAGATGTTCACGACCGAACGGAAGATTTGTTGGAAGTATGGACCAAAAGAGAATCGATATGGACCCCAAAAGTTGAAGGAACAAGAATGCTGGAACGATTATATGAATTTACAACGGAAAATCGAGAAAGAATGTCCAAAATTGAGGCGTTGAAAGCGAAAGAAAATGATGGATATGATTTGATTGGATTATTTGATATGGCGCATAATTTTGTGCGGAAAATTATGGAAGAAGAAATGCCAAATTTAGAAACGGCAAAAGAAGAGTTGGAAACATTGGAACGATTGGAATGGGCTGAAAATGATACAAAAAAATGGTATAACGAACAAATAGAAGCCATCAATCGTCACATACAAGCTGAGGAAACACAAGCAAAAAATTTGGCTAATAAAATGAATTTATTGCAAAACAAACTTGATGAAATGCCGGAAAAACAGCGTAAAAATGCCGCCCCCTTTTTGGAATGGCTCAACAGTAATGGGACAGAAGAAATTACCAAAGAAACAAAACAAATTCTGCAAAAAATATGCACTCTAAGCGAACTTAACCAAAAAGTCAGAAGGCTCAAAGCAAAAATGAAAGAATCCCAACGAATTTTTACGATTGAATTAGGCGACAAATTATCAATGGACAATGCAAGTACAAGCCAAAAAATCATTGAGAATATCAAAAAATTGAAAATGGACGACAAAATCACTGACTATGAGGCGGATAAGATGAAAAATGCGCAATTGAAAATGAATTTAGTTGAGGAAAAATTGAAAGTTTATTTGGAAAAAGCAAACGAATTTACGATTTATTGTGGGAAGGATTTATTGGAATTAGCGAAAGAAAATTGCAAGGATTTGAACAAAATGCAAATGAGAGAAAAAATGGACGAATTCGAATACGAAAAAATGGGGAATGAACTTGCACAACAAACTGACGACATATTATTAACCAATGGATTTGAACAGAAATTGGATGCAATTTTAACTGTTTGCAAAGGCGAATTACGTTTAGTTGAATGGTATAAAAGTGAGTTGAACAGAATTGAGGCGATATTGAAGGTAGTGATGAAAAAGCGTGAAGAAATGAACGAAGAAATTTCAAAAATTGACAAAAAATTGAGTGAAATTTTGATGAAAAAAGAGGTTAACACTTGGGGAAACAAGTCAAAAGAGGCACGACAAATGGGGAAAAGCCTTGTACAGATGCTTGAAGTTGTGAAGAAATATTATGGCCAAAAAATAGACGAACCGGAGGCTGGCGAAAGAATGGAATTATTGTGATAGAATTTGCTTTTCGATTTTTTATGGGATTTCATTTTCCTTTTTTGCTTTCCGAGTTTTGCATAAACATTTTGTCCTTTTTAAAGCATTGAAGCTTCCAATAAAACATATAAATTAAACGTTTAATTCGCTGCACCGTAGCAGGGCTGTGTCGAAATTTCGATTTTCGAATTTCGATTTTCGACGTTTTTTTCCTTTCGACACAGCCCTGCACCGTAGAAACCTTGAGGACGTTAAGAGGAAATGCAAAATACAAGCCGGGGACAAATCACATTGTTCACAAAACCATAGGGCTGACCTTGTTGGTCTAAATTTGTGCAAAACATTTTTTATTCGAAAAAATTGTCAGAAAATATGTTAATTGATGCACTATGACAGCACTAATAATAATAATAGCCATATATTGTACATACAAATAAAGGCACCTATTTAGTGGAACAGGCTCAGATGCCAAGTTCAAGCCCATGGACTTGCCAGCCACGGCGTTTCCTCGCATTCCCTTTCCGTGTCAAGCGACGCAGAAAACATTTTAAGCCCCAAAATTGAACGATTTGCCGAGAGCTTCATCATCGATTAAAACATTTCTGTAAAGCCATCTCTTAAATGCTCTTGCATTACTGCTGATGCGTTGCGTGAGCAGTGCAAGAGCCCTGATTGTCTCTGACGCTTGGCCACCGGGGACAAAACAATTCAAAGTCGTCATTATTAAAAATAAAATTAAAAATTAAAGAAAAATTCCCCTAATTATGCGAATTTTATGTGGCGCAACGGCTGGGGGGGGGGGATGTTAGAGAATAACGTTTAGGAATTTGTGCTTTTTTGGTGGTCAAATGTTTTAGGAATTAGTCGGACAAATTTGTAACCGCCTCAATACGGCGGGACATTAAGTCTAAAAGTGTCAAGCGAATGCTTTCCAAAACCTTCAAAATTGCATTTAATTCAAAATTTTTTTGAAATGAATGCTATTTTTAAAAATTAAAAAAAACAATATGGGGTTATATTTTTGAGAAGAAAAAGACAACATTATTAAATAAGACAACATTCTCTTCCTTCAGTTCGAATTATTCACATTCATAATTCAAAAATTGTCATTTAGCTTCTTTATTTAAAGAAATTGCTGTAGTCAAAGGTCCAATAAGCTAAAAGCGTTAAATTTAAATAAATAAGACGTTTCAAATATTTTATTTTAAAGAAAGAATGAAAAATAAAAATCATTTTTAGTCCATTAGTATTCAAATGTTCAATAATAAAAAAGAGAACAAAATAAATGAATCTTTTGGGCCTTAAAAAGAATTTAAATAAATTATTTATTATTTAAAAATACACTCACATTCGCCCTCGGTGGGCGGCTCAAAAATTGGTAAATTTGCGAAAACGATGTGATGGCACTCGTAGAGACGTCCGTCGGGCGCCATTGCCTCCGCCATTTGAGCATAATTTTGAAATTCGCGTAAAATTCGGCTTTCAACATTATTTTGGATTAAAATGGTCACTTTTACGGACGATTCTTTGCTCATGTCCTTGTAGGAATTGTTGACAGAAAAGTTGTTTGCATTTGCTTTCTGAAGGTCCATTTGATGGAACCTTGCGCGTCCGTTAGGAAATCGACACTTCTCCCCCGACCTTCATTTAAATAAATAAAAATGTTATTAAAAATGCAAAACAATTTAATGAGCTTTTCGAAGCAGAAAAAGTGTCAGTTTTAAAGGCGTAATAAAATCGAATGGCTCCAAAACGTTCCGAATTCCATCGCCTAAATCCCATGCGGTTCGAACCTCCCACAGCTAACAATTTCTCGAATCGAACCTCAAAATGCTCAAAACGAAGCGCCCCACAGCTAAAAGTGTTTAACACTTTGCATTATTATTATTATTTTTGTACATAGTAATATATAAGAGGGCGAATTTTCGAACCGGGGCGATTCGGCCATTGGGGGGGGGGGGGGGGGGGCTTCGCATCGGAAGGAATCGGACGGACACATTTTATGACAAATATAATTAAATTTGCACATAATTTTTGAAAATAGCAAATTTTGTACAAAACAACAAAACATTCAACAATTACCAATTGGGCCAAAATAAACTGCAATTTTGTAGTTTCCGCGTGGAAGAACGGTGTGAGTTTGGTCATTTCCGCCAAAGCATCGCATTGCGACCGCCGAAGGCACGACGACAATTAATGTCGTTATAATTCGCAATAATTCGGTAAAATAAGTCATTTTAAATATAATCGTCGTTTAACACTAATTATTATAAAATAATCGTTTTTATTTCAACAATTTATATGCATTTTTTATGGCATAAACACAGTGAAACTGTTTCAGCGTTGGCAGGAAATGCCCGTAAAATTTGGTGTTATTATTATTATTGACTTACATAGAAAAACAACAACAAAACAGCTGAATTTGGTTGTCCTTCAACTTCCGTAAAAATAACTTTTTTAAAAAATGAATGTTTCGTATTTTTAGTGCAATTAGTCAAAAGATAGTGTTTTTCTGTTTTAATGTTGAGCCTCTGTTTTATGGCTAAAAAACTTAAAAAACAATTTTTGCTATTTTGGGTGTTTCGGAACTTGTGCATACGTTGCGTATAAATATTGACTAGAAATATCAATTTATAAAAATTCTTTTGCACAAAAATTCCATACAGATTTCAGCTTTAATAGTATTTAAAATGGAAAACCCCCCGAGGATGGAAGAAATAGTGCACCCGGAGAGTTGCCAGAGGAAAGAAGAAATAGCATTGACCCCCGGGGATGAAAGAAATAGTGCCCCGGGGGTTGTCAGAGAGAATTTCCCTTCCTCTCCCCTTCCCTTCCATTGCTTTATAAAGGGAAATAAAATGCATCCAACCGCCGGGGGTCGTGGCGGGCTCTTGTGACCCAGCGAGTTGGGGGCGAAGGCGGACGGGGGGCGGGCGTGCGCCGACCGAGTGTCGTGACCAAGGGCCGCGTCGGCAGGGGCGGCCCGGGGGAGCCGGTGCCGTCCCGGGCGCACAATGCGGAGAGCAACGGCTCAGGCCCGCAAGGGAGCAGGCAAAATCTCCCGCGCGGTCACAGTGGCTCCGATAGCACTCGCGAGCACGCCATCCAAACGCCCATCGCCAAGCTTTTTGCCAAATTTTGTGTAGTTTTAATTACAAAATGTACTAAAAAAAAGTACGATTTCCGTTTATCTTTAACATTTAATTTATTTTTTTATAATAAAGCTTGTCAACCTAAATTATGTGACTATTAGAGACCGGCCAGAAGGTTCGGTCGGTACTTTTCGGCAAAGTACCGATGCCTGAGTACCGAAAAGTACCGAAAAATCCTCGGTACTTTACCGTACCGTCCGATCTCTAGTGACTATATACAAGAATTATACTTCCCCCCCCCCAGGGCTGTGTCGAAACTAAAAAGAAAGTCGAAATCGAAAATCAAAAGAAAAAAACGTCAAAAATCGAAATTTCGATACAACTTTGTTTGGCAAAATATAGATTTACATTTTCAATGAGGGGGCGGGGGGGGGGGCGCTACAAATGCAAATTTTAAATAAATGTCAACAAAGAGCGCGGCGTCTGGCGCGTAAAGATGCAAAAATTTCGCTGCCTCAGCTTCGTTTTAGAGGGATTATCATAAATTCACATTTCTGCCAAGTGACGCCGCTGTACTTGAGGATGGTCGGACATTGAATTAGACAAATTCCGGATGAAATTACAATTCAGTGAAAATTGGGATATTTATACGAATTGGCAAAGCAAATTAGGTATTTGAAAAAAAACCTTGTTTTCATAACGCAGAACGGTCGGATGTCGCAGGACAAAAGCATTAATGGACAAAATGCCTAATAAGCCAAAAGCGGTACTAATAGCTTTAAGCGGACAAATAACCAAAAAGCAATTTATCAGATTTTCTTGACACCATTGAAAAACGGTTAATATTCTTTTGTTTAGTGCCTATTTTGAATTTTTTGGGATTTTTAGTGCCTACCTATATTAAACTTTTTGTGGATTTTTAGTGCCTATTTTAAACTTTTTGGTATATTTGTGTCATAGAAATGCCCGTAAAATTTGGCGTTATTATTATAGACTTACATAGAAAAATAACAACGAAACAGATGATTTGGTTGGTTGTCCATTAACTTCCGAAAAAATAATTTGGAGGGGGGGGGGGAGACGTTTCCTTTGAAATTTGAATATTTCAAGGACATTCTTGAAAATACCTATGTACATTTTTAACTTTTAAGTATTTACTTGCCATTTAAGTACATAGACAAAGGCCTGCCTCAAATAGAAAATAACAATTTTAATTTCCCAAATCAACAAATTGTTAACATTAAAAAAGCTATTGTAATCGATCGAATAAACATCTTAAAGAACTCGTAGCTCCAAAGTGGCTGTCAATATCGGAGTTTGGACATTCAGAGAGTCTGCCAAAATAAAAAGTTTCTTTTTTTGCAACGCTAAAAGGGCGGCGGCACGTTTTATTTGGGCACATTCACCAATTCTGGCACATTCTTAAATTTTAATTTCCAATATCTAAGTGTTGGGATAGAAATTTTCAAATCAGCCGCAATGTCTCCGTCTTTAATCTTCGGATTTGTTAGCTTTATTTCATAATATTCTTTCATTTTTTCCTGTTTTTCTTCATTCGTATACTTTTTTATATTGTCCCCAAAAAACTGCTTTTTCCATTTAAAAATTGTTTTACGACTGGCACCAAGTTCCGTGGTAAGATCAGCACGAAATTGACTCCATTCATTGTGTGAATGTTTTTTTCCCTGCATAAATTTGTTTTTTAATGCAATATATTCGTTGACAATTTGACGTTTTCGTTCATTCGAATAGCGTTTGATTGAGCTGCTGGAAGCGATTTTGGACTGATCATTTTGAACCGAGTGCCAAATTTTATTAAGTCCAAACTGCTTCTTCCATTTAAAAATAGTTCCATTACTGACACCAAGTTCCTTGGTAAGGTTGACAGAAAATTGACTCCATTCATTTTGTGAATGCTTTTTTTCTTGCAAAAATTGGGTTTTCAATGAAATGTATTCTTGGATAATTTCACGTTTTCTGTCATCAGAATATCGTTTATTTTTTTGATCTTGTCGGGGATTCGAATCGACCAGTTCAGCAGGGACTTGATTGGACTGAATATTGTCATTTTGATCAATTTCAGAGCGATCATTTCGGTCCCAAGACTTTTCTGATTCATTTTGTTTGTTCTGATCAGAATTTTGATGGCGATTGTCTGTAGACGAAGTGGGCTCTGATAATTTAGGCTTCTCCTCATGCCCCCAGCCTTCTCCGAATATTTCATCAAAAGTTTTACAAATTTTCATATTATTTCGTGGCGTATTGACCGATTCAATTGAATGTGTTGCATGGCATAACACCAAAATTAATAGCCAAAATTCCATTTTCATAAATTATATAATTTAGAATGCTCTGTAGATAAAATAGATTTAATTTTAATAAAGATGCTTAAATATAATAAAAAGTAAAATACAATTAAAATGATTATAACTCCAACATTTCTTGCTTATTAAAATATGTTTATGCATACGTTGCAATTTGGTGAATAAAATATTGAACTAGAAATATCAATAAAAATTCCTTTGCACAAACATTCCATACATATCAGGGATGTGTATCGTATCGCATCGTATCGTATCCTATCGTATTTTGGCTAAAATTCACGCATATCGTAATTTTTGAGACCCCAGATTTGGGAGGGGGGGTCGGGTGGTGCCGATAGGCGCCGCCGGAGAAATTTCGAATTTTTCACTCAATTTGTTAACTCAGCAAAAAAATATTGTATCGTAATCGTAAATATCGTAATTTTGGCATATCGTGTATCGTAAAAAAAATCCTATCGTAATTTGGTGTATCGTGAAATATAGTATATCGTGTATCGTATTTTGAGGAGACAATATCGACATCCCTGATACATATTACATATTTAATAGTATTTAAATCCAACACAAACATTAAAACAGAAATTCATTTTATTTATTCCGACTTAGGCCTTTGAAATGCGACAGGGAGGAGGAACAAAAGTAACAAAAATGCGATAGCGCTCACTTGGCCAAAAATGAAAAGTAAAAAAATCATTTTAATATAACTGTTATAATTAAAAGCCTCACGGCGCTTTCTTCTCTGCGCGAATTGTTTTGCTTTTCTGACATTTCCCGGGCATTTTTTAGAATTTTCTGATTTTTCGGTGCCAATCCGTCCGCCGTCGGCAACGATAAAACTCATTTTGTTGAGGAGCATTTTGATCAAATCGCTCGGCAAAACTTGTTCCTTAGAGCCCAGCAATTTCACGAGGGCATTTTTCGCCTGTTCCTCGGGCAATTCGTTCAAAAATGCTTTGATCAAAGTGCCAAATTTGAAGAGTGCCACTTTTCTTTTGGCATTTTGTCCATTCGCCAAAGCATTTTGAATAATTTCCTTCTCGTCCAACTGAAGTTGACCCAAAATGCACTGACCGATTTGAATTAGTGATGATTTGTCGGCCAAAATTGATGCAGATGATTTGTCATTTTGTTCAATTTTTTGACTGCAAATTTGCGCAACTTTTTGTTGGAGTTGAGAGATTTTTGTGGAACAGTCAATGCCCCCATATTTGGATTTTATGTGAAATCCGCCGCCAACAATTTCACATCCGTTGATCAGTGCCCAATCGAACAGTGCCTTTTCCGTTGCTTTTCCGCTTTTTAAAAGTTCTAAAAAAATATATTTTAAATTTCAAATTTTTCACTCTCTGAGAAAGAAAAAGACCTTTGAATTCTGCAAAGACTTTGTCGTCACCAGCAGCAGAAAGCACAAAGTTTTCTCGGTTTTGCGAATTAATCTCAACTTTTGTTGCTTTACCGGACACAAATGCCAAACCAATGAATAACGTCGACAAAAAAAGCATTGCTTAAATTAATTCATATAAATTGAAAACAGAAATAAATACATATAACTTGAAGACCGATCGAGATTTCGATCATTTCGTCGATTGAGATTTCGATAAAGAATCAGGCCGATCTTTAATTTAGATTTTGGAAAATGTTAAACAAAAATGTTTGCTTAATTTGAGATTTTTGATGACGCGTGAACTTTATGGTACGTGTAAAATTAACTAGAGAAAAACAGCATTAAATCCGCATTAAATTTGATTTTTGTCTAATTCATTCCAGACAAATAAATCCATGCCATAATATTTAATACAAGAAAATAATAATTATATAAAACATAAAATAAATAATAAAAATTGGGCCAATAAAAGAAAGAAATTCATTTAGAAAAATCCATAATATGTAATTTGTTGCTGATTTTCGCATTTTATTGACATAAAAAAATACAATTTTTATTTGATGTAATGTTTCAGCATTTAGTTTCATTCCTATGAGTCAGAGAAAAGAAGAAATAGCATTAGCCCCCGGGGATGGAAGAAAGAAATAATGCCCCCGGGGTTGTCAGAGAAAAGAAGAAATAGCATTGACCCCCGGGGATGAAAGAAATAGTACCCCTGGGGGTAGTCAGAGAAAAGAAGAAATAGCATTGGCCCCCGGGGATGGAAGAAAGAAATAATGCCCCCGGGGTTGTCAGAGAAAAAAGAAATAGCATTGACCCCCGGGGATGAAAGAAATAGTGCCCCGGGGGTTGTCAGAGATAATTTCCCTTCCTCTCCCCTTCCCTTCCATTGCTTTATAAAGGGAAATAAAATGCATCCAACCGCCGGGGGTCGTGGCGGGCTCTTGTGACCCAGCGAGTTGGGGGCGAAGGCGGACGGGGGGCGGGCGTGCGCCGACCGAGTGTCGTGACCAAGGGCCGCGTCGGCAGGGGCGGCCCGGGGGAGCCGGGGCCGTCCCGGGCGCACAATGCGGAGAGCAACGGCTCAGGCCCGCAAGGGAGCAGGCAAAATCTCCCGCGCGGTCACAGTGGCTCCGATAGCACTCGCGAGCACGCCATCCAAACGCCCACCGCCAAGCTTTTTGCCAAAAATTGTAGTAATTTTCTGTTTTATTATTAATTTAATTTTTTTAAATGTATACAATTTATAATAATCTTAGTGTTTACTCTTTTTTTGCGAATACACTTTAACCGGTGCTTGTATCGGAAAGGTATTGATTCAAGTACAATCATGATGATTTTCAAATACATAAAAACCGGTTTTTGAACCGGTTCAACTAACTATGCTTTGTCTGTTCCGCCGCTCGACGAATCGAATTCTGTTTGTCTCATTTTGAACCAGCAGCTGTTAATATTTAATTTTTTTATAATAAAGCTTGTCAACCTAAATTATGTGACTATATACTAGTGATGCACGAGAGTCTCGGTCTCGACTCGAGAAAAGTCTCGGGTTTTTTTGGGTCTCGGTCTCTGTATCGAGTCTCGAGTATCGGGAAATTTTGGGTCTCGTGCATCACTACTATATACATGAATTATGCTTCCCTTCCCCCCCCCCCCCTCCCCGATATGTCCAAAAAATGCTTTGCCTAAAAAGCGAAAATGGCAAAATATTTGATTTATTCTCAAAAGTCAAAATATTGTCTTACATCTTTCTTGTACTTTTCCGTTTTGGTTCGGGGGAGGGGGGGGGGGGGGGGCTACAAATGCAAATTTAAAAAATGTAAACAAAGAGCGCGGCGTCGTTTAGCGTGTAAAAGTGCAAAAATTTCGTTGCCTCAGCAGCTTCGTTGATTTCTTTAGTGAATAACATTTTTGGAAAAAACTTAAGAATCTGACGTAACCGCTCAATGCTTTTTTCTGAAATTGTTCCGCGAAAATTTGTAATAGCCATTTTTTTACTAATTATTTCCTTAATTAGTCTTGTATTTTGTTCACAAATACGCAACAATTAAATAAGTCTTCATCAAATGATTCAATATGTTAAACCATTTGATTCCCCTCTATGATACAAAACGAATCTTTGAGAAGCTGTATTATCTCGTCTTGTATTTGTTGCCGCAGTTTAAAAATGGTATCATTCGTTTTGTCTCATTGAGGGGAATCGAATGGATTAACTTTTTATAATAAAAATATTCAGGAACATCATCTGTTATGTACGTTTCTTCTTTATCTCCAAATTTATAAAAACGGGGGCTTTTTTTCTAATTTTTTTTAACAACCTTCAAAAAAATGTTTAAAAAAAAAGGTTTTAGAGCGCTCCGGTTTAAAAAAAAGAGTGAGTTAAATACAACAAAAACAAAGTGACGAAGCTCACCTCGAAAGAGAAGCTTCCGCGGCGCAGGAGTAACAAAAAAAAAAACAGAAAATTTAAAAAAGACAAAGTTTGACCCTCTCAAAAGTCTCTCTCATTTGTCAGTGAAATCTGTGGAATATGTTGTCTATAAACAAAAAAGTGAAAAGGAAAAGCGGTTACGTCAATATTCTTAAGTTACCCATTTTTGAAACGAACTTTTTGTGTTAAAAGCCAATGCTCCTTATTAAGCAGGGCAGTTCGGAGCGGCCGGCCCATACCACAGGGATGGGCAAAATCGGAAAATAAAATCCGAATTCCGAAAAAGCAAAAATCCGAAACGATTTTAAAATCTAGAATTTGCGTAAATTCCGAAACTTTTTCGGAACCCGAAATTTCGGGTCCGAAATTTTGCCCATCCCTGGCCCACACCGTCTTTTATGTCCCTTTTTTTTGCCATTCCATTCCCTTTTCCTATCCAAATTTCCCAGGATTTTCGCTAGAACATTGAAGAAAAAAGAAGTGAATGCGCGACGTACAATTAATTAATTTCCTTTTGGTTCAACATTTTGTTTTATTTAAATTTCATAAAATTTTGATCTAATACTTTTAAAATAACAAATCGAAGCGAATTCTTTTTAATCGACGAAGAAACAAGAAAAGGAAATAGAAATAGTTTATGAATATTTAAATTCAGCCCTCCCCTCCCCCCTCCTCCATTTAAAACTCACATTTATGCCAAAATAAATGTTTTCCCAAAAATTATTTTTGATTTAATTGACTTAATGCTTCTTATCACAAGGGCCAGATAAAATTCATTTAAAATAAAGACATAAATAGAAAATCTTTTAATCACTTCAGAAGCCCAACATTAATTATCTCACCAAAATTGGGTTATAAAATTATCAAATATTGTATAACTTTTTTGTTTGTTGCATCGGCGATTAATGAAAATGTGCGGCGGACGAGAGCGAGCGAGAGAGTGGGCGCGTTAGGGACAGCGGCAGAGAGGCGAGAGTAAAGAGAAAAAACATTTGTTTCCGCTTCCCTTTCTGTCGCTTTGAATGCACCCCATACGATTGATTCATTCACCAAAACTATTTAAGCTGATCAAACTGATCATCCAGCCGTAGACCTTTTTTTTTTTGTAATGGGCCTTTCTCCGAAGACCCTTTTCAACAATTTTTGGCAGGCTTAACCTTGTGTTAGGCCTTAAAGCACTGCTTCGATGCCTCGGGAATGGGCGGGAATCAATTTTGAAAAACTAAAAACAAAAACGCTTTTTTAACGGAAAAGGGAAAAACGACAGCGAAAAAAAGCGAAACTGAAAATTTGTAGTGATTTAAAAATATGTTTTATTGAAATAAATTTTAAATGTTTGAAATATTAACTAAATAATTTTGAGATTGTCATTAAAATCTCGATCGTCCGGGCTCTAATATAATCATTTTGGAACGAAAGACCGGCCGAAGAGCAAAAAAGCTGGAACTAAATGCTAAAAATAGTAAATTTTGGTGGAGAAAAACAGTTTTCTTTCACTGTTTTTTTTCAAAAGATGTTTTAACCGCAAATGGAATAAAATTTTAATTGTTTATCAATTTGACCTTTCAAATGTTAAAATGTTGACAATAAATGCCCAGTTTATTCGCATTTTTCTACAGAATTAATTGATGTTTCAAATTGTATGTATCTAAAACAATTACTAATCAGCAGAATAATATGTAAAGGAACAGAAAGAATGCCTTTCGCCAAAAAACATCCGCTACATTCCGCGCAGGCAATTAATTATTCTCTTGTGAAAGATTTAACAATGCCAGACAAATGGCACTTTTTTAAAACACTTTCCAGTGGTGTTCGGCACGGTACGGTATTACCACGGTATTTTTCGGTATTACCGATTCGGTATACCGACCGAAAAAACGTTTAGAGGATTACGGTTTTTACCGAAATACCGATACTGACGAATAGGCAAAAACCCGCATTTGCCGAACCCTCCTTTTTCTGTGTTTTCCGTACTCATACGGCACATTTTGTCGGTCGGGCCTTTGTTGGTTGGACATTTTGTCCACGTACAAAGTAGAATAGGCCGAGGCCGGGACCGGGACTGGTACTGAAGTCTCCAATTTTGGGACTGAATTTTTCCTTATAAAATCCCGGCTTTTTTCAAAATTGGCAATCTTTGTTTTTGATCATTAGCCCCGATTTTTTGACCAGGATTTGATTAATTTTGCCCCTTATAAAATCCCGATTTTTTCATTTTTTCAATCCCGGTCCCGGTTTTTACCAAAAATCCCGGTCCCGGCCTACTCTAATACAACGAGTGCTTGCCGCCACCCCCACACCAATTAATTACCTATGCTGGTTTTTCGAGAATATTGTTAACTAACATAATGTGCTTCACTCATAAAGTCAATTAAAATTGAACAGAAAAAATGGAAAAAAGAGAGGCGTTGTTTAAGTTAATGAGCAACTTTAACGTAGTCGTCGTCAACTGACGATGGCGTGCATTGGTTGACCGACCAACCGACCGACCAACACGACAATTATCCAAAAGTCGAATTCATTTGCCAATAATTTGAAGAGAAAAAAGATTTTCCTTCTTCCAATTTTTCAATGGTTGTTAGGTAGAAATGCAAAAAAAAATTTGGTTGCGCTGTTCAAATAGCACCGGAGTAGGGAAATTTCTGAAATTTTGTTAGTCCCAGAATCGCGATTCCCAAAATTTGGTGGAGTTTCTGAGAATTTTGAAAAAAAAATTATATTTGCATCAAAAATCTCGAATCTCGACTGTTCCGGGTCGAGTTTTTCGAGATCCGAGATTTTTTCGAGAATCTCGTCTCGAGTCTCGCTCGAAGCTCAAGTCCGGTCTCTAGACACGACCACCAAAATTCGATGCCAATGACAAATTTTAAAATAACGAAAACAATTTTTCATTTGAAATTTCTTGGTTTTTTAAATGCTCGGAAAATTTCGATTGCAAAATTTTGTATTTATTTATATTTTTGTAAAAAAAATTATTACCGTTTAATAAAGAGAGACACTCCATTTTTGACAACAAACACCGTCGTCAATGGCCAATTCTATCACTTCTTCTGTCAATGAAACAATTGTAATTTGGGCCACCATTTTTGCCTCAACCGAAATGGTCATCGAAATTGTGACACTTCTAATTTCGGCATTCAACTTTTCTCTTCTCTACACAACGGCATTGCTTCATCCCAATTTAAAGTGCATTTTGTTGGTACAAAGTGCCGCCATTGCTTTGGCACGTGATATGCAATTTTTTATATGCTTTTTATATGAAATTATTAATTAATAAATATTAAAATATTTTGTTTTTATAATTTAATAAAATAATAATATTTAAGCAAGAAGTTATTCGTATCATTTTTGTGTCCTTGAAATTTGCCAACTCCGACATGTTTTTCCACGGGGCAATCCCAGTGCAAATTGTCGGGATGGCATCACTTTACTTTCGCAATTTGATGGGCCATGTTTTGATGGCCGAGCGCGTCTTTGCAACTGTATATTTTAGAACATATGCCGACAACAAGGCCAAACACTTTACCATTTGTTGGATGGGCACTTTGGTAAGTCAACAAACAATCCTTTAAATGGTTAGGTCGGAATAAACAAAAACCATTTTTGATAATTCAAAAAAGAATATTAATCTGATTTAAACAGATTTTTTTGATAAAGAGGGGTGGTAGGTATTTTGTCAGGGATGGGATTTCGTTCCGTATTCCGTGTTTGAAAATTGTAAAAATTGGATTCCGTGTCAGAAAATTGGATTCCGTATATTCCGTGTCAGAAAATTGGATTCCGTATATTCCGTGTCAGAAAATTGGATTCCGTATATTCCGTGTCAGAAAATTGGATTCCGTATATTCCGTGTCAGAAAATTGGATTCCGTATATTCCGTGTCAGAAAATTGGATTCCGTATATTCCGTGTCAGAAAATTGGATTCCGTATATTCCGTGTCAGAAAATTGGATTCCGTATATTCCGTGTCAGAAAATTGGATTCCGTATATTCCGTGTCAGAAAATTGGATTCCGTATATTCCGTGTCAGAAAATTGGATTCCGTATATTCCGTGTCAGAAAATTGGATTCTGTATATTCCGTGTCAGAAAATTGGATTCCGTATATTCCGTGTCAGAAAATTGGATTCTGTATATTCCGTGTCAGAAAATTGGATTCCGTATATTCCGTGTCAGAAAATTGGATTCCGTATATTCCGTGTCAGAAAATTGGATTCCGTATATTCCGTGTCAGAAAATTGGATTCCGTATATTCCGTGTCAGAAAATTGGATTCCGTATATTCCGTGTCAGAAAATTGGATTCCGTATATTCCGTGTCAGAAAATTGGATTCCGTATATTCCGTGTCAGAAAATTGGATTCCGTATATTCCGTGTCAGAAAATTGGATTCTGTATATTCCGTGTCAGAAAATTGGATTCCGTATATTCCGTGTCAGAAAATTGGATTCTGTATATTCCGTGTCAGAAAATTGGATTCCGTACCCGGATGCCATTATTTGAACAAATTCATTTTCACAACAGTTGGCCATTTCGATTTGGAACACTTTTGTGCAGCATGGCGTGTTCTTCTTCGTCAACATGGCTACATTTGTCAGCGCTTGCATTCTCTTCGTCTTAGGACTCGTCGAAATTTTGGTCTTTCATTTTAAGAGATTTTATAATTCAAAATATTATTTATTAATTCGTCGTATTATTTTAGTCGCTGTCGGCCATTTATTTGTACAATTTGCGAAAATATAAAAGTGAACTTTATTTTACATTAAATGAACGCTTTCAGGTTTGTTGTCTCTAACAAAATTGGATTTAAATAAAAATAATTAATTAATTATCCAAATAATAATATTTGATGTTGATGGTCTGGCATTTTATGGGCTTTTACATTTTCCAAAAGCTTTTTATCAGATAATCCATGAACAAACAAACAGTTCGTCATTTTTCGTCCCCAATGAAAGCAAATAAAATCTTTGAAAACCGTTGAAAGTATTCAATTGCAATTGTACGAATGGTTTTAGCTTAATCAAAGGTTCACAAATTAGAGCTTTTATATATATACCGATTTTATTTTATTTGCTTAGCTAATGACTAAGTTATGACTGACGGCGTCAAGTTGTCCGGTTCCGTTAATTTTGGTGCATTTTTTGCTTTTTAACACCGCTGCCCCACAAAATGCCAACGCCACGAAATGTTTTGGCCTCGAAAATGTTCAAAAAGAATGAATTCGATCATAATTTGCCTTATTTGTTGTAATCAATTTGCTTTTTGACAATTTCGAGGCCAATAGATTTTTGGAAAATTTTGAATCTTCGAAGAAAAAAAAGTTCGAATTCTAATATGGGAGTCAAAATTCGTGATTCTAAACTCTGAAAATACAACAAATACAACTTTTAAAACAAATATAACTAAAAATCCAACAAATTAAATTACAAAATAAACTTTTTTTCAGTTATCCGAAAATATTCGCACAGCAAAACAGTTGGCCCCAACAATTTTCCTGCACTTTTTCAATTCGAATGTGCTGAATTTGGTGACTTTTTTAATGTATTTTGACGTTTTGGTGGAAGACAATCAAAAAAGTTTCGGCTTTTGGTTCCTTTCGGTGCACAACGCAATTTGCTGCTCATTCATCGAAGTCACCGTCATTACGTAAGAAATTTGTGGGCTTTTTTTGTTGTCAAATCCACGAAACAATAAAATAAATGCCCCCCCCCCGTATTTTATTCGATTCAATAATTTTGGCTTAGTCTAATCATAGGCACGCAAAAGGTTTATTATATGATCACTATAGTAATAGGAAGAGGGTTTTTAGGCACAAAACAGGCGTTGAACTTCATTTAATCAAAACCTAACCCAGAGTCCAAAATCCAAGATAGGCACTAAACATCACAAAAGTCCAAAATCGGCATAAAAATCCCAAAAAGTCCAAAATCGGCATAAAAATCCCAAAAAGTCCAAAATCGGCATAAAAATCCCAAAAAGTCCAAAATCGGCATAAAAGCCCAAAAGTCCAAAATCGGCATAAAAGCCCAAAAGTCCAAAATCGGCATAAAAATCCCAAAAAGTCCAAAATCGGCATAAAAATCCCAAAAAGTCTAAAATCGGCATAAAAGCCCAAAAGTCCAAAATCGGCATAAAAATCCCAAAAAGTCCAAAATCGGCATAAAAATCCCAAAAAGTCCAAAATCGGCATAAAAATCCCAAAAAGTCTAAAATCGGCATAAAAGCCCAAAAGTCTAAAATCGGCATAAAAGCCCAAAAGTCCAAAATCGGCATAAAAATCCCAAAAAGTCCAAAATCGGCATAAAAATCCCAAAAAGTCTAAAATCGGCATAAAAGCCCAAAAGTCTAAAATCGGCATAAAAGCCCAAAAGTCCAAAATCGGCATAAAAATCCCAAAAAGTCCAAAATCGGCATAAAAATCCCAAAAAGTCTAAAATCGGCATAAAAATCCCAAAAAGTCTAAAATCGGCATAAAAATCCCAAAAAGTCTAAAATAGGCACTAAAACAAACCCCTCAAAAAATTTTCAGGGAGAAGGCCATGCTTTTATATTAACTTTGTGCTTACACATTTTGATAGAAGAATAGTAACCGTTTCATTCTTTTGACTAGGGTTCCTCCCCGACCCCTCGGGGGCGGGAAAAAGTCGGGGTCGGGATTTTCGTCCCCGACTAAAAAAAAGTCGGGGGTCGGGGTTTTCCCAACAGAAATCCCAAAAAATTCAAAAAGTCGAGGTCGGGGAGGGACGAAAACCCCGACTGAAAAAAGTCTGGGTTTGGGGACGGGGAGGAACCCTACTTTTGACACCTCTTCAATCTTCGAACATTTTTTTCACACAACCCTGGGGGGGGCTGATCTGAAATTTGATCAGATTGAATGTTTCCAATTTTTAGCCATCATCCGGTGATCAAACGTAAAGCGATTGCTTGGTTAAAGACAATGAACAAATGTTCCAAAGCGCGAGTGAACGACGATTCATCGACAACGGCGCAAAATGGGAAAAATTTGGTGAATATTCACGGACAAAGTTTACTCACAAATTCTGAGCCACAAGTTTATTTCAAAAAGTTGAGAGAAGAATGGAAGTGAATTTATTTTTTAAATTGCTGAATATTCGATATGTTCGTCGTCATGTGTAAATGGGGTTTTTAATCAAAAAAACGATCAAATAATCAAATTTGTGTAAAAATATTTAAAAATCCCATTCATCATTTCGAAATGAATAAAAAATGTTGAGAAGCAATCAGCAGCACATCAAAATGCCAATTTTGTCACGTTTTTCGGCGCTCAACGAATAAAGCAGTACCAGACGGCGTGTATGACAGCCGGAATCCACAACAAAATACTAAATAAAATACTTTTTGTTAAAAAATTTATTATAAAAATTTAAAAAAAAATGACCGACCAAAGAACGACAGAAATAAGCACGTGTTGGTTGCACTCGCCCGACTTGAGCAGAATGGCAATCGGCTGGAAAAGGGGCGGCAAAATTGTTTAAAGTCAATTCAAATGCCTACCGGCACAAAGAAGCAACAAATCAACTCCAAAATTGCCAAAATCAAATCGCCAGCTTCCATAATTGAGGATGGACAAAATATTTTTTATAAATCAAATTTTAAAATTGAATTTAAATTAATTGTATTCAAATAAATTGAGCAAATGTTAGGCTTTAAATCTTTAAATATGCGGCGAGGTCGGGGGTGGGGGGGCGGGGAATTGAATGAATAAAATGAAACGTTGTGACTAATGCAAAATTACGAAAGGGAGAAGAAAACGTAAAAACGTGTAAAATGGGGGAAATGTGTTGTGCTGCTGGTGCTGCTTGCTGCAGAGGTAACGATTGTTTTCTGTTTACGTTTCATTTCCCCAATTTCCTCTCTATCTCTCTCTCTTTTCGACAACCTTGGGGCAGGGAAATGGGGGAAACAAACAAAATAAACAGAGAGAATTGCTGGGGCATCTCCCTCTCCCCAACAGAGAGAGTCCCTCCCCAACCCCAATAAACAGCCCTCCCACGCCCCCCCCCACCCCCGGGGGCAGTCCTCCCCCACCCCTCCCCATCAATCCATACCCTACGCCAATAAATCCCCCCCCCCTGCAGCGGGGGCCATCCCCCCCCCCAGAAAATTTCGGGTCATCCCTTCCCCCCTGCGGCGGGGGCCATCCCTCCCCCCCCAGAAAATTACGGGTCATCCCTTCCCCCCCCCCCCACCCCCCCCCCTCCACCACTGTGGGGCCATCTTTCCCCCCCGCACCAGCAATCCATATCCTGGCCCAAGAAATCCTCCCCCCCTGCGGCCCATCTCTTCTACCGCCCCCCTCCCCCCCCCCCCAGAAAATTGCGGGTCATCTTTCCCCCCCCCCCCTGCAGGGCCATCTTTCCCTCCCCCCCCCCAGCGCCATCAATCCATATCCTACCCCAATAAATCCCTCCCCCACCAAACCCCCCGCCCCCACCTCTCCGCCCCTTCCCTCCCTTCAACCGAAAATTTTTTCGTTAATCTCTTCATCATTCGCTCTCATATCGTCTTTACCCGTCATGACTCATAGAAAATTGGATGTTAAAATTAAAATAAAAAGATTTGTTGAATTCGGAATAAATGTCAAAGCTACCAACTAAATAGAACACTTTTATGATTTTGGGGTTTGATCGTTCGGACTGAAAAGAAAAAATGATTTCGAGCTGTTTGATATGTACCGCCGACATTTCCGGTGCCGACATTTCCGGCGCTTACATTTGCGGTTAGACATCCGGCGCCGACATTTCCGACTAGACATCCGCGCCGACATTTGAGACATCCGGTGCCGACATTTCCGGCACCGACATTTCCGGTGCCGACATTTCCGGCACCGACATTTCCGGTGCCGACATTTCCGGCGCCTACATTTGCGGTTAGACATCCGGCGCCGACATTTCCGACTAGACATCCGCGCCGACATTTGAGACATCCGGTGCCGACATTTCCGGTGCCGACATTTCCGGCGCCTACATTTGCGGTTAGACATCCGGCGCCGACATTTCCGACTAGACATCCGCGCCGACATTTGAGACATCCGGTGCCGACATTTCCGACTAGACATCCGCGCCGACATTTGAGACATCCGGTGCCGACATTTCCGACTAGACATCCGCGCCGACATTTCTGGCGTCGGCATTTCCGGCTAGACATCTGGCGCCGACATTTCCGGTGCCGACATTTCGGCTAGACATCCGGGGCGCCGATATTTCCCGACATTTCATTTTGCCAACAATTTGACGATAATTTTCGGCCCAACGGCATTTTAACCTTTCAAAAAATCTCCACTCGAGTATCGTAAAATATTTGATTAAATTCTCTCTAGGAAAAAAATGTGGCACCTGTTCTTGTTGTTTTTGCCCTAACTGAATTAATGCGTGTCAAAACCTAATTATTGTGCTGGACCACCAAAAGCTTTATAGCGTTAGTTAAAGTTAATCACATATTCTTTCATCCAAAAGCATAAGAAAATTCAATTTATTACTAATTAAGCTGCCCTGCTTAAAACTTTGAAATTTAAACTCGACGGTCACAATTGATAGTTTTTTTATCTTAGTTTAAAATTTATTATTATTTTAAATAATTTAAGATTTAAGCTTGTTAGCTTCAAACCTGTTTAGGGTCATAGCCAGTTATTAAATCGGCCAAAAATTTGCAGGGAATAAAATTTGCCCAAATTTTTTTTAAACAATCAAAATGGGCGTTTTTCTCTGATTAGGAAGAATTTTTGATTAAAAGGTACAAAATTAGATAAAAATGTACCTAAATTACAAATTACAAAGCTGCTGCTTTAAGTCCATTTAAGCAGCAGCAGGTGTTGCTTATTCCAGCCACTTTGGGGAGCAGGTTCTTTGTATGATGCCAAATCCGTCGAAACGCGCGCACTTTTATTTTTATCTAAAAGTGCCGCGTTTTCTTGGCATTTTTAAACAAAAATATATGCCCTAAAATTTGGAGATGGAAATTTTTCTGGACAACAAACGTTTTGATTCCCTCTACAATTGTTCCTTCTACGATTATGAATCGGTTCCGCGAGAACGACGCCAAAATGTCATACCGGGGGCATTCCTGCTGTGCTTGTACATTGTTTTTGAGGTTAAAAACGGCGAAAAAACATTTTGAACAAAAATTTAAGGAACATTTAAAAATAAAATTTTGATTATCAATTAAAAAATGCATAAATAATGGTAATAAAATTATTTTATATTACATTGTTTTTAGAAACTTTGCAATGATAGGTTAAAAAAAAGATTAATTAATTTTATTTTAAATATTTTATTTACGCGCTTTATTGGTTATTTTATTAGGGATAGGATTTTTAGTCACTAAACAAAATAGTCACTAAAAAGTGACAGATCCTATTTATTATTATTATTATACATATTTTGAATATGTGCCTTTTTAGTTGCTCTATTTGCCCTGTTTGTGGGTGTTTTTGCGTGCCAATGATGCTCGTCGTGAGTCGTGTTACCGGCTGATGCTGCTGATGGCCATGCTGAGCATGTTGAGCATCAATTCGAGCTGTTTGATCATTGGAGTGTATGCGATCAGAGGCGACGTTTTCTGTGACAGACCCAACATCAATTTTCTGATCGGAATGTTTTGTTTCGGTGAGCTTTGATGTTTTATTATTGCTGATTGATGCTTTTTTATTTAAATAATATGAAAATAAACAACAATTTGAAAGAAGAAAGCTTTGTTTTAATTAAAAAAATAAATGAATTTTGCTAATTTTCGTTTAATTTAAACATTTTTTTTTTGGCTATCTGATTAGTTCGTTTCATTTTTTTGCTTTAATTTTAGCCACTTATTGTGCCGAGTCGATGGTCAATTTCATTTTGGCACTGAACCGGTGCGTCGAAATGTGCAATGAACGGATTTGTGGACAAATTTTTGGTCGGCATCGCGTGTACATTTGGATGCTCGGAGCGCTTATTTATGGTGCCACGATGGGATTCGCTTTTCCGCCTCCGATTCCCAACGGAATGCTTGTCGGCTGGTTTTGGAACCCGCACTTGCCGTACAGTGACGACAAAAATGGAAATGTATAAAAACTTACTATTTTTTTGGCAAAAAAAATCCAATAAAATGTGAAAATTTGCAATTTATTTGTTAGTATCAGCACATTCTGTTGCCATTGCACAATTTCTGCATTGGATTTGGCCTACCACTGCTGTATTTGATCTTTTATGTGCTGATGCGACGCAAATTACGACTGATCAGCAACAGCAGCAGCAGCAATGATCAGCAACAACGCGCTGGGGTCGACCATCGACCAAATCAAATGAATGTTTGTCGTCATTTAAACAAAAAAAAAGCTTCTTAAATTTGGCCATTTTTAGGTGTTCCTCCAAGTGCTGCTGATCAGCATGCTGAACATTTCGTTCACCTATTTGTACCTGTATATGCAGTACTTCACCGTTCCAAATTGGGCCATCATTTTTGCCAGCTTTGCCTGGGCATGCTCACAGGGTCAGCCTTTTTTGCTTTGTTTTGTTATTTTTGATATTCTAAATGATTAAAATTTTCATATTATTTAGATGTAAAAATGATTAAAAAGGAGTACAATTTTTATTTTATTTTAAGGCTTCATCCCGATCATTTACATAACGCTGAACCGATCAATTGCAAAAGGCTTCAAAAACATTTTTGTGACAGAAAAAGCCAAACAATTTGTCTCCACCGTTTTTTTGTATCGCAATCAGCCGCCGGCAAACGGATGAGAAGTGAATGAATGAATGAATGAATGAATGAATGGTGCACATTAAAGAATTGTTATTTAATTTCAGAATGCAATGCGGGGTGGGCGGCACGGCGTGCAAAAAGGGGGGGGGGGGAATATACCGGGGAGGACAAAGCTTAGTGTTAAGAAATTGACCTAAATTTAACCAAAAAAAAAAGAACGGCCATCAACTCGTTTTTCACCAACTCGTTTTTTAATCAACTCGTTTTTGGATCAACTCGTTTTTTCTGATTCGACTCGTTTTTTCTGATCCGACTCGTTTTTTCTGATTCAACTCGTTTTTTCTGATTCGACTCGTTTTTTCTGATTCAACTCGTTTTTTCTGATTCAACTCGTTTTCTAGTAACAAATGCGCGTTTTTCGAGAAAAATACGTGCTAAAAAAGTAGAATACATCAGAAATCGCCGTTATATTTATTTAGTGGATAACTTTTTGCATCAAATTCGAGTTCACTCCAATCAGGAAAAATTCCTATAGGTAATTTTTCTTAGAAAAGGATATTTATTCAGAGCAATTATAATGCATGATTTCAATCATTGAATAGAATCAATATACTAACCGGTGTGAAAGTCTTGCAATACAATTCATAAAAATTCAATAAAAATTAACAACATCAACTTCTTCATTAGGCGCAGGTGCGACATTTTCGTCGCCTTCGACATCTGATAATGCGGCAATAAGCCCATTTTCGTCCAAACTCGCATTAAAAATAAACAATGATTCCAAATACAGTCCTGAAAAATTACTTGTTTGGTTGCTTGCGCATTACCGCAAGCGTTGTCTCGAATTTTGGTGCGTTCATCGTTCGGCTTGTCGCTGTACTTCTGCGCTACACGACATTCAATCCGGACTTTCGCAGAGGCCGTGTTTTCCCGAGATCCCAATGCCAATTCTGCTTGCACTATTCGGCGTTCCTTAGATAGAAAATGATTGTAAAATTAAATCTTTGTAATACCTGAACTCCAACTACACTCGTCTTCAGAATGGGCTCCCAGAAATGTGCATACTTGGGCCCGTCGTCGGCCCAGATTCCTCCTTCACGGACCTTCCGTGCCGGCAATTTGGCATCACTCGGCACTTCCTTCTTATCCTTCTTCATCCTGCACAAACAAAACGCTGCTGCCCATCAGCACTTTTTTTCCCTGCACAAGTCCATTTGTAGCAAAAATTTGGATTCGCAGAATAATCCGAAATCATCAACGATTTGGAGCCTATCCGTTGAGTGTAGCAAGACATGTGGCTGAAAGATATTTGGATCGCTCAAATGTAAAAAGTTATCCACTAAATAAATATAACGGCGATTTCTGATGTATTCTACTTTTTTAGCACGTATTTTTCTCGAAAACGCGCATTTGTTACTAGAAAAACGTGTTGAATCAGAAAAAACGAGTTGAATCAGAAAAAACGAGTCGAATCAGAAAAAACGAGTTGATCCAAAAGAGTTGATTAAAAAACGAGTTGGTGAAAAACGAGTTGATATTTTACCAAAAAAAACCCTTTTAATTTTTTGCAACATTATGCCAAATACCCAAGGCTTTTTAAATTTTTCTTTTATTGTCCAAAAAACCACAAAAAATCTACAAAAGTCCACAAGAGCAAGAAGCAGCATTTAACAGATCGAAAGGCTAAGGAGCAAAATTTTTTAACTTCACGGCTCCCATCCCACCTTTACAATGTACACAATTTTATTGATCTGTAAATACTTTGTGCGAGTTTTTGTCCATACAAAGTGAACTAGAGTGCGGCGCAGGACCGGATCCTGCGCAGGATTTTGCAGGATCCGGTCCGCAATCCTGCACTTTTTGGGCTTTTGCAGGATTGCAGGATTTGCAGGATTAATCCCGCAGGATCCGATCCTGCAAACAATTTTGAATCCAATCCTGCAACAGGATACGCAAATTTGACTGCGGATCCTGCAAGTATTAAATTTAGTAAAGAATAATGCCATTTTACATCCAATAATGTTGTAGTGTAGTGGTTAAGGCTATGGGTAGGAAATGTTTTGGTTGGGGTTCAAACCCCCGACCATGTAAATGATTTTTTATTTCAATGAGTATCTATAGCGGAGGAAACAATTTCTAAAAATAATAAAAAATATTTCTGATTTTAAAAAATCAAGTCAAACATGATGAAAACCCACAATTTTTTTTTTCGCAAATTACTCGCCATTTCTTAATGTGTTTGAAGATGATAAATGGATTTAAAAAATTAATATATTTTATGCTTTCCCACTGAAGACATTGCTGAAATTATATGAAAAAATTTTATTGATAACAATTTCTTCACCTCCGACCCAGTTGTTTTGCACTTTACACTTTTCTTAACAAGATTCATTAAAATTTCCAAAAATTTTCTCCGGCGGCGTCTATCGGCACCGCCGACCCCTCCCATTCCTAAAAAAAACATCAAAAAAAGGCCGATTTTTAAATTTTGGTTGAAAACTCCTAACAACTTTTTTTGCCAGAAAAATGCCAGCAAAATCTTTTTTTTGACCTTCACTGTCCTTTTTTGAAAAATTTTTGTTGGCACCCCTGAATAAAACGGAAAAACATACCCCTATGAATCGATTTTAAAAAGCGAAAAATACACCCCCTAAAAATCGACTTTTTGCCCCCCCCCGGAAAAAAATCCTGGCTACGTGCCTGCCCCAACCCGAAAATTTGCCCCGACATGGCTAACCCCGCCCCCGACTTGCCCGCTCCCGAGGGACTGGGGAGGAATCCTATTTTTTAGGCCAAAATTGATTTTTGAAAATACTCAACCTGCAATCCTGCGCAGGATCCTGCAAATTATTAATGCAGGATTAGCAAGGATTGCAGGATTGCAGGATTTGCAGGATTAATCCCGCAGGATCCGATCCTGCAAAAATTTTGAATTCCAATCCTGCAACAGGATCCGCAAATTTGATTTTGCCGCACTCTAGAGTGAACGAATAAATTAACCTTTATACATCAACAGAACATAAATAAGGGCAAATTACACACGATTCCATAATTTATCTTTGAAAGCAATCAAAATCCGACAAAAAGATGTCCTCGTTGGGGTTGTCACCCCGACCCCGACCCCGTCCCCGACCCCGCTAGGCCTTTTTTCGGGGTTTTCCCCGACCCCGACCCCGATACTTCTGACCCCGAAAAACCCCGACCCCGAACCCCATCCCCGACTCGGGGTCGGGGTTAGCATACACCCCTAAAGATGGCATCATTGAGTGACAAAATTCAGGCTTGACTGTGGTGGACGCGTACTTTTTGTCAAAATTTATTTCATTTTTACAAATTTAGTGACAAGAAATCGATGGTCAGGCGGTTTGTCTCTTCGGAAAGTAAAATGTTCTTGTGGGTTCGAATCCGCTTGAGTGTGATCATTATCAATTTTATTCGGCATCTATTCTCTTCGCTCTTTCATTTTTAATTTCTTTAATTTCGAATTCTCGATCGGTCCCCAAGTCCGGGCTTTATGCGCCCAAAAATTAAAAAAAAATTCGCCCCATCTTCTGAATTTTTGCTGCAATTTTCTTAACAAAGATTGCCAATTTTGGTTGCAAATCTCTCAACAAATTGATTTTGGGTCAGTCCGGTTTTCGGACACTGTTTGGGATCCGGTTACATCACTGATGCCCTTCCCTTCTCTTCAAAATAAAAACAAATTTAAAAAATTATCGGCAATGTCATTAAATTTCGGAAATCCAGCCCCCGAAAAACCCCGACCTCGCAATTCTCAACACCGCACGCGGGGTGACAACCCTAGTATAGATGGCCCCCCACATTTAAAAAAAAATTTATCCGGACCCGAATTCGAACAATGTTTCAAAGATCCAAAATTTTCTAAAAATTAATGTTGGCCTCAAAATCATTCAAAAACCAAAAATTCGATCATTACTTGCCTTTTCTTCGTAAGCTTGTGCTTTTCGAATGATTTGAGGTTAAAAAAAAATTTTGAAAATGTAAATTTTTGAAGACTTGTTCGATCGGGTCCAAGGTTCGGAATTTATTAAAATAAATGCCATATTCGGATTCTACTCCCCCCCCCCCCCCGAAAACCCCTAAAGCAGGGCCTCAATTTGCCCTCATTTAGTGGCAAATTCCACTATTTTGGAAATTGCCATTATTTTTGCCACATTTTACAGCCACCTTTTTGAACGTTGTGAAAATTTTCTTAAGTGCTCTTTGATTCTTACAATTTGAAGATGCGACTATTTTGGAGCCGGTTGCCATGTTTTCTCTCAGACGAGTTGAGAGCCTGTCAATAGAGACCGGACTTGAGCTTCGAGCGAGATCTCGAGTCGAGATTCTCGAAAAATCTCGTGTCTCGAAAAATCTCGAGCCGAAACAGTCGAGATTCGAGATTTTTTATGAAAATTTTTTGGAGTTATTTTATTTATCAAAAAAATAATTTTCAACCAATCGCAAGGAAAAAGCTTAGGCTTTCTCTAGCACAATTTTTCGATAGTAGCTTTCGTCTTTCAATTGGTCTTTAAAAGCCATTTTTGCACTTGGTGAGTTTAGTGAACCGAAAGAAATGAGATTTTCACATACATAATTTATAACTCTTCAGTGATGTAGACGGATCCCAAAAAAATATCCGAACCCCGTGAAATCCTGACCCAAAAATGCCCGGAAAATTCAAATTTTGAAATTAATTTTTAATTAGTCAAACATTTTTGAGAATTTTTATTCATTTTTGAATGGGGTGGGGGGGGGGGGGGGGATCGGCGGTGCCGATAGGCGCCGCCGAGAAAATTTTGAATTTTAACCGGTTATTTTGGAAATTGGTTAATTCTGGAATTGACCGGTTAATGGAAATCGGTTAATTCTGGAATTAGCCGGTTAATGGAAATCGGTTAATTTGGAAATTGGTTAATTCTGGAATTAACCGGTTAATGGAAATCGGTTAATTCTGGAATTAGCCGGTTAATGGAAAATGGTTAATTTGGAAATTGGTTAATTCTGGAATTAACCGGTTATTTTGGAAATAGGTTAATCATCGGTTAATTCTGGAATTAACCGGTTAAATTTGGAAATCGGTTAATTCTGGAATTAACCGGTTATTTTGGAAATAGGTTAATCATCGGTTAATTCTGGAATTAACCGGTTAATTTTGGACACAAATTCTATGAGTTGGCCGTCTCGACTGCCTGCCCAGGGCATACTCCTTAAGCCGCTCTGATCTGCCGCTGCACTGCGAATGTTTCCATCGAAGTCTGAAAGTAAAGTAAGTAACAATCTTAAACTGCAGCGCAAACATAACATACGTTTGCCAGTGCGTTCATGTCATGGTAATCGTCGAGACTCTCTAAAACTTAAGTTTTTATGCACCTTCAAAAAATTGCTTAAAAATAAATACTCAAAGTTGATTATCCCTATCCCAGTTTTCACCCAAAACTCACCAATTATAGCCTCCACAATTTCATTGATCATTGCGCCCATTAGATCTTTGACGATCACCTCCGCCATTGCATTCTTCATTGCCTCCACTACTTCAATGGGCATTGCCTTCGTTACATTGGACATTGCCTCCGCTGCAATTCCCTCTGCGTATTCATAGAGGATTGACTCCGTTGCATTGGTCATTGCCTCCGATGCAATTGCCTCCGCTAATTCATAAAGGATGGACTCCGCCGCTTCGTCGACATTAATCGACCTCTGAGAGAAACACAAGGGTGTTGCCATAATAAGGAGAACAATAAGAACCATTTTTAGGTCTTTAGTTAAGATTGAGATAAATTTCTTAAGGGATAAGGGTCAAATATTATAAGAAGGGCTGGGATTTCACGTTTTTACTTTTTTTTGCGAATAGGTTATCATGAGAGAAGCCCAAAAATAACATTCAGTTTGAAAATTTTTTGAATCAGAGTAGTTTTAGAAACGAAGCAAAGTTTAGTGGAGATGAAGAACAGCGGCTTTTTATACGGCACAAAAAGCTCTGCGTCCTTAAAGCTGCGCAAACAAATGTTTTAAAATAACCAAATTCATTCTGTTTAGAAATTTTTTTGTTCAAGTTTTTGTGTTCGCCGTAAGAACGCAAACATTTTATTCTTAAGATACTCTACGCAAACAACAAATTTTTTGTTCTTTTTTTATTAGCGCACCAAAACTTGCAAAATTACTCCAGGATTGAACAAACACAAAATAGGGCCTTGGGCCCATCCACACTCCGTACTTTTTGAGCAGTTCAGAAATTCCCTTTCGGATCATCTCCGGGCCCTTTACCCCCCGGAGACTTTCCACCGCTTCAACAAACAGCAAATTTTCCTCAGCAAAAGTTTCGTGTAGGAGACAGCGAAATGGTTATTTTGATGACAAGCAAATCCCTACTTGACCCCCAACCATAAATTGACCCCCGATTATTTTCGTACTACATTTATTCAAAACTCCCCAAAAATTTTTATATTGACTATTTTACAAAATATAATTCCAGTGCCTAATAAAATATTTAAAAAAACTAACTACACGTTTGGCGCTGAATCGTACGAACATTCGCTCGGGCTGATCATTTTCAGAAAGACGTAAAACCCTTCAAAATTCGTCATTTTTTATTAATTTATGCACTATTTTTTTTTGAAAATTTATAAAAAATATAAATAAAATTTTTTATTAGGGAAAATGTCGATCTTTGGGGGTAGTTTTTTGGTCAAAGAAAAAGTCATTTTCTCCATATTTGAATTTATTCTGCAATTCGCCAACAACAATTTTGCATCCGTTGATCAATGCCCAATCGATCATTGCCTTTTCCGTGGTTCTTCCGTTCTTCAAAAATTCTGCAAAAAATGTTTTTTAAGTTGATGTCCGGCTCGCCCAATATTTGCTGAAGTAGACCTTTTTTGTTGTTAATAATTCTTGATGTTTTTGTGCAAAATTTGATCAAACAAAAAAATGATTAATGTCTGTTTTTTACACGAATACTTCAAAGAAAAAAAACCCTTCACCCCCTCCCAGTTTGGTACATTATATCTTTTTTTCGTTTAGACTCAACACAAATCCTCATGTTTCTTCACCGGACAAAATTGCAATGGAACAATATTTATGCTTATACATAGTTAGTAGTGATGCGCGAGACCCAAAATTTACCGAGACTCGAGACCGAGACTTGACCCCGAGACCGAGACTTGACCCCGAGACCGAACAGAGACTTGACCCCGAGACTCGAGACCGAGACTTGACCACGAGACTCGAGACCGAGACCGAGACTTGGCCCCGAGACTCGATACCGAGACCCAAAAAACCCTAGACTTTTCTCGAGTCGAGACTCGAGACCGAGACTCTCGTGCATCACTAATAGTTAGGGTTAATCGAAGATGACGAGTGTGACGAAAATATTCTAATTATGATATGTTTATTTTTAGTTTTGTTTTTCAGCTTTCCAGTCTTTTTTTGTTCATCCGAATGCCATTCTCAATCAAGTCCAAACTGATTCTTCCATTTAAAAATTGTTGAGTGACTGACACCAAGCTTCCTTGGAAATATTGGCCTCAAATTGTTTCCATTCATTGTATGAATGTTGTTTTTCTAGTATAAATTTGTTTTTTAATTCAATGTATTCTTGGACAATTTCACGTTTTTGGTTATCCGAATAACATTTTGTTGAGATTGGGGCTGGCATATTCAATTCCGGTGAATGCGTAAATTGTTCTTTCCATCTGATAAATGTTGGGATAGAAATTTTCAAATCTGCCGCAATGTCTGTGTCTTTAATCGTCGGATTTCTTAGCTTTATTTCATAATATTTTTTCATTTTTTCGCGTTTTTGTTCCTCCGTATACTTTTTTTTTTTAACCCCAAAAAACTGCTTTTTCCATTTAAGAATTGTTGAGTGACTGACACCGAGTTCCTTGGGAATATAGGCATAGAATTGATTCCATTCATTTTGTGAATGTTTTTTTTCATGCAAAAATTTATTTTTTAATTCAATGAATTCTTGGACAATTTCACGTTTTCGGTCATCAGAATAACTTTTGATTGAGCCTGGGACTTGCACATTCAATTCCGGCACATTCTTAAATTTTGCTTTCCATTTGATAAGTGTTTTGTGAGAAATTTTTAAATCAGCCGCAATGTCTGTGTCTTTAGTCTTCGGATTGCTTAGCTTCATTTCATAATATTCTTTCAGTTTTTCCTGTTTTTCTTCATCCGTATACTTTTTTTTAATATTATTTATATTAACCCCAAAAAACTGCTTCTGCCATTTAAGAATTGTTGAGTGACTGACATAAAGTTCCTTGGAAATATTGGCATAGAATTGATTCCATTCATTTTGTGAATGTTTTTTTTCTTGCATAAATTTGTTTTTTAATTCAATGTATTCTTGGGCAATTTCACGCTTTCGGTCATCAGAATAACTTTTGGTTGAGCTTGGGACTGGCATATTCAATTCCGGTGAATGCTTAAATTTCCATCTGGTAAGTGATCCGATAGAAATTTCCAAATCTGCTGCAATGTCTGTGTCTTTAGTCTTCGAATTGCTTAGCTTTATTTCATAATATTTTTTCAGTTTTTCCTGTTTTTCTTCATCCGTATACTTTTTTTTATTATTTATATTAACCCCAAAAAACTGCTTCTGCCATTTAAGAATTGTTGAGTGACTGACACCGAGTTCCTTGGGAATACTGGCAAAGAATTGATCCCATTCATTATGCAAATGCTTTTTTTCTTGCATAAATTTGTTTTTTAATTCAATGTATTTTTGGACAATTTCACATTTTCTGTCATCATAACATCGTTTCACTTTCTTGTCAATTCCGAACTGTTTCTGCCACCTACAAACGTTATTATAACGGACACCGAGCTTCTTCGCCGCATTGGCTTTAAATTTGTTCCATTCTTTTTTTGAAACGTTTTCTTTTTGTTTTTGGCAATATTGGCTTTTTAATTTAATATATTCTTGGACAATTTCACGTTTTTGGTCATCAGAATAAATTGTTTTATTTTCATACTTTTCTGAGTTTTTCTGATTGTTTTGTTCGTTCGAATCAAAAAGTTTGTCGGCTTCCTGTACTTCGTCAAAACCATCAAGTTCGTTATGTTCAGTTTGAACTGGAGACTTTTCTGATCCATTTTGTTCGTTGTGATGAGAATTTTCATGGCAATTTTCTGTTGACGAAGCTTCCATTCTTTGCGATTCGTTGGGCCCTAATAAGTTTGGCTTCTCCTCATCATCCCAACCTTCTCCGAATATTTCATCAAAAGTTTTATAAATTTTCACATTGTTTGGTGGCGAATTGACCGATTCAATTGAATTTGTTGCATGGCATAACACCAAAATTAATAACCAAAATTCCATTTTCATAGAATTAGCAAAAGATAATTTTGAATGCTTTATAGGTAATTAAAAAGCAATATAATTTAAATAAAAATTCTTCAAATATATAAAAAACAAAATGCAATTTAAAAT
This sequence comes from Globodera rostochiensis, assembly GCA_018350325.1. NCBI lineage: Eukaryota > Metazoa > Nematoda > Chromadorea > Rhabditida > Heteroderidae > Globodera > Globodera rostochiensis. Next base: position 586,053 of record JAEVLN010000010.1, read on the forward strand.
GATTAATCTCGACATTTCATGTTCAGAATATGCTTATGTACACGTGTAATTTGCTGTTGTAAATGAATATTGAGCTAGAAATATCAATTAATAACATCCATTGAATTTGTTGTGCTTTATTATTGCTTTCTAAACTACAAATTTATTAATGTAAATTTTAAAATTTCTTCTAGCGGCGCTTATTGGCACTGCCAGACACTTCGAAGCAAACAATTACGAACATTGTTTTTTATAAAAAATATGAAAAATGAATATTTTACGAAAGCAAATGTTGGCCTGCCAATAATTTGGTAAAAGGCTCCAGAGCTGAGGTTTTAGCCTCATTTTATGGCCATTTGGCAGACCAATGATGCCATAATGAGGCTTTTCAGACAGAAATCAGGCACTTTTTTGCCTGCCAAATGAGACTTTTGAAAATTTTCATTTCTGAGAGCACTGATTAAATGGATTCCACTTTGTTCACAAATAATGGAAAATATGGATCATATGGCCCAGAGGTGAAACGGAGTAATTATATATATCAATCGACTCTCTCGGTCTGCAATAAGAACCCGAAAAATTTTTTGTTGGGCAACCATTCCCTGAAGAGTTACAGACCCGGGACTGAAGTGTATTTTGACTGGGGACTCAGTCGTCCACTGATTAAAAAATGGGAAAAATCACTCATATTGGCATTAGGAATTAGTTGATAGCTAGTAGGTGGGGCGAGACTCCGGGCTCCGGAAGAAGTCACTTACCCGATGGCTGGGGGGGGGCAGATTAGGCCAAAAGCAATGTGTCAATATGTGCCGACAGTTATAACTTTTTCCAAATCAATCCAAATCAGATGATCAAGATATTAATTGAAAGCCCGAATGTTCAAGTATCTTTCATTAAGCAAAAGCTAAGCGATTTGGAACGTGAGAAAGCCCTAAAAAAATAATGTTTTAAATTGGCTTATGGCCCCATAACTTTTTTCAGAAGCATCAAATGTTTAGTTTATGCTTACAAATAAGTTCTACTCATCATGAGCTTTCAATTGATACCGACTTTGTTTGGTTTAGGTGGGTATGAAACAAATTACGGAATTTGGCTCTTCCCAATTAAATAAAATTGATTAAATTCAGCGAAAATTAGCAATTACTTAGAGGGGATTTAAAATTTAAATTTTTAACTTTGTAGTATTTTTAAAGACTCTAAGCGTGTGTTTAATGTGGCTTAATTTTGTAAAAGATTTTATGCTTATTTGTAAGCAGTTAATTATATTGGTTGTAATCGATCAAAATTAAATTGATTGATTATGTGGGCCTTTCTAAAGAGAATCGTTTGGTTTGTGCAATTTATTTTTTCTAGTTTGTTTCTTTTGCTTTACAATAGAATTGTGTTTAAATACTTTTTATTTGACTATATTTTTTAAATCAGTAGTCTATATTTACGTAGAGGTTGTAGTTTTCTATTTTATTTAAATTTTTTGGTGTCATTAAAATATTTAGCACATTAATCGGGGATACCAAAATATTTTTATTCTGATTAGCGTAATTTTAAATTAAATGGAAGATTCATGATTAATGGGTCTGGGATAAATGTGAGATCCTTGTCCTTGTCATGAATTGGGGTTTGGGTCAGAGTATTTTAGAGTCTCAGAGTCCAGACAGGTTGAAACGCGACATGAACAACAGCGATATCTGAGGGATGATTGGTTGGCCTCTCCACTACAACCAGTGCCCCCCTAATTGGACGTATTTTTTAGGAACGATTTTGTCTGTGTCGGCCAGTTTTAGTTGGTGTTTTGGATATATCGGTTCAAAATGTTCTCGATAAAAAACATATTCTTTTTTGGCTTCTTTCCACGCGGTTTCGGTCTTTTCAAGCTCGTCTTCACCTCCTCCCCCGTATCGCAGTGTTGCTTGAAGTTTAGCCAATTCAAGGGCGTCGAATGACGCATATTTAAACCGTTCGCATTCATTGCGCGAATCTATTCCGTATGGTACCCAGCTTTTAGAGCCAAGGTTCCACGCAATTGCACAATTAACCCCCTACAATTTGAAAGATAATATATTTTGTATTAGGTTTAGAAAATACTGTGCTAAATCCGAAATGAATAGATCCTGGAAGAGTCAGAATTCCTTCACCCTCGTTTTGGACCTAAATGCAAAAATTTTTTGTTCCGTAATTTCTATTTAGGACAAACCGTACGCACATATTGAATACCATGCTGCTGAAGCACTATTGGGTGGATCATTACTTTTTTTTCCGCAGTACGTTAACACATTTTGGAAGCGCATAATTTTCTGGGATTTTAAAACGCAGAAGGCCAATAAATTTTGCCCAATTCGGTGATAAGGAGCCGCGAAGCCGAGGATAAGCACTATGGTGGGTAGCCAGATTGTGCCAGAGAGATTTGTGGCTGGACCCAGGGCCTTATTTTTATGTTTGTTCAACCCTAGGGTCGAATTTTGCAAGTTTTGGTTTTTGCGGAAGGGATATTTAGGCATGAGGTGCGGGGGACGAAGTTAAAGAATGAAATTTGTTGCAATTAGTTGGGCGACGGAAAACCAGGTGTGATCAAGGCCGTTGTGGTATGTTGCGAATGAGTGAGTGTTGGACTGCGGCAATGACCGCCAAATTGTGATGGATTTGTCTAGGCTAGTGGAGTTTTCAAATTGTCGACCGAATTTTTTTGCTGAGAAGTGATTGTGGGAAAGTGGCTTGGTGCCAGCCCCAATTCTGATGAATCTTCCTTCTGCTGGGGGCAGGGGTCCGCCAGCCGCTCCCTCCCCTCCAGCAGATGGGCTGTCCCTTCTGCTGGGGGCAGGGGTCCGCCAGCCGCTCCCTCACCTAAAGCAGATGGGCTGTCCCTTCTGCTGGGGGCAGGGGTCCGCCAGACGCTCCCTCCCCTCCAGCGGATGGGCTGTCATCTGCTGGGGGTAAGGGCTTGCCAGCCGCCCCCTCCCCTCCAGCGGATGGGCTGTCCCTTCTGCTGGGGGCAGGGGTCCGCCAGCCGCTCCCTCCCCTCCAGCAGATGGGCTGTCCCTTCTGCTGGGGGCAGGGGTCCGCCAGACGCTCCCTCCCCTCCAGCGGATGGGCTGTCATCTGCTGGGGGTAAGGGCTTGCCAGCCGCCCCCTCCCCTTCAGCGGATGGGCTGTCCCATCTGCTGGGGGGCAGGGGCCGCAGCCGCCCCTTCCCCTCCAGCGGATGGGCTGTCCCATCTGCTGGGGGCAGGGGTCCGCCAGCCGCTCCCTCCCCTCCAGCAGATGGGCTGTCCCTTCTGCTGAGGGCAGGGGTCCGCCAGACGCTCCCTCCCCTCCAGCGGATGGGCTGTCCCATCTGCTGGGGGTAAGGGCTTGCCAGCCGCCCCCTCCCCTCCAGCGGATGGGCTGTCCCTTCTGCTGGGGGCAGGTGTGCGCCAGCCGCCCCCTCCCCTTCAGCGGATGGGCTGTCTCTTCTGCTGGGGGGCAGGGGTCCGCCAGCCGCCCCCTCCCCTCCAGCGGATGGGCTGTCTCTTCTGCTGGGGGCAGGGGTCCGCCAGCCGCTCCCTCCCCTCCAGCAGATGGGCTGTCCCTTCTGCTGGGGGCAGGGGTCCGCCAGCCGCTCCCTCCCCTCCAGCAGATGGGCTGTCCCTTCTGCTGGGGGCAGGGGTCCGCCAGACGCTCCCTCCCCTCCAGCGGATGGGCTGTCCCATCTGCTGGGGGTAAGGGCTTGCCAGCCGCCCCCTCCCCTCCAGCGGATGGGCTGTCCCTTCTGCTGGGGGCAGGGGTCCGCCAGCCGCTCCCTCCCCTCCAGCAGATGGGCTGTCCCTTCTGCTGGGGGCAGGGGTCCGCCAGACGCTCCCTCCCCTCCAGCGGATGGGCTGTCATCTGCTGGGGGTAAGGGCTTGCCAGCCGCCCCCTCCCCTCCAGCGGATGGGCTGTCCCTTCTGCTGGGGGCAGGGGTGCGCCAGCCGCCCCCTCCCCTTCAGCGGATGGGCTGTCCCATCTGCTGGGGGGCAGGGGCCGCAGCCGCCCCTTCCTCTCCAGCGGATGGGCTGTCCCATCTGCTGGGGGTATGGGTCCGCCAGCCGCCCCCTCCCCTCCAGCGGATGGGCTGTCCCATCTGCTGGGGGGGGGCAGGGGTCTGGCGCGCAATTCGGCTTCGTCTTTGGGATTCCGGCGTTGTTCATGCAATTTCCCTATTTAGAACTTTTCTGCGATTTTTCCCACCCCAATTTTACTTTAATTCCCTGCTCTGCTGGGAACAATGACAACTTACGACGAGATGCCGGAGCTCAGACGCTCGAACCTGTTGCCAGCCATTTGACGTCTGTCTTTGAAGGGTTCTTCGATGGCCTTCTGGAGCAGCACTCGTGGAGCCGAGGCGTCGGCCTGCTGAAGACGTTCTGCCAAGCTGGCGGTGCTCCGCACGGGACACGATCCCGACAAAGTTAGTGTCCTATCTTCTGGTCGTGAACTGTCGACCGTCTCCCCTGTCAGGTCGTACCGGCTCGAACCCCCAAGAGCTGGAGCCCCGGGGCAGGGACGAGGCATGGAAGCCGGCCCTCGGCTCCATCCTGGAGCTCTAGGCGATGGGTGAGCGCAGTGGCGGCCTCGGGCTGTCGATCGAAGGCGTGACTTCAATGTACGCCTACATGCGCCAAGCCGGCGCTTCTTTTCGGCGCACACGGAAAACAGCGACCTGAGCGTGAACTTTCTGCTTACGGGGGCCTGGGCGGGCGTGACCTTCTGGTTGCCTTAACTTTGTTGGGGGGGGGGGGGTTTTCACTTTTTTCTTTTTTTTTGGGGGGGGGGGTGTTTAGAGTGTGTCTTCGTTGGACTTCTCTTCCATATTGCTGTGGTGTGGCGTCTGAACAGTTGCCGAAAATTGTGGAAGAAGAAAATGCAATGTTTTTGAAAAAGTTTTACATTACAATTTTGGGGTTTTTGTGGTTTTATTTAAAATATGGGAAAGAGGGTGTGTGTGTGGAGGTGCATTGGTTTAAAAAAATTTTCCAAATTAACGCGATGGTGGTGACTCAAGTCGGACGTGTCTCGGAGGAGGAGTCATTGAAATTGAGCAAGGTGGACGCGAGCAGTCCATCCGGAATTGGCTTCCAACTTCGAAGTGCGCGGATACCCGACGCTGAAATTCTTCAAAAACGGTTTGAATGCGTTTCATATACCGTGCCAAGATTGTTGCTATGATTAGTGTGGCATAAATTTCGTTCAAAATCTGACCAAAAAGACGACATTACATACAGACATATTTTGTCATTAGATATCAGAATTAAACGAACTTTTTTTTGATTAGTCCAGCTTTATAAGCTGAATTTAATTCTATAACCCTAACTTGTTCAGTTTTGAACCAAACTGTAAAACTTTTTTTTGTTTAGTTCAGTTTTAAAGCTGAATTTTATAATATATAATTATTTTTAAAAATTAAAATTTCAAAGATTATTTTTTGTTCACATGCATAAATTGGTTAGACCCTCCGTTAGACCAACCCCACCCACCCTCACAACTGCGTTTTCTATCGACTTTACTATGAACAAATTAGCCACCCTCCCCACAGTTCCAATATTCTTGCAAATCAAATGTGAAAGGAGATGATCAAATATGAAATAAAATTCAAAACAAAACTTTGCAAATCATATGTCAAAAAAGATGATCGAAAAAAAACTTATCGCCTAAAGAAAAATCCGATTTTTTTGTGTGCCTGCTTTTCTGCTTCTTCGCGTCGGCGCCTTGCTTCCAGCTTTTGCATTCCAGTACGGTTATAAAAAAAAACAATTTTATTTTTGGACGTTTTTGGACTACCCTCCCCAAAAATTATTTTTTCCTTTGTGGTGGGAAAGCCAAAGGCCCTCGTCACCCAGATATTTTTTCTTTAAGGCGAGTGAGCCAAGGGCCCTCACCACACCAATGTTTTCCCCTTGGTGTTGGAGAGCCAAAGGTCTCGTCACCCCTATTTTTTTTCTTGGGGCGGGAGAGAAAAAGCCCTCACCACGGTTTTGTTTTTGGTTTTTTCGGTTTTTTTGTCGCTGTCAATCGCGCCCTGCAAAGGTCCTTTGGCGGCTGGCTCGAAGTTTAACACCTTCTTTGGGATTTGTTTGGTTGAGGAGTTGACAATTTTGAGTTTTTTTGGCAGAGTTTTCCGCTCAGTAATTTCGTAGTGAGGTGGAGTAGATTCGGTTTCGGTCGGAGCTTGTAAGGTGCTTCTTTTATTTCTTTTTGCTGAAGAAAAAAGTTGATTTATTGTGGGTTAAATGGTTTATTTTATTTTGTTCTGTTATTATATATTTTTTCCTGTAGTGGTTAACTCAGAAAAGCTTACTCTTGAAGGCGACTTGCGCTTGGACAGATAACCGGCCTTGTGTTGCTTGAAGTTCAGTGGGAGTAAACGGCTTCTTCAGCACATGTCCGCTTTTTCTCAGCATTTCACACGGTTGTTGAGGAAGTTGGACAGAGGACCGGCTTCTCATTCTTTGAAGAACGGTCTTCCCGGGTCGTGCGGCACCAATTGTCGTCACCACAGGTTGGTGGACAAAATTTAAAGGAATGGGCAGGAACAAGGCCAACTGCGGTCGGGTGTTGTTCAACGGGGTGAATGGGATAGGGGCTGTTTGGATTGCTCGGAGTTTAAGGCGTTGTTGGAGCGTGGGAGTCGGAATTGTGGCGCAGAAGTCGGAATAATAGTCCATAAGTTTGGCAATATTTGGTTTTGGGGCAAGCTCAAACTTGTGTAATAAACCGGGGAGAATAGGGTTGAATGGAGGGGACAATGGATCAATTTTGTTTACCGAAAATAACATAAGTTTGAATATTTATGAATTAGAGTTGTTTTAGATACGAAACAAAGTTTAGTGGAAATGAAGAACAGCACCATTTTATACTGCACAAAAAGCTCTGCGTCCTTAGGCTGCGCAAACAAATGTTTTAAAATAACCAAATTCATTCTGTTTAAAAAATTTTTTGTTCAAGTTTTTTGTGAACGCAAACATTTTATTCTTAAGATACTCTACGCAAACAACAATTTTTTTTGTTCATTCTTGATTAGCGCGCCAAAACTTGCAAAATTACTCCAGGGTTGAACAAACACAAAATAGGGCCTTGGGCCCATCCACAAATCTGTTCTGCATAATCTAGCCACCCCTCATAGTGCTCATCCTCGGCTCCTCGATAGCCCTATCACCAGACCGAACGAATAGAACAGCCTTTGACTGCTTTGAAACAACGCCACCTTCACCAATAGCAACAACGGCGGCCACACGCGAGAGCGAACTCAACTTGTTGATAGTGGTCAAGTGTTTGTGCACGACCAGGGATGTTATTTTGCCCCAGAAAGGTGGGATTTACCACGTTTTGGGGTTCTTTGCCACGGTTTGCTACGTTTTGTAAAGCTGGCACTTTTGGTTGAATGCCACGTTTCCCCCGTTTCTGACGCGAATTCACTTTATTTCCATTTAATTGATATTTTGCATTTATTTTAAAAATTAATATACATATCGCCAAAAACGCGATAACAAAATGATTCAGAAGAAGGAATGGCATTTTCGCCAATATTTGGACCATAGACTAAAATACCGGAAATGCTTCAAACACCATTGTCATGCGACACTTCGTCCATTTTCATTGTACATTCGCTCAAAATATTTTTCCTCTTATTATAACACTTAAGGCATTAAAATTAACTCAAATATTTTCTAATAGATTTAAAAATTAGCTAAAAAAAGCCCCTTTTTATTGACGCTAATTTTTGATAGATCGATTCGATTGCAAGACTAATAGAACGGCGGAATGAATTGAATAGGCGAAGCCAAAATCTTCATTTTTATGGCTTTGAATAAAGCGGTCGAGGCCGAACAATCGCTCTGCTCAGGCCCCCAGCAGCAGTGGGTACAGCCCCATCGCTGGAGGGGAGGGGGCGGCAGCCGAACCCTGCCCCCAGCCAGTGGGGACATCTCCAAAAACTTGTCTTTTTTCAAAAAAAAATTTCGAAAACGCCTTATTAACCAGGGCTGTGATCTCAAAATTTTAAAAATCCGCATCAGAGCAAGTGAATTAATTCATTTGTGATAATCCCGACCGATCCCGGCCAACTCTATCCTTAATACGCACGCACTCACGTTGCTGATTGATCTACGGGTCCGCAAATTGGGCTGATTAGGGATGCTGGAGAACATTTACCGAGACTGCAGACCGAGAGTTGACCCCGAGAACCGAAACGAGACTCCAAAAAACTGAGAATTTTCGAGACTCTCACGCATCATTACGATCGAAAACAAAAACTATTATTGGGTAGCGGGCCTGGCCCAGTCCGAGTACAAAACGCAAAATCCCAAGCAAATTGATTTTTGTTTGAGTTTTGATTTGGTTTATAATTTTTTATATAGATTTAGAGCTATGCAATTAATTAGTGCTTACAAAACATATTTTGTTGTAAAGGAAATGGTTTCTTCATTGCGTTTGTCGACACTTGATATGTTTGTATAAGAATGACAATAAAACAGTGAACACGCATCCAAAAAGCATTTAAAATTGAAATTCTCTAAAGCAAAATTTTGAAGGACATTTTAAATCTACACAAATTAAAAAAAAACATTTTGGTTTTGTTTATTGTGACAAGATCTTTTTGAGAAATCCTTGGTAAAGCTCGGAACGACGGAAGCGAGGCAACTGATCGTTCTCGAGAAGTGTATAAATTTCCTGAAAATGCCTTTCAAATCAGTACAAAAACATTTAATTGCCTTTTTTGCCACTTCCAAGTCAATAAAGTCCGGCATTTTTGCTGTGGTTGCCTCGCGCAGTTTCTAAATTTCAAACCCAAGGGAAATTCTCTAAGCAAAACATCGTTATCTCTCTACCTTATTCTAAAACATATTAATCGATTCCTCTTGGTCTATAATTAAAGAATCTGTAACTCTGAAGCAAGCTATGAGCCTTGGACTGAAGTGGGGAACAGTTCAACCGCCGATGGTCGACTCGCGGACGCCGACTCGCCGATAGTCGACTCGCCGACGGTTCGACTCGCCGACGGTTGACTCGCCGACGGTTCGACTCGCCGACGGTTCGACTCGCCGACGGTTGACTCGCCGACGGTTCGACTCGCCGACGGTTGACTCGCCGACGGTTAACTCGCCGACGGTTCGACTCGCCGACGGTTGACTCGCCGACGGTTCAACTCGCCGACGGTTCGACTCGCCGACGGTTGACACTAGGGTTCGGATAATCGGGTTAGGGCCGGGCGGGCTTTTTTCCGGGCAACCCGAAAGTGGCCGGGCGGGCTTTTTTTGATTTTTTGTCCGGGCGGGCTTTGCCGGGCGAATATTTTTTGGTTTTTCGTCCGGGCGGGCTTTGCCGGGCGAATACCGGGCTTTAGCCCGGATCGAATATTTCCTAGTCGGGCGCCCGCCCGGCCGAATGCCCGCCCGACCCGGGCGCCCGTCCGAACCCTAGTTGACACGCCGACGGTTCGACTCGCCGACGGTTCGACTCGCCGATAATAGTTATTCCGGTTTCATCTATCAACTCAAATAGCGGCCCGACAATGGCAAGCTTTGCCCAATTTTGAGAGAACAAAATTTGATCAAGTATTTGATAGATTTTGATTCTGAACTGAGCCGGGTAAAATAAATTTCCGGAAACGGGACCGGGAATTTAAAATCCAACGGGAACGGGAACGGGTTCCCGTTCCCGTTAAAAATCCCGCCCGGCAAAAAAAGACGGGACCGGGAATCCTGTAGCGGGAATCTTACAGATTCTTTAATTGCAGACCGAGTGAAAAATGGCTTGGCAAAATCATTTGCACTTTTTGCTTTAACCATATAAATAAGTTAGACCACGAAATACTTACGCCCATTGCAACACAGCTCAAGTTCACGTACACTCCGTACTTTTTGAGCAGTTCAGAAATTCCCTTTCGGATCATCTCCGGGTCCTTTACCCCCCGCAGACTTTCCACCGCCTCAACAAACAGCAAATTTTCTTCAGCAAACGTTTCGTGGAGGAAACAGCGAAAAATTTGACAACCTATTAAAATGCTAAATTTTTAAAAGAATTTTTAAATTTTTCTTTTGTTTAATTTTTTATATTTTTAAATTATATTTTTTTTTGTTGATTATTTTGCCTACCCAACGGATCTTTCAGCAAATGTGCCAATGTTGCTGTACCCCAGGAATGTGCTCTTGAATACTGAATAATCAAAATTAAAATGCAAAACATTCAAAAAGAAGACGACATCAATTCCCGCCGACGATGGCATTTGCGGAGTTTGCTTTTTGTTGAGTTCATCCTCCTTGAAAAGGTTGATGTTTTTGTTGGAGAAATTTGGTGAGTTTGGCATTTTATTGGTCAGAACATCGCCGCCAGCAGCAGGTTGAAGTGCCATGATATTTATAATATTTTTGATGATGATGAAAATTGAATGAATTTTTTGAAAAAAATTATTGGGCTTATAAAATGTGAGTAATTAACAAAAGTGGCAGAAACATTCGTTTTTTTTCAAATTCATCATCCTCTTTAAATGTATAGAAAGTTGTCATCAAAAGCTTTTTAGCCCACCGGAAGCAATGTGATAAATTTGGTGTAGAAATTGGTCCCTCCGGCGGATGCAGAAGAATGAATATGAATGTGGCCAATTAGCCCCCGGGTTGAAGAATTTTTAAGAATAATGGCTGTTTAATTTGGTGTCGAGACTGGTCCGGCAGATGGAGAAGAATATGTACAAATGTTTTTGAGAATAATGCCCAGCAAAATTGGCAGCAAAAATGATGTTTGAGTATTGAAATTGATTGTACTCATTTGTCAATGTACAATAAAAATGACGAAGAAAAAACATCATTTTGTACCTGAAAATATGTTATTTGATGCACTGATTACATTTTGTCAATAGAAAATAAAATTTGAAATTTCGTTTTTGAATCGGTTGAAAATAACTCAACAAAATCAAACAAACAAGGCAATCGAAAGCTCTAAGCTTCTAAAAGCAATTGTTAAGCCGAAGCTAAACAATTCGAGAAATTCTTGAAAATGTTATTTCTAGGGAGGCAAAAAATATGCACATAAAATCTTGAAATATGCGCATAAAATATGCACCAAAAATTGCAAAATATGCACATAAAATGAAAAAATATGCACATAAATTTTTCCAAATTCAATATAATTTCCCCAAATCACGAAAAAGTAAATTTTTAGGGTTGCATTTTTGAAAATTTTTAAAAAATCAATTTTAGGGGTATATTTTTCATTTTTATTGCATTTTTGTTAAGGAATTTTTGAAAAATAGCAAAATATGGATAAAAATGGCGAAAATGCCAAAAAATGAAATAGCGAAATATGCACAAATATGCAAATATGCACATAAATCGCGAAATATGCAAAAATATGCAAAATATGCAGATGGAAATGCGGTCTAGAAGCTTCAAACCAAGCTGAAAACAACTTTTTCGTGCGTTTCAGACCGTTCCCAGTTCAGGAAAAAAATATGCATTTGCATATAATTTGCTTCCCTAGTTATTTCCATAAACATTTATTAATTCGCTTTTTTTTCCCCCGGCGGCGCCTATCTACACCTCCGGACCCCTCTGAAATGCTTTCATTTTTGACACTCACATTTTTGGTGAAATGCACAAAATATTGAACGGAACTATTGTAGAAAATTTGGAAAAAATCAATTAAGTGTTTTGATAAATAAAAAATTTTGAGTGTCTTAAATTTTGCAGTTATGTACTTGAAAATCAACATGGTTGTACTTGAATTAATGCCTTCCCGATACAAACCCTGTTTAAAGTATGGTATTTGCAAAAAAAGGCAAATGCCTGAAAATAATCCTGTCTCTACTCTAGTCAAGTCCAAATCAATTTAAAAAAATCAGTTTTAGCATTCACACAATAATTACACATTTTTCTTTTAAATTAAAAATAATCAATTTTTTAGGGAGGAATAGAGCCAATGCTATTTTTCTTTCTCTGACTCATATTAAACAAATGCTAAAACATTACATCAAATAATTAAAAAATTTAAAGATTCGAAATCCAAATTCCTTTTGTACTCTAATTTAAATCAGTGAACGACTAAATCCCGATCAATCTCAAGCGGCTTGGCTGTGATTCCGATCAGTCTCGGTCTTGTTTTCTTCGGCATCCCGTGGGATTTATGTTTTAAATATATACATAAATTAACAAAAACTGTTAACAATTAATTTTTTGCAAGAGACCCATTAAAGCAAAATGTGCCTGCCCCATTTTTGCCAACACTCATTTTTTTATGATGTAATATTCCCTAATGACTTCATCAAAATTACTATCTGAATTGATTTGCCAGCCCCACAAAATTATAAAATGAATTTTTTCAATATTTATTTTATATTTTAGTCTGCGGAATAATTTTATAGATGTAATAAAAAGATTTTGTTATTTTTAAAGTTTGATAAGCTCTTATTTTGTTCATTCTTTTCAGAAAAATGCGATTCGACAACAAAAGAAAAGGGAAAAGAATTTTTGTTAATTTATTTTTTATAATTATTATTATTATTCCTTTTATTATTCCATCGAATTTTGTGTCCGGAGGCCAAAACCAAAAGACAAAACAAACTAAGCCGTTGGACAAAGAAAAATGGTTATGGAAGAATATTTCAATACCAAATGAACAAAAAACGATAAAAATAACACGTCAATGCCCAGAAAAAATTGGGCAACTTCCGACAAATTTGTCGACTGAAAAAATTGGTTAAATTTTAAATTTAAAAAATGCTTATTTTTTTAAATTTATTTTTGTACACTCTCTAAACAGAATTCCATTTTTAAGATGACGAAAGTTTGGTATTGGTGGACGACTTCAAAAATTTCATTCTGAATGGGGGCGAAGTGTCCACCGAAAAGGGACAAAAAATGCGACTAAATTCATTAAAGTGGATTTTGAAGCGAAAAATTGATGCCATTTTGGCATTTGTCGATGAATTGGTCACAAAAGTGCACGAACCCGAACTTTTTCATGAAAATGCAAAGTCTAAAAAGCATTGGAATCTATTGGTTGTCAAAGCATCGAAGCCGGACATCTCCGAGGTCACCGATACCACCATTTGTTATATGTACAAATTTGGCGTATTGTTAGCTGAAATGATGCAACATTTTTCTGAAAATCATTTTATTAGAGAGGAATGGCAAAAATTTAAAAAAGAACATCGACTGTCGGACATCATTCAGGTCGGCCTCACAATATTTTTTTAGATCTTGATTTGGCCAAAGTTGTGTTTTTTTCAATAGAAAACGATCAATTTTTTAAAATTTTTTCTGACGGCTTCCATAGTGAAGCTCTGATCACTGATCTCCCCCATTAGCTGCTATATTAGAGCAGCCGCTGGGGTTGAAGAATCGTTTTGGCCTAAATCTAACCACCGGCTTTTTTTTTAAAAATTGAAATCAAACCTTTTTTTGTAAGTAAAATTTAATCATTGTCTCATTATTAACATAAAGTTGGAATTTGTGAATTGTGAAAGCCGTGCCGGCGTTGTGTACACTCTAAACCGGTTGACCGACCCGCCCAATTCCATCAATGGACAAATTATAATGGAACTTTTGGAAAAGTGTGAAAGTTTTCGCTATTTCTTTTGCTATGAAGCGAAAATTGATGAAGCAAAAATGATACTGCATGGCATAATCACTGCAAAATATTTGCACATGTTGGAGAACGAATTCCCGGAAGTTTTACGAATTGGCAAGTTTTAAAAAGAAATTTTAATGTATTTTTTTGTTGTTGTTGAAAGATTGTAGCTTCTTAAAAACTTCCAGATACCATGCTAAGAAAAACGACTTTTGTACGCGTTCACCGTATGCTGATAAACCGGAGCAACTCCGAGCTGTACAAGACAACCTTTCTGCAGTTCATGTCGGCAATTCTGATCGGAGTGATGAAAAAGGTGGACGGCTATTTCCACATCAATCAATCAGATGCTGCGCAGCAGAAAGTGCCGGACGGCCTTAACTCTTTGATGGCAAAA